>JAGIQG010000020.1:25427952-26627952 GCA_024679065.1 Sphyrna mokarran
AAGAAGAGACAAAAAAAATGCAACCATGAACCAACAGCGTATATTTTGTCTAAATGCAAACTCAAAGCTTCTCGTAAAGTGCATCTGAGGCGCAATACAAAATGCTCCAAAAGTTTTGAAAAAATTTCAGAAGGTTTTTGTTTGAAGTTTACACCTGTTGAGTTGGTAAGACCTCAAATCCATACTTTTTTGGAAGCTCATCTAACACAGGAAGAAAAAAAGGGAAGTATATTAACATACATAATCCATGAAGTGTTTAAAGTGTTGTGCCATTCGAGGGATGCAGGTTCACAGTCAAAATTTGCCACATGGTAAATGCCTCCATCTTGACTGAGGCCATTGGGCAGGTAGCAATGGGATGCAATGCAACTTGCATGACAGCAGCAATCATGCTGCATCGCCGCTAGCCATGCATATGGGCAAATGCCTAGAAATACAACTTCAGGCCCAACACCAGAAAAAGGAGGGGAAAGTTAAAAGGGTGTTTCTGTTTATGATCTGAATGTGCAGCTGCTCATTATTTATCATTCATTCATGAATATCGTACAAGACATTATAAACTCTACTCAACCGATAACTAATCAATCTGTCTCAAAAGGTAAGAGATCTATTTTCCCCAAAGGAAAGGAGACCTTGTCATACAGGCACTATAGCTTCAGTTCCCTTTGCCATCATTTAAATTTTATCTTTTGCAGTCTTAGGTAGCACTGAACCAAACAAAAGAAAAATCTCAGCACTGCACAGCTGCCATTCAACAAGATATAGCAGACGCCAATTTCAAATCTCCTATTCCTTGCAATTTTCTGCAAAGTTTCAAAGTCCCACTGTTCCTATTGAAAGAGTAAGAAATAAAAAAAAAACATATAAGTAAATAGGTAAAGATAGAAAGGAATGAAAGACTGAGTAACAAAGGGGTGAAAGGTTATTAGAGGTAATCAGATCAGCAATGATCTTAACAACTGGCTAAAGGATGAGCTAGAGGGGCCGAGTAGTCTATTCCTGCTCCTAGTTCATATGTGTGTAAGATAGATAATCTTCTCCCCTGTAATCTAAAGGTATCGAGTTCTTGCTTTGGTTATGACTCCACAATCATCACAGTCCTCCAGTATTTCTTCCGTGAACGTCCATCACTTAAGGCTTGGCAGCAAATAGCTGTACACTATACAACTAGGGAGGGCATCAGAACAGCAGCGTCACTGTTCTCACTTGTACATTTCTAGCAGAAGTCCCTGGGTAGTGATCAGGAACGGGAATCGTGATTGATCTTTTCTTCCGTAATCCGAGGCTGATAAAATCAACTTGATACAACCACCACCAACCATGTGGATGTTGACCAACTCAAAATTCAAGACTGTCTCTGTTATAAGAATTGTCATGAAGCCAAAGAAAAGCAGCGTCCACTAACGACATGCAAGAAAATGGACAGCAATCAAATAAAATAAATTCCTCAGCCACACCAAGTTAACAGACATTAACCACAATAGAAAGAAGTTAAATACATCCTCAGGTATATTGGGCTCGGACTGGGCAAAAACAAATATGCTCTTCGAACTGAGACTTCAAATACAGAGACGGTGGAATTCTATTTTGGAAAACGATCCAATTTCTGGTCTCCAACTTCAGCAGCATGTTAGAAATTGGTATGAAAGTGCTTTCCCAAATACTGGAAGTAGATGCAGCACATACTTTGTGAACACACTTGTTGGTATTGTCTCTGGGAATAACAGGGCAGCTTTCAATTCACAAGAATTGCTTTATACGTGGCACAATGAGAAATAAGATACATTTATATAGAAATCAATCTGCATGCATTAGGGTCTTTAAAAAAAAGGCAGAGTAGAAATGGCTAAAAGTAAATTGAATTCATAATATTGCAAGGATTCTCATCTTCCTGAATTAACGAATTTGATTTTTGCATGGTAATAAGATGGATGCAGCACAGCATTGGGTGAAAAACCATGTTCATTTTGCATTAGTTTCTGATGAAATTAACATTCATAAAATATTCGTAAGTGCTCAATCCCAAGAACACTTGATTTGGCCTTGATTTTCTAATCTTTCTGAGGCATAATTTAATGATGGAAAAATCAAATGTACTATTTCCTATGGAAATCTGGGCTTTTTAAAGCATGCTAATTTTGCTGTTGCATGAATAAGAGAAATAAAAAGTTTGAATCAACAGGGGCACTTCATGATTGGAATGCAATCAGCAAGTTTGCTGTATTATTGCCTAAGCTACTATAGACAATCCCTTCAAGTGTGCTGGCTTGCCGCATTCCCACCCCCACTCCCCACCCCCCTGCCCCAATCTACTTGGTGCATTGATTATCCAATACTTTGTTCCCTAGATTTAACACGTTTTCAATAATACTAAAGTTTGTAAAATGGATGTTTTCCAAAAAGAGGAAATTTTAAAAATAATTGGAATACACACAAAAACGGACAACTTGGACAAAACTATGGTTACAATTTTCTTTCTCAATCTGACTTTTCTGTCAGCTTACAGACACGAAGTCAAAGATACTCAACAAGTTAACAGACTTACTTTCAAAGACTTCAAAATAATTTTTGCCTGTTGCACCAACAGTTGCTAATATCCTGCACAATCTTGCCCAGCCAAATGAATATTCTTATACATTTACTTTCCATGGTTAATTTCCTTGCACTCTTTCCAGGACTGACCCAGAGAGCAAACAACTTCAAATTCCTCTTCTCCAACCAACTATCTCACTATATTCATACCACTCTTTCTGAAACAGGTCCTCCAATTAGGCTTCTCCCAACATCATTCTACATTGACTGCAGATGCTGCTCCCTTTTCCTTCTCATCCTTTTTAACTTCTTCACTCTTATCAACCAACCATTCAGTCTTTCTTCAATGTCTCACTTTCACAATTGACATTCTGCTGCACTGTTTTCTCCTGATTCCACTCCTACTGATCTTTATATCAACTTGAACAATAACTGAACTCCCGCCCCACAAACATGCACACTTACCTTTTGTGTTTGTCAATGTTCTATCATTAGGTCTCCATCCAGGACTATTTACATCAACCTACAAGCAGGAAAAACTTTGAGACAGATACTAACGACACTCAGGTAGCTTCCTCTTTGCTTTCTCCCCACGGTGCTCATTACTCTCCACTTGTCAATTCAACATCAACACCTGGATATGCCAAAAAATTTTCAACTAAATGTCAGCAAATCCAAAGCCATGCTCTTCAGCTTTCACAAACACTTACTTTATCTACCGCATCTAACTCAAGTTATCTCACGCTGAAATGCAGAACCTTGGTACACTGCTTAACTTATTTAAGTTTCTTCCCCATTTCAATCCATCACCTCTGAATTACTACCAACTTCTGCTCCAGCCCCTATCTCTATGCAACCAATGCTTTAATATGCAAACTTTGGCAACATCTCTATTTTCAACAACATTCAAGATAGTCATGTTTTCCATTGAATTCTGTTGATTGTTAACCATTTGACTCTAGTTCTCACCCATTGATCCATAATTTCAGGATATCTAATAGCCTTACGTCCCTAAACCCACCTTGCATTCTTCCAAAACAAAGTTATTTCTCACATCTGTTCCCTTTGTTTCACCAGCCAAGGCCTCTCTTTCAACTAACATATGAACCGTTCGAAAGCAGTTTGACGTACAGAAACTAACCAATCATTGTTAAGGTTTTTGTTACAAAATACATAACATATTCTGTCATTAAATGCTAATCAAGGAGTGTAAACTCCACTTCTAAAATAAACTAAGAAGGGAACATACTAAGCAATTGCACCGGTGTTTGATGCAGCTAGCACAGAATAGATTTTCTCTATACATCCTCCATTTATTGGCTAGAGATGAGCTTTAGGTTTTCTTTAATTTTTGTTTGGGTGAACAAAATACAGACACCAAACACACTATGGTGTGTTTCACATCAGGAGAATGGAAGCTTCATCTCTGTGATTGAGTTAAGAGTCGAAACCTAAAGCTTAAGAAGATATTGAAATGGAAAAATGGAAACGAACAATGATATGACAAGTTAGTTGATACAACATGGGATGAGAGATTCTTTCCTCCTTTAAAAATGGAGGATTGAAAGGAGATCAGTAAGTAACACACCATTCACACCGTACAAGTGCCAGCAGCGACCATCTCCAACAAAAGAGAATTGAACTATCTACCCAGAACTTTGAATTGTATTAAGATCACTGAATTTCACACACCCCCCCCAAGTCAGAAGACTGGGAATTCTGCAGCAAATGACTTATCTCCTGTCCCCAAAAGTCTGTCACCATCTACAAGACAAGTCAGAAAAATAGATGGATCAGTACAACTCCAACAATGCTCAAGATGCTCATTACCAGCCTGTAAAAAGCAGCCACCTTGAATTGCACTCCATCCATCAACTTAAAAATTCATTCCCTTCACCATTGGTGCACAGTGGCAGCAGTGTGCATTATAGACGAGATGCATCGCATCTCACAAAGTATTTTTCAACAGCATCTTCCAAACTTGTGACCTCTACCAGCTAGAAGAACAAGGGCAGAAGGCCTATGGAAACATCTTCACTTGCAAATTCCCCTCCAAGCCACACATCATCCTTAAATTATATTGTTGTTCCTCCATTATCACTGGGTCAATTCTGGAACTCCTCCCCTAACTGTGAGTGTAAGTACACCACATGGAATGAAGCAGTTCAAAAAAGCAGCTCACGACCATCTTCTCAATGGCAATCAGGACGGGCAATAAATGTTGGCCTTGCCAGCAATGCACACAACATTTAAAAAAATCAGTAAATAGGGTCAAAGGGGAAAGAGGTAAAAAGGTATGGTTAATGGATTTTTACTTAAATGCACACAGCATTCAACGCAAAAATAAATGAATTAATGGCACAAATCGAGGTTAATAGGGTATGATCTTACAGCCATTACAAAGCTATGGTTACGAGGAGATCAAAGCCAGCAACAAACTATTCAGGGTATGTGATTTTTCATAATTCCAGGCAGGAAGGAAAGGGTAGTCAGGTAGCTTTGTTAGTATGTGATGAGTAAGTACAATAGCAACAAATGATGTTGGATTGGAAGATGTAGAATCCATATGGGTGAAGGTAAGAAATAACAAGGGGAAGACGACAGTAGTGGGAACTTTATAGCCCCCTAACATTGCATAATGATGGCATGTAAAAAAAGGCAATAATTTAATCACAGGGGAATTTAATCTTCATTGTGGATTGGGAAAATCAAATTAGCAGACATAGGTATGAGGAAGAATTAATTAGTGTATTCAGGACAGTTTCCCAGAAAATATTTTGTGGATCCATCCAGATATTAGATTATTTTGGATCTAATGATCCATAACGAGTTTGTTTCACAATGAATCTCAGAATAAACGAACCCCCAGGAAACAGTGACTATAACATAGTAGAAGTTAGCTTTCCGTTTAAATGTGAGAAACTTGGGCCAGAATCTACTGTGCTAAACTTAATAACGGTAATCATAAAAAAACGTGGACAGAGTCGGTTGAAGTAAACCAAGAAGGGGGCTTAGCAACAAAGACAATTGAACAAAAATGGCAAATGTTTATGAAAATAATTCATAACTCACAACAAAGAAATATCTTAGTTTGAAAGGAGGATTCAAGGAATGGGATAAACAATGGTTAACCAAGAAAGTAAGGATAGTATTAAGCAGATAATGTGGCAAATCTAAGTGGTAAGCCAGGAGATTGGGAAAGTCTTTTAAAAAAACCAACAAACGATTGGTTTGAAAAAGAGGAAGATAAACTATGAGAGTAAACAACAGCATAATATAAAAACAGACAGCAAGAGAATATTTAACTATATAAAATAAGAGTGAGTTTTAGAGAATGAGACTGGGGAAATTAATAATGGGGAACTGGGAACCAAAAGCGAAAATACTGAAAAATCTCAGCCAGTCTGGCAGCATGTATAAGGAGAGAAAAGATCTCACGTTTCAAGTCCAGATGACCCTTTGTCATGTATATGGGGAACCAAGAAATGGCAGAAAAGTTAAATAAATACAGTATTTCAGTTATCATACTACAAGACACGAACAGTATTCCAAAATACTAAATAATCAAGGAGCAAAAGTGGAGGGAGGGCGGGAAAAATAAATACAATACTGTTCACAATTAAAATACTAGGGAAACTAATGGGGTTGAGGGCCAATTTGTCTCCTGAACCTGATCAGTTGCATTCAAGGATATTAAAGAAAGTAGTTACAGAAATAGTGGATACACTGGTAGCAATTTTCCAAGAATCCTTATATTCTGGAAAACTCTCGGTGATTGGAAAATAGCCAAACATCCTTATTCAAAAAGGGAGACAAAAAGCAGGTAACTATAAGCCAGTTAGCTTCATATGTCTTTGGGAAAACGTTAGTAAAAAATGGCACTGCAAAGCATTTAGAAATACATAACATAATCAAACAGAATCAACATGGCTTCATGAAGGGGAAATCATGTCTAAGAAATTTATTAGGTTTCTTTGAAGTGGTAACAAGCAGGATAGACAAACCAGTAAATGTAATATTCTTGGATTTCCAGGATGTGTTTGATAAGGTACTGCACAAAAGACAAGAGTTTATGGTGTTGGAGGTTGTATGTTAGTACACATAGGATATTGACTAACTATCAGATCAATCGTGATCTCATTGAATGGATGAGCAGGCTCAATGGACTGGATGCTACATCTTATGGTCTGAGCAGGTGCCTCAAGATGGAAGCACACTCTCTCCCCCTTATCTGTAGTGGCAGGCTGAAACCCTCCAGGTTCAAGAAAAATTTCCTAGTTTATCTTAGAAGTTGAATTTATACTTCTTAATTAGCATATAATCCCAAAGAATACATTAAACAGTATCCACTGACAAAAACTTTACTGTATGTAAAATCTTACCATTCATTGATTTGAGGGATAGGGAGAGAGACTGAAAATCTGAGCAAAAGAAAACTTTCCACATACCCTAGTTCATCATTAAACTGGACATTTTAGCCACTGGAATATAAACAGATGCCTTTTCTCTGACCAATTGGGATTTATTTAGTGTCACAAACAGGCTTACATTAATACTGCAATGAAATTATTGTGAAAATCCCCCAGGTGCCATATTCCGATGTCTGTTCAGGTACACTAAGGGAGAATTTAACACGGCCAATAACCAGCACATATTGTAGACTGTGGGAGAAAACCAGAGCAAACCCATGCAGACAGGGGGAGAATGTGCAGGTTCTGCACTGTGACCCAAGCTGGGAATAGAACCCTGATCCTTGGGTTGATTTCCCATCACAATTTCAGGTCCCACTCTTACCAATGTGCAGATTTTTGGATCATTATCTTCAAACACACCAGGAACCCAAAATTACGCCAAAAACACTTTGAAAAATGAGATACTATATATTGTGGTAGAGTAAACAAACAGCCAGCAATAAACAAAAGCAGTGCCGTAAAAAGTCATTAATGCTAATTATGTGCTACATCAAAGAATCTATTGAGTTCCAGACAGACATGCTTATGTGATGAACAAACAATAGGTGTTGTTATTTTTCTACAGGTACCAAAGGTACTTACAACATTGTCTGGCAGTATATTTTTATCTGAGCTGTGATAAGTTAGCTCTAACTGTCAGATACAAACACAACCCCTGGGAAATAGGACTGAAGCAACAGCAATGTTGAACCTCATGATATAACATTCAGCAAATGCAGAAGGAAACTGTGGGTAAGATTTGGAAGTATATCTACTGTCTTATTTTAGCAACTCCAGCTGGTCGGTTCCAGTTAATGTAATTATTGTGGAGCTAATTAAATGCAGACGGGAGCTGAGGAGGTGGCACCTGAAGTAACGTAAGTTAAATGTTTGTTGAAATCTGGAGTAATTGAACAAGGATGTATCACCCTAAAAATACCAATCTGTGGGTTAAGTACTGTCAAAGGCTTGAAGCTACTTAATATTCAACCCTTGAGTTTTTTTGAATAACATGGATTTTTTGCACTACGTAGTAAATAATATTTTAAATAACAAGAAATAATAATGATTTCAAGTTTAAAGTTTATTTTTTCATGTCACAAGTAGGCTTACATCAATGCTGCAATGATGTTCCTGTGAAAATCCCCTGAGTCGTCACACTCCGGTGCCTGTTGGGGTACACTGAGGAAGAATTTAGCATGGCTAAAGCACCTAACCAGCACATCTTTCAGACAGAGGAAACCCACAGTGTATTTTCCTCTCCCAAATAGCTCACAATAGCAATTTGCCTTTATCACCCAGAGCAGAGAAAGGAGCATTTAGCTACTGTTACTATCATCCACTCACCAAGAAAATCAAGGAAGGAAATCAATCCATGCTCCCTATCTTTGAACAGGATGTGGAAAACAGTCATTGGAGATGGTAGCAAAAGCTGTCACCAGTCTTATCATCATAACAATTTGCATTTATACAGACCATTAAATTGTAAATTGTTCCAAGGCCTGCACAATAGTGCAATCAGACAGAAGGCTAGCATCACGCCAAAGAAAAAGACATTAGGACACTTGACCAAAGGCTTGGTCAAAGAGAGGTTTTAAGAGGATGTTAATGGAGGAAAGAAAGAGACTGGCAGCAGGGTTTAGGGAGGAAATTCCAGAGCGTGAAGCATAGACAATTGAAGGCTTGAGCTACAGTGTTGGGGGAAAAAAGTTCAGGTTACATTCAAGGTCAGAATTAGAAGAATACAGAGTTTTTTGAGGATTGAAGGACTGGAATGGCTTTAGAAATAGCAAGGTTCAAGAACAAAGATAGGAGCAAAAAAGCTTATATTAAAAAGAGAAATAAAAGCATAGGGATGGGAATAATTTTTAATGATACTTCCTGCATTTATGACTTCAGAGTTTATACATATACTATCTTTGAGATCACTGTGAATTCATTTCCACTTCAATGCTGTTGAGTATAATAAAGGCATTGTAATGAATCAATCTGCAGACCCAAAAGCAGAACTTTGTGATATGATGGTTCAAAACCCAACAGTTAATTGACTATTAGCTTAAGCGTATTTATTGTCTTCTGCATTGCACATTCCAAAGTGCAAAGGGAGAGCCACAATGTGGTTTGAGCTTTAGCAACATAGTAAATAGAAATTTTTTAAAATGGGGAACGTACAGAAAAAAAAGTTTGACGGTGCGGCTGTCTCCTCCGAGGACGACTTAATTACTCATATTTTAATACCTAATCCATGCACACATTACAAAATATGATCCGGCAGACACTACAACAATCAACAATCTTCATGGCTTTTGAAGCAACGGAAAGATCAAGAGCCAGTATAAGTTGGCTCTTCAAACTGAAAGAGAATTTGGAAGCATTCTTCCAAGAATGCTTCCAAATTCTCTTTCAGTTTGAATAAATCCTATAGTTTCCTATAGTTTCCTATAGTTTGAATAAATCCTTAGTGCTTTTTCAATTGGTTTTGCAAGCCAATTTCATTTGCAATTGTATCAACAATCAGCCATTTCTCTCAACTCCAGGTCAGAATATTGTATAATTAAGTTCCATTTCAGAGAGACACAATCACACCATTCAGACAGACACAATCACAGCATCGAGACAGACACTTGCATGTAGCATCAACAATCAGATGTTAAACCAACATCTGTCTATTCTCTCAGGTTGGATGTGAAAATTCCCCTGGCACTAATTTGTCGTAGAGCAGGCAAGTCCTCCCCAGTGTCCTGGCCAACATTTATGCCTCAACAAACATCACTCAGGCAGATTACCTGGTCATTATTACAGTAGTTTGAAGAAGCTTGTTGTGTGCTAATTGGCTACCACATTTCCTACATTTCAGAAGTACTTCATTAATTGTGAATCAGCACAGGACATGCCAGGGGTGTGAACAACACCATTTAAATGTAAATGGTTCAATCTTGGCTTCAAATAAGTTGCTTATCTGACACCAGTTACTATCCTCCAGAATAATGAGGTAATGCAGTGATTCGAACTATTCGAAATAGTTTGGTGCAATCCGGACCATTTATTCATGTTAAAATAGGTCATGGGCATAATTTAACATTTTCCTCAACATTTGCATTTATAAAGTATTGCTCCATCAATGAGCCTTTTTTCTTAGGAGTCAACTCCAAATTAATAACTTCTTTTGTAGACAGTGTCATTACAGCACAGAAGGAAGCCATTCGAATCCATGCTAGCTCCCTGGAGAATAATCCAGTCAGTCCTACTCCTGCTCTTGTCCCATAGCCCTGCAAGGTCATTTTCCCTCAAATGTCCATCCAATTTCCTTCTGAAATTGTCTCTGCTTCCAAGATCCTTGTGAAGACCAAGTTCCTGGTGATTACTACTTGCTGTGTAAAATGTTCTTCGTCACATCCTCGTCCTCCCCCCTCTCCCCACTACCGCATCTCTTATCCAAAATATTAAACCAGTATCTCCATAGCCTTATATCATCAGCTAATCGGAACAGGTTTTTCTCTGTTTACCGATCTAAACCTGTCTTAATCTTGTATACCTCTATCAGATCATCCCTATATCTCCATTGCTCTTCGGAGAATAAACGCAGCTTCTCTAATCTCACTTTGCAGTTAAGTTTCCTCATTCCTGGAACATTCTGGTCAAATTCCGCTGCACCTACTCCAAGACATACTCATCCTCCCTGCTGATCAGAAATGAGTGCAATGATGTGGTTGTGGCCTAACCAAAGCTTTATAAAAGGTTGGCATAACTTCCCTGCTTCTTTACTCAAATATCTCAATTAATGGAGCTGACAATGCGGTTGCTATAAACTATACTCTTGAAAATGTCCAACTACTTTCAAAGCTCTATTATAGTAGTTCCAAACCAGTGTGCAGTACTGTGAAGACACCATCCCTAAGTATGCCGCAAAAAAAAAATCAAAAAGATTCAAACTTCATGTAATTTAAATTAATACGAACCTTTGTCTTCAGCATTTCCAAGGCCCGACAAATCTAGAGCCTCCCGCACACACACATGCTGGGGAAGAGCTGCAAGTGCATGGTTTAGAATTTTTATGTTGGTCAGGCCCATATATGTGACTTGAGCTGAAAACAAAGGTCTCATGTGTCTATACAAAAAGTGAAAATTCAAAAAGGGCACAAAAAACCCTGGGAGAGGGGAGACAGACAGGGAGAGGTTAATGAAAAAAGTATCAGGAGAAGTTAAACTTCCAGTAAGGGAAGAAAAAAATAGGAAATATGCCTCAATTTTTTATATGTGAATAGAGGTGTACTGTGACATTTAATAGGTTGGAAACCACTGATCTAATGCACAGAAATTCCTAGGTTTCTTTCTACTTGCACCCTCTTGCAACTGTACCATTAATTCTATATTGCCTCTCCTGATCCCTGTTACTAAAATGGATCACGTCACACTTCTTTAAGTCACATCATATCTGCCATTTCCCTTTCTGCTATCCTATCTATGCTCTGTTGAAAATGATTGTTATTATCCTCTGTTCTTACCACATGTCGGTATAATGGGCAATTTTTAAAAATGTTATTCTGTATTCCAATATCCAAGTACCTAGGTGTTCAGGTCACCAACAATCTGTCCTGGACCCTCCACACTGACGCTACAGTTAAGGAAGCTCACCAAAGCTTCTACTTTCTCCGGAGGCGAAGGAAATTAGACATATAACTCTCATCAATTTGCTCCATAGAAAGTATCCTTTCTGGATTAATCTCAGCTTGGTATGGCTCCTGCTCTCATCAAAACCACAAGAAAGTACAAAGGATTGTGAACATAGCCTGCACATCATGCTCCCATCCACTGACTCCATCTATTTCTTGCTGCCTCAGGAAATGAACCAGCATAATCAAGGATCCTATGCACCCCGGACATTTCCTCTTGCATCTTTTACCATCGGAAAAAAGATACAAAAGTCTGAAAGTATGTAATAACCGATTGGAGAACTGCTTCTTCCCTACTATCATTACATTAAGCTGATCTCCCTCTTCTCCCTACCTGTAGCTGCAACACTATATTCTGGATCCTATCCTTTTCATTCCCCCCACTATGTTTTGTCTACATAGCACAAGATACAGGGATGCAGTAAAATTACTGTATGTGTGGCAATAAGTCAAAACAAAATGTTCAAAAAAAAAATGGTGGTCCAGTACAGACTCTTGGGAAAGAATATTGACTACCAATCGCTGATTTCAAAAGCAACCATTTACCATGACTCATTGTTTCAGTCCTTCAACCATTTTTTTTGTTTGATACTGACCTTCATATTCAATGAGCATTAATTTTGATAATTAGTCTTTTATGGTTCACTATACAATTCTTTCTTAAAATCCATATGAATCACATCTACCACATTCCCCTCTTCCAACCCTTATAGTTACTTCATCAATAGATTCAAACAAATTACTCAAATACAAGCTGATTTTTGCAAATCTGTGTCGACTCTCCATGCTTAATTCAAAGCTCTCGAAATGTCTTATAATTTTTTTCCCCCGATTATAGTTTCTAGAATATTGTCTATCCTTGATATTAAATCGACTCATTTTTTTTGAACATTTGCCACTTTTCAATTCTATGGTACCTCCTTCAGATCCAGAGGAATTGAAGATTAGGACAATCTTTTCCATTATCTCTGGGCAGCATGGTGGTACAATGGTTAGCACTGCTGTCTCACAGCGCCAGGAACCTGGGTTCAATTCCCAGCTTAGGTCACTGCCTGTGCGGAGCTTTTTCTCACCATGTCTGTTTGGATCATTGCCAGGTGCTCCGGTTTCCTTCCACAGTCCAAAAAGACATGCTGGTTTGTTGCACTGGCTATGTTAAATTCTCCTCAGAACAGGCACCAGAGTGTGGCGACTAGGGGGTTTGCATAGTAACTTCACTGCAGTGTTAATGTAAGCGCACTTGTGGCACTAATAAATAAACTCTAAACTCATTACCTCTACCTCTACTTCCCTTAGCAACTTGAGTGTGGGTCGCTAGGCAACCCATCCAATCTTAAGTAGAACTAATCTTTTCACTGCATCCTTCCTGTCAACTTTCACCACGTCCATTACCTCTTCCACTTCCAAAACAAAGTACTTATTAAGGGTAGAGTTCATTCTGATAGTTTCTCCACGTTATTGATTGTGGATTGACATCTTCTAATTATTAGCTCACCTAATAACTGCAGCAGACGACTCAATATGACCCAAACAAAATGAAAGATAACCAACATGTCACAATACTAATCACTACCTTTACCACTCCACTAGTCCATAAAGTGAGTCGTGCTAGAATAGTTACCACAAGGTGAGATTGAGTTACACTCAGTTGTGATATTGCAATAGTAAGCAAACATACTGGTCTACGAAATGCTGGTTAATCTCTGCCAGGGTGAAAGGGAGCAATACATTGGGCCCTAGCTGAGGAAGATGAGGAAAATAAATACTAAGAGATATTTGGCAGTACAGAACTCGAGTATTGCTGAAAAAAAGTTTTTCGTTTTGCATTCATCAGGACAAACACAAGTGTCAGGGGAAACAAAAACTTTGTACCAACAGGATGCTGTCGTCAAGCCAAAAAGATGCCCTGTTTATCACACAAGTGAGTAATATGGTATATGAATTTCAGTGCCAGTGTGATATTAGCCATGAAGGCCATACATCCAAAGATGTATGGAGCATCAATATCAAACAGCATGTCCATTTTGCTGTTTGCAAAGAGCAAGGTAAAGAACGTACCCAACCAGCCCCTGCTTGCAAAACTCAACACATCTTCAATTGGACATCATTTGCGAAATATTCTCAGTGTCTTAAAGGTTACACTGACAACGAATTTAAGATGGTCAATCAGGCTTGCAATATGGCACATCTGTTTGTACTGGAAGCTATATATATTAAAACACAGGACCCTGGTCTTTGTGGACAGAAGAAACATATATGCACATTACACCTATTTTAACTAGACAAAATAAGTGATAGCCATTTGCTGGTTCATTCGTCAGGGTAATGTCTTGACCAATGGTTTTCAAACCATTGTTGGCAGTTAATTGTTATTTGTTATTAACTGCTGCATTTTCCATGGCAACGCTTCTACCAGAGTCCACTTGCTAACCAATCTGCACTCTCTTGTCATACCATATAAAATTGCTTCCCTGAGATTGATGTTTATGATTGTTCTGATGAGTGCAAGACAAAAAGCTTCAACAAGACGTCCCTTTTCAGCAACACTCAAAATTGATATTGTTGCACCTAAATCCAAAATCTCCAAAATATGCATCTTGCTTATTACAAATAAAATGCTTCTATTTGGTGAGTTGATTCCCACATTTTTCAAATTCTACTCCATTGCATTATTCTTCCAAAACTTCCAGCAATTTACTTTTGTAGATCTTACAGGATAGAATTTAAGCATATTCCTTTTCGTAAAAGGACCGTCAGTGGTCAAAGCGTACTTTGGGCATCAACTTCTGAAAATAAGAATGTTATTGCAATAAAATTGATTTTATTACAATAAGGGTTTCAAATTAATTTCCAAAGAAACTGCTGTGTGTCATTTATCTTGACTGAGAAAAATGTCCAGTAATTTTAGGTCTTAGGTTAAATAGTTTGTTACAAATTTCACAGATCTATTCTGAACATTCTCTTCTCTGAAGCTTTGTGTGTCACTCCCATTATTGAACCTAATGTCTCATACAATCACCACTGAACCTAGTTACCATATAGCCTGAAGTTTATACTATAGACCCTTCATTTAAATGCTATGATCTTCTCCGTATCAGCAAGAAAATTCTACTTCATAGTCCTGAAATACAGAACTTTTGTATGGCAAGACATGATTACAAAGCAACAAGCTGGTTTATTTCACACACAACATATGTAAAAGTAAATTATAGTTTTCCAGGCAGATACAACCAGTTTCTTATTCCTCCTTGTACCATGAAAATATTAAATCATACTGAGAGTCAGGGTGGGGTTGGTTGCGTGCTTGGATGAAAGATCACATATTTATACCTCAGCCCAGAGTTCCTCCCTTTCTCTATTTAATTAGAGAAACAGGAGAGGGTAATTGATCTGCGTCCTTAATGATGTGAGAATTGAAGAGGGCAAGAGTGAAAGCAAGAGAGTATGTGAGGTGTGTGAGCAAATGAATTAAAATACAGTAATCCTCTGACCCTCCTTCAACTTTGTGTTTTTGAAGACCGACCCACAAAGATTCCACATTACCACATTGAAAGATAATCCACCCCCTTGGCATAGGGGCTTGGTGTTGCCTACATTTCAGGTCTCGAAAAGCACCATGCTGGATACAATTAATTCAAACCATTCAGTTGTAGAAATAAATACCGAAGATCAAATACTCTTTGAACTTCATTGCTTCAAAACTAATCAAAGCAAAAATAAACACTCCGATGTTTATGATAGCTAAGGCTTGTATTTCATCCCCTCACCCACCACCCCTCCCAATTCTAGTAACCATTCTAATCAACATTCATAATGGCTTGAGTAGCTTGAGGAGAAAACCTCTTCCAAACGGAATCTAACTTTTTAGAAACATAACACGAATGGGACAAAATTTCTTCTGTGAAAATAAGCATAATGTCAAACATAACGTCATTGGTCGAGGCTTCAGGAGAATGATTTACAACGAGGAAACAATGTTATATGCCATATTTGTTATGTCCCAGTTCCCCCCACCCTCCAGCATACGGACTCCATCTTTAATGTTCAACTTTAACATTAGTTACAACACACAACTATTTTCAATATTTTAATGCCGTAAATATAACTCAATGAACTGCATTGGGATGCAGAGGCAAAGTACTTCTTTTGATTTATAAGAAAGAGGAGTGAAAAAGACAAGTTCTCTCATTCCAGCACAAATTAGTCTTTATTTCATTCTGATTTGATTGTACTGTTGCTAAAAGGGATTTTAAAACAACTATTCTGAATCATAGAATCCCTAGTACAAAAAGGGGGCCACTCAGCCCATTGAGCCTGCATGGACAACAATTCCACCCAGGTCCTATCCTTGTAGCCCCATGTATTTACCCTGCTAATCCTTCTGACACTAAGGGGCAACTTAACAAGGCCAATCCACCTAACCCGCACATCTTTGGATTGTGGGAGAAAACTGGAGTATCCAGAGGAAACCCACACAGACACTATGAGAAAGTGCAAATTCCACACAGACAGTCACCCAAAGCTGCAACTGAACCCGGGTCGCCGACACTGACAGGCAGCAGTGCTAGCCACCGTGCCGCCTTTGAAAATGAAACAAATCAAATATGCAAATAAGGGATGTACAAATTAATAGCAACTTGGTTTAAAAAGTAGATTATGACAGTGTAACCATCCGAGTCACCTCCATATAACAAGATTCCAAACACCACTGACATGTCCATATGCCAGGCTTTCAGTTTTCCTGCTCTTGGAAACAGGTGCTACAACAAATGTTATGAATCATTAGTTAAAAAAATGAAAGACAGACTTCTACTGGGCTTCAATGAAAAAAAAACACCTGCTTGTGCCTGTCAAGCACAATGACACAGTGTTTCTAGATTTCCCTCAAACTGTGAGAACCATTTACAGGTGCGTATGGATTATGGGGTGCTTTGCCACAAAAAGCCCCAAAGAAACAGAACATAGAATCATAGTTCAGTCCTGTCCTATTTAAATATTGTCCTAAAGTCTGGGAATTAGGGCCAGCCTTCAATTATTATGAATTTGCACTTTTGTAAGTTTGTCATTTTCTGTTATTGGAGCAAACTTACAATCCAAGGGGCAAATAAATCTGTGAAAGCAGCTTAGACTAATGCATACACATCAGTTCTAATCACTTAAGTATAAACAAAATGAGTTTAAAAAAAATATACCTGACAGTGGAAGTATCTCTCATTTACCTCCTACCCTGCACTTCCTACTGAAGTATTCTTCAGTTCTTTGCCAGTCATTCCTGGATTTTAAAAAAATTACTGTATTTGTCATTCTTTTGGCTGCATCTAATGGATTGAAAAAAAACAAATGTACAAATAAAGCCTGCAAACAGCCAGGCTTCTATCTGCTGACTATTTAAAAATACACATTTAACATTAAGTCAGCTACGAGATACAATTAGAATAATTTAGCAATTTTTCAGGGTTCACAATTCTTGCGAAAAGCTCTGGAGGTTAAAGGAAAATTCAGACGGAGAGAAACATTACAGTTGATGCCAAAATAACACTCTGATGAAATAAATCACACCTAAAATTGACAGTCACTCATTACTGAACTCTGGTGCACTTTTGCTGCATTAATCTTTTGAAAGAAATGGAACAAAATATTATAGATATCACATAATAATTTGTATTTGTACACTCAAAAGTGGAACAATTCCAAGCATATGTTTTATTTCAGTACAATGATAGACTTTCTGACGTACATGAAGTATTTGTTTCAAATATGTAAAGATCTACAGGATGAATGAGGGAAAAATAAATTTATTCATTAGTGTCATAAGTAGCTTTACATTAACATTGCAATGAAGTTACTGTGAAAATCCCCTAGTTGCCACACTCTGAACTTGTTCAGGGACACTGAGGGAGAATTTAGCATGGTCAATGCACCTAACCAATACATCTTTCGGACTGTGGGAGGAAGAGGGAGCACCTGGAGGAAACCCAAGCAGACATGCAACGAACGTGCAAACTCTGCACAGACAATGACCTGAGGCTGGAATTGAACTCGTGTCCCTGGAGCTGTGAGGCAGCAGTGCTAATCACTGTGCCACCGTGCTGCCCTGGACGGACATCAATAATATCTTAGCTTGGGCAATTAACTTCATACAGTACATTAATGTCTCATTCTCTCACTGGTCTCTGTACCTGTGCCATAAAGATTAGGAATTTATCAGTAATTCAGGTTTTGAATTGGGGCCCTCCCAAATCAGTGCTTTCATTGTTTTTAGAATTACTAAGTGTAAGAGTTGGAAAGATGCAAGAATTGCACAGAAATGCAGGCAATGGGTGTAGGGGGAGTAGAAGTCACCGGCTACTCATTCTGAAGTATTTAAAATAGCCAACGTGAATTCCTGAATAAAATATTATCGAATGAAACCAGGCTAGAAATAAATAACTGGACATTATTCCAATGAAGTAAAATACAACAGCTTTCATCCAGCTCATTGGTTGAAATATTCCAGTTAAAGGATCTAACTGTGCTAGTGATGGTGGTGTGAAAGCGAGCGAGAGAGCGAGCACAAGAGTGGGAGAGCAAGAGAGCGAGAAAATGGTGCTTCAGCCAGACCTATTCTGCAGTATCACAAATCTTATTAGCTAGTCATAGAAGCGATGCTCCAAAAATACACTGGGAACATATAACCCATCTGCCTTCCTGATTAAAAGAAGAAAGCATAGCAGAAGTGCATGGCAGCAGCAGAGGTCCAACAGGATTTTTTTCAATTAAAAATGTTTCTCAAAGGAGCAATTTATAGAATCCCTACAGTGCAGTAAGAGGCCATTCAGCCCACTGAGTCTACCCAACTCTCTGACAGGGTGCCTTATCCACGCTTTCTCCCTCATCCTATCCCTGCAACCCCGTAGCTAATCCATCTAACCCATGTATGTCAGATCATTAAGGGGCCATTTAGCATAGCCAGTCCACCTAAATTGGAGATTTACAGTGTGGAAACAGGGCCTTCGGCCCAACTTGTCCACGTCGTCCTTTTCTCTTAAACCCCTAAGCTAGTCACAGTTGCCTCTATACCCCTCTATACTCATTTTACCTATGTAAGATGTGGAAGGAAACCCATACAGACATGGGGAGAATGTGTAAACTCCACACATAAGTTGAACCTGGGTCCTTGGTGCTGTGAAACAACAGTGCTGATCACTTTGTCATTGTGCTGGTTTAAATTCAAATAGAAACTTTCCTTAGAATCATTATTTCCAAAATTAGCAAACTGATTTCACTGAACTATAATTTTTTTTAACAAGTTCCCAGGTTTCCACAAGTAGCACCATGTATGTCCCCCGAATTCCAAGTTGAATGGAATGTCCACTGCAGAGATATTGACATCAAAAAGGAAACAAAGGAATTCCTTTCTCAATGGAATGAATGCAAAAAAAAAAGTAAAAAGGTCATCATCGGGTTAATGGGCAATAAAATTTGACCTTGACCAACTGTTACCTATAGCCACACAAGACAGTTTTAAGGCTAGTTTATTTAAAGAGCTTAAAACAATTTAACTTTTAATGCATATTTACTACCAGATCATTCTGTACTGTGTAAAATGAAGGTGAACATACTGGGGAGTTTCAAAAATGTTTGAAGAAAAATGGCAGCAAAGATCTTATTGAAAAATTTTGGGTGGGATTACGCCCCCGCACCACCCAGCATGTTTTCCAGCACCCAATGTCTACGGCATTTTGTGTGTCACCCGTCCTGCCATAGGAGAGGAGGGGGTGAAAGGAGGGGGGGGGGGAATCATCTTTGCTAGGACCAGAAGATTGCATCAGCAGGAAGGGTTAGAAAATTCACTCTTTATCTTCACTCTTACAGATCCATTACTGCCCGATTTCAGTGTAAACTGGTACACTGAAACAAAGCCAAATAATACCTGCATTTTCCAGAAATGTTTGCAAAGAATCTGACTGCTCTGAAGATAAGATAAACTTTTTTTTAAACAAAAATTGACAAAATCAATTCTATACTATGGTATTCTCTGTCCAAACAATTGTGAACACTGAAAGATAGCAAATACACATAGAAATGCTCACATAGAATACAGAATCCCTACAGTGCAGGAGGAGGCCATTTGGCCCATTGCATCTGCACTGGCTTTCTGACAGAGCTTTCCACCCAGGCCCTATCCCCATAATCTCACTTATTTACCCAGCTAATCCCTGTAACCTACACATCTTGGAACACTAAGGAGCAATTTATCATGACCAATTCACCAAACCTGCACATCTCTGGACTATGGAAGAAAACCCACACAGACAGGGAGAAGGTGCAAATTTCATACAGACTATTAACCAAAGTCGGAATTGAACCCACGTCCATGGAGCTGTAAGGCAGCATTGCACCGTGCCATTGTGCCACCCACTTAAAGAAAGAGCAACGTTGTCGAATGGACACCAATGGTGGAGTTGAGGGAGTAGCTAAAGCATGTAGGGGTATAAAGGAAACACACTCATGGTACAGGGGCCATGTAGTTTGGAAAACAAATATAGTTTTGAAAATGACATGCTGGATCATGAGAAGCCAGGGAAACACAGCGCACTGGAGTCTTGACTCAATGTGCAGCAGTTGAGATGGACTGAAGATTGTGAGGGGTCAAGAAGGACCCCTCAAGAAGGTCAATCAGTTAGGTGAGCTTTAGAAAATGCAAGTCTCAAGATAACTAAGCCACGGAGAAGGATTTTGACAGAAGAGTAGAAAAGAAGAAAAGCTGTCGAAGCAGACATGACCAATTAACAATCTACATTTATTAGCTCGAAATAAGCAAATTACTGATATCATACACAAGACTGGACTGTCTGAACTACCATTTAAAGATGAAATTATCTGCCAAAAGAAGCTTACAAGTCTAACATTGCTAGAACATTAACTTATGCATTATGTTTTATTGTACAATGTATACAATTTAATATCTTGAATGCAACATCTTTTTAAAAACGTTTATTTATTAGTGTCACAAGTAGGCTTTGTAAAGTTACTATGAAAATCCCCTAGTTGCTACACTCCAGTGCCTGTTTGGGTACACTGAAGGAGAATTTAGTGTGGCCAATGCATCTAATCAGCACATCTTTTGGACTGTAGAACAAAACTAGAGCACCCGGAGGAGACATTGCACAGATGGGGAGAACATGCCACACAGAGTGACCCAAGCTGGCAATTGAACCCAAAGTCCCTGGTTGAGGCAGCAGTGCTGACCATCTGATTATAGGTTTAAAGTGTGCAAAATATCTGAAAAGACAAAAATCCAGCACACAAATAACAAATCTGGCAATGGCTGAAGAGTTGACATGCTATCATACTGTATGTGCACATCAAATTGATTTGGCCTTTTTAAATTGCACCTGTCTGCTTTATTTTTTTTAAATTTCTATAAGTTAAAATTTAGCTTTATTCAGTCTTTAGTTTCTCCTTGTTCACTGACCTATCTGGAGATTTTTGTCAATGCCGTTTGTTACAAAGAAATGCCATACAGAACAGAAATTCATCAGCTGGTTACACATTTATAAAAAGACACTTCTGCTAAACAAAGGACACTGAAGTCACTGCTAATTTGCACCTGTGAAGTTGCATTCCATTCCAGGGAGACATAAAGTCTACAACAGAGACAAGAGCACCCCTCTAGGTGTGAACAGCTCCTTCCTATCTCATCAAGGTAAAGGATGGATCATTAGGGAATGAATGCCTGGGACATTAAAAAATAATTACCTCAACTAAAAGAGACAATGGCTAAAGATCAGCCCAGACGTGGACAACCAGGTCCTTTTGGAATTCACGACTTATTTATTTGAACAGCTGACTAAACCATGTGACTGAGCTCGTGTTTGTGACTACAGCAAGATGGCTGTCTTTCTTACCCATGCCCCCCACCCCCCCCCTCCACCCCCACCCCCCACCTCTCAATATTCCACCCAGGTTTGAATCCTGTTTTGCTGAGAAGAAAAATATGTCTACATCTCCACAGCAGAGACTTTCTACACAAGAGATTTAGGGAAAAAGGGGAATATACCAGCCACAACTGAAAAGCAAGTATCTCAGTAAGAACCAAAACATTCAGACAATTGACTTATTTAACCTAATTATGGTGTACATTAATGACATGGACTTGAATTGGAATTCAGAAGAATGAGGGGAGATCTAATAGAAACATATAGGATTATGAAGGGAATAGATAATATAGAAGCAGGGAAGTTATTTCTACTGGTAGGTGAAACTAAAAGTAGGGGGCATAGCCTCAAAATAAGGGGAAGCAGGTTTAGGACTAAGTTAAGGAAGAACTTCTTCACACAAACAGTTGTGAATCTGTGGAATTCCCTGTCCTTGAAGCAGTTCAGGATACCTCATTGAATGTTTTTAAAACAAGATAATTTTTTGAACAGTAAAGGAATTAAGGGTTATGGTGAGCAGGTGGGTAAATGGAGCTGAGTCCACAAAAAGATCAGCCATGATCTTACCGAATGACAGAACAGGATCGAGTGGTCATATGGTCTACTCCTGCTCCTAATTCTTACGTTTTTATGTTAAATATATAGAGGTGTGATCAAGAAGTTCATGGGTGACACCAAAATTGGTAGGGTGGCAAGCAGTGAGGACGCAGTAGTATAGATTTCAGGAAGACATCAACGGATTGGTCTGGGGGGTACAGCAACGACAAATAGAATTAACTTGGAAAAACGTGAGCTAACAATGCAAAAGGATTATCCGATGAATGTTCGGACTCTGAAAAGTACTGGAGATTGGAAGGATCTGGGAGTGCGTATTCAGCTCTCTGAAGGTGACAGGGCTGGTAGTTTTTTTTCATTTGTTCTTTTATTTATTCATTTGTAGGACATAAGCCATCACTGGCTGGCCAGTGTTTATTGCCCATCCCTAGTGCCCTTGAAGGGCAGTTGAGAGTCAACCACATTGCTGTTTAAGTCAGGGATAGATAGATTTCTGATAGACAAAGAAATTAAGGGTTATGGGGAGAAAGCTGGAAAGTGGAACTGATCCACTTCAGATCAGCCATGATCTTATTGAATGGCAGGGCAGGCTCGAAGGGCTGGATGGCTAACTCCCGCTCCTATGTTCTTATATTCTTAAATAATATCAAAGTTAATTTTGCCTTTCAGTTTTCTAAATAAAAGCTGGGATTTTTCACCTTTAGACCCCGAAAGACCTGAAATTCCCACGAGAGATCAAAGATTCTTTAAATGATCTGTCAAATTTTGTGTCCCAACCACCACGATTCCTGCAACAGGAGGGACCAGAAAATTTATTCTACTGTATTGGCAGAGCTGAAATCAGGATGTTTGAATGCTCACTGAACGGGTACACTTGCAACAGTATTCAAAAAGCTTGATGCCAAAGACAGAGCAAGGCCCTGATCTGTGCCTCTGCCACTGAACTCAATATGAGGAGATGCCAACATTGAACTGGGGTAAAAATTCTTGGATCTTTGTGTCGATATGTGCGACCTTCTTCGAGATCCTCTCCACTTGGAGCCGGCAGTTTCTTACAGTACTGAACTCAACGTACAATCCTTAACCTCAGTTGCACTGTTGCTGGACTATGTTCAATTCAGATGCATGCTGGATATGGGGGTTTTTCAGATTTTGGGTCAGTAGGGGAAGCAAGGCAGGAAGTCTCCTGTGCATGCTGGGACATAATCTCTTCCACCAGCTTCCGTCAGGAAAAAGATACAAAAATCTGAGATTACATACCAATTGACTTAAGAACAGTTTTTCCATGCTGCCATCAGGACTTTTGAATGGACCTACCATACATTAAGCTGATGTTTCGCAACACCGTAGCTATGACCATAACATTATATTTTGCATCCTTGGCTTTCCTTCTCCCTTATGTACTCTATGAATGATTTGTTTTTTCTGTATAGCACGCAAGAAACAATACTTTTCACTGTATCCCAATACATGTGACTATAATAAATCAAATCAAAAATCAAAAACAAATCAGATGGGCTTACTTAGTTGGACACATGATATCCACACTACTCATAAGCAAGTGCAGTCCACAGAGACATTTTGGTTAGGGAGTGAGAGCTCAATTAGTTTAAAAGAACATGATGTGGAAATGCCGGCGTTGGACTGAAGTGGGAAAAGTAAGAAGTTTCACAAGACCAGGTTAAAGTCCAACAGGTTTATTTAGTAGCACAAGCTTTCAAAGCGCTGCTACTTCATCAGGCAAGTGAAGAGTTGGGTTAACAAACAGGGGACATATAGGCACAGGCTCAACTTACAAGATAATGGTTGGAATGTGAGTCTTACTCACATTGTGAGTGAAGAGAGGTTAAGCATAGGTTAAAGAGGTGTAAATTGTCTCAAGCCAAGACAGTTAGTGAGATTTTGTAAATCTAGGAATGACATGGGGCTTACAGATAATGTGTAATGAACCCAAGATCCCAGTTGAGGTCATCCTCGTGTGTGCGGAACTTGGCTATCAGTTTCTGCGTTCCTACTACAATGCAGAATCAAAATATCTACAGACATACATCCCAGTAGAGACTTGCAAGTTGGCTACAAGCTGCAGCCAATTATACTTCAATGATCAGAACACTACTTCTTATGTTTTGTGAAAATGCACACCGTAAGAAAGATAAAATAAAATGAAAAGGTTTGATAGTTAATAAAATACTGAACAAATATAGATTGTTACCTATGAACTTGTGCCAATTGTTTTCTAAATGAGCAATTCTTACAACAATTCAATTACGTACATGCAAAACATATTATACATGTGAGATTAGTTATGGTATTCAACTGACCAAATAGGAATGTTCAATTTCTCAACAAACTATTCACCTTACTGTACATCAGATTGCTGCCCAAAAGGTTATTTTTCAATCCAGTTCTGGAACCCCATTTGTCACAAAGTTTAGTATAATACTGGTCTAGGCCTAACATGAAGCAGCACAGAACAGAATATTAGGTCAAATCATTGATTGGCCAAACTGAGGATTCAACTCATAACATGTCAACAGGAAATTGAAGTTTGGATATCTCCAGTTACATCGGTCAGATTATAGACTATTCATTCAGGGCTCCTCAGAACTTCCAAAGCAGTGGCAAATCTAACTCCATCAGCAGCATTTCTTTGAACGCGTCACCCCTTTATTTGCTTTCTTTCCTCTTTCTGTCTGGATGGAAAGGCATTTGTTTTTCGCTTTTGAGGGACGCTGCCTTCATCCAACACGGACATAATTCAATAATACGCTATCACAGTATATTCACAGTCCAGTCACTCAGCCCATCAAGTTTTTACTGGCTCTCTGACAGAACATTCTATCTAGTCCCACTCCTCCGCCTTGCACGTTTCCTTTTCAGATAGCAGTCCAATTCCCTTTTGAAGGCCTCAATCGAAGCTGCATCCACCATTCTCTCAGGAAGTTTGTTCCAGACTCCATATACCCTCAAGTGAAAGCACTTTTCCTCACACTCCTTTTGCCAATTATTTTGAAACTGTGACCTTTAGTTCTTGATGTTCTCTTCAATGCGAACAGTTTCTCACTATTTACTGTGTCCACACCCCTCTCAGGATCTTGAGCACTTCTCAGCCTTCCCTTCTCCAAGGATAACAATCAAATCTTTTCAATCTATCTTCACAGTTACAATTCTTTACCCTGGAATCATTCTTGTGAAACCCCACTGTACGTTCTCCAATGCTGACTGCACTATTCCTAATGATGCCTAATAGTGTTTTGTCAACATGTTCGTCTTACTCTTGTACTCATTGTCCCTATTAATAAGGCTCAAGATACTATATGCACTATTTACTGCTATTTCAACTTGTCCTGCCATCTCTCATGACGTATGTATGTGTAGACCAAGGTCCTCTGTTGCTGCACCTCTGAAATTTTCCCTTTAGTTTACACTGTCTTCTTCAAACTGAATCACTTTACACTTCTGTACTAAACTGCATTTGCTACTTGTCTGCCTAAACCATTAGCATGGTCCTTTTGAAATTCAAAACATCTTTGCATCAGTTATAAATTTTGAAATCATACCCTTAATGCCACAGTTTATGTCATTGACATATATCAGAAAGAGCAAGGGTCCCAATATTCACCACTGGGGAACTCCAAATTAAACCTTCCTCTAATTTCAATAATAATTATTTATCACTACTCTGTGTCCTGTCATTCAATCAATTTCTTTTTTGTTAAATTAACCATTTGTGGACATGGACGTTGCTGGCTGGCCAGCATTTATTGCCCGGCCAGCATTTATTGCCCATCCCAAGTTGCCCGAGGGCAGATGAGAGTCAACCACATTGCTGTGGCTCTGGAATCACACATAGACCAGACTGGATAAGAACAGCAGATTTCCCTTCCTAAAGGATGTTAGTGAACCAGATAGTTTCATGGTCATCAGTAGATTCTTAATTCCAGATATTTTTTTTTAATATAGAATTCAAATTCCACAAACTGCCATGGCAAGATTTGAACCCAGGTCCCCAATACATTAGCTGAATTTCCGGATAATAGTCAAGCAATGATACCACTAGGCCCTTGCTGCCCCAATGATCCAAGTGCCTACTTTCCCTTTCATTCAATGAGCTAGAATTTTGCTCATGTGTGTTGTATGGTCAATACTTTTTGAAAATCCACATACACTACATCAACAAATTGCCCTTATTAACCTTCTCTGCTACCTCAAAGAACTCCAGAAAGCTTGTTAAACATGACTGTCCCTTAATTAGTCCATGCTGGCATTCCTTAATTAATCTGCACTTAACTATTGATTGTATTCTGATCTATAGTTTCCAGATGTTCCCCATCATTAAAGTCAAACTGACTGCTCTATAGTTGCTGACGTTATCCTTACACTTTTTTTTATGTAGGGGTATATCATTCAAAATTCTCCAGTTCCCAGGCACCACCAGTGCCTTGGAAATTTTCACTCTCATTTCCCTCAGCATCTTTGGGTGCATCTTATCCAGTCATGGTGCGTTATCAATTTAAAGATAGCCTTTTTAACACCTCCTCCTTTTCAACTGTAAATTCTTCTTCTTATACCAGTTACCTCCTCTCTCATCTTGACCTAGGTAGCATTCTCTTCCTTTGTAAAGACAGATGCAAAGTACTTATTTAATACTTCTGCTATTTCTTCTTCCTGTGTATACAAGTCCTCTTTTTCATCCCTACTCTTTCTTTTGTCCCTTATGTTATTTATATGCTTGTAGAAGACCTCAGCATTCCCTTTTACGTTAGCTGCCGGTATCTCTTCAGCTCTCTTTTCAACATTTTTCACTTTCCCACTCTGATCCTTCTATGACAAACCTGCACTGAGAGGTCAAAATGAACTGCATGTTAGAGGGAGATTCAGGGTGAATCATGACTGATCAAGCTAAGATCATCTACTCTCAGAACTCTCTCAGATCAGGAGGAAAGCAGGGTTTCCCCACAGCCCTGAAGAGTCCTTCGGCTTCCTCAGCCCCCATTCTGAGCTAGTTGGAACTCCCAATCACCTGCAAAGCCACTGACATTCAGGGGCCTTCTTTGCCAACCACCAGCTGCACCTTCCCAACACAAAATTCCTGCTATTGCCACTACCCAGGCATTTGGTAGGAGACAGCAATCATCCACTGAAATAAGGCCCTGCCATTAAATATCAAGGGGCTCTGACCTCGCTAAGTTCTCTACTTGCAGCCTGCTCCACCGCACCCTTCCTGCTTTCGTTTTAATGTCAAAGCCAAAGAGAATGACTTTTCCCCTCAAGCTGAGGATGCTGAAGTCAACATCAGCACCCTGCTGCTGCCTTTACTGAGCATAATGTAGAGATGCCAGCGTTGGACTGGGGTAAACTCAGTAAGAATCTGGCAACACCAAATAAATCGGCTGGATTTAAAATTGGTGTTGCCAGATTCTGAGTTTACTGAGCATAATCAGCCTAAACTGGTATCAAATCTTTACTAGGGGGAACTAAAGAAAAGGTATTGCTTTTATTCAGTTGCCTACTGAGATAATGCTTTTTTCAACCAAGGTTAGCACTGAATCCAAGGGTTCCGCCAGCATCCCTAAAGGGCACCATGTAATTTTTAAGTAATTTGAAAATTGTATCAATTTAATTGTACAAATTTTTAAAGATATGTTCTTCTTCCATTTAAATGAAAAATAATTAAATTTTTGGCATTTTAATTCATTCACTGGTGCTTTACTTTGAAGTTTTGTTTTATTATATATGGATGGAGGGAGGATTAGTGTTCCACAAACTTTCACAATATATTTATAGGGTTTTTCAGCCAAGAAAAGATTGAAAACTTCAGGAATTCAGGAATGGTGCATCACTCCATATTTGGAAAAAAAAAGTACTTTTTTTTAAAAGATGTGACAGATTTGGTCCTTTATTTTAATTAGCATAACTTCTCCCAAAATACCTCTGAAAACTACAGATTTCTGAAACTCCTGGGTTTAGGAGGAAGCCACAAGGGTATATTCTGGGCACAGAAGCCCGAATTCTGGTTAAGACCACCAGGTCCCCACCGCTTTTTCTTCAGAAAAATTCCCAAACAGGAAGGAGGAAGGCTCCATTTGCATTCACTTCCTTCTCCATAAAGGAGGGACCAGCAGGATGCCATTACACATCAAAAATCTTGCCTATTCCATGCTACCTACACTCTATTGAACTTTTCAAAGGGTCTGCTCCAAAATCCCAGCCCACCATGAGGCAATGCCTGAGGGATAAGGCACCCATACCTTTAGGTAAATTATTCCAGGAACATGGATAGAATAAAGAGTTTGATCTAGAGGCAGAAAGTCTCACTCCTCCCAACTTGAAATTCCTTCTTCCCTCTCCATTTTTTAAAAATTTATTTCTCTCTCACACTCCTTCCTCCACAATTATTAAATTGCTTCATCTCTCCCTTGTGTCAGTCTCAGGATTCATGTCAAGACCTCCAAAAATATCTGATATTAAAATATACAAGTGGGATAAGTTGGCATTCCTTTAGGATCAGGGAGAAAGGCTTTGCATTCGCTTATTATCCCTCCATGTATGCCAGCGGTACTTAAATACTCATCACATTGGAGATGAACACAAGTCCTATCATTACACAAAACACAGCATCACCATCTAATTCACAACATGCTTCTTCAAACTCATCATGAAGACACATGTTGAATGTGAAACTGTCAGGAAGTTGTGTGCATGTGGTTCTCACCCCTACCATAAGTAAACATTTAAGTTATTTTGGATATCTTTCAGTTGGAACCTGGATTTGTGGTTAAAAAAGTACGATCCTCAGCAGTTTGAGAAAGGAACTGCACTTAGACTATATTTTATTCCTCAGTGACATAGTGAAACAACCTGCTAGAGGTCATAAGTAGATGCAAAGTATCATAAGCTACACAAGCCTACAATTAATTTCCATGATCCCTTCTGCATTTAACTTTTTATATTTTTGGTTCACTAAGAAGCACTGATGGTATGTTTAAGGAAAGCTGGCTTGCAGTAGGGTAGATAGACTTTGCAGAAGGTAAGCTTGCTGCAGCATTCGAGGTAACCCATGAGTAACTTTGACAGAGAAATACCAAAGTCAGGAAGCCCAAGTATGTTATCAGAGCCAAAAAGTATAGAAAAATGTGCAAAATCTTGTTGAGGTTGGCCAGAATCCATTTCCCCAGCGCACAGCACTTTCTAAGAGCCAACAGGACAGACAGATGATAGGATACAGGCTTAATCACACATCACCCCCTCCAGACTCCTGAAATATGCTGCTGTGAAGAGATGGTTTATTGGAGGGAAGGTGTCTTCCCAAAGGAGTGAAGAAGGAAGAGAAAAGGCAAGGCAAGAAAAATGTTAAGAAAGTCAAATGGGATATAGAAAACTGAGAGACCCTTGGAAGGGGGATAGCCAGGAAAATTTTGATAATTAACAAATAAGGAACTGTAATCTTTTTATGGATTGTTTTATGAATTAGAGGACTTTGTCTAAAAAGACAAGGAGAAAATTAAAAATTACCCACAAGGACATAACCAGACGAAGGGAGCAAGAACCTGGTACTATAGGCTTAAGCCAGCTTAGTGAAGAAAGGAACATCAGAGACTGACCACATCTTTCTGAATATTTCAAAGGATTCACTAAATACAGGAAATCTGCCAAAGACCAGGGCAGAGATTCCCAAATAGTGGTCACAACCAATGAGACAAGACTTTGGTATTGTGAGCTCCAAAGCAGCATTGACTGCTCACTACAACCCTCCTCTGAGCAGCTGGTGGCTACTCTTCCTCCTCACTCGATATCTCCACTAAAGTTTTCTCTCCGAGATCATGCATGGGGCCAAACTGGGAAAGAGCACTGAAGTAGAGCATCCAATCTGGTGCCAATTTATAACAATGGATGGAAGGATAACCCAGGGATCTATAAACTAGAGTCTGACATTCAGTGAGAAAGTAGCAAAATATTTGAAGCGGAAGAAAAGTGAAAAACAATGAATTCATGCCATTGGGTTTTTTGAATACGTAATCATGTTAGCTCAGTAGAAATTTAATATACCTTGTCTTTAGTAAAGACTTTGACGTTCGACCATACAGAAAATTACAACATAGAAAGGCATGAAATAGACTTAAACTTTTGAAGCAGACAACTAACTAGCTATGTTAAACGATGCAAAGGACAGTTAAAGGACTAGCAACTACATGGAAAGGGGGTGTCAGAGTACCACAAGTATCAATGTCATAGAATCATACAGTGCAGAAGAGGGCCTTCGGCCCATTGAGTCTACACCAACACGAGAAACTTTCCACCTAATCCCATTTACCAGCACTTGGCCCATAGCCCTGAATGATATGACATGCCAAATGCACATACACATTTTTTAAAGGATGTGAGGCGATCCATCTCCGCCATCCTCCCAGGCAGATTGTCACTACCCTTTGGGTAAAAAAGCTTTTCCTCATATCCCCCCCTTAAACCTCCTGCCTTCGTCTGTCCAGAAACGCTATGTTTGAATGCAGTAATAAACTTGCAAAAGGGAGAGTAATAAAGCTCTTCACTTTTGACTAGTACCAATTTGGGATCCATTATAAATAGCAGTAAAAATCTGCACGAGTAGCAGAGAACATTAGAACACAGGAAATAGAAGTAGACCCATCAGCTCTGCTCCACTGCAATAATGGCTAATCTTCTACCACATCTCCACTTTCCAGCGTTGAGGGCTTCAGATTTCTAGGTTTTCAGATCACCAACAACCTTCCTCATGTTGACACTGTATTTAAGAAAGCTCACCAACTTCTCCACTTTCTCAGGAGGATAAGGAAATTCAACATGTCCACTACGATTTGCACCAACTTTTACAGATATTTCACAACTGGGTATGGTCTTGCTCTGTCCAAGACCACAATAAACTACAAAGGGTCATGAACAAAGTCCAATCCATCAGTCAAACCAGCCTCCCATTCATTGACACTGCCTGCTGCTTCAGAAAGACAGCCAGCATATTTAAGGACTCCATGCACCCCGACATACTCTCTTCCACCTTTTTCCGTCAGGAAAGAGATACAAAAGTCTGAGATCACGTACCAGCCAACTCAAAAAACTGGTTCCTCTCTGCTGCCATAAGACTTTTGAATAGACCTACTAAATATTAAGTTGATCTTCCCCTACATCTTATTACTGTAACAGTACATTCTGCATCCTCTCCTTTCCTTCTCCCTCGTATACTCTATGAGCAGTATACTTTGTATAGCACGCAAGATACAATACTTTTCACTGCATACTAATACATGGTGACAACAATAAATCAAATCTGATCTGCTCTCCATTTCTTCAGGTTCCTGAAAATCAAAAACCTGTCAGTCAGTCTTGAATATACGCAACAGTGGAAAACAATTCTAAAGATTCACAATCGTCAGAATGAAGAAATTTCTTTTCGTCTCAGCCACAAACAATTAGTCCCTTATCTTGATGTTACTACCCTCGTGTGCTAGATCTCCCAATTGGGAAAAGTAACTTCTGTGTCAAAACCTTTCAAATCCCTTCAGGATCTTGTATGTTTCAATTATCTTCCCTTCCATTAAAGTTCAAAGCGTATAGATGTAATTTACTCAGCCTCTCATCATTAGGCAAGTTGCTCATCCCAAGGACCAATCTAATGAATCTTTGCTGTACTACGAAGTATAATCCATTCTTAGACATGGAGACCAGAAGTGCACATAGTACTCAAAGTGTGATCTCACCAAAACTCTACACAATTGTAGCAAGACTTGCTTATTCTTAAACTCCAACCCCCTTGCAATAAAGCTCAACAAACTATTTGCTTGCTAACTTTGTGTTCATGTACAAATATACCCAATAATACGTGAAAAAGTACGTGATCTCAGACTTTTGTATCTCTTTCCTGACGGAAAAAGGTGGAAGAGAGTATGTCGGGGTGCATGGAGTCCTTAAATATGCTGGCTGTTTTTCTGAAGCAGCAGGCAGTGTCAATGAATGGGAGGCTGGTTTGACTGATGGATTGGACTTTGTTCATGACCCTTTGTAGTTTATTTCTCAACTTCAACATCTCATCTTTTAAGAAATATTCTGCTTTATTATTCTTACAAGCAAGCAGGGACTCTGATGGTTGGATCATGTGATCTGAATGGATGACAGCCCTATCCCAAAGACATGCTTCATGGTGAGCTTACTATTGGCATGAGATCAACAGATCACCCACATCCTGAAGTAAAACCTCAAGGTGCCCAGGATCAGTGTTGATGCATGGAAAATCCTTGCTGCTGACCGGAGTGCCTGGAGACTAGCTGTCTGGAAGGGCATAGGAAAGGCAGAGGAGAAAAGAAATGAACAGATGATAGAAGAGGCAGCCAGCCAAAGGTAAAAAAAAATCCATTGATCTTAGAAAAATATTGTTCATTTGTGCCAGCTGGGGAAGGGACTGCTCTTTGTGAATTGGCCTCTAATATCACAGACCATATTCAATGCAGAAGTGATATACACACTGGGTGCAGTCCATCATCTCCTGAGACAAATGGGTGCCAAAGAAGATTACTAAGGTGAATAACCTCTCACTCCCTCACATTATACTCTATCTAGTTGTTTATCTACTTAACATATCTATATCTGTTTACAGCCCTTTTCTGTATTTTCTGACAGTCCCACCCAACTTTATCATCATCTGCAGACTTGAATACATTACCCTCAGTCTTTCTTCATCCAAATCATCAATATATATTTTAGCAGCACACCACCAGTTTAAATCCTGCCAATTTGAAAATGTCCTGTTTATCCCTCCTTTCTGCTTCCTATCTGTTAGCCAATTCACCAACCATGCTAATGTATTACCCCCAACTCCATGAGCCCTTATCTTTTGTATTAACCTTTTGTGAGGCATTTTATGAAAGAAAGATAACTAAATCCTCTAGAAATTCTATCAGTTACATCCAGAACTCTTAATAAAAATTGTAAAACACAATTCCATTTTTGTAGAATCATGTTGACTTTGCTTGATACTACCATATTTTTAAGTGAATTTTTAAGACTTTGTGAATATTAATTCCAGCCTTTTTCCAATGACTGGTGTCAGCCACCTGGCCTATGTGGTTCCCTGCATTCTCTATTCTTTCTTCCTTGCATAGCAATTATCTTTGCTAATTCCCAATTTGCTGGGACCATTCTAGAACCTAGGGAATTTTGGAAAATCATTGCCAGTGTATCTACTATCTCTACAACCATCTACTTAGAACTCTCGGACGCAGGTGAAGAGAAATCTGGAATGGGTGGGAAAATTTGCCACAGGGTGCCACTTAACGCAGAGAAATACAAAGTCATAAAAGTAGGGAATGGAAACAAACAGTGGGCAAACCAAATGAATGAGACAATCCAGCAGCACGATCCTGAGTTTTAGTAGAAAGCACCCTGAAACCATCAGCACCATGTGTATTCCTGGCAAAATAAATAGCTTAAAAGATTACACACAAATTTCAGGATGTGACAGCTGTGAAGAGCACTGATTTGCCCGACCAAGAGTAATATAGGCACGTTGGGCATCATTATAGAGAGGAAAACACTCATCTTGGAGCATTACATTAAAGGGCAACTGAAGTGATAAACGAAATACAGCGTCTAAGCTTTAAGGAAAGCTTTATTTATTTATTAGTTGGCTTTATTTAGTAGACTTACACTGACACTGCAATGAATTTACTCCCTTAGTCGCCACACTCCACACCTGTTCTAGTACACTGAAGGAGAATTTAATATGGCCAATGCAGTTAATCAGCACATCTTTCAGACAGTGGAAGGAAGCCAGAGCGCCCAGAGGAAACCCATGCAGATATGGGGAGAATGTGCAGACTCCACACAATGATCTAAGCCAGGAATCAAACCCCGATCCCTGGTGCTGTGAGACAGCAGTGCTAACCACTATGCCATCCTGCCAACCCAGACTGTCTGAAAGTACTAGGAATGCTTATGTTAAGGAGAAAAGGGCACTTCAGAGGTGGTCTTACTGGACTACTTAAGATTATGAAAGGAATAGATGCAGATAGTGATGAGAAACAAACATCTGCCTGTACTCCCAAGGATAGAGAATGTTAAGGAAGGATTTAACTGAGGAGTTTTGATGAAGAATAAGAAGCTGTTTTCATGCCAGATAGATTAATCAAAAGACACAGATTTTAAATAACTGGCAAAAAAAGGGGGAGACAGGGAAATTATTTTTATTTAGTAAATCATAAAATAAAGAGCATTGCCTGAAAGGATGACAGAAGTTGATTCTATAGTAACAGACCTGGAATAGAAATGTTAAGGCTATGGAGAATGAACAGAATCATTAATTGGATTGTGCTTTCAAAAAGTTGGCATAAGACTAAAGGCCAAATGGCCTCCTGCTGTGCCATAAGGTTCTATGATGATTCTAAAAGTATTGTTGCCCTGTGAAGAAGCTATCTCATGGTTATTTATAAAATTGAGTATTTGCACTGAACTGGTTTTGTGCTGTAATGTTACTCTTCAGTGAATTCAGGATTATTTATACACACTTTTCAAAGAGTATTAATCCAGTATATTGGTCTAATTGTTGGCAATATGTGCCCTTATGTGTTTTTCTCATCTCTTAGCTTCTAATTGAACAGCAGCAATTTATTAAAACTTAAGTCTATTTTCCCCACACACAAGATCCATTGAAAAGCAGTCTGAAAATCTGCTGCACAACTCTGACCCATATGTTATAGTTGAAGTCTCACAACAGCAGGTTAAAGTCCAACAGGTTTTTTTGGCAGCACTAGCTTTCAGAACCCCAAGCTCCTTCCTCAGGTGAATGAGGAATTGTGTTCACAAACAGAGTATATAAAGACACAAACTTAATTTACAAGATAATGGTTGAAATGCGAGTCTTTACAGGTAATCAAGTCTTAAAGGTACAGACAATGTACTCACATTGTCTCCACTCATTGTCTATATCCTTAAGACTTGATTACCTGTAAAGACTCGCATTTCAACCATTATTTTGTAAATTAAGTTTGTGTCTTTACATGCCCTGTGAACACAATTCCTCACTCACCTGAGGAAAGAGCTTGGGACTCCGAAATCTGGTGCTGCCAAATAAACCTGTTGAACTTTAACCTGGTGTTGTGAAACTTCTTACTATGCTTATTCCAGCCCAACACCAGCCATCTCCGCACCACATTTGATAGTGAGGAATTAGGACACAGTTAAGACCAATTTTACTAAAAAAATTAGAAAATCAGAAAAATCCATTCATACCTGCATTACCTCTAGACGTTACTATCACTACACTCCTTGCTGTTCTCCCACATTGTACCCTGGGTAAAACCTGAGGTCATCCAAATCTCTGCACCCTGCGCCAACTTATACCAAGGCACATTCGCCTATTATGCTGGTTCCCAATGAAGCAACGCCTTCACTTTAAAACTTTCAACTTTGTTTTCAAATCTCTGTATAGTCACACCTCTCCCTATCTCTAGAACCTGCTTCACCACAACCAAACCCTTCAAAATATAACAAAGGTAAAGTTGCCATAGTCCCAGATGGCCTTAGACTGCTCTCCCCTTTGAGAGGCAGAGTTGACAAGTGATGATTTAATCTGAGGATCACCACATCTCAGGCGAGGGGCAAGGTTGAGTAGTCGGGGCCTTCACGAATAATCTCAGCCAGTACAGGAATTGAAGCCATACTGTTGGCATCGCTCTGCATCACTAACTGGTCAACTGAGCTAACTGACTCCCAAAGTTTATGCGCTCCTCTAATTCTTGAGGATGCCTGCTTTTAATCATTCAACCATTGTATCAGGAACCACCAAGCGCCTAAGCTCTGAAATGTCCTCCTTGCACAATTACACCTTTCTACCTCACTTTCCTCCTTTAAGATGCTTAAAGCCTACCTTTTTATCCTAGGCACTGGTAATCTGGTATGATCTTTTTTTGTGCTTGGTATCATATTTTGTTTTATATTGCTCCTGTGTAGTATCATGGGACATCTCATTATGCTGTAGGTACTATACAAGTATATACATTATGGTTGGCTAAAGTCCTTTCTATAAGGAACCCAACAAAAGACATGAAATTAAATCATAGGTATGGTGGCAATATAAACGTTCTAATTATCACATAGGAAGCAGGGTTAAGTCAGTTGGCTCTGAGTTTGCTCTGCCATTTGGTAAGATTCCCCTCTATTCCACTTTCCTGTCTGCCTCCCATCTCCCTCGCCCTTGATTCCTCTACCCATCAAAAATCTAGAAAACTCAGCCTCCACTGCTTTCTAGGGAATGAAACAACCCTGGTATGGAAAGAAATCCTCATCTCTGCCTAAAAAAAAGGAGACAGCATGTTTACAATTGGAATTAAATTTCAGCCACCCACCAATTCCACCACCAAACACAAATATCCTGCATCTGTAGTCATATAGATATACAGCACAGAAACAGGCTATTTGGTCCACCTTGTCCATACCAAACAGGTTTCCTAAACTGAACTAGTCCTATTTGCCTGTGTTTGCTGCATATCCTTCAAACCTTTCCTATGCACGTACCTGTCCAAATTCTTTTAATAGGCACCACTGTCTATATGAAAAAGTTGCCCCTCAGGTCCCTTTCAAATTTTTTTCTTCTTACCTATGCCCTCACCTTTAGGACTTCCCTATCTGGGGAAAAGATCTTGGCTGTTCATTTTATCTATGCCTGTTATGATTTTATAAACCTCTACAAGGTCACCCTTCATCCTCTTACACTCCAGTGAAAAAAACTCCTAGCCTATACAGTTGCTCCTTATAATTCAAACATCCCAGTCCCAGTAACAGTCTTGTAAATCTTTTTTGCACCCTTTCCAGTTTATTAACATCTTTCCTATAGCAGGTAAATAACTCTCAGGTATTTACCTGAGATTATCTTCAACCACAACATGTTTCCAAAAAGTATAATGCAAACTTTAGGCACTAAAGCAATTTTACTTACCTCTTCCAGTGTATCAGGTGGTGGTGTAGGTTCAGCCATTTCCTTGTTTGCCTCACAGCTCTCTGCTTTAACTGCAGGTGTCCTACCATCTGAAGATGTGGAAAATCTACTCATCTGACTAGACTGGTCAACAGGCGTCATACTGGCCTCTGATGCTGACCGAGAGCTTTGATTCTGTTGAGCAGTTTCAAAAATAGGATCCTCATCATCCGAATCTGGCAGAGGAGTTGGACTAACATCCTCTAGCCCCGTGCTGGAAGGACGGGACGACGGAGTAGGACCTCGCTGAAGCAAGTGGGTATTTGACCCAGGAAGTGGTAATGGCGAAAGCTGGGAGGAAGAAGAGGATATGGGACTGTGCTCCATTTTAACGTCAACATCAGATTCTTGGTCGAAGAAAGGAAGCTTTGTCCGCTGCTCCTTCAGCAACATCTCAATACGGGAGTCTAAACTGTTCGGTTGTGTCGAACTACTTGGCGTTTCAGACGTTGGGGCCTCAGGAGTGGCAGCCCTTTCAGGAGATTTGCTAACGGAAACAGGTGTTTTATTGTTTGAGACATTACTGTCCAAAGAAACTGTATCTTCTGCCTTCTCCTTTACAGGCACAGTGTCCAAGTTGGTACTGTTGTGCCCAAAGGTTTCAGCTGGTGGCACAGGTCTTCTATAGTCATGATCTCTGGATGTCTGACCGTGTTGTTGATCCAGACTGCGGGAATACAGGGGTTGGGCAGAATGCACATTTTGGTATGGTGAGAAGGCTGACTGGTAGCTTAACCCAGATTGGCTTGCTGAAGGATTGTGTGAATATGAGCCACTCTCTGAGCGCGCTGACTTGTAAGTGTTGACTGATAGTTCAGTAGCTCTGTAAGATCCGGTGTTGTGAGAGTAATGGTGCCCCAACCTCCTGAAGGAATCTTGATAATTAGATTCAGGTCTTCTGGATTTGTACCCAGATTCTTGGGAGTAAGAATAAGCTGGTGTGCTCTGTCGACTGGAATAGCTGGAATCTTGCGAGTAGGGGGTTCCCAACCTTGGTGTATGTGGCGTGCCTTGAGAGGACTGTGGCGTATATTGGCTATAGGAATTTGGTGTATCCTGGCGACAACTGGAATAAGCAGTATCATGGGAAAATGGAGTACTACTATTAGGGGTTACAGATGGTCCCATGGATAGGTAATTTTCACCTGTTCTACATTTCAGTGGATCATTCACCTGCAGCAAAGAGTGCAAGGAGAAAAAGGATAAAAGTTTTAGCCAAAATGAAAATCTATGCATGCACACAATTTTCTACTCTATTCAGAATCCCTCCAGTGCAGAAGGAAGCTATTCAACCCATTGAGTTTGCATCAACTCTCCAAGACAGCATGCCACCTAGACCCCAATCCCATATCCCAATAAACCCACCTATTTATCCTGCCAATCCCCCTGGCCTACAAATCTTTGGATAGTAAAGGTACAATCAAACATGGCCAATTGACCTAACTTGCACATCTTTAGACTGTGGAAGAAGATTGGAGCATTTGGAGGAAACCCACGCAGACAGGGGAAGAATGTGCAGACTCCACACAGTCACCAAAATGGAACCCAATCCCTGGCGTTGTGAGGTAACAGTGGTAACCACTGTACCACAATTCACAGTTTTCAAACAATGAATTCTTAATACTATTGGATACCAGAACAAAAGTAAACATGAATAAATCAACTAATTTTTCTGCAAAAAGGGAAAAGGTCTTACAAGTTTTCATTTATAGCCTCCTCCAAATTCAATCTGTAATTAGGCTTGTGGCTCTGCTGTGAAATTAGCTGAATCGGTTAATCAGCTTTATTACCACAGCCTGATTCAGCTACAATCACTTCATAATTGGCCCTTAGAACATGCACAGCTACTTGTATTGACACATCTTCTGATGTCCTGTTCCTGTGTATGGAATGTCTAGATGTTCAGTCGGCACCTCAGACAAATAGGGGCAAAACAAAGCAAAGAGAACTAAAGACCTATCCTTCCACCATGCAGTATGGCAGCATACTAATGTGCAGCATCATTATGACTGGCTTGAGGTACTTGCATTTCTCATTGATTCTTCCGGTAATTCCTGCCACATCTGCAGTCCACTGCTGCATGTGCATTGCCCAGACTTACACCATTTACAGCGTTGCTGTTGGACATTATAATGGACATAACAAGCTTAAAAGCCCACTCCTATCCCTGTTCAGCAACCTTTCCCCCATCATCTGCCTTTATCCAAATTAGCCCAGCTGATATTAGAGATCTCTAACGCAGAAAATCACAAATACAAACCCATGCTTAACAACTGCATTGTGCGTGAAGGTATATTTTCAATTATTTGCTTCTAAACAATATGAACAAAGAGTGCTATGTTGTTTGCCAACTTCGTAATTAAATGATCAATATATGAATTAGTCTAATAGAATAACATGACTTAAAAAGGAAATTAATGGAATGGTATGAAATGGATTGCAAAAATCAAAATTTAAAACAAGTTTAAAGGTTTATTTATGAGTATCACAAGTAGGCTTACATTAACACTTCAATTAAGTTACTGTAAAAATTCCCTAGTCGCCACAGTCTGGCATCTATTCGGGTACACTGAAAGAAAATTTGGCATGGCCAAGGCAACTAAGCAGCACATCTTTCAGACTGTGGGTGGAAACAGGAGCACCTGGAAGAAACCCACATGAACATGGGGAAAACATTCAGATTTCATACAGTGACCCAAATCGGGGATCGAACCTGTGTCCCTTGCACTGAGACAACAGTGCTAACCAGTGTCACCATGCTGCCTATTTTTTTTCACTGTGTATATCTAGATTTGAACATAACCCAATCAGAAAAGAAATTACAGCTGAAAAAGATCAACTGAATTAAATTTCTACAAAAGTTCAATGGCATGTTTCTTTAAATTGAAACACGAATGATTGTATTATTCAATTTTAAAGATAAAGTGTTAAGTTCTGTTGCTGCATAATAATGATAGAAGTTAGCTTTATTCAGAAAGAAATTGGCTGGAAAATATATTTTGAAATGCTACTTCAGCTCCATCTAAGGCAAAAGCTCTGGAAATGAATATTTGATAATTGATATTAAAGATCCAAACTTGTCTATGCACCTCATTACATTCACTGAATAATTAATCCAACCCCTGTTAACTGACGTTTTGGACTCAGATTACTAATTTACTTGTCCAAATTATGTACATCAACTCTTCAAAAATATTGATATTTATTTCACAGATTTGTTTATAATGAAAATAAGAACTCAAAAGCTACAAGTTAACTATATTTTTAATCTCTCCCTGAAAAATAAGTTATTCAAAGCAATAATGAAACTAGTTTAATTTATAAATTCCTAGTTTAGGTTTTAAATATCTTTCCATCACCAGTTCTTCTTTCCCTTTTTTACCGATACTTGAAGTTGTTACAGCATCATTTTCTCATTGTGAAACAGAGATGTTTCACAAAAGTGTCAGCAAATTATGAGTTTTGGCTAAGCTATTTGATCATGGAAATTATTATAGAATCATTACAATATAGAAAGAGGCTGCTCGACCCATCGGGCAAAAATCAACAATAATTCCACTCAGCCCTATCCCTGTTATCCCATGTATTTATCTTGCTAATGCCCCTGACACTAAGGAGCAATTTAGCACGGCCAATCCACCTAACCTGCACATCTTTAGAGGAAATTTACACAGACACAGGGAGAACATGCAAACTCCGTACAGACAGTAACCCAAGGTTGGAATTGACCTTTGGTCCCTGACACTGTGAGATAACAGTGCTAGCCACTGTAGCACCCTTATAAAAGGCCATCATCATGTCTAACCAAGTAGACAAAGATCTGTGTTTAACTGCAAGCTTCTGGAGCCCGATATTAGGCTGAAAGGTGGGTCTTGAGTCGGCAGCAGACCCTACTGGATGACTATCTCATGCAGCTTCTTAGTTGACCATCTATAGGCACACTGCCCAATTAAAGTCAGTGCGCAGGTTCCTGATGCTACTGGCCCAGATGGCTAAAAGCCCTGACACTTCAGCAATACCACCACTGAGAGAGGTGGGCACAGCTGAAGCAGCCAAAGATCTTGAGGTGCCTCAAAATGGTCAGGTACATAAAATTAAAATTCAGGAGGTGGAGGGCATCAGATCCTGCAAGACAGAAGAGAAATGCTTCACTAAAAGGCAAAATCTGTGGGACCATCGCATGCTTTTCTCCTCCCATAAATCAGCCAATATTCTGTGGCAAAATGCTACCCTAACAAGGCCACGTCCATGACACTGGCAGCCATCACACCATTAACAAAGTACCAGTAATCCTGTAAAATCAAAGACTTCTTTATACAAAAGGCTACATGCTCTTTGGAAAACATTCCTGGTGGCTGAACAGTGATCAGGAACATCCCAACACTATTTTACCTGCCCTCCTCCCTTCTGTCCCATTATTCAGCAGCTGCTAAAAAGCAGTTCAGGGAAGGTTTATCAGACTACCAGTAATAAACAGGTTGTCTTACGAGGAAAGGTTAGAGAGGTTAGGTTTGTATCCACTAGAATTTATAACATGAGAGATTTGATCAAAACCTTGGGGTATTGACAGGTGGATGTGGGGAGGATATTCCCTCTTGTCAGAGAATCTAGAAGTAGGGGTCACTGTTCAAAAATAAGTGGTCACTCATTTATAACAGAAATGAGGAGAGTTTATTTCTTTCAAGAGGGTCGTGAGTCTCTGGGTCCCTCAAAACGGCAGTGGAAGCAGAGTGTATGAATATTTATAAGGCAGAGCTAGATGAGATTCTTGATTAATAAGAGCATGAAAGCTTATGGGGAGAAGGCAACAATGTGGGGTTGAGCTTACAATCAGATCAGAAATGATCTTTTTGAATGACTGAGCAAGTTCGAAAAGCTGAGTGGCCTTCTCTTGCTAATTCGTTGTTCCTATGTTTGTATGTATGTTCCAGCAGGAGCAAGAATCCTGGTTTTTTGTTTACAAGTGCTCTCTAGTCCAAGGATGCTGGGGGCAATAATAATTTTCTTATTATCTTCCTAGTAAAAACAGATGACCCTTCTATACTCTGCACCAATCAGATTTGAGCTAGACAGTGTACACATCAGCTGAGCCTTTACAGATTTTTTCCACCATTTCATTAAATGCTTTCATATTTTCATGAGATGCAGACATTGTTGAGAAGGCCAGAATTTATTTCCCATCCCTAATGGGCAATGGATTAAACCTATTTCCATTGGAAGTTTAGAAAAATTAGGTGACTTTATTGAAACATACAAAATCTCGAGGGGACTTGACCAGGTGAATACAGACAGGATGTTTCAGCTTGTGTGGGAGACCAGAACGGGAAGACACAGTTTAAGAATAAAGAGATCTTCTGTTTTGGGTCGAGATGGGGAGAAAATTGTTCTCTCAGAAGATTGTTAGTTTGTGGAATGCCAAGAAAGTACTGGAAATTGGATCCTTTATTCAAGACTGAGTTACAGATTTTGAACGCCCATGGGAGTCAAGGATTATGGGAGACAGACAGGAACATGGAATGAGACCACAGTCAGATCAGCCATGATCTTACTGAATGGCTGAGCAGGCTCACAAGTCAAAGGCCTTCTCCTGCTTCAATGTTTCTATGTTCCTAATTGGTAGTGAGTTACCTTCTTGAACCACTGCAGTCCACGTGGTGCAGGTACATCCACAGCACAGAAGAGTTCCAAGATTTTGACTCAGCCAGTGAAGGAATAGTAATAATCGTTACAAGTCAGGGTGGCATGGGACTTGGAGGGGAACTTGCAGACCACAGTATCCCCAATGCATCCGCTGCCCTTGTCCTTCTAGATGGCAGATTTGGTGAAGCTTCATTAACATGGGAACTATAATACTAGAAATTTATACTGATTGTGAACGACAAATTACAGGTTGCAATATAGTAATTAGAAGTAAAAAAAAATATTTTGGGGGTTGTTTTATAGATGTGGTGTTGGTTTGAAACGGATTCACATCATGTCTGTGAGAGTACTCTTCTCAAAAAAGGTACAGTATCATGTTTTAAAGACTGCACTTTACAAATCTATAATTAAATCTACGTTGATTGAATCTCTGTAACTATCTCATTCTGCTCAAGTTTTTCTGAAAGGCTGTTTAAATATATTATTACTTGGTTAGCTGGTAGTGCTCTTGCATATTAATTGCAAAAACAAACATTTCCATTTAACTTACAGATTTTGGAAAAAACCCATTAAGTAAACTTTGAATAATATCATACTGATATTTCATTATCTGCACAATATACCCTATGCTTCTCCATATGGCAAGTTAATAAATCCAACTATACCAAAGTGGAGAGGTGCCACCAGTTCACCAAAATAAATTATTGGCTTCACCAAAGAAAAGCAGAGTAAATAACATATAGACAAATCATTCTCACAAACATTCTAATACACAGTTCAACGTGATATCAGCAAGGTATTAGTGATAAGCTATCTGCCTGCCAGGAGTTGGTGGGCAAAAGAACAGGATTATTATTAAAAAAAGGACAAAATAAAATTAATGGATTTTTAAGATGAGGAAATAGTATCTGTTACTCTATAATAATTAAATGCAACACAATTAAATTACATTTTAATCACATATTTCACTGATATAGTTTTTAAATTATAACAAATACTGACTGCAATATTTCTACTGTTACTTATACTCAGAAATACTGCCAATCTTTTTTAAACCAAACATATTGTCTGAACAGATAAAATACATCTATATCCTAATAAACAGTATTGTGACCTGAGTGTCAGTTTATACATTAAACATTAAAGAGCTCTTTTAACAACAAGACTGTTGCAAATATTCAATTGAGGACATACACTGTATGACCTCCCAGGGCTGGGAAGTGGAGAAATAACCATTCTTTGCGAGAAATTAACAGCACTGGTCTCAAGTTGCCCTTAAATGCAACTTTCAACAGTAAATCACTCAATGAGGAACTTACACGCATATCATTCATTTTAAATGGTTTGTGAAATCAGTATTAAAGTTGCTTGATTGAATTAAACTTAATGCACAAAGGTGACTGAAATGCATAGTGTGATGAAGTAACAAATTGACATAACACACACTGACTATATTTCTAAAAAATGTTATCCTAAACAAATTTCTTCTTTCTTTTCCATTTTTCTAAAGGCTGACACACAGACCGAGGTGAAGTTCTATCATTTCCGGCAGCTCATTGATACCTTGTCCACGTGGTCACTATGCATGCATGAGCCAGCACCATGATTATTGGCAGTTTATTCAATTAGGGTGATTGTAACCAAGTCTAATCTTTAGTCACTTGACATCCAAATATACACACATCCAATAAAGGGGTGTTGTTTGATCACAATCAGGAGTAGTTATTTCTTCACTTTCCAGCCCTGGGAGGTTAAAATTAATCATAGCACCCCAAGAGCCAATCTGTCTAATGTGTAAACTCAACAAATATTACAGTTCAAACCTGGGAGTTTTTCAGTCTGCTTATCTCAGTTATACCAGATGTTTATTTAAATGCACAATATTAAAATAGTACATCCTACACCTATTATTTGGGTGTAATGTAATTGTAACTTTGAAAGTTATCTGAAATCAGTGATCCATTCAAACCATAGCGGTAGAAGCTTTCAAACTATAGAAATGTAATTAAATGGTCCAGATGAAACGAAGGGTTTTAAATCACAATTTTATATTTGCACACTAAATAACTTTCGCTGCTTTATTAAGTTTTTCTTTAGCTATACTGGGAGCATAAGGAATCTGTGTATTAGAGAATAGAAACAGAAAATAGAAATCGGCCAATTGACCCTTCGAGCCTAATCTGCCATTCATTATGTTCATGGCTGATTGTCTAACTCAAAAGCCTGATCCCATCTTTTGATCCCCTTTGCCCCAACAGCTATATTTAACTCCTTCTTGAAAACATATAATGTTTTGGCTCAACTACTTTCAGTCGTAGTGAATACCACAGGTTTACCATTCTCTGGATGGAGAAATCTCTCCTAATCTCAGTCCTAAAAGGTTTACCCACATCTTCAGACTATGACCCCTGGTTCTGGACACCCTCACCATTGGGAACATCCTTCCCGCAACCACAATGTTTAGTTTTTTTCTGGAGAGTCAGAGCAGGCTCAGTGGACTGAATGGCCTCCTTCAGCACTGTTGGGATTCTATGGTGATAGTTAGTGTGCACAGTAAGAAGTCTGACAACACCAGGTTTAAGTCCAACCGATTTATTTTGGACTTAAGTTGCACGCAAGCCTGGTATTGTCAGACTTCTTACTGTGTTCATCCCAGTCCAATGTCAGCATCTGCAAATCATGATAGTTAGTGTACCCCATAAGATAGAGAGCCAAAGGATGGAAAACGTAATTAAATGGTCCAGATGAAACAAAGAGTTTTAAGTCACAATAATTTTAAATAAATAAATAAACACATTTCCACTAAAGCATCAGCAAAATACAAGTTAGGGTGACTTCAGGAAACTGAGACATGCTCCAAAATAATGAAGGTGGAATTTGTTTTTAAAGATTGAAACATATCATTTTTAATGTGTTTTATTTAATAGTTCCAAATTTTATAAAGTTGACAGTAAATCAGCAACTAAATGACAGAATATTCATTGACACCAAGTGAGAAATATTTATTTTCACTAATTAATTCTTCTTCTGACAGGCCAAAACATGGGGATTTACAAAAAAAATTAGAAATGTATTTCCTCTAATTGTTTCATTCCCCGCAGCTTTGACATGTTTTATCAGAGAGTGACAGTAAGTCTGTTCAGGCAGAAGACAAGTTTGTGACCAGGCAGAAATTGGGATACCAAACATCTCACAATTACCACTGTATCCAAACAGCTTTAAGGAACGACTGAGATTGGTAACTGTTTCAATTTAATTGACTAGGGAACAACAGATATCTTCATCTCAGTAGTATTAAATAATCAGTAGCTGGAGCTGCAATTTACCATGCATTAAGGTGTGGACACTGATGGATGATTTCTCCAACACCTCAACATTCAATTCAACTGCCTACTGGAACTACGGAACACCTTACCTCAAGAAAGCTACAGGGGGCTGCTACTTAAAAAAGTTCACATTTGATTTTATTTGGAACTGGAAATTGTCAACTTTAAAGGAAGATTATTGAAATAGTTTCCAAAGCATAGGTATCTAAATTGCTTCAGAATCAATTTTATCCCAAATTATAATTATTTTAAAATATACAGTGCAAGTAGTTGCATTTCTATATCCTGCAACATCTACCTCGCCTCTTGCTAATTTGCTGACCAGCTTTAAAGATATCTGACAACCGCGCAACTTCTGCTAAGCAGCTTTCTGACAGCAAGCATCACTAACACGGCGTGTGTGGAGATTCATACCATCCCACATGACAGTAAACAGAGCTCGGCAAAAGCATGGAAGGGGGCGGGGGGATTAGAGTGAATGAAATGCATTTGCAATCATTTGTAAATCCGGTGCTATAATATCTTTAAATGCAACAAAACTGTCCATACCTGTCCAAATTCGCTGTTTGTTATGGGAGAGGCGTCCAAAAAAGTATCGGAACCCACAGGGAGAGTTTGAGGGGTAAAGTAACCATTGACCAGGAGCTCGTAGTATCTCAGCCGATGTTCACCTACAGAATGGCAGGAGTATGATGACTGCGAGGCTTACAGCCTTTAACCTTACACTTACAGAGAGAGAGAGAGAGATCTCCACAATAACTAGCCGACTGGATGCAAGGCAATCCCCCCATAGTCTGGAATCAACATATTGATCAGAACGCGATTGTGGTATTTATAAATACTAACGCGACTTTGCAAAGTTTAGACTGAAAGATAGCAACGCGAATTCCAAAGCTTTAGCCACTCATTAGCATCCAGCACCGGGATTCTCCAAATGCCCAGGTTAAGTGGATTTTACAAACGACAGCAAGTCCCTCTGCCTGTTTCCTAGCAACATTAAACAAGCTACATTTGTGTGTACACGTGACTCAATCGGTGTTATAGAATGAGTCAATATTACAAGACAGTCCTTCGGGATGAAACAAGCATGACTTTAAATCCTAACAGGGGTGCACAGTCGGAGGGAAGCCAGTTGTTAGAAAAGTAATAACTTTATTGCACCTTTGGTATCCAGTTCCACATGAATGATGTTTCCCATCACGGAAGTGTTATGGAGGTGCTGGACTGTGTCCTTGGCTCCCTTCACCGTGGCGAACACCACTTTGGCGATTCCCAGGTGCTTCTTGTTCTTGGGATTATAAAGAATCTCCACTTCTTCCACCTCGCCATACTTCTTGCACATATCCAGCAGAAAACCCTCTCGTATGTTGTCGTTCAGCTTTGCAAAGGTTACCTGCTTGGGAGGCACGGGTCCCACATAATACTCATCGATCTGTTGGGGCACCAATCAAACAAACTTAACTGTCTCTCTCGCTTCTCGATAAAAAAAATATTATTTTAGTCACTTTAACGTTTATTTGTTTACGTTTTGGAGTTACCGGGTGAAAATACTACAGTCACAAACAACACTACTGTCAGGAAACGCCACTCAGGAGTGGGGAGAGTATTCTGAAATTTACCCCCCTTTACCTTAAACTTTGGGACAGGTAAATCCAATTCTTTGCTTTTGGTCCACATGCGTCCAAGTCGAGGGTCTCTGACGGTATCAACCGGTGGAACGCCGGAATTCTGCAGTGGAATAAAACGACTGATGTCAATTTGTTTTGAAAAGGTGCAAAGAATGTGCGGCAAACAGCCGAACGTGCCACCGAGTGAGTGGGTTGTCAGTTTTAAGCAGGAGCCACAGTGTAACTTTATTCGCTTACAACACTGTAACAATGGCAGCATCCTGTGATAAAGACAACAGACGTGGAGTTAATGGCCACACTGCCAAAATATCACTCACAGGGAGACTCAAGTGTTGGCCATCGTAGCGGTAGAGTTTGTGTTGTCCTTTCTTCAGCGCTGGGTCAATAATCAACTTATAACTTCGCCAATGGTGACTTTTTCTCTCCGTTGAACTCCCTCCTGCGTGGCTATGCTCCATCCCATTGATCAAACCTGCAAAGAAGGGGAAGGGAAGAGAAAAAAAAACACACAGGAAAGGTTTTCAAGCAAAACTGACAAAATGCCTGAGCTATGAATTTTTATTTTGTCTTCCCCTGTCTCTCTTTCACAAATAGGTTTGCACATGAAATGGTGGGGGGGGGGCGGTGAAGGGGAGATGTGGAGAGCTGGCTGGGAGTATTGGAGAAAAAGAGACGAGAAGGGGGGGGGGGGGGAGAGAGAGAGAGAAAAAAACACTCACTTGAACTCTGTTTCTTGCCATGATCTTCGTGCTGCCTCGGTCTCTCGCCGGGTTTCAGCTCCTTGAACGACATTGTCGTCGATTTCTGTCGGTTTGGGAGCGTGATCTGGAAAACAATTACATTTCGCTGATTAGATTACATTGTGCGGCTGCTGCTGGCTGCCTCCTTTTTTTTTGCAAGCCAACACATATTGTGTGCTCCTGCTCAGTGTGTCTGTCCCACAATCCACCCGCCCAGGGCCACCCCAGCTAGTTTCCCATTCCCTCCGCCACATTCAAAACCTTTTCCGGACCCGTCCTTCCTCCACCACCTCCCCCCCCCACCCCCCGCCCTGGGGACCACTGGCTCCCCACACGCTCAAAAAAAAACCAGAGTGAATTTTATCCCTCCCCCTCTCGCCTGCTCCTCCACCTTGACTTACAGCGAATGTTTGAATCAGGGCCGCGAATCCATGTTAGGTTTACGCAGCCTCTCCAAACAAGACGGGCTGAGAAGTGGCCTCAAGTTTGAGGAGCCCGGCTGAGCATTAACTTCCATTTCGCCATTGCTGATTGTTTTTTGTGGGTAATGTGTGGTGCGTGTTATTTTTTTTCTCTCTCTTTCTTTAGCAAATAGCTGGAAGAAGAGGGGGGGGGGGGGATTTCGCCCGGAGTTCTCTCTCTGTCACACAATCGTTAACTTCCGAGTGCTTTGAATGGTTGGCCGATTTTTTTTTGTGTGTGGGGCTTGTTTAAAGGTTGGTTGCTAACTGGAGCCAATCAGACAGGAGCTTGCATGAAGCTTGTGGGTGTTTTTTTTTCCCGAAGCTGGATTGAAAGCTCCTTAAGGAGAGGCGAGGCTCAGACTGGGCTTTTGTGTGTCTCTGTCTCTACACTGCAGCAGTAGCAACAACAGGAGCAAGAAGAGCAAGGACGGCTCTTTTCTCTTTTTTTCCTCCCTCTCTCCTTTTTGTCACCAAATGGAAAGATCTCTCTTCACAGTCTCAAAGCACAGTGGGTTTTCTACATTTTGCCTTTTCAGAAAACATTAAAAAAATGGACCTGATTTTAGATTCCTTTGACCACACTGGAAGGACTACTGACGAATTCGGATGCACTTACCTCGAAGTGCTAAAAGCCTGAAGATTATTATTATTTTGGGGGTATTATTATTTTTCTTTCGGAATGCAGCTTTTAGGGTCGAAAGTAGGTCACGGCACACCCGCGCTGTCTGCAGTTACATTGACATGAAGTCTAAAGAAAATGAAGCAAAAAAATATTTTTTTCAATCCCTCATGTGCTCTTTCATGCAACTTCTAAAAGCGGATTTTAAAAATGGATCGTTTGAGAGCAGTGTTTTTCAATTTGAAGATACATTGTCTAATTTATATATATATATAGGTGCGTTTTGCATTTTAGAAGATTGTACGCCAAAATCACAATTAGGTTGTTTACAGTACCAAGAATCTGCCTTTATGGTTATTTGCCTTACCTCGTTAAGACTTCCAAAATGTACACAATGGATAGAGGACTTCCTAATTTTACTGTAGTAGTTAGGCGTTGTCCTTAATTGGAAGTGATAATCTCTACTAGAATTGTTCCTTTTAATTAATGTGTTCGAATCATTTAATATAGCTGTCCATTACAGTGATTCTGAAACTGAAGGTAATTGAGAAATCTATTAAAAGCAATGTCCAATTTACTAATTTTTGGTTTCGGATCTTTTATTTCCTTTAAAAGCTAAGTAATTGCGTGGGTTTCATTTCAGAAGGAAAAATCCTTTTAATATTCGGGCTCGAATCAGAAATATTTTTCTTTCTAATGGGATCTGCAAGAGGAAATCAACAAACTTCGTATTTCGAAGTGGGCCTTGCTTCCCTCGCACCTCAAATTAACATTGACAACTTACCCAGGACTAGTCGTTGCTTTTTTTTTAAACACTTTCTTGTATGGCATACACGCTTTCAACTTGCAGATATATTAGGAAAAAATATCTTGTGAGCTTCGTCTCAAAATCTAGTAGGTAGTGCGCCGACAATTGCCGTAAGTGAATTATTTTAAACCTGGATTAAAACGAAGATCTGTACCACTCTTATTCTATAAACCGAATCCGGCGAAGTACCGTGTTTGGAGCATTTCTGCTGTGAATAATACAAATTTTCACTGGTTTAAAATAAACATGGAGTTCTCATTGAATTCACTGTTTGAGATCTTTAAATTTACATTACGTTCCTCGTTTTATGCACAACATTTTAAAAATAAAGGTAGGTGCATTTAATTCACATTTTTTATTAAAAATGCTGTGAACGTCTCGCCTGCAAATTCTTGTCGTGACCTTTTTTATACACTCGTTCTCTAATTTTGTAAAAAGGTTAAAATTAGCTGTTAAATACTGAATTTATTTTAGAGGGCAATTGGGGCTGAATCCGATTTCTGAAATGAAGATATTCTTAATATAAATGCTCGCTATCCTGTGTTGCCATTACACTGGGAGCTACAAGTCATGGCAGACTGATACAAGACAACGATTACTCTTGTTGCTGTATATTTAGTGCCTCTGTTGTTGAGAGCTGTGGGCGGTTATGGGTTCCTGAAATAGTTTCGGATTGCACAAATAGCCCTGAGGCGCTGTGTTTTTGTTCTGTGGAGAGGGAAATATATATTCTGTACTGTACAAGGAAATCTCTGCTCGAAACAAAATGGAGCTGGTGCACTGGTGTCATTGAGGCCTTTAGAGCGAATACGAGCAGAACAAACTGCTGAATAATCGCAGGCCGTAGTTAGGATGCGATAAGTGAAACGTGTTTCTGTTTCAAAGAGAAAGGAGGAGACCATCAGTGAAAGTAGAAGCTCAGAAGCGTTCGCCCCAAAACATTCACCAGGGTTTTTTTCAAACAAGAACTGCAGATGTTGTCGGTTGTGGGAGAAGTGAATTTTTTTTTGCGTGTGTATCACGAGCCGAAATGACTCATCGAAATGAATGTTTTTCGCCGAGTGAAAGGCACTGCAATGAAGCCATTGTTTTGTCTGTGTGCCTCCGCCCCCGTGTAATGGCCAGGGTAGCTCCATCAATCGGACAATAATTTAATTGCTCCACCTCCAGCAACAAAGTTCATTACTGAGCCAACACTGTGTGGCCCAGTGTCCCAGAAGCTAAAGTACACCATGATGTGCATTGTGTAATTGTCAAGTGACTCTATCTCTCGCCCAGTCAATTCCAGGAGGCATTTCGAGGAGTTTAAGCAGTTAGAATATAGAATAGAACAGTACAGCACAGGAATAGGCCCTTCGGCTCCGCAGTGTTGTGTGGAACATAACACCAAAGTAAACTAATCCCTTCTGCCTGCCCTTAGTCTATATGCCTCTATTCTTGCATATTCATGTGCTTATCTAAAAGCCCCTTAAATACCCCTATTGCATCTGGTTGTACCATCACCCCTGGCAGTGCGTCTGAAATAAGAGTTACCAATATGGGAATAATGTTTATTTATTATTGTCACAAGTAGGCTTATAGCAGCCTACTGAAGTGTGGGCTGCAATGAAGTTGCTGTGAAAATCCCCTAGTCGGCACACTCTAGTGCCTGTTTGGGTACTCTGAGGGAGAATTCAGCATGGCCAACGTGAATTCAGCAGTTGTGAAAGATTAATGCTCGTCCTAGAACACTCAGTCATTGGAAAAAGATAACTAGTGTTCCAAACACCAACTGTATGGAGCTCTTCAAGTCAGTTGGGTTTTCTTTTGAGCTGCCGATTGCTTTGTAACCCTTTATAATTCCTGCCAATCCCATGCAACAGGCCAAGAATCCACCCAGAGACTCTGGCAATTATTCACATGAAATTAGACAGTAAGTGTTGATAGGTTTATTGAGACTGATATCCAAATGTCCACATGGTTTTTCTTTAGCTCAGGCCATTTTATAATAATCAATATCAGTTGCTTCTCCCTTCTTGGTGAGATCACTGTTTGAAATTGTGAGAATAATCCCAAAGAATTTTTTTTTCGTCAGGAGTCACATTGACAATATCCTGAGTTCTGCATTTTTTTTATGGATAAGCAAAACCCAGGTGACACTGTGCCTCCCTCGCCCCACTGCCCACCAAAGTCCTGCTCCTTGCAATGAGGCAGGAAAATGAAAATACCAAAAAGAAAAGTGACAGTGGAGCATGTGAAACAGAAATGCAGAAGAAAACGAGTGAAAGTGAATTATAATGTGAGAAACTGAAATGTACATGCATGTGTTTGTGAGAGACAGAAAAAGGTGAAAGGAATGGGGATTTTTGTTTACAAACTTGAGCACTGTCAGTATGGATTGTTAAAAGGGCTTGGTCAGCCGAGCCCACAAAAGGATTTGAGCACCACGTGAGATAGTTGGGTTCAAATTTATTTATCAGGATTGACAATTGGCTTCAGCCAATGTTGCAGAAAGAGCACTTGTGTGGTTGGGGAATGCATTGGAGTGGACTTCAGTGTGACTCCCAGCATTATCTGAGTTCTTGATCTTTTACCTCTTTCATCCCCATCCCAGGGATGCTGAGGGCACTGATGTCCCAGCTGAGATCAGTTTATTCAGTATTATAATACAATGTCACAATGGATACATGTCATTGCTGGGTCTTCTGTGAAGTATTCTGTTAATGTGTTATCACTTTTGAAAGGTATGGCATCATACTTCCTGAGATATTCTCAAATCTTTGACAAAATTTTATCAGGTTTCAGCATGCATGTAACATTTTCTATCATTGAAATATATAAATAAACATTGTTGTTGAAACACTTCCCCTGGCGTGGTCTCCTTTTACTTATCAGCTGGTGGTGAATACAACTTTAGGAAGCTGTTCATCTAACATGCAGACAACATGGTCAGCTCGTGAGCTGTACAACCGTGACTTTAGTGTTTATGTTGGCAACTTCAGTGTTTACTTAGCCCATTGACTTATTTTTAATTAAATCAGATATATGCAGGTGGTAGAATATTTTCAAATGCTCATGGTAGGAAGTGCGCGTTATGCAGACTTGAGAGGTTGTTGTAACTATAAATGCTGCATTCTTGAAAATTTGTCTTCAGTTTCAGTCTGTTAGTTTCAAAAGTAATGATGTGTGTTCCACATTGGCCCTCTTGATGTAGCTGTAAATTTAGTTGTGTAATTATATTTGAAATTGAACATGGAGCATGCTGCTCAGATATGTATTCCACAGTATTTGGCTTTCCCTTATTGGGCCATTGCAGATTCTAATCTGTGCATAAATATGTTAGTTTTAAACTGACCTAACATAGAACTCCCAAGTGAAGTGCAAATATACTTTAGATAATCTTCCAAACAAGTTAGTATTGTACAGCCAATCATCATTAAAAGTTCGTAAGAGATCTTTTAGTTTCTATCTGTTCCAGTTGTAAATGATGGTGGCTGTTGGAATTTGTGTAGATCCTGATACAACTTGCTATGTCATCTTGCAAGCAACAAAAAAGGGTTGGATCATTTGCAGTCCTGCTTCACACTAAAGACCATGCAGTAGCTATAATAATGGGTGAATGAACACCACTCAACAATCACTAGACAAGAGTGTTCTCTTTTGTTAGGAAACGCTTCAGCGGCCACGGACATTCGGCCTCTGATCTTCGGGTAAGCATTCTCCAAGTCAGCTTTCATGACAATGCGGAGTTGCTGAGCAGAGAAAAATCTCACTAACTGCGCTGGCTGGAGACAATACACATCTCTTTAACTTGTGCTTAACTCTCTCTCCACTCACATTGTCTGTACCTTTAAGACTTGATTACCTGTAAAGTCTCGCATTCCAACTATTATTTTGTAAATTGAGTTTGTGTCTTTATCTGCCTGTTTGTGAACAGAACTCCCACTCACCTGATGAAGGAGAAGTGCTCGAAAGCTGGTGGCTTTTGCTACCAAATAAACCTGTTGGACTTTCATCTAGTGTTGTGAGACTTCTTACTCTGTTTACCCAAGTCGAATGCTGGGATCTTCACGTCATTCTATTGAAACATCCATTATGTATGGTGGTTTATCTGACTTAATGATCCATAATTTCCTTCCTCTTAAAAGTGCACAAGCTAAGATATAATTCTATGGGAATGGACAGGCTCTGGTTTTTAAAAAAATTCATTAAGTTTATTTATTAGTATCGCAAATAGGCTTACATTAACATTGCAATGAAAATCCTCTAGTCACTATACTTCAGTGCCTGTTCAGGAACACTGACAGAGAATTTAGCATAGCCAATGCACCTAACCAGTACGTCTTGCAAACTGAAAGAAAACCAGAGCACTGAAGAAAACCCACATAGACATGGGGAGAATGTGTAAATTCCTCACAGCCAAGCCAGGAATCAATCCTAGGTTCCTGGTGCTGTGAGGCAGCAGTGCTAACCACTGTGCCACAATGATATATAGGATTTGAATAAAAAATAGTAGACAAAGCAGGAGAAGTGTGTGAATTCAACATTAAATCAATTCTTGCTTTGTGCTGAGTTAGCTGTAGCTAAGATTGGTTAATAATCGTGGACTAGAAAAGGGCAAAATGTGTTAATACCTCTATTTCAGATGATGACACAGGCAACTATCAGGTCTATGTGCAAAGTAAAGCTCTGTTTTGATGTTTTCCACAGTTCAGTAGCCTACCTGCTGTCTAGGCCTTTACATGAAGAATGCCACTTGGGCAAGGTACTGGAGGAATGTTTACAATCAGGAACCTAATTGTCAACAAGCAGAATAATGGAGGAAGGAAACAGATTCAAACAGAGAAGAGTTTAGTGTAAGTTGTATAAGTTAAATATAGATGGTCAGTAAATTATATGAACAGTTGAAAAAATTAAGATGTAATTAAAATAGAACATCAGCCACCTGTGTCCTGCGTAAGTGAAGACAATTCTGTGATTTAATCCAAGATATATTTCATTTAGAACAGGTGGTGAATTGTATTCACCAGTGTATTGTTGCTGAATTAGTAATTTGGGGACTGAGATTCGAATCCCATTAAAGTAGATGCTAAGGTGAAAATCTGGATTTCAAACTCAAGTGGTGACCATAAAACCACTGTTGATTGTCTGAAAAATCCATCTGGTTCACTAGTGGCCTTTAGGAAAGAAAATTTGCCACCTTTAATTGGTCTAGCCTACGTGTAATACCAGATGCATAGTAATATAGTTGATTCGATGTCCTCTGAAATGACCTAATATGTCACTTGGTTCAAGGACAATTGGGGATGGGCAAAAAATGCAAATCCAGACAGTGGTGCTCATTGCCCATGGAATGAATTTTTTAAAAAATTGGTGCATTCTGTTATAAATTCGGCAAAGTCTTATCATGGGAATCTAAAAATAATAAAATACACCACCTTTTAGTGAGTACAGAATTAAATCTGCCTGCCCTGGTCCAATCGTCCTTGGCTTTATCTGAAGACTACACTTGGTCTTCATTTCTTGTGTGCAATGTCATTGAACATAAGCTGATATGTTTAATTTGTTTGAGCTTTCAATTGGATGCAATTCAGACAGTGAGATATGGCTTCAATATTCAAATTTATTTTCATACCGTCTTTTAAAGCAGTTCCAAATTCTCTTATACGCAGCCAGGTCTGTTCCAATGATGCTTTGTTGGATTTAAAATCTGAGAAAAAAAGCAAGCGACATGACCACATCCAAAATGAAATGTTTTTTACACAGATGATTCCTCCCTACCCAACGTTATTTATTGTAATTAGGAAATTCTTATTCCAGTGGGTTCTGAGAATACTGGCTCTAACACATGGAATTTGGTACTTCTCTGAGTCTGTTACAGAAAATTGTAATCCAGGATTGTACAAGGGAAACAACTTGCTGATATTGCAAGTTCTGTAATTCAACTAAAAATTCATAAGTTTAAGTTTTAGTGTCATTGTAGGCTTACATTAACACTGTAATGAAATTACTGTAAAAATTCCCTAGTCGCCACATTCCAGTGCCTGCTTGTGTACACGGACAGAGAATTTAGCATGGCCAATGCACCTAATCAGTACTTTTTTTGGACTGTGGGAGGAAACTGGCTTCCAAAAGAAACCTATGCAGACATTTGGAAAACATGCAGACTCCACACAGACTGTGACCCAAGCTGAATTGAACCTGGATCCTTAGCTCTGTGAGGCAGCAATGCTAAACACTGTGCCACCGTGCTGCCCATAAATAGCAAGGTTCCACTAAGATTTGAACTCTGATAACTGGATTTAGGGTCTAGAGTCTCACCGTTGCACCATAGAACCCAGATGTAGTAGCATAGATCAATTGTAAATAGTACCCCTTCAGTGCCTCTTCAAACACTGGTAATCAAATAAATTTTTCTTAAAAAACAGGCTGACCAAAAGAGCCATGAATATAAAGAAACAGAAGGTTAGAGTTTAAAACAGACCTGTGTCTGAAGAACATTGGGAGAGGGAATAGAAGACGGCAAGTAACATGGATTTCATGATCAGATGCATAGCAAAGGGCATTTCCATCAATCTTGAAGGAAACTGCATACAACGATCTAGCAATCTCTGTGATAGAAATTTCTTCCTTCCTAGTGGCAGTTTGAATCTGGTACCATGCACGTAGGTGTGTGGTGTGCAGCCGCAGTGATGCCTAAAAGCAGATAGGTGACAAACCAATCAAACAGCAAATCAGGAAGGAAAAACGCCACCTTTTAATTTGTATTTTCAGATGGCAAAATACATGCATGGATGCATTAGATAAAAGTTAAAATAAAAAATAAAGACAAAAAAAGTAGTATTTCTGTAAGTATGTAACCAAGGTGGAGAAATTACTTTGTAAATATTAAATATTTTTTGAGCTGGTCAGGGTGTTTTGCAGTATTGATGAAGTTAGTGCTACATCTCATTAAACACAATGTAACTTCTTCAATGATCCCAAGGTGCATCACAAAATATTATAAACCAAAATTTGACACTGAGGGCAAGATTTTCCCGCCACATTCACCCCAAGGCAAGAAAATCCCTTCCAAGATCAGTGGATCTTTGTTGGGTCCATGGCCTGCCTGCTATGATTCCTGAGCTGGGCGGGGTGTGAAAATTCTGCTGAGTCACATAAGGAGACACTAAGTCAGATTGATCAAAGATGGAGGTTTAATGACTGTCTTAAAGGAGAAAAGATAATACAAGGCAATTCCAGAGCATAGGGCCTTTATTGCTGAAGGTAGTATTTTCTCAGGTTTTGACCAATACTGGAGTGATTGCAAAATGTGCAGCTGTGAGTTTCGTGAGTGGAGTGTTCAATGAGGAGGGGCAGGATGTATTCCTACGGGGGGGAAAAGCAAAAGGAAAGGATTTCATAGAATCCCCACAGTACAGGAGGAGGCCATTTGGTCCATTGAGTCTGTGTACCGACCACAGGCCATATTCCCGTAACCCAACACGTTTACTCTGCTAATCACCCTGACACTAGGATCAACTTTAGCATGGCCAATCAACCTAACCCCCACATCTTTGGATTTTGGGAGGAAACCGGAGCACCCGGAGGAACCCACAGAGACACCAAGAGAACATGCAAACTCCACACGGTGACTTGGTTTTTACTCTACTACAGAAAAAGAAGTTAGCAGTATTGAGAGTATCTGATAAATGGTTAAGGTCTGTTCCAGTCCTAAAATTTAAAAAAAGTACAGGAATTTGTGGAAAGATAAATGAAATACAAACAAGACAAAAAAATGATTAAATAGGTAATTAACACATCACTTGTCCTGCCATTTTTATATGTGTCATGGATGCATTTTGTGGGAGACCCTGGCTATCAGTATGATCCAGTGCAAACATGACTGCATAAGTGTCTGTGGCTTTTGGGAAGCTTTGGTTCAATAGCTATTGATCTGGAGACTGTGCTGCTGACACTGTGAAACATCAGGGAGGGGGAGAAGTTACCTGGATGCTTTATACCAGGAGATGGTCTTACCCTTTAGGACAGGGCCTTCTGATTTGGAAGGCAGTCTGAAACAGGAGGATGTGACTGCAGTTGAGGCAGATAAGGGGATTCAGAGGGCAGGAGAGTCTGTCTGTACAACCATTCAATACTTCTGACGTTCTTTTAGCTTGATTCAGTGAAAGTGAGGCTGCCGGGTGGAGGAGCTGACTGACCATGGCACTGTGGCACAAGAAGCCATTCAAATGGGAGGAGCAAAAAGGAATGTGGTGATAGTATGAGTCAGTACAATGAGAGATTGACACTGATTTCGGCAGCAAAGGGCATGAGTGTAGGCAGCTGTGTTCCAGCCTGGTGCCAACATTCAGGACATGTGCTTAGGGCTAAAGGGAGACTTGTAGTGGGATGGGGAGGATCTAGCAGGCACCAACAACATAGGCAGGACAGGGAAAGAGGTTCTGCATAGGCAGTGTGAAGAACTAGACCAAATTAAGAAGCAGAACCTCAATGGTAATCTCTGGATTATTATCTGAGCCATTGCAAATTGATTTTGGACAAATAAAACTAGAGAAATGAATGCATGGCTCAAAGACTGGTTTGTTGGGCATTGGCACCAATACTGGGGAAAGTGGGGATTGTACCATTGGGATAGTCTACACCTGATGTGTATGGGACTGGCATTCCAATGAGCTGCATAATTAGGAAAGTAAAGAGGATTTTAAATACAATAGTGGGAACAAGAAATCAAATTTGGGAAGATGTGTAAAACCAAAGAGCAGAGATAATGCAAGAGAGAAATGGAAAATGATAAACAGACTGTTAGAGGAAGAGACCAAGAGTACAAACCTGAGAGTAAATCAGAAAATAAGATTAGACATTATAAAAATGATAATAGAACAAAACTAAAGGTTTGTAGCTGAGTGCATGCATCACTCATGAGGAAAAGAAAACGACACAAAAAGGAATAATTAAGTGCAATTTGATAGTCTTATAGAGACATGATTACAGGATGACATAGATTGTCAACTGAATTTGGCAGGAAGGACAGAAAGCTAGGAAAAGGCAGAGAGGTGATCCCAGTTGTTAATTATGACATTAGCACATTAGGAAGGAATAACAAAAGTTCAGGAAACTTTGATGTAGTACCAATTTGAATTGAGATGAGATAAAGGCAAAAAGTAGTTTGTGAGAATGGTGTATAGCCTCTTAACTGCAACTACGTGGTAGGACAGAATATTAAGGAAGAGATAATGGAGGCTCATCCAAAAGATTCAGCAATTATCATGGGTGATTTTATTTACATTGCTATGATCAGTTGCCGGGCAAGATCCCCCAATTTGTTTTGATTCCAGGTGAAGAAGGCCTGATTTTACCATTGCATCCAGGTACGCAAACATGGTAAAGTCAGATGTGAGGTCATAATGTGATCTATGTCCGCGCAGATTGACACTTTATCAAAACCGGGAATGGTAGCGATCTGCTTCGTGCCCAAAATGGGTGCAACGGTGATTTAAATGCATTTACATGCTGGACAGATGTGGCGATCAGTCTGTGTAGCGGGGGCGATTGACAATGGGGATGGTGATCTGTGTGGGTAAGAGGGACAGTGATGTGTTGAGGGCGCTGTCGCTCCCGCTTTTCACTCCCGGTCTGCTTTCTCCACTTTCTACGGCCCAGGAACAATCTAACATGGGCGCGATTTTTCAAATTCTTTTCCAATTGCGTATGCACAGTTCAGAACACCGATCGTTTCGGGTGCACTAAGTCCCACAGTGCACATGGGACTGGAGATGGCTGAGTGCGTATGGGGACGCCGGGAAGCAGATTTCTAAGTCAGATGTGCATTATGCCCAGATTCAACACTTGGAATGAAAATGGTAAAATCGGGTCCGAAGTGTTATATATTTAAGTGGCTGCATGATTGCCTTAAGAGCCAAGTCACATGATTTGATGGTGATGTCATTAGAGTGTTGCACAGGCTGCTATATTGTTTCAGTTTCTACTGTTCCTAAAATAAATCTTGTTGTTAGTTTGAAACCATCTGTGAAGACCACATCTTTTTCTTTTTGTGTTAAACTCAAACAAATCCCAAACAAAGAAAACATTGGCAATGAGTTGGGAGTTTGTTTAATTGAGAACATCAAGAAATGATCCTATGTAGAAGAAAACAACATTGCAGTCTTCACACTTTGAATATTAAAGCTGGGGAGAAGCAGCAACAGGATTAAAGTAAGAGAAAATGCCCTCGATTGTCAATCAGTGTGTGGCAATCATCTCATTAAGAGAATTGCCAGCAAAACCTTTAACGTTGATTGTGCCATAAATAGAAACAGCTGCAATACTTTGAAAGTTGAGCTCCTTGTATGCCTGCAGCTCTAATGCAGAGGCCTACAATTAAACAGTTTGAACCTAAAGACAAGTGTGAAGTAATTCTTCCCCTACAACCATTTATCATGAATAACATCTGTGTGTTTTTTAATAACAGTGTCTTTCTGATCAACAAAGAGTGAGACTCCAGGCAATATTTGGGATACTTAGAAAGAAAGGACGCTCTCTGCTGAATGGCTGGGGCTGTTTGACAGTCAAGTCAACAGATTTCATGGTAATAGGGGAGTACTGGAAAGACAGTTAAAACAATATAGTGAATAGTCTCGAGTCACTCATGCCTCCAAGATAAATGGCAGGACAATTAACATCCATGGGGCCTTTCAATGAAGAAAATGAATCATGGCGTTCCTATTTAGAGCTGTTTTTGCACTTTGTACAATGAATAAAATTGCAAACCAGCTTTTCTCAGTACGCAGAGGGACCTGGGGGTGCAGGTGCACAAGTCTCTGAAGGTGGCAGAGCAGATGGAGAAGGTTGTGAAGAAAGCATATGGTATGCTAGCCTTTATAGGAAGGGGTACAGAGTACAAGAGCTGGCCTTTAATGTTGCAGCTGTATAAAACGTTGGTTAGACCTCATTTGGAATACTGCGTCCAGTCCTGGTCGCCTTACTACCGGAAGGACGTGGAGACTCTGGGGAGAGTGCAGAGGAGGTTTACCAGAATGCTGTCTGGTACGGAAGGTCTGAGTTACAAGGAGAGGTTAGGCAAATTGGGGTTGTTTTCCTTAGAAAGACGTAGACTTAGAGAAGATCTAATAGAGATGTACAAGATTATGAGGGGTATAGATAGAGTAAACAGGGTTAAGCTTTTTCCTAGGATGGACTCGAATAGCACCAGGGGTCACGGGCTTTGGGTGAGAGGGGTAAGGTATAATTTGGATGCTAGAGGGAGTTTTTTTACACAGAGGGTGGTGGGGATATGGAACGCGCTGCCAAGTAAAGTGGTGGAGGCAGGCACTCTGGAGTTATTTAAGAGATACTTAGATGGGCACATGAACAGAATGGGAATGGAGGGATATAGAAAACGGATTTAAAATAGGGATCATGAGCCTTGGGAGTCCCTGGGAAGTGTGTAAATAGTCGATGATATTGATGTATTTATTTTTATCCTACAGGTACTTTGGTCCACCTTGTTGTCTAACAAGGAGCATACACGCAATGGGTTGTAGGAGGGCTGCTCTTGGATTTTTTTTCGAGAGTATCCTAGTGCTTCACGTCATTAGTGTATGCTTGACCTGGACCATTTGATGGGCAACACGACAGCTCAGTGACTATCGCTATGCTGTGCAGATACATGGATTTGGGCCTGTGTCCATGGGAGTTTGTGCATTCTCCTCGTGCTTGCGTGGGCTTTCTCCGGGTGCTCCGGTTTCCTCCCACATCCAAAGATGTGCTTTTAGGCTGATTGGCAGAACAAATTCTCCCTAAATTGTCTCAAATTCGGTTTCAATCCATAGATCTATAAACACAGACAGGGATCACGGGTAGAAGTGAGAACATCAGGGTGGCGGCGCAGGTCGTTGGGCTGAAGGGCCTGCTTCCTGTGCTGTTTTGTTCTTTGTAAATAGGAAGTAAAGCCTTCAATTTTCCCCAGAGTTTGTTTCATCTGGCAAACATAAGAAGTCTCTCAACACCAGGTTAAAGTCCAACGAGTTTATTTGATAGTAAATGCCACAAGGTTTCAGAATGTTGACAACGGATGAATGAACACCACTCGAAATCACCAGGCAAGACTGTTCCCTTCCTGTTGGCGAACACTTCAGTCGTCACGGGCATTTGGCCTCTGATCTATGGGTAAACATTGTCCAACGCAGCCTTCATGACATACAGCAGTGCAACTGCTGAGCAGAAACTGACAGCCAAGTTCCGCACACATGAGGATGGCTTCAACCGGGATCTCGGGTTCATGTCACACTATTTGTAACCCCCATGACTTGCCTGAACTTGCAATATCTCACTTACTGTCCTGTCTGGAGACAATACACATATCTTTAACCGATGTTTAATGCTACCTTCACTCATATTGTCTGCACCTTTAAGACTTGAATAGTAGATTAGATGTAAAGACTCGCATTCTAATCAGTATTCTGTAAACTGTGTGTGCCTTTATATGCTTTATTTCTGATTAGAACTCTCCACTCACCTGACAAAGGAACAGCATTCCGAAACTTTGTGGCATTTACTATCAAATAAACCTGTTGGAATTTAACCTGGTGTTGTGAGACTTCTTACTGTGTTTACCCCAGTGCAACACTGGCATCTCCATGTCATGTCATCCAGCAAAGCCAGGGACCAAAACTTATGATGACTTGACAAAGGTCCTTGTGGAGCATTATTCTCAAAAGCCATTGATCATCGCAGAATGGTTCAGGTTCCGTTGAATTAATCAAGTGGAAGGTGAAAGCATTGTTCAGTTCATGGGAACCTTAAAATGATTGCACAGCATTGAGAATTTGATGAGTTACCTGTAGGTATTCTTTGAGATCATCTAATTTGTGGTCTCCAAAATGAGGCTATCCAAAGAAGGTTGGTTACTGAACAGATTTTGACTTTAAAGGCAATAGTGGAGATCACAATGCTGGTGGAATTGGCTGCTATAGACTTCAATTTGGTGCAGGAATGATGATCTACAAGTTAGGAACTGCCTATAAAAAGTCAAAACAGCAATAAACATGTCACAGATGTGCCAAAATGGCCCATTGCGTGAGCAAATGCTGGAGGAAAGATAGGCAATGGAAGAATTATGGCAAAATGGGTCATATTGCAAAAGCTTGTTGGACTAGACCAGCTTCCACAGTGAAGAATATTCAGACAAAGAATCTGGGTACATTCAAGAAGAAGAACGAGTTGCGTTTTACAAAATAAATTTGCAACATGGAAGAAAAGAATTACAACTGTAAAGAAGAGAATATCTAGAAATATGATGAAGATCTCCAACTGAACATCTTATCCATATCTGGTGAATTCCATAGATTCTGGGTGATTCTGAAGTTAAGCAAACAACTTATTGGGATAGAGATTGAGGTTGATACTGGTGCTGCTGTATCTTTAATTCCAGAGACTACATATGCAACAAAAGCTGAAGCGTCTTTCTTTAAAACAAGCTGATGAAATGTTGAGGACATGCATGATTGTGACATGAAAGGATTACATCATGGTCAATATAGAGTTGAGTGGACAAATAATAGAGTTGCCTCTCCATGTAGTTCAAGGTTAAATTTCCAGCTCTATTTGGAAGGTCATGGTTGGAGAAGATAAAGCTTAACTGGAGTGCTGTCAACAGATTGGTCAGTGCCAAAACAGACCTACAACATCTTCTGGATAAATACAAGAGTATATTCAAAGAAACACTTGGCTCAATGAAGAGAGTTCAAGTGAAACTCAAAAAAAAGCCTGGACAACCAAAAGTCTCAAAGCAAGAGCGGTGTCATATGCAATTTGCCTCAAGATTGAAGAAGAATTAATATGATTTATTAACGCTGGTGTGTTAGAGGTGGCTGCAGTGAGTGAATGGGCTACTTCCATCATGCTTGTCATGAACCCGGATGCTTTAGTTTGTATTTGTGATGATTTTTAAAACAACGATAATTCTAGCCTTGGGTGACTGTGTGTGGAATTTGCATTTTCTCCCCCAATCTGCATGGGTTTCCTCCCACAGTTCAAAGATATGCAGTTTAGGTGGATTGACCATGTTAAGTTGCCCTTTAGTATCCTAAGATGTATAGGTTTGGTGGAATAGTGCGCTAATAAAAATGCAACATGCATGCACACAGTTTGGAAATAATAAATCAGTCCAAAAATAAAAGTTTAAAAAGAAATACATATGATTTAGTCTTTGGCTTGGCAGTGAGGATAGATGGTGAAATGTTGCAGTCATTAAGTTGGATGATTCTAGCACTGGCTTTGGCGGTTGAGCTTTTGGTCATGAGATTCTTGGTTCTGCAGGCTAGCTGAAAGAAGTTATCTTGTTTCCTTTTCAAATGTGACTTTGTTGACTTGCACCCAGCAATCAGAGAGAAAGAGACACTTTTTTATCTGCAAGCACAGGGATGCCTTCAGCTGTAATCTTCACAGCACGCACTAGCACAGTTGAACTAGAACTCCAAATTAGCACACAAAGACCAGGGATGCAGTTAGTTTACCTTGCAATGAAAACACCCCCAGGGAGCATCATCATAATATGATTGAATTTTTCATTCAATTTGAGGAAGGGAAGAATGATTCCAAGATTAGCATTTTAATTTAAATAAGGGAAATTATGAAGACATGAAAGCAGAGCTAACTGAACTGAACATGCAAATGAGATGAAGAGAAAGATCAATAAAAATGTAATGGCAGACAATTAAGGGGACATTTCAGAATACAGAGATATGTTCCAACGTGAGAACAATTCCAAGGGAATTCCATACATGATTAATTAGAAAAGTTAAAGATAGAAACTTAAATAAAAATCATACACGGTGCAAAGAAGGATGACGAGTCAGAAAATTGGGCAAAAAAAAGCAAAGATTGACAAAAATATTAAAGATAGACAAAAAAGAGTACAAGAGAAAGATAACAAGAAATATAAAAATAATTAAGAGTTTCTCAAAATTTTTAATTAAAAGTTAACAAAGTGAACATTGACTTTTGGAGTGTGAGTCTAGAGAATTAATAATGGAAAATTGGAGATAGCAGATAAATTAAATATCTATCTTTCTTCACGATAGATCAGGTTTGTTTTACCTTTTCACTACTCACTCTCTCAATCACACCCGACACACCCTCACTCTGACTCACTACTCATTCATGACTTACCCAAACTCATTCATTCCCTCACTCACTTTCCACACAAATGCACTCCCTCCTGCAAACACACACACAACACTCACACAATCATTTCTTTGCACAGATACACACACTCATTCACTCCCTCCCACATATACACTCCATAATGGCCAAAAAAGTACGAAGGAAAATGAGAGGCAATGTGGAGAGTGTATAACAAATATAGAAAAAGTAAGAGCTCTACACCTATAACAGAAAAAAGAACCTTGTAAAAAGAGAGGAAAGGATAGTAAGTTGGACGATCAATAGAAATTGATGGGGATATTCAGTTCACGTTTTACAAACATGAAGGATATTAGCAAGAAGGTAAATTTGAATTTGTCAAAAAGGATGGAATAAATAAAAAGAAGCTGGTTAAACTAAAGGAGAGCCAAATAGGATACAGGTTGGGAAAATAGTATTAATTCTAAAATGATATTTCAAAATTTTATTAAGAAAGAACATGTGCTGAAGGATTGAAGTGTGACCAAAGTAATGCCTATTTTCACAAGGGGAGCCAGAGATAATCTTGGAGTTGTTAATTAGAAATGAAATTACTAAAATCTCCACATGAGGAGAGAGTAATTAGTAATCAACTTGTATTTTAGGAAGAATGCTGCCTGAGTGGTAACATTCTAGTCTCTGACCAATTCTGCAGGTCTGGAAAGTGGGAGTTCAGGGCAGCTTCTCAGCATGGTCCGATGTGGATAATGATGTTCCACAGAGTCTGGAGACATTTCTATTTACAATTTATATCATTAGTTTGGATCAAGAGCTAAAGAGGGTGAATACTGGATATTTTGATAAAAGAAATAAAATATAAATTTTAAATTACAGCGGTGAATCTATACAAAATATTGGCCAAGTTACAGTTAGATGTTTGTGGCTTTGCACAACACATTATAGAAAGGGTAGTGAGGTAGTAGAGCAGGATATAATGTGAATGTATGAGAAGCAGTTTGGTAAAATAGGAATGAAGGAAGATTTGAAAAACTGGTACTATTTTAATTAAAACAAGAGCTTGAGGAATGATTTGATTTGGGTGTTTAATATTTTGAACGGATAGGACAGAGTAGATAGAGCTGTTCCTATCTGGTATTAACACCCTTTCAAATCTGCTCTCATCACCCCTCAACTTTGATTCCCTCTACAAAGTCTTTCAACATATTGTCATTCTCCAAATCTACATCCATTTCTCCCATAGCTACATGTTGTGATGACTCGTGCTTTTGGAGAGGGAAACTTCTTGAGGGAGGTAGCTTTTCAGTCCTATTTTCGAGGGGACAAGAACAGTAGAGGGGATGGAAAATCACATGGGAATCCAAAAATGGCTTTTAAGCCAGTGAGATTTCTACAATTGAATATCCTCACCCTTGGCCAATGTCATAATAGGAATCCCTAATTTAAAGGATTCCCATTTGAATTAAGTTAAATCTCATTATCAGGCCTTTATGTCTGCTAGTCCACCCATGTTAAATTGTCCATTCATGTAGGTGTGAGGGCACACCAACATGAATGACCACAGGCTTGGCTCCTCCCTCTGCAAATGGATCCTGAACTTCCTTACCCGCAGACCACAATTAGTAAGGGTGGGCAACAATGTCTCTGCAATCATCCTCAACACCAGTGCCCTTATCCTCAGCCCCTATCACTGTGTGGCCAAATTTTCCCCAATTCAATTTTCAAGTTTGCTGATGACACCACCGTAGTGGGTCCAATCTCAGATAATAACAATACAGGAAGGAGACAGAGAATCTGATGAACTAGTGCAATGACAATAATCTCTCTCTCGATGTCAACAAAACTAAAGAGATGGTCATCGACTTCAGGAAGTGTAGTGGAGAATGTGCTCTGTCTACGTCAGTGGAGATGAAGTAGAAATGGTCAAGAGCTTCAAGTTTTTAGGTGTTCAGATCATCAACAATCTGTCCTGGTCCCTCCATACTGGTACTATAATTAAGAAAGCCCACCAATGCCTAAACTTACATCGAAGACTATGGAAATTTGACATGTCTACTACAACTCTCACCAACTTCTAAAGATGCACCATAGGAAAGCATTCTTTCTGGTTGTATCACAGCTTGGTACAGCTCCTTCTCTGTCCAAGGCTGCAAGAAACTACATAGGTTCATGAACAAAGCCCAGTCCTTCACTCAAACCAGCTTCCCATCCAAAGACACTGTCTATAGTTCCCACTGCCTCGGCAAAGCAGCCAGCATAATCAAGGACCCCATGCACCCAGGATATTCTCTCTTCCAGTTTCTTCCATCAGGAAAAAATACAAAAATCTGAGGACATGTGCCAACCAATTCAAGAACAGCTTCTTTCTTGCAGTTATCAGACTTTTGAATGGATTTACTTCATACTAAGTTTATCTTTCTCTATACCTTAGCTATGACTTAATACCACATTCTGCACACTCTCCTTCTTTATGAACAATATGCTTTGTCTGTGTAGTGCGCAAGAAACAATACTTTTCTATACATGTGACAATAATAAATCAAATCAGGTCCCCCATGATGTGCACCTGGTGAACAGAACCCACCGGTGATTATCGCTCCCTAGGGTCATGCCTGGGCAGTGCCGGGAAGCAGTTCAAGAAGGATGTTCTGGTGGGGGTGGGGAGAATCATGGTGGTGAGGGTCAGTGTACCATGGGGCATGTAAGGAGGGGAGAATTGTTTCAATCCATACCCACCAGTATGATGTTGTGGGACCTGCCCTTTCATTTCTTTTGGCAGTTTTAAAAAAATATGGTGGGAAAAACTGCCAACTGTGCCAGCAGATTCTCTTCCACTTTTCCTGTCTGAGACACAGCCAAAAAAATGGCAACATTCGACCTTAACCTTGGAGTGACAGCCATGTTAAGAATTAAGATTCTCTAAGAGATGATTTTTGGTAAAGCACCTGGTTCCCAATAAATGTTCATGTGACCAAGCTGCCTGAGAGATAAACAATAGGGAAAAATAAAGGTCAAATAGGAATTAATTATAGGGCTGAGTATGTCCCCAGCTCTGGTCTCAAGCAGGATTTAAATTTTTAGATTTTAGTTTTAGAATAAGCTGAGGGTTTGAAGTCCTTAATTGAAATGCTGAGTTTTGGCTAAAAAAGTTAAACCTGAAAGGACTTCACAAACATTGAATTTGAATCTTTTGGGTCGCCAAGCAGAGTTGAGTGTTTTAAAGTTTATTTACTAGTGTCATAAGTGGGCTTATATCAACACTACAATGAAGTGACTGTAAAAATCCCCTAATTGCCACACTCCAGCACTTGTTTGGATACACTGAGTGAGAATTTAGCATAGCCATTACACCTAACCAGCATGTCTTTCAGACATGGATGAAAACTGGTGTACCCAAAAGAAACCCACTCAGACACGGGGAGAAGGTGTAGATGCCACACAGACAGTGACCCAAGTCGAGAATCAAACCTGGGATCCTGGCACTATGAGGCAGCAGTGCTAAACACTTTGCCACTGTGAGGGAGACACTTTTAGATAGAATGCTCCAGTTTTAAGGAATAGTGGGAGTAGAGGACTTCTGAATTGAGGTATCTTTAAAACACTAGTAACATCTGTTGAATGGGGAGTTTACAAGGCCAACCTTGGAGGTAATTTGACAGCCGAAGAAATTTTAATTGTTATACAAATCTTTTGAAATACTATGCAGACTAAAATCTCCCAGTTTGTTTTGATAAATTACATGAGCTTACTGGGGTATAAATCATAGATTTATGAACTTAGAAGGAAAGTTGAATTAAGAAATTTGACCTTCAGTATCTGTTTATTACATATTTAATATCTTCATGTAACTATTTAAGATAGTGTAGTTATCAGTATTTGTGTTCTCTAAATTTTATTTTTATTTACTTTTTTGTCATAAATTTATTTTGATTTAAATTGTGAACATTGTAGCTTAATTCTTTTAGCAAATATCTGGGGATTCTAAACTAAAAAATAAACACATTAATGGTCTCTACCGAGATCATAATAATGTTTCAGCCTCTGCCATTACCATAGCACTGAAATTGCCCTATAATGTCCTCTGTGAATGTGAACATGATAAACTAGTTCTCTTTATCTTTTTTGACCTGTCTGCAGCTTTTGATGTGATTGACCACACCAATCTCCAATACGACTCCATTATCATTCAGCTAGGTGGTTCTCCCCTCATCTCGTTCCACATCCATCCAAATGGCATAGTCATAAAATGGCTTCTGCTTCCATTTCAAAATTGTTGCCTCTGATGTCCCCCAAGAATCTATCCAAGGTCCCCTCCTATTTCTCATCTTCATACTGCTGCTTAGCAACATCCTCCAAAAATGCAACAGGTTCCACATGTTCGCTGATAACACCCAGTTTTATCCCACCAATACTTAACACAACTTCTGATGTGTCACACTGGTGGTCCGACATCTATTGCTGGATGAGCAGACATATCAGGAAGACTGAAAGCATTGATATTTGTTCCCAGCGCAATCTCTATTCTCTAACTACTGACTCAGTCCCTCTCTCTACTGCGATCTGAGGCTGACTGAAACCTTATTTGACCCTGGGCTCAGAATTTGATCCCATATCTTTTCCACCATCAAATCTGCCTCGTCCCACCTAGCATAACATTACTATTCCTCCCTACTTCAATTCACCTGTTGCTGAAGTCCTTATACTCTCATTACTTCCTTTGCCAGTTACTTTAAATCAATGTCCTCCAATTTCAATTTTTCTACCGATAGGAACAGTTTCTAACTGTCTACTCTGTCCAGACCCCTCATGATTTGAACACCTCTACCAAACCTTCTTAATTTCATCTTCATCAATCTAGACAGCAAGTATTTTTATTACTAACATGTGGAAATCAACCTAACTGTTTAGATCAGTTCATTCTCTTTTCCGGAGGTGTTGATTTAATAGTTCTTTCTGCCTTGGCTGACCATCAGATTCCACAAATATATCTATTGATTCTTTCTGCACCCTCTCCAATGCCTCACATCCTTAGTGTCCAAAACTAGATGCACTCCTCCAGAAAGGCAAACTAGTGTTGGATACAGGTTAGGTTCTTCCCTTATTTATGTTTCTGCTTTTATTTATAAAGCTCAGGATCCTGCCTGTCACTGGCATCCCCATCGAAGATGCCCAGCCATCAGTGTGCCCTTATCCTGCAAGTGCAATCTTGCAATTACCACCATTAGCAATGGTGTTGCTGAGCTGACTGAGTGTTGGCCACTGCTGGGGTATGCCTCCAGCAAGAGCAAGCTCACTTCCCAGTTTAAGTTTTAAGTTTATTTATTAATGTCACAAATAGGCCTGCATTAACACATTTTCAATTAACATGAAGTTCTTGTGAAAATCCCCTAGTTGTCACACTGTGGCACCAATTTGGGTGCACTGAGGGAGAATTTAGCATAGCCAATACATTTAACCAGCACATCTTTCAGACTGTGGCAGGAACCCGGAACATCCGAAGGAAACACACATACAATGGGGAGAATGTGCAGACCCCACATTGATAGTGATCGAAGTCGGGAATTGAACCCAGATCCCTGGTGCTGTGAGGTAGCAGTGCTAGCCTCTGTGTCACCATGCCACTTTGAACCCAAATGGCGGGACTTCAATCTCAGTCTTAAAATTCAGTCAGTTATTTTTGCCTAATTTAATTCGGCTCACTATTATTTGCATGACCTTTAACTCTTCCTCAATGCAGTGATTTTCTAATTCTACCATGTGAGATGAGCTTCAAACACATGAGAAAATATAACAAGAATAGAGGATGCTTGAGAAACTCAGAAGATCAGTAGCATCTATAGTGAGAGAAAGCGGAGTTAACGTTTAGGGTCCTTTTAGCTCTTTGTCAGAACTAAACTTACTTGAAAAAGGATATTCTGACACTGGAAGGGGTGCGGAGGAGATTCACTAGATTGATTCCGGAATTGAGAGGGTTGGCTTGTGAGGAGAGACTAAGTGGACTGAGTACACATTGGAATTTAAAAGAATGAGGGGAGATCTAACAGAAACATATAAGGTTATGAAGGGAATAAATAAGATAGAAGCAGGGAAGTTGCTTCCACTGATGGGTGAAACTAGAACCAGGGGCATAGCTTCAAAATAAGGGGAAGCAGATGTGGACTGAGTTGAGGAGGAACTTCTTCACACAAAGGGTTGTGAATCTGTGGAATTCCCTGCCCAGTGAAGCATTGAGGCTACCTCATTGAATGTTTTTAAGGCAAAGATAAATTTTTGAACAGTAAAAGAATTAAGGATTATGGTGAGCAAACGGATAAATGGAACTGAGTCCACAAAAAAACAGTCATGATCTTATTGAATGGCAGAGCAGGCTCGAGGGGCCAGATGGCCTTCTCCTGCTCCCAGTTCTTATGTTCTTAAAAAAAGGGAAAATGTGTTAGATGTTAATCTGTCTTTGTGAATGATTGCAACAAAAGGTGGCAACTTCAAGTACAAAAGACAGATGGCCTGGTGTGGGAGGAGGAAGGGGAGTCAATACATGTCTGGGATATTTATGGTAAGAAGTCTCACAACACCAGGTTAAAGTCCAACAGGTTTATTTGTAGCACAAGCTTTCGGAGCACTGCCTCTTCATCAGGTGAGTGAAGAGTTCAGTTCACAAACAGAGCATATTTCAACACAGACTCCATTACAAGATAACGGTTGGGATGCGAGTCTTAACACATAATCAAATCTTTACAGGTGCAGACAATGTGAGCAGAGAGAGGGTTAAGCACAGGTTAAAGAGGTGTGAATTATCTCCAGCCAGGACAGTTAGTCAGATTTTGCAAGTCCAGGCAAGTCATGGAGGTTACAGATAGTGTGACATGAACCGAAGATCCTGGTTGAGGCTGTCCTCATGCATGCAGAACTATCAGTTTCTGCTCAGTGATTCTGCATTGTTGTGTGTCGTGAAGGTTACCTTGGAGAACGCTTACCCGAAGATCAGAGGCTGAATGCCTCTGATAAAAAGGGGTTGAGATGGAGGAGGTTACAATTTAAAGTCACTGAACTCAATTCCCACAACTTGCCCAACTGGCAGATGAGGTGCAGCACCTCCGAGCTGCTACGGGCTTTGCTGGAGCATTACAGTGGATCAAGGACGGACATGGCAGATCCACTGAGTTTTCCCAACATTCTGTTCTTGTTTCAGATCCCAGCATCAGCAGTATTTTGCTTTTTTTTAAAGGTGTAAAAATGTGTTGGGGAGGATTTTCCAGCCCACTGTGGTGTGTTTCCTGATGTCTGAGGTGGCTATGCTATTGGCCACCGCCAGAAACCTCTGATCCCATTGATGTCTACTGCCATTTATCTATTCCTCTGCTGGGGAGCCCGCCTGAGTCAGGGAATTTTAAATCTTTTAAACTATCTCACACTGCTCCTAGCTCGGACCAACACCACATTCTGCACCCTCTCCTTTCCTTCACCCTTATATTCTTCACAAACAGTATGTTCTATCTGTATAGCATGCAGGAAACAATACTTTTTACTGTATGCCAATATATGTGACAATAAATTAATTCAGTTCAAAGGGAAGATCCCGCCAGCGGGAAGAACCGGAAACCCTCCCGCCCAGATGAGGAGCCCTGAAACAGGAATTTCCCAATGATTGTGCCTGACTAAAAAGTCACATATTGTAAATTCACAGCAGGTGGCGTGTTTTAACCGGGAGTTTGAAACACAATGAAAAATAAATAGCTTTTTTTTTAGTCAAGGAGCAGTAATCAGGATAGTGAGTGGAATTCACTGAGCACTGTCTGATCCTTTTGAAAACGTTTGCTTCCGCTTGAGTGTATGTTTGAATAGTTACCCAATTAAATTGTGCAAACGGAAGATCGCAGGACTGGAGAACCTTGTGCCTTGCTCTGACGTTATGAACGCCTCAAACTTAACTGAGAAACTTTGACAAGAGTATTTGCTCCAGTCACTTGCTCACAAAAATCCCCTGTCAGGATCATCTACATTGACATGAAATTACGTGATATTTGCTCAGGATTGCGGACGTTCGGCCAGGGACTTTCCGGTTAACGCGGTTTCAGACTCGGATGTTGACTATTGCCTCCCCTTTGTGAGTGCAAAGGTTCAAACCCACTTCCAGACCATTTGAAACTTTACAAGAAATGAATGACCTTGTGTGATTCTCATGGATTGAAACAAAATCATAGTGACTATTAATTTCAGAAATGTCAATGCAGTTTGGAATCAGAAACAATTAGTTAAGATCTATTATAAGATGCAACATTGGAGCAGTTTGCACTCTCTGGGGCTTTATTTTGTTACAATTGGATGTCAACAAGTCTGAGCTGGTTCCTGAGAGTTAAGTTCCAATTAAAGGTCATGAAGTCTATGTCCAAAAATTTCCAGCCATTCATTCCCCACCGCTGCTGCCAGCAAGGATGAAGTATTTTTGGCAGTCACTCTCCGTTCATGCAGCGGGACCAGAAAATCCCGTTTGGGTGAACAGCTGGAAAATTCCGGCCATAGACCTTTCGTGTTTATGCTGGCCACCACATTTTAATCCCATTTTCCAGATGCTAATCACTCAAAACCAGCTCTGCCCAGGAGAGATCCCTGAAGGGCTGGGGGGCGGGAATATCCTCATCTCTGGTCAAACATATAGAGTCCCCCTGACAGCAAGGGGCAATGTAGCATGGCCAATCCACCTGACCTGCACATCTTTGGAGTGTGGGAGGAAACCAGAACATCCGGAGGAAACCCACACAGTCAGTCTAGGTTGGAATTTAATCTGGGTTCCTGGCAATGTGAAGCAGTGTGTGTGCCACTGTGCCACCCTGGGCTTAAATTTAGCCAAAGAGGGGAAGGTTCACTGAGGAAAGCACCCAAGGCTTTGTGGGCACAATGCAACGACAAAATGGAGGCATGGGAGAGAGCGCACAAACCTCCGAATAACTCATCTACCAGAACCGTTAAACACCAGCTTCCCCACAGAGTTGAGATGCTGCATTGGTATTAGCAGCCAACTCAGAACCCATCAAAGTGATGGAAGCAAGTTACTCCGGATTCCCAGAGACTGCAGAAGAAAAAGAAAATATCTGGCAGCTTCAGTGAGCACGTGTGCTTCCTGTGACCAATATTAGAATGTGGGCACTGCTCTCAGTCTAGTTGCACACATCAGACACTCATAACAAGAAAGAGATCTTCAAATAAATTCTGTGGCAGCAAAGTGAGGGGAGGGAGCAGAGTGAGGGGAGGGAGCAGAGAGGAGGGAGCAGAGTGAGGGGAGGGAGCAGAGAGGAGGGAGCAGAGTGAGGGGAGGGAGCAGAGTGAGGGGAGGGAGCAGAGAGGAGGGAGCAGAGTGAGGGGGGGAGCAGAGTGAGGGGAGGGAGCAGAGAGGAGAGCAGAGTGAGGGGAGGGAGCAGAGAGAGAGAGCAGAGTGAGGGGAGGGAGCAGAGAGGAGGGAGCAGAGTGAGAGGAGGGAGCAGAGTGAGGGGAGGAGCAGAGAGGAGGGAGCAGAGTGAGGGGAGGAGCAGAGTGAGGGGAGGGAGCAGAGAGAGGGAGGAGCAGAGAGGAGGCAGCAGTGAGGGAGGGAGCAGAGAGTGAGGGGAGGGAGCAGAGAGTGAGGGGAGGGAGCAGAGAGTGAGGGGAGGGAGCAGAGAGTGAGGGGAGGCAGCAGAGTGAGGGGAGGGCAGCAGAGTGAGGGGAGGGAGCAGAGTGAGGGGAGGGAGCAGAGTGAGGGGAGGGAGCAGAGAGTGAGGGAGGGAGCAGAGTGAGGGGAGGAGCAGAGTGAGGGGAGGGAGCAGTGAGGGGAGGGAGCAGAGTGAGAGAGCAGAGTGAGGGGAGAGAGCAGAGAGGAGGCAGCAGTGAAGGGAGGGAGCAGAGAGGAGGCAGCAGTGAGGGAGGGAGCAGAGTGAGGGGAGGGAGCAGAGTGAGGGGAGGGAGCAGAGTGAGGGAGCAAGTGAGGGGAGGGAGCAGAGTGAGGGGAGGGAGCAGAGAGAGGCAGAGTGAGGGAGCAGAAGAGAGGAGGCAGCTGAGGGGAGAGACAGAGTGAGGGGAGGGAGCAGAGTGAGGGGGAGGGAGCAGAGTGGGGGAGCAGAGTGAGGGAGCAGAGTGAGGGGAGGGAGCAGAGAGAGCAGAGTGAGAGAGCAGAGAGGAGGGAGCAGCGTGAGGGGAGAGAGCAGAGTGAGGGGAGAGAGCAGAGTGAGGGGAGGGAGCAGAGTGAGGGAGCAGAGTGAGAGAGCAGAGAGGAGTGAAGGGAGAGAGCAGAGTGCGGCAGTGCTGTTCTCTCTGAGCATCTACTCAGGCACCAGGTAGCCGCAACACTCAGCTCCACTCAACCTCTTTCCGGATAAAAGCTGTCTTCAGATCGCCTCAAACACCGAGCGGGAGGCGCGGGGTCTCCGCAGTTTACAGCCAGAAAAGCAGCATTTCCCCGCGGAACTTTCCCACTCCATCCTCCTTCGGCAGATGTGGCGTCAAATGTCACGTTTGTGCTCCGGGGAAATCTGGCTGGAGTTTGGCGGAATTTCCAGGAGTTGAGTGCGTATGAGCGGAGACAAAAAAAAGCGATTAGTTTTATTTTTTAAAAAAACAGTCAATAACTAAAATGTCAAATGGTCACAATGTCGACGGCGCGGATAGAAAAGAGCTGAAAGTTGTGATCGTGGGAGATGGTGGCTGTGGCAAGACCTCGCTCCTTATGGTGTTCGCCAAAGGAGACTTTCCCGAGGTAAGTTTGAATGAACAGATCGCGAAAGCTAACTCAGCAGTGTAGTAAATAGGAGTTAATGTAATAGAGTGAGAATCCGCTTTATATCTTACCAGAGCCACCATGTGGATTTGATAAAAGTAACCAGTATGTTCTGTATTTAAAGAAATGTAATTTGACACAGTGCAGTATTGAAATAACCGTCATTGGAGTGAATCATGCTGTATTCCGTTCATAACGTTGGCCATATCCTCCCAACACTGAATCGTTACAGACTCAACAAACTTAAAATAAAATGTTTCCCCAGTAAGATAGTCCAGCTGTGATGTTGGGGTAAGTTGGGGGGCAGACAAGGGTTGGTGTAAAGTCTATCAACTCACTGAAATCCCCGAAGCTGGAAGCAGGAACAAATAGAAAGGCAAAAACTAATGAGGAAGAAAATCAATTGGAGGGAGGGGGCAAAGGAAAAGAGGACAGGGACATTGTAACACGAGTGACGAATGAGCCTGTTTTAATTTTACCACACATTTCACGCTGCCTAATTAATACTGTTTAGCCCCAAACTATTCGCCCAAAGTATTGTTATAGGACCATTCGTGTTAATGTTCATTGTGCATGTTGGTAGTGTCAATGTGTCCACCACACTTTTTATTATTAATTAACAAACATGTGCTGTGTCAATAGTATGAGGATTACTGCAATAGTTTCTCCCCGTTAGGTGGAATTACCTGATGGCAATCGTTTTTTTAAAAAAATCAGTTGTTCATGGGAAAGTACTGGGAAGAAATGCCATGTCCCAATTACAAGTGAAATTAAGCTCACCACTTAGACACAAGGGAGCAGTTTCACAGCAGACTCAATTTTCACCGTCTCAAGTTGCGATCATGAAAGATCTTTTCCTGAGTAGAACCTTTATTTTCTGAGTTTGAGCAGTGCAGACCAGATGAGCAAAGAGCAATGATCAATTGAGTAAGATTTGTTTCGCCTTTCTCAAGTTTGGAGGAGATGTGCGAGGCAAGTTTTTTTACACAGAATGGTGAATGTCTGGAATGTGCTGCCCCAGGAGGTGGTAGGAGCAGGTTCGAAAGCGGCATTTAAGGGGCAACTAGACAAATGCATGAATAGGATGGGAATGAAAGGGTATGAAATCCCTTAGTGCATTCGGTTTTAGTTTAGGTTGGCATCATGATTGGCACAGACTTGGAGGGCTGAAGGGCCTATTCCTGTGCTGAACTTTTCTTTGTCCTTTGATAGGTGTTGTTTATTACATTCCTTCAATTGGGAGTTCTCGTTTTTTCTAGTATTGACTCACTCGCTGTGTAATATAGTTTTGGCAGCTGTCCTAAAGATCCCTGCATAGCATGAATATGATGTGGAGATGCCAGCATTGGACTTGGGGTAAATACAGTAAAAAGTCTCACGACACCAGGTTAAAGTGCAACCAATTTATGATCAAATAAATTGGTTGGACTTTAACCTGGTGTTGTGAGACTTTTTACTGTGTTTAGCATGAATACCACAGATGCAATATAGAGGTAACAACAGAGGTGTTACTACTTTGGTGGATGATAAAAACTGTTAGTCCAGTATGAACAGTGTAATAGTCCAATATTTGTTGGGGTGGGGCATCATGTATAGTACACTGGGATTCAATCTTCACTCTTCAGCTCTAACTATATTTCTGCACTGCAAATTGCTGGGAATATAAACTGATAACAGCAAGTGAAATTAATGGAGCACAATTAAATTAATCAGTGACATTTAAAGACAGGGAGAAAAGCAGAATCAACAACAAAAGAGGAAATAATGTAAATTAGAATCAAATTAGATACAGAAAGAGAAAAAAAAGGAAGATGGAAGAAAAACAAAATAGCTGCAAAAGGAGAAGAAAGGAAGATTCATAGAGTACCAACAAGCAGAAGGAGGCCGTTTGGCCCGTAACACTATATATTTACCCTGCTAATCTCTCTGACAGTAGGGGACAGTTTAGCATGGTCAATCCATCTAACCCGCACATCTTTGGACTGTGACAGGAAACTAGAGCGTCTGGAGGAAACCCATGCAGACATGGAGAGAAAGTGCAAACTCCACGTAGACAGTCACTCATGGCCAGAATTGAACCCAGGTCCCTCATGCTGTGGTACAGCAGTGCTAAGCCACCGTGCCACCCTGATTGGTTTCGACTGAGGGAAAAGAGAAAGAAAAAGCAAGGAAGAAGTTTTACAAACCTCTAGTAGCAATTTACCAAGAAACAGGAGGGAGACTACCAATAAGTCCACTTGCTGTGGTTGGGTAATGTGACAAGACTGTTATTTGTTCCATTGATGTGGTGACCATTAGCCACCCCTTTACTGGAGTCCTTATGCCATGATGTAGCATTCCTAATTATCTGTGCTAAGTTTAATTCATATTTATGGTGCAAATCCAGTACTTGAACACTAAAATCAAGGCTGACACTTCAGTTTGGGACAGAGAGTATGCTGCACTTTTGGGGGTGCTGTCTTTTAGATGATATGTTAAACTGAGGCCCAAATCGTATACCTCAGTAAACATGATTGAAAACAGAAAATCTGCTCATGGTCACGTTGTTGTTTGTGACAGCTTGTTATATGCAAATTATCACGTTTTTAACGTGACAAGAATGAACTTCAAATGTATTTCATTGTTGTAAAGCAACTGGCGCTATGCAAAGATCATGAGAGGTGCTATGTATATGCAAGTCTTTGTTTAAATGCAGACATTTCTTGACATTCGTGAAACGGTTCATGGTAAGAGCTGTCATGGCAGGGTAATGGCAGAGCTGTGCAAATCAGTCAGCAATATGTAGCAATTTGCAACAAGTGACGCATCTTTTCCTTACCACAGATTGCTTTTTTTTCACATGCACAGAACAACATGTGGGAGAATTGGGTTTGCATGTGGTCACCTCCAAACACACACACTCACAAACACACACACACACACCCCCGCCTTACTTATACAGTTACCTAGCAATGCTTACTATCAAGGTCCATGTACATAAAGGACTGTTTGGAAGGAATACTGTTGATTTCTTAATATTCATACCCCAGCTAAAATCATTGCCTTCAAAAACAGAAAATGGAAAATTAACAAAAAATAGCAAATAAATTGATTCAGAATGACAACTTATGAATATTCGAAGATTGTAAATAGTTTTATTATTCAGAACTTAACTGAAGGCAAATACCATGGTATAGAATCATAGAATGCCTACAGTGCAGAAGGAGACTATTCAACCCATGAGTCTGCACCCACTACAATCCCATCCAAGCCTTATTCCTGTAACCCATATAATTACCCTACTAGTTCCCCTTACCACTAAGTCAATTTAGCATGGCCAGTCAACCTAACCTGCACATCTTTGGGGTGTGGGAGAAAACTGGAGCACCAAGAGGAAACACATGCAGACACAGGGAGAATATGTAAACTCCACATAGATAGTTAACCAAGGCTGGAATTGAACCCAGGTCTCTGGCGCTGTAAGGCAGCAGTGCTATCCAGTGTGCTATTAATATCACATAATTCAGGCAAAGAGTTGGCCAAAGAGTACAATTTAAAACCTAGCATATTGATCATATTTACCTAAAATCTGTATTGGAAAATTTATACCATCCAGTCAGTAAAATCTCCACGGTTTATTGGTCACAAACAATACCTCAAGGTGCAATTCCTACACTGAATTATGCAAGGATTTATTATGCACACTAAAAATACTAGATATTTGTACTGATCTGCTTCAGGAAAGGAAGAAAGGAAGAAGAGCCAGTGTTAACTTCCTCTCATTTAAAAATTCAAGCTTATCCACCTCAAAGATGTTTATATGGTGCACCTCATTTATTGATGCAGTGTCAATTGAGTAGGTCCCAGAGCTCTTCTTCAGGTATTAGTCTCACCGCCCCAGGGCCCAAGTTCAATTCTGGCTTGGTCATTGTCTATGTGGAATTTGCACATTCTCCCCGTGTCTGCATAGGTTTCTTCCAGGTGCTCTGGTTTCCTCCCATAGTCCAAAGATGGCCATGCTAAATTGCCTCTTAGTGTCAGGAAGACTAGCTAGGGTAAATGTGTGAGGTTATGGGAATAGGGCCTGGGTGGGATTGTTGTCAGTGCAGACTCAATGGGCTGAATGGCCTCTTTCTGCACTGTAAGATTCTATGACTCTTTTGCCTCTTCTAGTCACATTGCAACAAGGTCGACAAGATACAGACAATTACAGTCTGTTCTTGGCTTGCTGCAGTGTTCCAGTGAAGCTCAATGCAAACTGGAGGAACTGCATCTCATCTCCGGCTAGGCATTTTACAGTCTCAACATCGAACAACTTCAGATGAATTTACTGTTCTCTACCTTTTTTATTGTCTTTCTTCATTTTTCTTCCCCTCCCCACTCGTTTCCCCAGTTTATCCCCCTTTCCTTACCTTTTCTCCCCCCTTCCCCTTTTCTAAATCTTACCTCTGTCCCACCCATCTCCCCACTCCCCCCCTCCCCCAACATCTTCATTTTAGCTTCTCTGCTGTTTTTCTATTTACACCCTTTATTCTCTCCCTGGACAACAATTAGCAGTCTTTTCTCCTTGTTTCTGTGTTTATCTTTCATTCCCTCCTCCTGCAGTATAAATATCTCCCACATTCTATGGCTTTTAGTTTTGACAAAGTGTCATCTGGATTTTTCTCTTTTCTCTGCTTACAGATGCTTCCAGATCTGCTGAAATTTTCCAGCATTTTCTCTTTTGGTTGCAGATTCCAGTGTCTGCAATAATTTTCTTTTATTGAGTTATATCTTTATTTTCTTTCCTGGGCAAAATTGCATTCTTCAGCACCTCCCCTTAACAATATCATTACGATCAGAAATCTACGTAGGGCAATAAAATATGTCAACCTTTGAAGTTTTATGTTGGTCATTTTGAAAGCTAAGCATTTTAATTATCTTCTTTCATGTTTTGCTTTTAGCAATACGCCCCATCAGTGTTTGAGAAATATGTGAAAGATATCACTATTAGGAACAAGAAACTTACCTTGACTCTATATGACACAGCAGGTAAGACTCTTTGATGTAGCTCAGTTTTATTGAAAATATTTCAATATTTAACATTCAATAATGCTTCATAAGCCTGAGCAAAAGACAAGGAAGCTTTCGATTTCTTTTCCGGCCTGTGCTAGGTTGACTTATTTTAACCACAGCAGCAATAGAAAGACTGCATTTGGCTTCAATCAAAATCAAGACTGACAGTATAGTGCAGCTTTGAGGGACTGCTGTACTGTCATAGGTACCATCTTTCAGATGTGACATTAAATCGAGGCCTGGCGAGTCCTTTCAGGTGGATGCAAAAGGGTCCCATGACATTATTTCAATGAGTATCAGGGAAGTTATCCCAACAACTTGGCCAATGTTTATCTCTTAATCAACTTCCAAAAAAGTTTATGTAGCCATTGTCATATGCGATGTGTGGGAGCATGTGTATAAATAGCTACTACATGTCCTATGTTAGAGGAGTAACCACACTTTAGAAGAATTTCATTGATTGTAAAGTGCTATAAAACAGCCAGTGGTCATGAAAAATGCTTTATAAATCCAAATCTATTTTTCACTGGAATGAGCCTTGATGGAATGTAGGAAAATAATCAGTCAGAATGTTAGTTCCAGATACTGTTAGTGATGCCTGTTTGTTTTCAGATTGTAGACATAGTCAGGATCAATTTATGTTACTTATAAAATGCAGGATCTGTTCAATTTATTAATATTTAAATATTCACAAAAAAGGGCGGGATTTTCTGTGCAATCCAATGCATTGTTTCATAGTGGCAGGGACAGTCTGCCACTGGCTGGCAATGAGATCTTCTGGTACTGCTGTTGTGATGGTGTAGAGATGACGGCGTTGGACTGGGCTAAGCACAGTAAGAAGTCTCACCTGAAGAAGGAGCAACACTCTGAAAGCTTGTGCTACCAAATAAACCTGTTGGACTTTCCCCTTGTTGTGAACAGGGTTTTCTGTTGAATGCACCTCTCACCGCCGGGAAACCCGCAGTGGGACTGGAAGATCCTACGGGTGTGAACAGCTGAAAAGTTCCAGCCACACTAAGAATGTAAAAGTTAGAATGATCCTGGGATTGTATATGTAGAGCCAAATGAGAAACTAATCCTGAAGAATTAATTAATTATCAGAAGGGATGTTGTTAACATGCACAAATGAGGCTTTCAAGTGGTGTCAGGATTTACAGTGCTCTTGTTTTTCAGTTTGTAGAACTTTGTTCAGTTTGTTCAGGAGCATTGATACTGCCAATGATGTTAGATGTTTACTCACTGAAGCTATTAAATTGAAACGCTGTTCAGGAATATATGTATGGTAATAAAATATGGCAACAATCATCAGCAAATTACTGCAGATGCTGAAGCAAAAACAGAATATGCTGGAAAATCTCAGTAAGTCTGACAGCATCTGTGGAGAGAAAATAGACCCAATGTTTCTATTCTGGATGACCCTTTGTTTCATAGGTTTATGTTAGTTATTTTTGAAATCTTGATTTTTATCTTCTCCAGTATCCCTCATCAGTATTCAAAGTGTGTGACTGTTACTTATTGACGGCATGTAGAGTTTTGCTGATTACAAGCATGCAGGTATTTGAATTTGTTGAAGTGCCCTTTATATGGTCACAGGAAACTACAGGTGGACACAGGTGTGTATGTGCTACAATTCACCCAAGGAGTCTGAGTTGTTGTGCAACATGCACTTTTACGTTCAGCCTGAAACAATGGACAGTAATTTTAAAGGCTCTGACTTCTTTTCCATTACACGGGTAACCAGGAATATCCATTTTTACCACCCATTATGGAATCATAAAATCCTACAATGCAGAAGAAGGCCCATCAAGTCTGCATCAAGTCTACAATCCCACCCAGTCCCTATTCCCATAACCCCATGCATTTACCCTAGCTAGTCCCCCTGACACTAAGGGGCAATTTAGCATGGCCAATTTGCCTAACCCACACAACTTTGGATTATGGGAGGAAGCTGGAGCACTTGGAGAAAACCCACACAGACATAAGGAGTACATGCAAACTCCAGATACATAGAGACCCAAGCCAGGAGTTGAACCTACTGCCACTGTGCTGCCCAGTGGCATATATTGGAAGGATTTACTCAAACCTGTTTTTCAGCATTATAAACACAGTTTCCGTGTCCATCAGGTCCGGATGTGGGACTTGAACCTAGAACCTTTAGCTCAGAGTTAGGGACACTACCCACTGCACCACATAACTTCCTAGAATATGAAATACGAGGTTTTATTGTGTGAAATTATGAACTGCTTATCATTTGCTGAATAGTTCCTGGTTTTATTCTCATGTATTACATTAATACATGACAACTTGACTCCAACACCTTCCTCATTTTCCATTTTGGACGTTTAAGCTTCTTTTTTGTCACGGTTGAATTGTACTTGGGAGGCAGTAATGCTGGAAGGACAAGAAAACATATTTTCCAGTTAAATTGTGAATGATGTGTTACTTCAGTTCTGTTGTATTTTACAACTGGAGTATGATGATGATGGCTCAGTGATGGAAATGGGAATTCCTTGGCATAGGGTGCACGCTCATCTGACCACACTTTAATAACTAGAATTTAGATTACACACAATCTGTTCGGTTATACAAAAGGTGCAATGTATATCTGTCAGATTTTAAATGCCTATGTATTTTTCAAAAAAGGAAGCAATTTGATGTTCTCTTTTCTGATGTGGAACCAGAAATTTACAAGCTCTTGCAAATCTACAAACTTGCTTCATTAGTGACAATTGACTTTGACATCAACTATCTCTGTATTCAAATATTGTGAACTGCATATTATGCAACAAGCTCAAGAAGATCAGACATTGGGTGATTTGGGTGTGGAACCTGAATCTTCCTTAAAGTGTTAGCTTGTTACTTAGCAATGTCTGACATTGGTACAAAACCATTTCCTGCCTGGGTTGGACTTAAATTTCACTGCAGGAAGGAACTGACTAAACATTACAAGTTTGAAGGTGAATACTATTTTCAACTGAATGTTCTTGTCAGTTCAATGAAATGCTAAATAGTGTCCAATAGATTCACTGGGAGTTAGCTCAATTCTGCAAGCAACTTTGACAATTTGGGTAGTTGCTCTCCAGATGAAGTCAATTCCCTTGACTTTAACTGGAGGTGAGGATGGTTGCACACAGTAATTACAATTCTTTATTCTTAGAAAGAGGTTTCATAAATAGATGAATTTAATATGTCGATCTGTAAGAAATTATATCCATATATCTGTAACAAAGATATCCATATTGGAAACACATTGAGCATGGATGTTGCAAATAGTTGAGAGTGTTTGCTTATCAAGAGCTGTGGTGAGGTGTTGGGAGGGATGGAAGGATAATCAATGGATTCTGTATCAGATTGCACTTCCCCAGGACAGGGGAACCATACATCGAAAGAATCTGCATGTGTACAGAATCATTCACATCATCAGCTCATTATTGACAATTATTTGCTTTTGACCTGTTGTCCATATTGCAAGCATGCCCAGGGCCTAAGCAGCAGTCACCTCAAGTGGCAACATTTGGGGGATGGCAAAAAACTGAATAAAATATCCATGAACCTACATAAATAAGCAAACAGGCCTCAGCAGTGGGAATGAAAAGTCCAAATCTATTGATTTTCTATCCAAATTATTATAATCCCAGACCACACTATCCCATTTTTGGTACGATCTAGTTAGGGACCAATTACATTTTGTTTAAAGTAGACAAGGTTTGAGATTCAAGACACTTGTGAAAAGAATATAGCCACAACATTCCACAGGCTTTGAACCAGCAAAAGTAAACTTTATTATACAAGGTCAAAAAGATTAAACAATTGATAATATCTATTTTATACTCCTAATATTCAGGGTAAAATAAGATACGTGTAAATTAAACCAGCAACATGAGGTGGATTCAGTGGAAATTCCCATTGACAGGTGGGACCAGAGGATCCCGCCACCAGTAAACAGCACGTTGCCTCCCACCGCTGTGAAAATGCTGAGGGAAGGCCAGAGAATCTTATCCATGGTCTTTAGAACAACATTCGCTGACATATGTTTAAATTTATGAGTATTTACATTGCAGTCCTTCCCAAAATTCACCCTATACTTCTTGTTCTATCTATGCAATAGTTTTACATAAACTTATACATCTGTGTGACTATTTCAAAACTGTGAACCAGGAAATAATGTCAAAAAACTTAATTTAATCTAGTACACTCAAACGTTTGAGGTGGCACGGTAACACAGTGGTTAGCACAGCTGCTTCACAGCTCCAGGGACCTGGGTTCAATTCCTGGCTTGGGTTACTGTCTATGTGGAGTTGGCACGTACTTCTCGTGTCTGCATGCATTTCCTCCGGGTGTCCTGGTTTTCTCCCACAGTCCAAAGATGTGTGGGTTAGATTGATTGGCCATGCTAAGGTTGCCTCTTAGTGTCCTGAGATGTGTAGGTTAGAGGAACTAGTGGGCATATGTAAGGAAATGGAGGTGGGGCTGAGTGGGATTGTGGTTGGTACGGACTCGATGGGCCAAATAGCCTCTTTGTATACTGTACGGTTTCTATGATTCTGTGTAATCATTATTGATTGTGTAAATTTTTTTGGATTCTTCCATGGGGTGTGGGTGTGGCTGGCTGGCCAGCATTTATTGCCCATCCTTGAGGGCATTTAAGAATCAACCACATTGCAGTGGATCTGGACTCACATGTAGGCCAGACCAGATAAGGATGATGGATTTCCTTTTCTAAAGGCTGTTAGTGAAACAGACGGGGTTTTACAACAATCAGCAATGATTTGCATGAAACCATCTAGTAACTGTTGCAGGAACACAGAGGCCCATAACTTTTGGTAATGCGCTGGGGTATCGCTCCCGGAAGATCCCACATAAATGTTTATTGAGCAGTTGCCAGAAGCACTTAACTTCTTCTGGACCTTGGTTGGGAAACCATCTGACAGAAGTGATCTAAATCACTAACTTCGGATAGGCCTGCCAATTTTATCTGATAGTTGTTCTTTTAAAGAGTTAGAAGGAAAAAGACACTTTTAACTCTAGCGTAATTATCTGAACACCCAGATCCAGCATCACAGGGAACCAACCACTTTCCCACTCCAGCCTGTGCATTCCCCTCTCCTGCCCCATTCCAGCTCCAGTCACTCCCCCAACCTCCAGGGGTGGAGGCCACAACATGGTCAATGTTTTGGAAGCTTGTTGTGTGAAAATAATATTTTCCTAACATGTTGGTTGGATATTGCAATGACAAGGTGAAATGGGGCTTAGACTGAAATGTTCATGTATAGTGGTGTCCCAATCTCAGCTTTGTTATCTGCGGAAGTTACCTAGTGTTGGCCGCAACATATGTTCACATTAAAGGCCTGTCTCCAAGCTTCAAGCCCACAGTTCTTAAAAAAGCAAATTGCAAATCTTCTCAATCAATTTACAATACACATAAAATACACATCTTTTGGTACGGGTGGTGGATGTGTTCTTCTGAGATATCTGTATGCTTTGGGCCACAGGACTTTACCTCGATCCTGTAGGTAACATATATTTAATACAGAGTAGAAGACTACGACAGGATTGGTTTATGGATCCTTTCCGTAGAATCCCTTGGTCAATATAAAATTAAACTTCTTCGTACAGGAACAGAAACTGTAGGGCTAAATCTTAGAGCTCTCTGAAGACAGGCTTTGAGGCAGGAAGGCTTAGAAAATGGTGGCGGGAAGTTTTAGGGGAAAGCTTCATGTTTTCCAGCCACCATGGGATAATGCAGAAGTAGGAACGACAGCGGCTTGGCTGCTGTCTAACCTGAGGCAGGTAGTCAATTAATGCAATTATGTGGTCAATTAATAGCCTGTTGGCACAATCTTGCGATCTTATAAGCATCAACATGGATAGCACCCACCCCCACAGAGTGGTACATCAAGATTGTCTCCAAGGGCTTCCCAGCAACGGGACTAACCAATCTGGCCGCTCCATGGCTCACTCTGGTAGCAATGTCACACCTGCACTCCCATCAGCTTTGATGTACTCTATAATTCAAAAAAAACCTTCCCATGTAAAAGTTAATCTTCTTAATCTCAGCAACAGTTTTAAATTGGCACTTTTGTGACAAGATGATCTCACTCTAAAACTCTTCATTATGTTAAAATCTATTGCATTTCCTTTGCTTTCTTTGTTTGTGTGGAAACAGTTCCAATATCTCTAATCCCTCCACTTAATGTTTATTAACCACTGGTATTATGCTGCGGTGTGACTGCATGGCTTTAATGTCCTTTCTAGAATGGATTTGTCAATTCTGCACAACGTCGATCATTACCATCTACAGAATTATCCTTTATCCTTTATGGCTGCACTTATGGCTTGATTGCTTTTCTTTATAAGACCTATAGTACTGGGTAGACTGCAGCAATTTTATATCGCTCATTTGGTACTGGTGACTGAGATTTTTAGTCATATGGTTTCAGAAGTGGAAATATAATGCTGCATTGTGGCAATAAGACAATAATTTTCATCTTCAGTGTGATATTGTTTTATTAAAAAGTAAGATGAAGGAAGTCCTAAGAGTTTATATTGCACTAGACAAACTGTGCAACTGTGTTTTCATGATCCAGGAAATGAGATAATCCAAAAGCAGCAACATATGTAAAATTCCACCTAGATTATACAAAAACAAATAGTTAATGTCTTTGTGACGCTTTATTTATGACTGTTACAGTTTATGGTGCTGGACAAAGATAAGCAGTAACTCAAACTTCAGTAACTCTGATTGTTAATACGTAAACCTAAATTCTAAAACCGTACTATCCAGGGAATAGCAAGAGTTATGTGCAGAATCTATTGAGGCATTTATGCTCGGGTATTAAAATGATATGCAGAGAACAACTTTGAAAGCCACACATGTGGCTTGCACACATTGGAAGCATTGCGAACTCTTCACAATTTCTTAGTATTATCTGACTGTACTCAAGGTCCTGTGCTGTCTCATCCCTGAGAATTGTGCAATGTTGGGGCGGCTATGGGAACAGTTCAGTAAATCATTGTTAGACATCATAGAGCCAAATAAACTTTCAGTACTGTCCTGAAGAATCTGGGTACAATTTCATGAGGCCCCCAATCCAATGCCGGCATCTCCACGTTACAATTTCATGAGGCATAGCCATCTTCCTGTTCCTTGTCCAGGTAATGTTTCTTCAAAAATGAGACTAGACAGTCCATGTTGCAGATTATCCCAATATGGATGGTGTCAGATTCTGTTCTCAGTCAACATTCGCGCGCATGTTCTAGCAACGTTTATTGGAAAGCAATCAGAAACAGAAACACAAAGACTTAGCCCCTGCCCCCCGAACTCAGTGACACTGAGCCTATTTATACCATCTCTACCTCAACTAGAATTAGCTAAATCAGGAGAAACTAGAAATAAATCCCAAGATGTTCATCCATACGGTGAGTTATTACGTTTTCGATAACAACTGAGCAATTCTTTTGCAGAGTTTATCCTTGAGAGATTATCCCTCTAATTTCACCTCCCCCACACTCCTCTTATTTATGGTTCTAAAATAGTAGATTGTAGTGTTTCCGTGAAAATGAGCTTTTCTTTTTGACGTAATGGAATATGTGTTTGAGATGTGTGCCATTTTATATCTGTATATTCTCATCCTTAACAATATTGATATGTTTACTCTGGTTGCTTCCTCCAACTTGGAGGAGCTCACATCTTTTGTTTAAAATGGCCGTTTCCTTTTAATTAGCGGTTTGTTAACATTGATCCAAATAGATTTCCTTTGGGTTGGGTTGTAAGTGACAGTTTGTGGAAACTTCACCACAAATACCGAGCTACAGAATTGCTCTGGGAAGTCCCCAGTGCTACAACTATTTTAACAGAAGGTGTAAAATCGCTTGTTTTATTTAATTGAAGATGAACTTAGTCAACAAATTGTTGGTAAAAGTATCGAGATGCATTTGATTAAATGATGGAGAATTGTGGTTGTGTCTCCAGCCAAGTTCCTGTAATGTTAGAGTTGTGAATATATTTAGAAATATAGTTGTACAGAACTTAATCTCCCCATTGTGTTTGGTTAAAACTCAAGTAATATTTATTAATTTTTCTGAAGGCTAATGCAATCTCCTAAACACATTAGGATGATTACACAAGACGTTTTTTGATGAGATTAAGGAAAAGCAAATGTTGAATTTTCCTGGATGATGGATTTGTGCCTAATTTTTGACAATTGCAGTAAGTCGTTATGATCCCACCCCCAGGACTGGCATCTTTCCTGTAATTCTGGTATTTGATCAGGTAAATGGCTATTTACACTCAGTTTATGAGATAACACTTTCGATTATCAACTGGGAAAACCTTACATAATCTAGGAAACAGTTAAATTTGCCACACAAAAACTTTGAATTTAACAAAAATAACTGATCAGAGATTTTTTAATATTTCTTCAAATTGTTGGTTGACCTGTTACCTTCACTCATTGTATATAAACCTAACTTTGAGAATGAGTATGATTTTGATGCTATGTACCACCTTTAATTGAAAATTCATATATATTGAGTCAGGTAATGATACAGAACAGAAAATGGCCTTTGACCCATCACATCTGGACAAACCATTTAACTGTTCAATTCCATTTTCCAGCACTTGGCCCATAGCCTTGTATGCCTTGGCATCACACGTGCACATCTAAATACTTCTTAAACGTTGTGAGGGTCTGTGCCTCCATCGCCCTTTCAGGCAGTGAGTTCTATCAGAGTCCCATTGCTCTTTGGATTAAATTCTTTTCTTCGCATCTCCTCCAAACTTCCTGCCCCTTAGTTTAAATCTATATCCCATGTTCACTGATCCCTCTACCAAGGGGAAAGGGTTCGTTTTGTTTACTCTGTCGATGTGCCTCATAATCTTATTCATCTCAATCACGTCCCCCTTCTGTCTCCTCTTCTTCAAGAAAAACAACCCCAGTCTATCCAATCTCTCTTCATAAATGAAACTCTCTAACCCAAGCGACATGCTGGTAAATCTTCTCTGCACCCTTTCCAGTGCTAATATAGTCCTCTTATAACATGGACTGTATTTTCTCTTCAATTTGTAAAGTCTGGGCTGCTTGATATCCCATTGTGAGATATTAAATCTAGGAAGAAAATTTAGTGTCACATTGGCAGTCCATTCATTTTGGGTTAGACAGTTATGGGTTCAAGTTGTTTTGTAGGATTTGAGGTACCATGGATGAAAATCCAGGGTGGCACTGATGGAATGTTGCATTATCAGAGGTGTAACTTTGGGTGATCGCTTGGGTTAGAGAGTTTCATTTCTGAAGAGAGATTGGATAGACTGGGGTTGTTTTTCTTGAAGAAGAGGTTTACTTTTCTCTTGAATAGCATCTCTGATTATGCATCACTCCTTCAGTGCCACCTGGATTTTCACCCAGAGTATCTCAAATCCTGCAAAAGGCTTGAACCCACAATTATCTGACTCAGAATGCTATGGGCCAAGTGCTGGAAAGTGGGCTTAGAATAGTTAGATGGTTTGTTCAGATGTGATGAGCCAAGGGCCATTTTCGGTTCTGTATGGTTATATCATTCTATGTATGTGAACTTTCGTTTAAAGGTGATATATATATGTGAGGATATAAACATGTTCAAATGGACATAAAAGATGCTGTTGGCACTTATGATGTTTTCCTGGTATTGGGTCTAATGTTCCTATCCTTCAACTAATGTCATCAAAAAAAATAGATAAAATGGTCATCCATCTTATTTGATGTTTATCAGGCATTGTGTAAAAATTAATTGCTTCATTTAGCTAAACAATAACAGTTTCTAGACCTTTGGTCAATCTCAGAATAGATTAGTCCTTGTTTCCAGGCTATTGTAAACATGAAAATTGTCAGTCCTCAGTTACTCACACAAATTGGCCAACAGGTTCTAAGGGATAAGGTCAATATAAGAGAAATGCCTTTCCAGCATTGTGAAATTGTCCAAAAAAATCTGAAACTGTGACAGAACAGTACATCCACAATGCATTGCTCACTCCGTACACTGAAATGATACAAGGAAAGGGATGTGGTTAGCATTTACTGCAAAGAGACAGATAAATATTTTGTACACCTCTTCCTGTCTTTGCAAGATAACTCATTTCCTCTGAAACTTGTCTTTTGTTTATATCACCTCAGCATTGTGGCTTAACCTTGAAGTAATTCTCTAGGTATTATGGTGCAGCATGCTGAATTTAATGGGGAAAAAGTGCATCCTGCCTTTGACAGGAGTTGGTTCGTCGTTTTTCTCTTAATCTCCTTACAAATCTGTTCAGTGCTTACATTGCAGATTGTAAATGGGTCATTCAGCTCATTGAGTCTATAGTGTTGCTTAAACCTCTTGCACTCTAATTTATCTAACCCTATTGGTAAATAGATGTGTGGGTTGGGTTGATTGGCCATACTGAATTGACCATTAATGTCGGGGGATTAGCAGGTTAAATACGAGCGGTTACGGGGATAGAGCCTGGATGGGATTGTTGTTGGTACAGACTCGATGGGCTGAATGGTTAATGATTTTAAAAAATCCTATTCTTTTCCCCCACAGGCCCCTAATAATTAGCTTTAAATATATCGGTGCTATTTTTCCAGTTATTCTATATTCCACATTCTCTCTGGATAAAGAAGTTTATTCTGAATTCCTTATTGGATTCATTGGTAGCCATCTTATATTTATGATCCCTAGTTTTGGACTTCATCTCAAGAGGAAAATAATCTTCTTTATTTTTTACCTCTATCAAACACCATCATAATCTTAAACGCGTTTATTAGGTTTCAAGAGCCATTTGTTAAACAGGTGCTTTATAGACTGGAGTATATTGCTTCTGATGTTATCCAAGGTGATGTTATATATTTCCTGAAAAACAGTCTAAATGTTGTTAACCTAATTAAGTGAATACCATTCACTTTCCGTCCTTCATACATTTTAATCATTAAAGCACCATTTCTTTATTAAACGCACAACATAAATGAAAGTAGCTGTTTGAAGACTTTAAAGGTATAAACATTGTATGAACAAAGATTTTTGTTTGACACAGTTCAGAATGTTGCTAAACTTGTAGAAAGAGAAAGCTTTATAGGCTAAAATAAAAGCAAAATGCTGCAGGTGTTGAAATCTGAAACAAAAACAGAAATTGCTGGCAAATCTCAGCAGGTTTGACAGCGTCTGTGGAGAGAGAGTAGAGTCAATGTTTCGTGTCTGGATGATCCTTTGTCAGAGCTTGATGGCCTGATCTGTAATTGTAAGGCAGTTGTCTTGCAGCAGCAGAATATTGCATTCCGTGTTATGTAAAGTGGTGAATCTTTTGATTTATCTTGAAAAGTGCTACAGATTTTTTTTTTGTTAATATATTAAAATGGTACATCAGTACACATTGACATCACCTAGGAGGTTTAAAATGTCTCCTTGTCCAAGACCTACATGTCATAGAATCCCTGCATTGCAGGAGGAAGCCATTTGGCCCATCAAGTCGGTACAACAACAATCCCAACCATGGCTTATCCCCATGACCCCCCACCAATTCTCTTGATGTTAAGGGTCAATTTAGCATGGCCAAACATCCTAGCCTGCTCATTTTTGGACTGTGGGAGAAACAGGAGCACCTGGAGGAAACCAACGCAGACATGGGGCAAATGTGCAAACAGCAGTTACCCAAGGCTGGAATTAAACCCTGAAGTATAGGTTCATCCACAGTGCTGTTAGGGACAGAGTTCCAGGACAAAGAACAAAGAACAGTACAACACAGAAAACAGGCCCATCAGCCCTTCCTGTGCCGTGCATTGGTCCCACTGGACCATTCGTTTGTATCCCTCCATTCCCAATTTTGGATTTTGACCCAGTGACAATGAAAGAATGGCGATATATTTCCAAATAAGGATGGTGAGTGGCTTGGAGGGAAACTTCCTGGTGGTGACGTTCCCATGTTTCTGCTGCCCTTGTTCTTCTGGATGGTAGTAGTTGTGGGTTTGGAAGGTGCTGTCTTTGGAATCTTGATGAGTTCCTAAAGTGCATCTTGTAGATGGTATACACAGCTGTCACTGTTCGTCATGGTGGAGGGATTGAATGTTTGTGAAAGGTTAGCAACCAATTGGACTGCTTTGTTCTGGATGGTGTTGAGCATCTTGTGTGCTGTTAGAACTGCACTTATCCAGGCAAGAGGAGAGTATTCCATTACATTCCTGACTTGGGCCTTGTAGATGATGGACAGGCTTTGAGGTGCAAATGTTGTAAATGATGGACAATGTGTGGTGCTAGTGTTATTTGCCACATCAACCAAAGCCTGCTTACTGCTTAGGTCTTGCTGCATTTGTTCTTGGACTGCTTCAGTATATTGTGAATGGTACTGAAAATTGTGCAATCATTTGCAAACCTCCCACTTCAGACCTTATGATGGAAGGAAGGTCATTGATAAAGCAACTAAAGATGGTTGGGCCAAGGACACTACCCTGAGGAAGTCCTGCAGAGATATTCAGGAGCTGAGATGATTGACTTCAAATCATCGTAACAATCTTCCTTTGTGCCAGCTTTGGCACTAAGCAAATGAAGGTTTTCCCCCAATTCCTATTGCCTCCATTTTTGCTAGGGCTCCATGATGCCATGCTGTGTCAAATGTTGCTTTGGTGTCAAGGCCAGTCATCACAAGTATTACAAAACTCAATATGAGACACGTTGTGATTTCAATACTAAGTTTGGTTTAGAAAAGAGATTCTTAGGTCAGCTGATAATCACATTATTAGGACATATCTAACCTACATAAAACAAAGAACAAAGAAAATTACAGCACAAGAACAGGTCTTTCAATCCTCCAAGCCAGCACTGACAAAGCTGCCTGACTGAACTAAAACTCCCTACCCTTCCAGGGACCATTTTCTTCTATTCCCTTCCTATTTATGTATTTGTCCAGATGCCCCTTAAAAATCACTATCGTATCTGCTTCCAGTACCTCCCCTGGCAGTGAGTTCCAGGCACCCACCACCCTCTGTGTGAAAAAAAAACTTGCCTTATACATCTGCTTTATACTTTGCCCCTTGCACCTTAGATCTATGCCCCTTAGTAATTGATTCTTCCACCCTGACTATCCACTCTGTCCACGTCCCTTATAATCTTGTAGACTTCTTTCAGGTCGCCCCTCAACCTCCATCGTTCCATTGAGAACAAACCAAGTTTCTGCAACCTCTCCTCATGGCTAATGCCCTACATACCAGGCAACATCTTAGTAAATTTTTTCTGTACCTATAAAGCAGGAAGATCATGGCCTCAATTACTGACCTACACTGAGTTTATTGATTTTAGCCAGGTAGAGTGGGAAGCCTTTGATCTTTCAGCATACTTTAGGAGAAATATCCAGTTATTGGAAAAGGTGTATCTTTATATTTTCTCTATAGTTCTAGCCACATATAGTCCAGTGTCATGAATGAAAACAATAAGTTGACTGAGGTACAGGGTATTGTCAGCAACAATACTCTAGGATGAATCTACAGCATTTGTTTCTTTGCATCAAGATTCTCCTAGTTCTAATATATCTTGTACAGACAAGTAGTAATTATGCACGGCATGTAGCACAGTGGTAAGTACTATGGCCTCACAGCACCAGGGACCTATGTTCAATTTCTGGCTTGGATCACTGATTGTGTGGAGATTGTACGTTCTCTCTGTGTTTGTGTGTGTTACCTCCAGGTACTCTGGTTTTCTCCCACATTTCGAAAGACGTGCTGGTTAGGTGCATTGACCTGAATATGCACCGGACTGTGCTGACTAGGGGAATTTCACAGTAACTCCACAGCAGTGTGAATATAAGCCTTATTTGTGACTAATAAATAAACTTTAACTTTTAATTAGTTGAATAAATAGTTGCAAATAAAGAACATCATCATTTTATGCTTGCTTTTCTGTTTTGTTTAATTTAGGTCAGGAGGATTATGACAGACTCCGCCCACTTTCCTACCAAGATACACATGTCTTCCTAATATGTTATGATGTCACAAACCCTACAAGTTTTGACAATGTCCGTATTAAGGTGAGGGCATAAATCATGTTCTTCTACTTTAGTCATGGTATTTATTTTAGCATTTTTCTGTAATTATTACTTAATCCTAACCATTGTTTTTTTAGAGAACATTATGCATTATTTTCTTCTGTTCCTTCTTGATAGATAAAATATCACCTATAACTAACAGGGTGGGAAATACCATATCTGTTGTCTGCTAATTGCAGAATCTGGAGGTATATGGGGGTACTATTATCGGGTAGTTCACCCCCCTGTATTCAACATTTCCTAAAAATATTACAGGTATAAACCTACCTCCTAATTTTATGTAAGTTCCATGCACTGCATTACATGTGGAAGTACAACATGGCCATATATTACAGAATTTCACCAGGATGGCAGTAAGGCCCAAGGATTTTCAGAATATTGGATACAGTATGATCATCTACAGTACAAATATGTTAATTCCACTGCTCGTTATGTGTATTTCATCACTTAGCTTTTTCCTACAGTGCATTACTGCACATTAACATAACTATTTCAGGGATAAATAGTCCTATTGGAAAAGGTACGTGCACTGTTAAATTATCGAGTTATCGCAGCACTGAAAGATGTCATTCAGTCCGGCAGGCCCACCCAGATCTCTGTGGAGTAATTCACTCCGTCCTATTTTGCCACCTTATCTCTGTAAGTTTATTTCCCTTACGTGCCTATTCAATTTCCATTTGAAATCATCAATGGCCTCTGTTTTCACTACACTTTAGGTGGCATTACCACTCATTGAGCTAAAGAAATCTCTCATATCCTTCTTGCATCTTTTGCCCAAAATCCCTTAAGTCTCTGTCTTTTTGCATTAGCAGCTTGAACTAGTGGGAATTATTTCTGTCCCCTATTCTAAAACTGCCTTAATCTTATATATCTCTTTCAGCTCTCCTTTGCTCAGCCTTCTTAACTGCAGATTAGCCTCACGTTGTCCAGTCTAACTTTGTAGTTAAATTTCCCAATTCCTGGGACTATTTTGGCAAATCTCCCTGGGCGCTAACTTTCTGCGTTGAATTCAGTTGATAATTGACCCACAGATGCGACCATTTCATGAAATGCTCTGAAAGGTAGAGGGTGAGCTGCTATTTTCACAAGGCTAGTGACAAATTGCCAGCAAATTATGGTGAATTACAGTTCACGGGGTACCTTCTTGCTCGCCAGAAGTTGCTGTACAATTCACACATTAATAATGGCGGGCACTGTTAAACCCATTGTTATTTAGGGCCATTAGTTCTGACCAAAATTGTAAAGAAAGACGACTCAAGCAGAAATAATTTGAGCTCTGCCAAAGCTTGAACAAATGTGGGATGATGCTTAACATATATGCAATGCTATGTTTGCCTACAAGTGATGTTAAAGGCTATTTGTTTTTTGTTGCATTTCCTCAACAACGGCAGTGGATTCCTGAAGTAAATCATTTCTGTCAGGGAGCTCCCATGCTTCTGATTGGTTGCAAAACAGACCTTCGAATGGATAAAGAACGTTTGAGAAAATTGAGAGCTGCCCATCAGGAACCAATTACATATAATGAGGTAGAGTGGAACCTTTCTTAAATATTTGACTAATCTTACATGATGAATTTAATTACCAAGCTCTTCCTGCTTTTCAATATAAAAACATCATTAAAAAAAACTAATACAAGAGTGAATTGTTCAAACCATGAATTTGAAGAGGGCTCCAACTTTCTCCTATTTACTCAAGGTGTTACCTTGTTAATGAGCTGTGGATTCAGGTGTGCCATATATTACTATTTATACTCAAGCCATATCAGTCAATATTGGAAGACAATTTGAGTGCTGGTAACATCACAAAATAGCCAGATTCTTTCCTTAGCCAATATCTACATAGGAGCACTTTCAGAAACTTTACGTTCATTGGATCACCGTAACCAAAGAAAGCATCTTTTCTGAATGTATCATAGCTTGGTATGGGCTTCTGCACTGACCAAGGTGACAAGCAACTGCAAAGCCCAGTCAAACCAGCTCCCCACCCGCTGACACTGTCTACATTCCCACTGCCTTGGAAAAGCAGCCAGCACAATCAAGGACCCCACACACCCCATGCAAACTCTCTATCTTCTTCTGTTGGAAAGCAGATACAAAAATCTGAGATCTCAAGAACAGCTTCTTTCCTGCTGCTATCAGATTTTTGAATGGACCTACCTTATATTAAATTGATCTTTCTCTAGACCCTAGCTCTGACTCTAGCACTACATTCTGCACCCATTCCTTTTCTTTCTTTATGAATGGTATGTTTTGTCTGTATAGCGCACAAGAAACAATACTTTTCATTGTATACTAATACACATAACAAAAATAAATCAAATCAAATTAAGTTCCCCTCTAAATTAACATCCCCTGACTTGGATATTCTATATCATCACTGGGTGTAAAATGCTGGAATTTCTGCAATATCACTGTGGAAATTCTTTCACCAAATGGTATGTACTGGTTTGAGAAGATCTACTACCACCCTGGAAATAAATGCCAGCCTTGCAAGATCATGCTCCAGAGAATTTATTTTTTCATCTTCTCTAACCCAGGAGTGGTATGATCAATTTTTTCCACCTGTTTTTGTTGTTTACATCAGGTAAAGCTGTAGAGACTGGGGAGTTGAAATAGGGCCAGGGAGGCAGATCATAGATTCTATGGTGCAGAAGAAGGCCACTCGATCCATCAAGCCTGCATTGAAAATAATCCCACCAAGACCATATCACTGTAACTCCATGTATTTACCCTGATACTGAGGGACAATTTAGCATGGCCAATCCATCTAACCCGCCTATCTTTGGACTGTGGGAGGAAACCCACATCGACACGGAAGAACATGCAAATTCCACACAATCACCAGTGGCCGGAATTGAACCCAGGTTCCTGGCACTGTAAGGCAGCAGTGCTAACCATTGTTAGCTGTGTTCGCAGTGCAAATTTGCTGATTACATAAAAAAATTGAAAAATTAAGATACTTATATGTTTGAGTAGCAAACATATACTTCAGACATGTTTCTCTGATGTTTACGATACATCAAAAAAATTAAACACACTTACTATTGTCTTGAATGGAGCAGTCACTGTCGGAGTACCTTTGGCGACGTTGGTAAAGTGGCCGGCTTATGTGCAAAAGAACATCCAAAGGCAATTAGAGGTTTTGCCAGGAGTATGAATCCTGTTCTGGAGTTATGCAAAGGACTACGAAGTGAAGACCCCTTATAATGCAAAGAAGCTCATCCATACGCTTACCTGATAGTCTGTTAGACAGATGGATAATATTAATCAATAATAAACATATGAAAAAGGAGATTTAACAGAGATGTGCAACATTACAAGAGGTCTAGAGGGTAACTTCCCAATGGTGGAAGGGACTGGAAGCAGAGGACATAGGTTTAAAATTATAAGAACCAAAAACGTGAAACAAGGTAAAACTTAACGCAGTGAGTGATTATAATCCGGAATGCACTGGTTGAAGGGATGGTGGAAACAGATTCCATTGTGACTTTCAAAAGGGAATTAGAAAAGGGAAATATTTTCTGGGTTACATTGAAAGAACAGGGGAGTAGGACTATTAGATTAAGCATGAAAGAGCCAGCATTGATTCAGCAGCCCAAATGGCATCCTTTTTTGCTGTCATCATTGTGTGACAGCAATGCCAAAGCCCTTCACATCCTCATAAGAAACAGATCTTTCCCCTACCATGTGGTTTTTCCTGACTTGTAGGAGTTACTGACTACCACAAGCCTGGACTATAGACAAGTGTAAAATCACCGAAATAATAGAAAACAGTAAAAAAAAATTGAAAATGTCTGAAAAAAAGGGAACTGAAACAGGAAACAATGGAAACTGTTAAAAGAGACAAATGAAATGGAGAAAGATGAAGAGGAATGAATAAAGAGAACAGTAAGAATAAAGTGATAAGAAAAAACACTTTTTTTTAAAAAAAAGTGTATCTTGAATTATTGGATTCTGTAAAAAAAAACTGTAAAACTTTCAAAATGGAATCAAAGAAAGCATCATTCACGTTTGTAACCTAACCTTTGTAAAATGGTGTTGTCTATATAGTGTCTTTCATAGCTACAGGATATCCTGCAGTGTTTCAGAGAAAAGTCAATACTTTCTAAGTATGGTCACTGCTGGAATGCAAGGAAATATAGTCACCAATTCATACAATGAAAGGTCTCACAGCAGCAGTGATAAATGATGAGATAATTTGTTTTGGTGACGTTGATGGAGAAATGGAGTCCAAAGATGTGCAGGTTGGGTGCATTGGCCACAGTAAATTATCTCTCAGTGTCAGAGGAATTAACAGGGTAAATCTGTGGGTTACAGAGAAAGGGTTTGGCTATGATTGTTGTTGCTGCAGCCTCAGTGGGCCAAATGGCGTTCTTCTACACTGTTGGGATTCAATGAATAAATCTTATCCAGAATGTGATGCTGGTTGATGGACATCTCATTTCAGAACTGCACAAGAAAAACTAAAGAGAAGTCTGCAACCTAGCTGTGTCCATTGACAAGGCTGCAAGTGTGGAATGAATGGCAGCAAAACAGACTAAGACTGTGGGAAGGGGAGAGAAAAAATAATGAAGTGTTCACATTGTCTCATTTTTTTTTCCAAGGGTGAAGAGGTTGCTCGCCAGATTAATGCTGTGATGTACTTGGAATGCTCAGCCAAATTCCGTGAGAATATAGAGGATATCTTCAAAGAAGCTTCAAGTGCAGCTTTAAGTGCCATTAAGAAGAAAAAGAATAGGAGTAAGCGGAAGCTTTGCTTGCTTCTTTGACAGTTGTTACCTATAGATGTTAATGGACATCAGTGTGCCAAACTGAGATGCATACGCTGTATTATAAATCTGTTAAAGTTTTCTTTGATGGCATGTAATTGTCAGACATTCTCAGTGAACTTTTTTTACTATGAGAATATTTTTCATATGCACGGGTAAATTATTGAACTGCATTGCAGGATTCATTAAGTGAGAGATGCATTGCTACAGTACAATCAAATAAGTCATCAGAGCTACAAGAAGAATCTTTAGAAATAGAGTGTATATCCATATTAAATTAAGCCACAAAATAAAAAAAACTGTAAGTGTTGACCACTTGAAACAAAAAGTACACTGAGCAAGTCTTTTAACGCCGATTGAAGGTGATAATGGGATGTTGTATTTTGTTAGAGAGTGTCTTCATGGTTTAAGAGCCTGGCTGAAATGTTGCCTTGACTTTATGCTGACTAACCTGTCATACATTTCCAGCAATATTTGTTTTTGTTCATAGATTGCTCATGTGCATATTTCACTCAACATCATCTTAACCATCACTGCTGCTATGGGGTGTTGAGCTCAGTGCTTCATTTGTCTGATGCAGCATACTATTAAAATTTTTTAAAATAAATTAACATTGAATGTTAAAAAGTGTTAACTAGCAGCTGTTTTCAACCATGCTTATAATTGTGAGAAATGAGAATATGTAATTGGTCACTACAAGTAGCAGCAGCTTATTGGCACTATAGCACTTTTTAAAATAACTATTTTTCCAACCTTTTCCCTCCCTTCCTGAAAGCACCATTTGTGTGAGGATTATTGTTCCACCAGTGACTATGGTCTTCTGCACCCTTTCCCAATTACCTTTCATGAAATGCTTCAATCTTAAATAACAGCAGACTGTTCAGCTGTTGAGATGCAAGGTAGCTTTATCCTCATTTCAGTTTCCAACAGCAGTTAGGAGTATGAATGTTTGGAGATCTTCCCCTCTATGAGCCTAGAATCCCAATTGCAAGCCTCCTATCAGTACCCTAACTCAGAAACAGTTCATTCAACACCAAATAGAATCCCTACAGTGGAGAAGGAGCCCAATCAGCCCATTGAGCCTGCACCAACCACAATCCCACAAATTTACCCTACTAATCCCCTGGCCAGACAATCTAACTTGCACATCTTTGGGTTGAGAGGGGAAACTGGAGCACCCACAGGAAACCCATCAGACACAAGGATAATGTGCAGACTCTGCACAGATAGTGACCCAATGCTGGAATTGAACCTGGGCCCCTCGTAATGTTAAATAGCAGCACTAACCACTGTACCATCCCTAGGATATAAAACTTCTGGTTTGCATTACTCTGTACTTTTAAAAATTGATCCATCAGGAAAACTGCTAGTGCACTTTAAAAAATATACACATACCCAAGAATACGTTTTAAGTGCATTTTGTTGAACAGTCACAACTCTTCCCTTACTGTGCTGTCTGGTTTAGACAAATAATACAACAATACTGTAGGAGCCAAACTGAAATAAATGATGCTGTTTTCATTTCCTGAATAACAGAAGCAAGGTCAAACCAATTTCTGTTGGCAAACTGACTACTGATTTTATAGGATGAGACACCATATTCTAAGGGAAAATCAATTCAATATATTCCATTCCTATCATCCTTTCACATTTTTAAACTTCAGAATTAATAATTGTGCAATAACAGTTAAGGAAGAAGTACCAAAAGCAAGGAGATTAACAAGGGATGAAGAAAAACTTGTTCCTCAACTTTGGCTTACAATAGCTGAAATACCTTTCAGAGATGGCTGCAGGTACCAGCCTATTTCTGCAGCCATAATCCAAGTAGCTTATCCAGCATGATACAAGGATATAAAATGGCACTGTATTTGTTTTGATAACATTTGCATTTAGTAGGATAAAGGCACATTACTCAAATAGCACGAGGGGTCACGGGCTTAGGGTGAGGGAGGTAAGGTATAATTTGGATGCTAGAGGGAGTTCTTTCACACAGAGGGTGGTGGGAATGTAGAACACACTGCCAAGTAAAGTGGTGGAGGCAGGCACTTGAGTTATTTAAGAAATACTTAGATGGGCACATGAACAGAATGGGAGTGGAGGGTTATAGAAAACTGATTTAAAATAGGGATCATCAGCCTTGGGAATTCCCTCTTAAGTATATAAATTGTCGATGAATTGATGTATTTATTTTATCCTACAGGTACTTTGGTCCGCCTTGTCTAACAAGAGGCATACACACACGATGGGTCGTGAAAGGGCTGCTCTTAGATTTTTCGAGAGTATCCTAGTGCCTCATGTCGTTAGTGTACGCTTAACCTGGACCATTTGATGGGCAACACAACAGCTCAGTGACCATTGCTATGCTGTGCAGATACATGAATTTGGGCCTGTATCTGTGGGAGTTTGCACATTCTCCCCATGCTTGTGTGGGTTTTCTCCGGGTGCTCTAGTTTCCTCCCACATCCCAAAGATGTGCTCTTAGGCTGATTGGCAGAACAAATTCTCCCTAAATTGTCTCAAATTTGGTTCTAATGTACAGATCTATAAACATAGACAGGAATCATGGGTATAAGTGGGAACATCGAGGTGGCAGCGTGGGCTTGTTTGGCCGAAGGGCCTGTTTCCTGTGCTATTTTGTTCTTCTTTGTACTCTTGCATGCAAACCAGTGCTCTAGAATTTTGCTCTAGATAAAATAATAATTTCACAAGATACTTCGATGCGATGTAAAATAAATTTCTAATTTGCTATCACTTGTTTCACATTTATGTTGACCAATTTAATCTCCAGTTATTTTATATAGCTGGCTCTGCATCACCTAATAAGTTGTATATTTCTGTCAATGGGACAAGGATGACAATCGGTTAAGAACTGTCTGCAATTTGAACCTTCATTGATTTTTGTTTTAAAAGTACTTGTTGAAATTCAAACTAATCTTTAGCGAACTGTTTTACCAACATGGGAAATTATATTTTAATACAGTATTTTAAACCCCATTGATATTTCTGCTTTCATCTTTTGTCACTGGCTATTCTAGAAATGTTTCCTAATTTACCCCCTGAGAAGAAGCAGGCAGCCAATTAGGGAGTCATTTAGAAGGCTCACTGACGTATTGCTGACAATGGAAAAAATCCCCAGCCCTATCTGTGAGCCATTAGCTCAGTAGGCTCAGCTTCCCTGTGACTGGCTGGGTGACTATCAGAGTTGGAAACTCCGTCCCTTCAAGGAGGGGGCAGCAAAGCCTGCATTCTTGACCAGTAGGCCAGCTGGCTTAGCCCCTCTGAATTTAAAGCTTAAATTTATGCCTCTGAGGGGCACCTCAGTAGCACACACCTTTCCCTATGGAGGCTTTGGAGCTACCTGGCCTCTCATTGAGCCAGCAGAATTAAGAGCCTGACTGCTGTCTACAAAAGAGAAGCATGGACATGACCAATTAGGGAAATTAACTTCACCAAGGGACCCAGATTTGCTTCCAATGTCAAGTTGCAAAGCCCATGGGAAAATCCTACCCTATGGATGGAAGTTTCTTTTTAAGTGACAGACATTGGCATTAATTGGTACTTAATTGTCAATTGCACTTAGTGAGAGATCACAGCAAACAGAAGTGTTGCATTGGTTTGTGTTGAGGGTACTAGTCTAAGGCCTAGAGTACTGACAGTCTCACAGTTAGTCTGAAGAACTACGTTTTATTATTTGTCCCTTTTTTTGTATGGTGGTCCAGAAATTTGCAAGAGTTGTTCTGAACACCTTTGCCTTCATGGTGGTCTAAACATCATCTGTATATTTTCAAAAATTTGAGATATATGCAAATTAATTGAACAGATCTAAATGTTACACATGGCCTGAGACACCATGGTAGACACCTATACAGTCCACAAAAAAACCCTCTGCTACCCATTATGATTCAAATGAAAAGTATTCATTCCTTGGTACTGCTATCAATTACCTTACTAACACTAATACAAGGCTTATTTTGTGATGTCTATATATATTGTGGATATATATTTAGCAATGCGATAGTCATTATCATGCCCAAAATGTCATTCATACAGTACATAATAAGGACTACATTTCCTCTGCAGCATCGTTATCAGTTCGTGATCATGGGTAAAATGGTAGATTCATTAGTAGTTGCATTTCATGTATATTCATTTTGCTTTAAAAATGAATAATGAAGGAATTCTTCCAGAATACATTGCTGTCTTCACCAGATGAGTGATATTATGCAATACATACATTTTTATTTTCCACATCAATTTTCCTCTTGTGTGTTGGATATGCTTCACTATCTCTCCAAACAACAACCATTCCTATGTAGTTGAGTGGTAAGACAATTTAATCCCAAACCTGGCAATACACACACACACATTCAAACAAACACAAATAGTGACCAGGATTTGGAATCCTAGACAATTTCCCTTCCTACCCTGCTGTGGGTCGAGCTAACTTCACTTTTAGAGGAATAAGATCATTTCCTGCCCTTACAACAGTAGTGAAAGATGTTGAAGATGAGAAAACATTCACAAGAAACTCAGTAAATGCACTGACATTGTGTTGATCTGCTTCTGCCAAACATAATTTGCCATCAGACTGAATTGCATTTAAAGGAAGACTTCATCATGTCTTTCAATCACCAGTTTTCTCACAAGTGATTTGGATAATTTTGTTATAAAATCCTTGCCCATTCAGCATTATGAAGTAATTCTTCGACATTCATTTAAGCCAAGTCACTAAATAGAAAAGGCAATTATGCATCTTTTGGTGCTTCATCTGGTGTTAGAGTAGGAAGGCCATGCTAATTAGATACAAACCTACAACTGGGTGTAAGTTTCCGCAATCCTTTTTTACTGCAGCCTGCCATGCTTTTGTACCATTTGTAGGGTGACCTACACTATACTTAATGAACTGATATAACTGAGGTATAAGATCACTGATTTCAATTTGGAGCAGGAAGTTGGCATTCTGAAGATATTCTATAGACCAACTAGCATTGAAGATTGTAGCAGTATGTAGAACACAACACACACGCCCAGACAATAGAGAAGGAAAAATAAATTCCAGCAAGGTGAGTCACCTGCGGGAACACTGGATAATTCTGAGGAAGACAAGTTTGCTGATTGGGAAACATTCATGAACAAAACTTATCAGGGACACCTATAGCTGTAGCAATTGCAGCAAAAATTCCAAAAATGACAAATTATTCATATCAACATTCAATTTTCACACCTATTTCTGAAATATTGAAGTTATTTTTCAGTAAGCAAATGTCATGTAATAATGCAAGAAAATGACCCCAACGATTACTATAGCAATCCACTTAAAATAATTATGCTGAAAATTATCCTAAAACATAACCCATAATTTATGATTTTTGCCTATTTTCTTACAAAACATTTTTTATAATGTTATCTTGCTAAAAGACACAACGAAGGGCAGATTTAATAGATGGCAGATCATATTACAAATAGTTTCTTATTGCATAATCTCACTGAATTTAGCAAGCAGTGACCAGGTTTCAAAGAATAATGACTAATACACATAAAAAGATAAGCAATATCTATCAGGATAAGAATTCTTTAGTATGTCTGCAAGACATGCAAGGAATTATTTTATGAACATTTTTTCTTAGGTCTTCAACATATGTTGAAAAACAAACTAAGACTACATTTTTTCACTCTTATTTTGTGAGTGTTGAATGTTTAAACAGACACACCCCTGTGAGGAATGTACTATGATTGGGTCATAGATTATAGCGCAGATTTGTTTAGGAGGATCAGGTATGATTTCTGGACGGTGCTGTGTTAGCTGATTTCAGCTGGAATAACAGTAAAGGGCACTACAACAAATGACAAAATCCTGGGCTAGGGAAGGGAAAAATAAGTCATGTTCTGGTTCCTGATCATTATGATGTGGAGATGCCAACATTGAACTGGAGTAAGCACAGTAAGAAGTCTCCCAACATCAGGTTGAAGTCCAACCTTTTGGAATTTATTCTGGTATTGAGAGACTTCATACTGTCCTGATCACTAGTCAGGGAGCAACTAGAGATATGTGTGTGGACTCTAGAAGTGGCTGGCTTACAATGCCTCTTCATGTTAAACAGTATCTTAACATTTAACTTGGGATTCTGAGTGCGGTACTGTAAAGTGCTCATTGGCTATGGATGTGAACACCAGTCAACCCCTTCTATAGGGAAGGGTAAAGATTGGTGACAAAAGTGGATTAACTTAATCTCTGGGCAGGCATAGCACAAAGCAACTTGATTCTACTTTGCCAGCTGCCAACATAACCTGTCAAGTACCTTTCGGCTTCTTATAAATTTAATCTGGTCAGTCAAGCCTCAGTTTTGAGCCTTTGCTGTTTCATAAATAATTGGCACCTGAGATCAAATTGTATTAATGAAGGTCTCAGCTCAAAAATGAACAAGGTACAGAATAGATAAAGTACATATTTCAACCATAAAAATGTTGGAAACCAAAATATGGACTTTGTCAACAAAATATTAAATATTGAAAGAGGGAACAAAGATAGAGGATCAGACAATAAGAACAACAAGTGGTGGATCATTTAAAAAAACCCATCAGTTTTAAAGTGAATTGTTTATTCATTTTGCCGTAAAATAACAAATCTATTCTTGACATCACAGTACTATTATTATTGTAACTCTTTAAGCATTGCAGTCTGTTATCTGGTTTCCCAATTGGCATGCTCAAAGTGTGCAGAATTCCCTGAATGTACCAGTAATAATAAGAATTAACTTGAGCATCTTTAAAATATCAAACATTTGAATCAGTTTGTGGATTTTTTTCCCACAACACACAATGTCTATTCTGTAATACTAATGCACAAGGGGAATGTACTATTTTATCTATTTCTTCTTCCTCCAGAGAAAGTTTCTGGAACAACTTCCGCTCATCACAGAATAGCCCTTCAAGCCATTTTCTGAAAAAGGGTCTAAACCATAAATGATTCTTCCTAACATGTGAATATATACAAGTTCAAGGTGATCCAACAATGGATAATAATTTAGTTTCCTACAATGAGTTGGCTTTCAGATAGGGTATCACTTTTGAAACAGCCACTGCCTGTTATTTAATTAATGTAGTAATATTGTAATCCTGTGAACCAAATATTGTTCAGAATTTGACCTTCCAAAATTTGGTCAGAGAGTATCCATTCATGATACAATCTATTATCAACTTCTCTGGAACCCTGTGTGTTTTTGTTTTAAACTTCTTGAACTAGACCAGAAACTGCAGTTACCCAAATACTGACTTATATCCAGCTGTAGATTAGTTCTAATTCTGCAAACGCTTTTTAAAATAGTAAAAAATGTAATGTCAGATTAAGATCACTATTATCCAACAGCTTTATAATATGTACTTTAATGGGTTAAATTCAATGTCTCAACATCAAGATTCACATATGAATAATGGCCATTCTGGGAACATACCAGTGGATAAAAAGAGCCATAGAACTATTTGCAACAGGACATCTGGGGCAAGGAGCAAAATGAAAAATGGCAAGAAAACTTCAGGACAGTCTTTCAGCCTTGAGACCAATTAAGACCCTTAAGTGGTGGGTAGCTCTGAGGCTTGATGAGTTAGGGAGAGTCTTGCTTCCCTGTTGAGCAGAGTGATATTTGCAGAATGGGAAAACATGACTAAAACTTCCTTACCCTTTAATTTGAACCTGTCCTTCTATTTACTAGGGTCTAGTCTGATCCACTCCATTGACTTTTTACCTGGGCTTCAATGTTAATCCATGGTGTAGTCTTCACTACATAGTAGACCACAGTCTCAGTGGCTGAGTACTGGAGAGGTCGTGATGTAGAGATCCCGGTGTTGGACGGGGGCACAAACGCTGAAAGCTAGCAGATTTACTATCAAATAAATTGGTTTGGATCTAAAATTGGTGTTGCCAGACCTTTTACTGGAGAGGTGCCATTTTCCATTTGGCCAGCAGCCTTCAGATACAAGACATCCACCTTTCTAGATTACTGGTGATAAGGTAGATGCTTATTTATGTCAAAGTAGGATTGCCATTGACTTTGCACCCAGTAGACAGCAACCTCCCCCTTCCCCTCACACCCCCAAATGACACTTTGGTTCCACACTTTAAGTGCGTATCAGAGCATTCAAGATTGGAAATTGAGGCACCACCATTTTTCTGAACCCATCCAGGCATACTATTGCCAGACCCATAGTCCAGCATCTAGTACTAGATGAGAAGAAATTATTTTTAACTAAATTCTGGAAAGACAGAAGTTTTTGGAGTTTTTTGTGCCTTCAAGTGGTGAATGCTGCGGAGGCAGAGGTGGCCCACCAATGACAGCAATGGGATCTACTAGTGTATTCCATGCAAACTCCACCTCTATCTCCCCAGGAAACATGTGGCAGGGTTCCATCATCAGTAGGACCATAAAATTCCACCAGGAACAATGGCAGAGGAATTCCAGCCTCTGTCCTGCCACAAACTTCACTTTTCTCCCTGGCAACTATCTGAGGTTAAACCAGATTGTTCAGAGTCACATATGTCACTAAGGTAGGCTTTCAAATGCATTTGAATCACGTAATGGTGCTAATTACATTAATGGTGCTATATAAATGTTGTTGCAATTAAACAATGACAGGGCTTTTCACCAGGCATAATTTCAAAATGTTTACACATTCAATGAAAAAAAAGCAACAAAAAAATACCATGAATGATGAAATATGTAACAACTCGGTCAACAAAAGACATGAAACATGAATATCTTGGGTGTGCTCCTTCAGATGAGAAGAAGGATCTTTTGACAGAGTACAATATAAATCATTTACTATCATTTTCTGTTAAGATGCCAGCCAACCTAACGTGCATATTCAACATTATATTATTTTAGGCAAAACTAAATCCACATGTGCAAAATATGACTATGGATAAAAATACAAAGTGCTTCAAAGTGTTTGAAAAGCAATGGTCAATTTGAGATTGGATATCCATTATTTATAAATTTGTAGCCCAAGACATCAAATTGGTTTACTTAAACAGCCTTATTCATATGAAAGTACAGTTTAAACTAAGCCTATATAAACACCAAATCATCTCTGAAACAATCACAAAAACGTGACAGTGTGAGACAATGCCTGATTGAAGCCTTCTGCAAGTCAACCATGTGTATTTTCAGCAGGACTCCTTGTTCCGACCAAAAATGAAAATTGCAATTACGATGATATTCTGCTGATAACACAACATGGCCATAACATTTATAACAAAGATTTAATTTCTAAATTATAAATCCTTTTGTTTATGAACTGTATTCCATTTCTGTTCATCTTTCTTTTTAATTCTCTTTCACAGGTGGTGAACCGTATTAAAATAAAACCTTTTCAGGCAGCAAATAGTTAAGGTCTGGAATGCACTGTTTCGGAATGTAGTACAGACAGGTTTAACTGAAGAATGCAAAGGGGAATTGGAATGTTATCTGCATAGGAAGAATGTGCAGGGATACAGGAAGGCGATAGGCACAAGGTATGAGGAGAATTCCTCATTCGGAGAGCTGGTGCCAATATGGTTAGGTGAATGTACTGTAACAATTCTGATATTACACAAAATTATCCAGAAAGTGCATTTTTTTTAAACAATCAGCATTTGGAAAAAAGAATTTTCAATTAAGAAATACACTAACTTAAAGATCACTTTAAATGAGGCTGTGCATCACAGCGATTGTGTTCTGTTTATTTATAAACAGCATTTTCATTATCACCATTATAATACAGTCCTTTTTATAAAATGTCCATCACATGACTTCAATAAGTACAGTTAATCACAGCAACTCTATTAACCTGATCAATTCTATTTTCTCTGTATAACCATTTAAAGCACTGCACACTCTACATACTTGTATCCTTCTTAAATCAGTTGATTTGTGCAACTAGCCTCAGCGTTGCAATATCCTACTGGAATGCAACTTAACAAACTATCGAAAATTGTAGATTATGGATGTATTGCACTTTGCTAGTAAAATAATTTAAATTATACTTGCTTGTTAATGTGTGATTTCAGGTTAAGTACTGAATTCTAGATAGACATTGAAATACTCTCGTTTTGAGCAGCAAAAATTGGTTACATTAATTGAAAACGTTAAATACAAAAAAAAAAGCTTGTTCCATAACAAGCTGTAAAAATAATCTAAAATTTCCTAGCATTACCAAATAGAAAACATTGGTTTAAATGCAAAATAAACTTCACTGATATAAAACTTTCTGGTCACAGCAAGGTTTCACAGTTAATAGTAGTCTGAATGACCCACAGAACATAACAGTGTGAGACAATGGCCAATTGAAGCCTTCTGCAAGTAAACTATGTGTATTTTCTGCTTCACAGGCATTTGTGGACTCCTCACTCCAACCAAAAATGAAAATCTCAATTACAATGATATGCTGCTGATAATACAACATGGCCATAACATTTATAACAAAGTTTTCATTTCTAATTTTATAAATCCTTTTGTTTATGTTCCATTTCTGCTCCAAAACATGTACATTGTTACATAGGCTATGAATTACTGCAAGCATCTTTCAAGGTCTGTACAAAATGCCAGTCTGGAATAAAAAATTCCAAATTTTGATACCAATTAAGTGTGTCTGATCAAAATACATTTTTAACAAATCCTAAATTGCATGAGCTGTGATTGATAGTATCTGCCTTTATAGCACACTTCACATTCAGAAACAATCATGTTCCTGCAATGCTTGCTGGTTATTAGTGTATCAAGGTCAACATGCCTCCATTTTGAAAGAACAATATACTCTTGCTGTGAAATAGCTGTGAATCCACACTGTGTTTATGCTTATTACTCAACTGACAGATTTGAAATGCACTGAAATACATCAGTTTCAGTGTCACTTCAATTTTAAACAAAGATGAAACTAATGTAAGAGAATCTTACTGTTTGTGCTCAATTAGATTTAGTTCTGTTTCATTCAAAAAAAATTATTGCAATTCTTGCTACTATGCAAAAAAAAAACTTGTTGGGCGAAGTGGAATTTAACTAAAAAAAAGACAAACATTCAAAAATTTTCCTTAGGTCTAGCTAAGTCACAGTGATTTTCTATTACATTTTCACTGTTACAATTTTCAGAGAATTTCAAAAATGATGAAATGTTTCAATGTACAACAGCCTTTGGTCTAAAAGTTAAGCTTCTCTCAATTTTTACAGCCAATTATATTTGTTTTGCAAAAAAAATGAACTAGCTATTTTAATGAGTTTTAATGCATCTTAACATTATGTACAAATACAAAGTCTTTCACAAATTTAAGTGTACAAAGTACTCAGACCAGCTTATGTGAAGGGCAAATGGATTAATGAAATAAAAAACCTAGGTGGGCAAATGCTAGCTACTGTTTCTAATTAAATGCACCATGTCTTAATATGTAACCAAAATTATTTAACAAAGTATGTAAGCCAATTAAAACTTAAAATCATTCAGGAAAATCAATTTATTCATCGAGTGGTATGAACTAGGTTAATCCAGAATCCTAAATCTAATGAATTTCTTTCAAAATGTTTCAGCAAGTGTAGGCATTAAATGGATCCCAGGCACTTCTCCCAATTGTAAGGAGATTGCATCACCCTGCGTAAATCTAACCAGCTAAATCAAAAGTGGCATTGGTAGACATAGAGGAGGTAGTTTGGTTGCCCTAGTGCATGGTGTTGGGAAAAATGGCTTCAAAACAAAATCCAAGTAAAAGAGATAATAAACATAGGGAGGAAGGGTGGGTGACTGCCTATTTTATAAAGTAATATTACGTACACAACATTGGATAATGAAATAATTCAATATATAATTCAACTTGTAATATACATTTACTTGATGTTAACATAACATCCACAAAGGCTGAACACAAAACACATGTGCAGAATTTACATGAATATGTCATTTCAAATGAGGCAGTATCCAATTTTACTTGAAAAACAGCCTTTTTCATTGGTCAGTTCAGACTAATCTTATTCTTCAAATCAGACTTCATCTCCTGTTTACATTGCAGACAATTCTCAGCTGGATAACTCCAGTCAAACCATGATCTTGGAGAAGACATTTACCGTATGCGTCCACATCCTCCTCTACTAAAACCGCCCACCAATGTCATTTCAGAAGGGCTCATGATATAATAAATCACATTAAGGATGATAACACCTCATGGTGGTGAGAAATAACATTGAAATTAATATTCAGTTAACTTGTTTAAAGACAATGAACATATTAATGTACAGATCTTAAAAATCAGTTTAGTCATTTTCTCTAAGAATTTGTATGCAGCTAGCATCAGGATTCTCAAACATTTGTGCGACAGTTGCAAATCCAACCTCAATGATGTGTGAGAGTATTCAGCCCTCAAACAGAGCAGCACTGAAACAAAATGGGGAATATGGCGCCATGTTCCCCAACAATGTTGTCTATTCAGCAGGTTTCATACATTCATAGCTTCTTCAACTTATCTTTGTTTTTCTGAAATTTTTGATGAACAACTTTAAGAGTGGTTAGAAAGTTCCCAAGGAAGAGCACCAGGAATGTGAGAGCCAAGACAAAAACCTGAGGGGAAATAGGTAAAATCGATTGACAAAAACAGTAATGCTTTACAAGTACTGGAATAAAACTAACCATTTTGAGCAAAACTAATCAAAATTATAGCCACTGTTGCCAACTTAAACAATCTGTGAGAACCCCTCAGGCAATGCTTTCACCAGTCCCAGCCATGGCCCCCATTCCAACCTCCGCACAGACATATCAGACTTTGCCAAGTGCATTCACACTATCAGTTTGGGAGTGCAATAATATCACAATTTCAAAGCTGTAAAGAACCATTATACACAAATGTTTTAATTACATTCCTTATACATGAGTATCATATTCTATTCATTAACAAAAATCAACATTATTGTGGGATTGTTTATTCATAGTAATAATCATGGAGAGGATGGGGGTGGCATATCAGAGGTATATTTTGTTTCAAGTTACAAAATACTTCCTGGTTAAATATTTCTTTGTTAGACTGAAAGATGTCCAGCTGATTAATTGATAACAGTTTGCTGGAATCAGCCTGTACACAAATCTGCATTGTTGTTTGGTATACAGATTGCCATTTCAAAGACAGATGAATTACCTCTGCCCAGCGAAGTCATCCAGGAATTAGAAACTATTAGCACCTATTACCAGATTGACAGAACAAACTGAACTAGTTATTTGAGACTGCCAACCTGCCCGAGGGGGAGGAAGAGATGCCATTACTCACTGTTATAAGGAACCTATTGAGTAATTCCTGTGTCTCTCAAGTCTATACTAGTTTGGAGGATATTTCATTGTGTCAAAGTTCTTTTAGTGACTTTCAACTCAATGACTGGCAAATATAAAATGTCACGTATAAGCTTTTCTGCATAGACATATGATTCAAGTTCCAAAAATGACTAAAGGTTTAAGACAGTTGTTAGTTTTAAAGGACAGGCAAGAAATCAAATATTTAATTATAATCTAGCAACATCTGCACATCTCTTATGCCAGCTTAATTATACTTCTTTATAGGTTATATCCTGAGATACAAAGTTTCTCAATGAGTATTATTTATTTATCAATTGGAAAGACCAGGCAAGTGTAAGTATCCCATTTTTGCAATGAACTTATCAGTAGCAAAAGGTTAACCATGGCATATGACATCATGAGGTATAATGCTTCCAAATTCATGCTTTGATTTAGAGAGAACAAGGGTTTGTTCATAGGAATAGCCTAAGACAGAGGAGTTGTCCCGATGGGCAAAATATCTGAATTGGAATCAGCTGTTGCTTAGATTGGGTTAACCTTTCATCTGGAGATCATGCAGAGGTGATGAGTTTTATGGTGGAAGACTTTTACCAAGCAGAAATCTGTACTCACCTGCCATTCTTTGCACCGCTCATGTTGTGAAAGTCCAAAAAGTGTCACTGAATTGTATAATTGCCAAAACTGCAAAAGTAGGACAAAGTAACAAATAAATAAGGGTGAGTACACTTAATTTTGTTTGTTTTCTGATCATTACAATTTTCCCTCCTCCCCAGAAGATGTTGAGTTCTTGCTCAGCACTGTTCCAAGTGTCTTTTGTCCACATTTTGCAACTGACTCTTTACAATTGAATATCAACGTACCACTTGTTTCCATTGCAAAGCTCAATCCTGTCCTATTTAGATGAGTACTTCCATACATATCCAACTGAATCCAGTGAATTTTTTTTCCCTTTAGCTCAGCTGGTTGATCACTGTTTCCACTGAGAATAGCAAATTCCACAGAAACAAGGGGGTCAACGAGTTTATAAAGCTGATTTGCTGCACAAATTCAGTCATTATAACAAAGCAATCACCTTCCCAGCAAATTTGGGTTGTGAAGTTACTATACAGCAGTAATAAAATTTATGGCATAAACTACATTCAACTGGCTTGCAATAGTTTATTGCTGAGCCATTAGGATATAGAAGGGGGCCATTCAACTCACTGAATCCATGCTGGCTCTTTGGAGAGCAAATCAGTCATTCCCATTCCCCTGTTCAATCCTTATGTCCCTGCAAGTTTATTTTCTTCAAGTGTTCATCCAATTTCCTTTGTCATTGATGGCTCATCTTCTATCAGCCTCATTGGCAGACTTCCAGGTTATTACCACCAGTTGCCTAAAAATGTCCTTCTTCATACTCCCATATTTCTTGCCTACAACTTTATTTTTTATATTCTTTATATTGTCTGCTAATAGTGGCAGCTTCTTTTATCAACCTCATCTAAATGTGTCATAACATTGTACAGCTTTATCAGATCATCCCTCAAACTTTCTTTGCTCCAAGGAAAACAACCCCAACTTCTCCAAATTGATCTTGCAGCTAAAACCTCTCATCCCTGGAACATTCTGGTAAATCTCCTTGGTGCCTTCTTAAGAACCAAACATCCTTCCGAAGTGTAATGACCAGAGCTGGACAAAACATATCAGTGTTTTATCAAGATTCAGCAGCACTTTTCTTCTTTTGTACTTAATACCTTTATTCATAAATTCCAATATCCTATATACTTTGCAATTAAGAACAAAGAACAAAACAACACGGGAAACAGGCCCTTCGGCTCAATGAGCCCGTGCCGCCACCCCGATGTTCCCACCTCTACCCGTGATCTCTGCCTATGTTTATAGATCTATGGATTAAAAACCAAATTTGAGACAATTTAGGGAGAATTTGTTTTGCCAATTAGCCTAAGAGCACATCTTTGGGATGTGGGAGGAAACCAGAGCACTCAGAGAAAAGCCACGCAAGCACGGGGAGAATGCGCAAACTCCCACAGACACAGGCCCAAATCCATGCATCTGCACAGCACATTGATAGTCACTGAGCTGTCGTGTTGCCCATCAAATGGTCCAGGTCAAGCGTACACTAACGACATGAAGCACTAGGATACTCTCAAAAAAATCCAAGAGCAGCCCTCCCACGACCCATCGCGTGTATGCCCCTTGTTAGACAACAAGGTGGACCAAAGCACCTGTAGGATAAAAACAAGTACATCAATATCATCATCTATTTACACACTTCCCAGGGACTCCCAAGGCTCATGATCCCTATTTTAAATCAGTTTTCTATACCCCTCCATTCCCATTCTGTTCATGTGCCCATCTAAGTATTTCTTAAATAACTCCAGAGTACCTGCCTCCACCACTTTACTTGGCAGCGCATTCCATACCCCCACCACCCTCTGTGTGAAAAAACTCCCTCTAGCATCCAAATTATACCTTACCCCCCTCACCCTAAGCCCGTGACCCCTCGTGCTATTTGAGTCCATTCTAGGAAAAAGCTTAACCCTGTTTACTCTATTTATACCCCTCATAATCTTGTACACCTCTATCAGATCTCCTCTAAGTCTACGTCTTTCTAAGGAAAGCAGTCCCAATTTGCCTAACCTCTCCTCGTAACTCAGATCTTCCCCATACCAGGCAGCATCCTGGTAAACCTCCTCTGTACTCTCTCCAGAGTCTCTACGTCCTTCTGGTAGTAAGGCGACCAGAACTGGATGCAGTATTCCAAATGAGGTCTAACCAACGTTTTATACAACTGCAACATTAAAGGCCAGTTCTTGTACTCTATTACTCTCTCAATGCATCCCTCACCTTTAAAGATTTAAGCACATGAAACTCCAGATCCCTCTGTCCCTTCAAACTCTCATGCCATTCAACATACATTGTTTCTTCCCATTCCCTCTGTCAGCATATATCACCTTGCATTTCTGTGTTAAGTTCCATCTGGGATCTGGCATCCCATTCTGCCAGTCTATCTATGCCCTGTTGTAGCAGTTTGATATCGTCCTTACTCTCACAAGTTTGGTATCACAGTAAATTTTGAAATCTTGCTCTGCATTCCAATATTCAAGTCAGTTATGTATATCAAAAAAAAGGTGGTCCTAGCACTAAATCTTGCGGAATACCACTGTGTATAATCCTCTAGTCTGAAAAACAACCACTCATGCTGTTAAGCTATTTTATTTATGCAAGTTAACATTGACCATCATATTCCATAAGGCTCAATTTTGTTAACCAGCCTTTTATGTGGTGCTTTGTCAAAGGCTTATTTGGAATTCATATGGGCAACATCCACTGCGTTCACATCATTAACCTTTTCTGTTACATCAGCAAAAAATAGATTTGAAGCACAATCTGCCTTTTGTAAATCCATGCTGGCTCTTCTGAATTATTTCTGTTAATGCCTGTTAATTTTTTTCCCTAACTTAGGATTCCAAAACCTTACCCACTTTTGCTGTTAAACTCACCAGCCTGTATCCTCTCTTGAACAGAAATTGTCACATTTTTCACTTTGCAATCCTCTGGCACTTCCCCTGTATTGAGGGAACTGTTGGAAAATTATGGCAAGCCCACTATCTCCCCTCCTGCTTTCCTTTGCAACCTGGGATGCAAGCTAATTAGCCCAGCCTATTTATCTAAACCATAACCAGTACATCCTGCCTGTCTGTTTTCACACCATCTATTATCCCTACAATCTCTGCTTCTACCTGTCACCATCCTCTTCTTTAGTTAACACTGATATAAAATACTAAGTAAAGTTTTCTGGCCTGGTTTTACACCTCTTAAGCATCCTTTATTGTCCCTATAGACCCCACTCCATCTCTTATCACTCACTAACTGTACATAGGCCTTCCTATTCTCACATTCTCTTTGCCAGTCTTATTTTCTTTTTCACTTCCCTTTTACTTGGCCTAATGGATATCACGGATCCTTATTTTTTGTTTCATTCTCTTTCATTTTATTTCCATCTTCGCTTGGGATTGAAGGGGGGCATAGCTTTGGTTCACCTGTCTATCCTTCTTGTTGGAATGCTTCTAGTCTATGCTTGAAACAATTACTCCTTAAAGACTTTCTTTTACAATCATTCCTACTAAACTTTAGTTACTGGCTGGATGTCCTTTATCCCAACAAAGTTAGCCTTCTTCAATTTAGAAGTTTTATTTTAGATTATTCCTCATTTTTCATCATTATTAATCAAAATATTAATAATTATTCATATCCAAGTGTCTGCAACAGACATTAAGTCCACTTCACCCACCTCATTCCCAGCATCAGATCCAGCAATGTCTCCCTCCCAGATGGACTGAAAAAAACTTCAAGTAAGTTCCACTGAACAAAATTCTTGAGCTCCTCCCCTTCATTTCCCTTTAATTATCCAAATATTTACTGGGATAGAGTAAAAAGTCCCCAGTATCTCTACTCTATATTTCTTGCATATCTCAGATTTACTCCTCAATTTTTCTCACCTAAAGAACACCTACCATGGAGTGATATGCACTTCTTGCTTCTCAAATTTAAGCAAAGGGATTGTTTTTTGCCTTTTCAATATCTGTGAATGTTATTCACCTCCTACAAAAGTACATTCTATACATGTATTCTAAAACATTTTCCAAACTATTATTCGCAAAGATTGTTATACTTACATGACCAAAGAAAAGGAATGGAAGAAGAAAAGTCAAACCTCTCCACATCCAGGATTGAAATCCTTCTGCAATTACAAATACAGTATGAATAACGAGCTTGTGGAAGTGATATTAATGGGAACATTATTAACCCTGTATCAATTTTTTCGAGTTTAAATATAAAAATACTAAATGTTTGTTGTTTATTGTTACAGAAATATAATGAATTATTTCCTTTGCTCCTCTGATAACAACTTACCCTACCCTTTAGGCTATTTCCTTCTTCATTTATTCCTCACCAAAGAAAGCATTAACCAACAGGGAACACATGAAATCCCTTTCTTTAAAACTAGGACAAGGTGCCAAGCAGTAAAGTTGGTAATTTCTGTACTCCAAATATGCATTGGAAGAGAATGTGTTTTTTGGTTGAATTTTGACAGAAGTGGAAATAAAGGAAAAAGCCTCCTCATTTCTCTCTCACTACTCATTCAGATGGAAAAGCTTATGTAACTACATGTTGAAATTACACTTTTTCACCACATTCAGTAGGACACACTGGCCTGTTTATTTAACCATCAAACATTAAGGATAAGATTTTGTACATTTATATATCCAATATTAGTGCCAAGAACAATGATATCCTGTTCTTGAGATCCACTGCACATCCAGCCATATTACAAAATTGGATATGTAGGCTGGAGTATTCCATTGTGCCATTACTACAGCATGATGTTCAGCGGTGGTGATGTGACTGACTCTTTAAACAAATTCGGGTCATCTTAATTGTCAAATTGTTGTAGTGATCCAAGTTTGTTACATCAAATGACAGAGCAGACTTAGGGGACAATTCTCCACATGTGCTGCGCTTCTTTCCACTGGGCATCACGGCTTCTGTGCATCTCTGGTCATCAGAATTCTAGCGTCGTTAGTTCCGTGTTGGAAATTGGTGTGGGGCTGATAACAATATTTAAATTCTAATCTGAATTTCATTAGCGGGCCCAGTGCTGAAGTCTCCGGACTTGCTGGCCTTTCCCCCCACCCCTGCCAGGAGTATTTCACTCCAGCAAGGTTTACAACAACTAATGGACAGTTGACAGCCTGACCCCATTGGAATGGGGAGGAAGGCCAAAGAGGCACCCAATGGGCAAAGTGGCAATATCCCAGTGATACTATGCATCTGGTTGCTCCAGCAGGAATAAGCAGATTGCTTGCTGTAAGCCATTTACCATTGTTTTTTAATGGGATTCATGCTAGGGCTCTTTGTGATGCACAGACTATGGGAGATACATTTTGAAAATCCCACTGAAAAAAGCAGCAAGATTTACTCGATTTGACACTTTGTATTTCTTTGGGAGAATTCCATCCTTAGTGTAATTCTTTCCGCAATAAAGGAATAAAAATCTGAATAAGGCACTGGAATCCATTTAATATATCTAGACAGGACAACATATAATATTAAGACGTTAGTCCATGGAGGATGATAGATACACTACCAAGCCTGTTACTCTGCGGCACCCTGCAAAGTGAGTGGGGTGGGAGGAAAACATGAGACATCAACATTGTTTTGTTCTCATAATTTGTAAATATTTAGGTCTGCAGTAATACAAATCACTGCTGCAACACATACCTACTGTTAGATCCATGTGGTCCCTTTCCCCCAGTGCCCGCAACCTATAAAGACAGCCACTTTGGTAATAATACTGCAGGAACTGTACACAACCTGCAGGAAAATGGATTTATTAGCTCAGGAAATTATTATGCAAAACCAAAATGGTACATTAAGAAATCATCATGGAAAGTCAAAATATAGCCAATGTCAATGGATACATTCCACTTTATTGTAAGAATTTTCTGATGTGTTCTCCATTTGCCTTACTTACAAAACATCAAATTGCCTAAAAATTATTCTGGCACCTTTTTTGCTAATGTTAAATATGGTTCCAATGGCTTACAGCAAGCAACCTACTCCAATGTTTAATGTTAAAAACTTTCAAAAAAGAGCAAAATTGTGGCTAAATTCACTTCCTCCTTAATTTTCTTATCCTCTGCTAAGGAAATTATTGGCTTTTACATGACAACATACTGTGATAACCTGTTTATAGATAAAATCTCGGCACAAAAAGAATGAATTTATTTGCTATAAATAAAAGCTTTCTTCTTTTTGAATCACGTACTGATCAGTGACTACCCTTCATCCACTTCAAGGCAAGGGTTGCAATTCCAAGATAAACTCTAAAATCTATCTCAAGTGTCTGAACATTTTAATCATTCATACATAAGAACACAAGAACTAGGAGTAGGAGTAGGCCATCTGGTCCTTCGAGCCTCCTCTGCCATTTGATCTTTTCGTCGACTCAGTTCCACTTTCCCATCCACTCACCATAGCCCTTAATTCTTCTACAGTTCAAACATTTATCTGCCCTTGCCTTAAAAACATACAGTGAGGTAGCCTCAGCTGCTTCACTGGACAGAGAATTCCACAGATTCACAATCTGTTGTGTGAAGAAGTTCCTCCTCAACTCAGTCCTAAATCTGCTCCCTCTTGTTTTGAGGCCAAGCTCCCTAGTTCTAGTTTCACCTACCTACATAAGGCTATGCAGGGGGCTTTAAACTGATTCGGGGGGGGGGGGGGGATCCTGAATAGTTGGGGTGCTAAGAGGGATGAGAGTAAGAGGGTCATAGAGGAAAGCTGTAAAACACAGCAGCATACGGGTGGGGTAGGGCATGGTTTGAAATGCGTATACTTTAATGCAAGGAGTATTCGCAATAAGGGGGAGGAACTTGCAGCTTGGACCAGTACCTGGAACTTCGATGTTGTGGCCATTTCAGAGACTTGGGTAGAGCAGGGACAAGAATGGATGTTGCAGGTTCCGGGGTTCAAATGCTTTAGTCGGAGTAGAGAAGGAGGTAGAAGGGGGGGAGGAGTGGCATTATTAGTCAAAGACTGTATCACAGTGACAGAAAAGAAGTTTGATGAGGACTTGTCTGTTGAGGTAGTATGGGCTGAGATTAGAAACAGGAGAGGAGAGGTCACCCTGTTGGGAGTCTTTTATAGACCTCCTAAAAGTTCTAGAGAGGTAGAGGAAAGGATTGCAAAGTCAATCCTGGTCAGGAGTGAAAGTAATAGGGTAATTGTTATGGGGGACTTTAACTTTACTAATATTGATTGGAATAGCTATAGCTCTAGCTCGTTAGAGGGGTCAGTTTTCGTACAAAGTGTGCAGGAAGGTTTTTTGACTCAGTATGTAGATAGGCCAACTAGAGGTGAGGCTACATTGGATTTGGTGCTGGGCAATGAGCCAGACCAGGTGTTAGGCTTGGAAGTTGGTGAACATTTTGGTGATAGTGACCACAATTCGGTTACGTTCACCTTAGTGATGGATAGGGATAGGCATGAAGCTGGGGGCAGTAGTTATAGCTGGGGGAAGGGTAATTATGAGGCCATCAGGAGAGAATTAGGGTGCATAGATTGGACTAGGAAACTACAGGGACTGGGAACATCTGGAATGTGGAGCTTATTCAAGGAGCAGCTGCTGCGAGTCCTTGATAAGTATGTCCCTGTCAGGCAAGGAGGAAATGGTCGAGTAAGAGAACCTTGGTGTACGAAAAAAGTTGATTTGCTGGTTAAAAGGAAAAAGGAGGCTTATGTCAGGATGAGGCTTGAAGGCTCGGTTAGTGCAATGGATAGCTATAGATTAGCCAGGAGGGAGCTAAAGAGGGAATTGAGGAGAGCAAAGAGAGGACATGAGAAGACTTTGGCTGATAGGATTAGGGAGAATCCTAAAGCTTTCTTTAGATATGTTAAGAATAGAAGATTGGTTAGGGCAAGATTAGGGCCAGTCATAGACAGCAGTGGGAAGTTGTGCGTGGAGCCTGAAGAGATTGGAGAGGCACTGAATAAATATTTCTCTTCGGTATTCACGCAGGGTGATGTAAATGTAGTTATGGAGAACACTGAGGTACAGGGTTGCAAACTGGAAAGTATTGAAGTAGATAGGGAGGATGTGCTAGATATTCTCGAGGGTTTGAAGTTGGATAAGTCCCCTGGGCCGGACGGGATTTACCCTAGGATTCTCTGGGAGGCAAGAGAGGAGATTGCAGAGCCTCTGGCTCTGATCTTCAGGTCGTCGTTGGTTACGGGTGTGGTTCCGGAGGACTGGAGGATAGCGAATGTGGTCCCATTGTTCAAGAAGGGGAAGAGAGACCTTCCAGGGAATTATAGGCCAGTGAGTCTTACTTCTGTTGTGGGCAAAGTATTGGAGAGAATTATTAGGGATAGGATTTATAGTTATTTAGAGAGAAATGAATTGATTGGGGATAGTCAGCATGGTTTTGTGAAGGGTAGGTCGTGCCTTACTAACCTCATTGAGTTTTTTGAAAAAGTGACTAAAGAGGTGGATGGGGGTAAGGCGGTTGATGTGGTATATATGGACTTTAGTAAGGCGTTTGATAAGGTGGCCCATGGAAGACTTCTGCAGAAAATGCAGATGTATGGGATAGAGGGTGATTTAGCTAATTGGGTTAGGAATTGGCTAGCAGATAGAAGACAGAGGGTGGTGGTTGATGGGAGATATTCATCTTGGAGTTCGGTGACAAGTGGTGTACCTCAGGGGTCTGTTTTGGGGCCCCTGCTGTTTGTAATTTTTATAAATGATCTGGATGAGGGTATTGAAGGATGGATTAGTAAATTTGCAGATGACACTAAAGTCGGTGGAGTGGTAGATAGTGAAGAGGGGTGTTATAGTTTGCAGAGGGACTTGGACAAGTTGCAGAGCTGGGCCGAGAGGTGGCAAATGGAGTTTAATGTGGAAAAGTGTGAGGTAATGCACTATGGCAGAAATAATAAATGTGTAGAGTATAGGGCAAATGGTAGGATTCTTAGTAGTCTAGATGAACAGAGGGATCTTGGTGTGTATGTGCATAGATCCCTGAAAGTAGGCAGTCAGGTTGAGAAGGTTGTTAGGAAGGCATATGGAGTCTTGGCTTTTATTGGTAGAGGGATTGAATTTCGGAGCCGCAACGTCATGTTGCAACTGTACAAAACTCTAGTGCGGCCGCACTTGGAGTATTGTGTGCAGTTCTGGTCCCCACATTATAAGAAAGATGTGGAGGCATTGGAGAGGGTACAGAGGAGGTTTACCAGGATGTTGCCTGGTATGGAGGGCAGGTCTTATGAGGAGAGGCTGAGGGATTTGAGGTTGTTTTCGTTAGAAAGGAGGAGGCTAAGAGGGGACCTTATTGAAACATATAAGATGATTAGAGGTTTAGATAGGGTGGACAGTGATAGCCTTTTTCCTAGGATGGAGAAAGCTAGCACGAGGGGACACAGCTTTAAATTAAGGGGTGATAGTTATAGGACGGATATCAGAGGTAGGTTCTTTACCCAAAGGGTGGTTCGGGAGTGGAATGCCCTGCCTGCAGCAGTTGTAGATGCGCCAAGTTTGGTGGCGTTTAAGAGGTTAGTTGATAAGTATATGGAAGAGCAGGGAATGGTTTAGTTTGGAGGGGCATTGCTTTTTATATTGGTCGGCGCAACATCGAAGGCCGAAGGGCCTGTTCTGTGCTGTAATGTTCTATGTAGCAGTGGAAACAACTTCCCTGCTTCTATTTTATCTATTCCCTTCATAATCTTTTGTTTCTATCAAATCTCCCCTCATACTTCTGAATTCCAATGAGTATAGCCCCAGTTTACTCAGCCTCTCCTCATAAGCCAACCCTCTCAATTCTGAAATCAACCTGGCGAATCTCCTCTGCATCTTGTCTAGTGCCAATATGTCCCTTCTCAAATAAGGAGAACAAAACTGTACACAGTACTCCAGGTGTGGTCTTACCAGTACCTTGTACAGCTGCAATATAACCTCCCTGTTTTTAAACTCTATCTCTCTGGCAATGATGGACAAAATTCCACTTGTCTTCTTAATTACTTGCTGCACCTGCAAAACAACTTTTTGTGATTCTTGCACAAGGACATATAGGCCCTCTGCACAGCAGCATGCTGCAATTTTTTTTATAATTTAAATAATAGTCCATTTTGCAGTTATTCCTACCAAAATGGATGACCTCACATTTATCAACATTGTACTCCAACTGCTAAACCCTTGCCCATTCATTTAGACTATCTACATTCCTTTACGGACTTTTATCATCCTTTGCACACTTTGCTCTGCCACTCATCTTAGTGTCATCTGCAAATTTTGACACATGGTCTCCAACTCCAAATCATTTTTGTTAACCGTAAACAACTGCAGTCCCAACACTGATCCAAGAGGCACACCACTAGTCATTGATTGCCAACCAGAAAAACAGCCATTTACCCCACTCTTTGCTTTCTGTTAGTTAACCAATCCTCTATTCATGCTAATACATCACCCGTAACACCATGCACCTTTATTTTATGCAGCAGTCTTTAGTGCGGCACCTTGTCAAATGCCTTCTGGAAATCCAGATATAGCATATTCACATTGTACACTGCACATGTAGTGCAATACATATGAATATGTTTGGTTTTGTCTATATAACATCTGTTTTTTCAAATTCACATGCACTAGAACTCATTGTAGTGTGTTAATTTTCACAATGACCAAGCAAATAGTTCTCATCACGAGTTTACTCTTAAATTCAGTTACGAGCCAACATGGTTATGGTTTAATAACGCAATGATTAGAATGTTCATGCAGCCTCCGTACAACTGAAGTCTAATTCTCAGCAGTGGTCTCAACATGAGCCAACTGAACATGCATAAAAGGATATCAGTTGCCAAACAGACTAAATAGTAGGATATTTCACAGATGCACATTTCCCACCAGCTGCCCCAGAGAGTAATGGGAAAAAATTAAACAACAAAATCCAGAAGAATAGCAAGACATCTTGCTTTGGTTGGGCAGAAAGGGAAATTAGATAGGTATCAATTGATTTTGCCAGTATAATTGAAAGAGTAAAGGCTATACTTTGGCAATGAAAACGACTAATTTTCAGATGAAACAGAATTAATAAGGCCCTTATTAACACACACCATGTTAGACCTGCAGTCCAGAGAATTTACCATATCTGGGTCCTCAAAAGGAAGTTGAAAAACACAAAAATAATCAAGGATGGAATTATTCATTTAAAAAAATCTAGCTTTTCTGAAAACCGAAAAGGAGCACCAAAGAAAGAGCTGAATAATGTTAAACGCTGACCCACTTAGGCCGGTCTTTTTCTAACTAATTACCAACGAATCAAGATTTTGTTAACTTTACAGAGTAATAAGTTACATAAGTGAGCATATAACTGCAGCCACCCTAAATGGATGAAAATGCAATTCATAGTATTCATGCTGCAAGGTGATAACCAATGTTACATGTTGATGCCAACAAGTAATTGCATCTTCAATAAATTTACCTCACAAAAATTAAGGAGCCAGAGAAAATCAACGACTTACTTTGATAAATGGAAAATGCTAAAAATTGGCTGCGAAACATCTGATACATTAACCCATTAGGCCTTAAGAATAAAAAGATGAAAATTAACAGAAAATAAAACTTCATATGTATGCATCATACACATTTTCTGATCATTAATGTGAATTGTTAATTCATCAACATTTAAATAAATGCACATTGACATTTAAATAGTATAAACAGAAATTAAAGTGTTGGTGACAAAAACACAGTACTGTAAAATAAGCTAATAAAAATAATCTAATTCTGTCTTCACCACTTTTCCACTTACATATTTATTTTTCAGTAACCAATTCCATCAACTCTCATTTACCTCAAGATTTTGACATCCTGACTGAGCTATAACAGTTTCAGCAGCAGTTACTCTTCATTATCTCAAGTAAAGTAACCAGTTTGTGTGTGAACAGAGACCGTGAATGTTTATGGGTCACTCAATTATGGAGACAGCAACATCAAAGAGAACCAGGCCATTCAGTCAGTAAGCCTATTTTGCCATTCAATCGGATCATTCCTGATCAGTATCTCAACTTCATTATCCTAGTTTGTTTCGTTATACTCCCACTACCCTGTCTTACAAAAATTAATGGAGTTCTGAAATTTTCAAATTACCCTAGCCTGAACAGCTTTTTGAGAGCAAGTTTTAGATTTCCACCACCCTTTGTGCAACACTTCCTGATATCACCTTGGTGAATGGTTTAGTTCCAACTTTAAGGTTAGACCATAAAAGTTCAAAGTCCTTCACAAGAGGAAATAGTTTCTTTCCCTTATATTCCCTATTAATTTCTTTATTTTTTTGAAATACTTCAGTTTTAAAGTCCGCAATCTTCTATACTTAAGGGAATGCAAGCCAAATCGATACAACTTATCTTCACAATTTAATCATTTAGCCTCATCGTCATTCTGAAAGAATCTGCACTGCATTCTTGACAATACATCTTCCTCGACTGCCTAGAGCTGGATGCAGTGCACTCCAGATGTGGCCTATCCAGAGTTTAGTGCAACTGTGGCATAACTTTGATCCCTTAGCTTTTATCTCAAGGTGGCAGGAGGAAATACCAAAATTTCACCTGATGCCTGCACACGAGCATTTCCATTGTCACAATATTGTGATCAAACATAGAAGTGTATTGGTTCCTTTGATTTCCACAGGTCAGGAACACTACAGCTGATTGCAATGCCCCATTACTTTGCTTGCTGAAACTAACTAATAATTGTACCAGGAGTCTTTTCAACTATATGAGCAAGTATCATAACAAGAGTAGCATTTACCCACCAAACAACTGGTATGGGGAAGAAGTCCATAAATTGACTTTACCATAAATTTTACCACATTAATAACCATTTTGAATCATAAATTTTCCAAAATAAAATGGAATTTTCCAATTTTTTGCCTAATATTGCATAAGAAAGAAATCAAGCTTACCATGTTAACATAACCCCAGAGAGAAATGTTGACACATAATGATGAGACACCCACCAGCCCTTAATTCTATCAAACAAAGAAACAAAAAGTGTAGGTGAAAAAAATGTTTGAAACGAGATTAATAGCTTATGGTCACTTGTATTATAGTTATGTTCAACTCATTTTCCAAAGTGCCAAAAGCATCAGAGTTCCTGGAAGTTCTCTAGCACTGCATGATAAAAGCTTTAACATCGAAAAGAAAGCTAGGATTAACTTTAATTTAAATCCATTGTGAATACCAGATTTTTAAAAATTAGAAATCATGCTGCAAACAGAAAATTTCCTTTTGTTAGACCATTTTGAATTAATTCAAGTCATAAAATTGTGAAAATCATGAGATGCCTATCCAGTGTATGTTAGTTCACATATTAAATAAGATAGTATAATAGTTATACTGAATTTGTAATCCAGAGGCCAGAACTAATGAAACTTAGACATCAATTCAAATCCTAATGGATGGCTGGGGAACTTAAATACGGTTACTTAAATAAATCTGGAATAAAAAGTTAATATTAATAGTAGTGAGCAAAAAATTGATGGATTGTAGTACAAGTCCACTTGTAAAAGTTTACAAATTTAGTTTCTGAAAATAAATCTGTCTTTACTCTTTCTGATCTATATGTGACTCCATGACTTTGCAAGCCAGTGGTATCTAGCCACTATAAAAAAATTATTATAAAATCAGTCAGGCCATCCGACAGTGACTTAAGCACTGGACATGACAAAAGCACCGTTTGACCCAGCAAAGTCTTCCACACCAATATCTGGGGACTTGTATCAATACTGGGATGACTATTCCAGATAATTCAAGTAATTAACTGACTGATAGTCATGATCACAGAATCAAACCTTATAACCAACATCCCAGAATCCTCCCATTACAGTCCCTGTGTGTATCTAGTCTCACCAGCAGGGCCGACCCACAAGAGATGGTGAGACAACAGAGTGCACACAGTCAGGAGAGAGTGACTCTGTCAGACCTCAACATTGTCTCCAGATCCCATCCAGTCTTCTGGCATCAGGTCAAAATTAGGCCAGTGTGTCTCTGTCCTGCAATGACTACTTATTGCCCTCCGTTAGCTGACCAATTAGTATGTGTCCATATTGAACACCACCTGGAAGAAGCACCGAGGATAGCAAAGGCAGAGAGTGTACTCTAGGTCGGAACTTCAACATGTATCACTTGGTGTCAGCATTGCCAATCAAACTCCGACATATACAGCTCTCAAACTGGGCCTGCAGCAAATGGTGAGCAAATTAACAGAGAGAAATATCTACTTGATCTTGTCCTCACCAAGATGTCACAGATGGAACTGTTCATGACAGTATTGATAGGAGTGACCACTGCATGATCCTTGTGAAGGCAAAGTTCCACCTTCATACTGAGAACATTCTTCTTGCACTCTCAATGTGCAAAAAGAGGTAGGTTCAGAATAGATCTTGTGGCTGAAAACTGGACATTTATAATAGAATCCCTACAGTGCAAAAGGAGGCCATTTGGCCCGTCGAATCTGCACTGATCACAAATTCATGTAAGACTCTCTTCTCATAACCCCACATATATACCCTGCTAATTCTACTGACACTAGGCTCAATTTATTTTGGCCAATCAACCTAAACTATACATCTTTGGACTGCAGGAGGAAACCAGAGCAGCCAGAGGAAACCCACGTAGACATGGGGAGCATGTGCAAACTCCATACAGAAAGTGACTTGAGCTAGAATTGAATCCAGGTCCCTGGTGCTGTGATGCAGCAGTGCCAACCACTGTGCCATCTCTACCAACGCAAGACATTAGCAGCAGCAAAATTGTATTCCACTGCAGCTTTTAACCTCACTGTCTTGTCTGCCCCTTGCTCGACCATTGTCAGCAAATAATGAGTGGATGATCCATCCTGTCCTCCTAAGAAATTTCCACGTGTCAGTCTAAAGCCAATTCAACAACATAGCACATTGAATATAGCAAAATCTATGGGCATTGAAAACATACTGACTACAGCATTGAAGACTTGTGCACCTGAACTAGCCACACCTCTAGCCAAGCTAGTTCAGTGCTGCTACAACATTGGCATCCAGCAACCAAAGCAAAAAATGTTCTTGAGGTTAAGTAGAGGGATCCTGAATTCAGCAATGGAGAAGCCACAGCTCTTGATGTTATGAAGTACTTGCTCCCTGTGTAGATGAGGGAGGATGAGCTAGCTGACCACTGCACTGTGATACAGGAGGCCATTCATGAGGAGGGGAGCAAAAAGTCAAGTGCTGGTTGTAGAGGATTCTATAATTGCAGGAATTGATAGTATTGTAAAGTAAGCAGGATCGAGAGTGCCGTATGGCATTTTGCCGGCCTGGTGCCTGGGTAAGGGACATCTCTGACTAGCTTGAAAAGATATTACAGTGACAGGGAAGAATCCAATTGTTGTGGTCCATGTTGGGACAAACATAGGCAAGAGGACCTGTTTGGGGATGATCAGGCACTAGGAACTAAATTAAAGTACAGGTCCTCAAAGGTTATAATCTCTGGATTATTACCCAAGCCACATGCGAATTGTCATAAAGATGAAACAATTAGAGAAGTAAACACATGATTAAAGGAGCGGTGTGGGAATGAGGAGAGTTCCATTTCATGGGGCATTGATACCAGTAATGGAACAGGAGATACCTATACTGTTGGAATAATCTTCGCCTTCTTCATCTAAAATGATCTGGGACCAGAGTTCTCGTGAAAAGGATAAATAGAGTGGTCACAGGGACTTTAAACTAGCGAGTGCAGGGATGAAGAGGAGAAGGGTAAAATTACAGGAAGTATAATGGTTAATGGAAAGCAAAGCAGCAGGTTAGCATGTGAGGAGGTAGGTTCAACCACATGGAAAATAATGAAAAAAGTTAAAAGGAAAAATAATTCAGGAGATGTTATTAAATGGAAGTGTTAGGATTCACATACGTGTACTTTACCTAAATGCTCACAGCATTCGAAACAAGGTAAATAAGTTGATGGCACAAATCATCACAAATGAGTATGATTTGATGGCCATTACAGAGACATGGTTGCAGGGTGGTTATGACTTGGAGTTAAATATCCAGAGTATCAGACTATTTGGAAGGGCAGATAGGAAGGTAAGGAAGGTGGTGTAGCTCTGATACTTAAGGATGACATCAGGACAATACAGGTTCTATGGAGAAAAAAGGTTCAATCCATTTGGGTGGCAAAGCAATTTTTCACAGTGCTCAGCAAAAGTATAAACCAATGAAAAAGAAAGTCTGTAGGAACAGGAATAATCAACCATGATTTTTTAAGGAAATAAAGGAGGGCATCAAATTAAAAGAAAATGCATACAAAGTGGCAAAAAATAATGGGAAACTACAGGATTGGGAAATCTTTAAAGGTCAAAAGAAAGCCATGAAAAAAACTATAAAGAAAGTAAGATAGATTATGAAAGTAAACTAGTTTGGAATGTAAAAACAGAATAATAAAAGATAGAAAAACAGATAAACAAACATATTGAAAAAGGGTGGCCAAAGTAAACATTTGTCCTTTGGAGGATGAGAAGGAGGATTTAATAATGGGAAATGGCTGAAATATTGAACAAGTATTTTGTGTCAGTCTCCACAGTGGAAGATACAAATACCAAAAATTGAAGATAAAGAGGCTATGGCAGGTGAGGAATGCATCCTCAGGTACTAAAAGAGATGACGGGGAAATTAACAAATGCACTTGTGCTAATTTGCCAAAATTCGCTGGACTCTGGGTGATTCCTTCAGATTGGAAAACAGCAAATGTAATGCCATTGTTTAAAAGAGGAAGTAGACAAAAAGGTGGATAACTATAGGCCAACTAGCTTAACTTCTGTAATGAAGAAAATGCTTGAATCTATCATCAAGGAAGAATAGCAAGACAACTGGATAGAAATTGTCCCATTGGGCAGAGACACAGTATGGGTTCATGAAAGACAGGTCATGTTGAACTAATTTATTGAAATTCTTTGAGGACGTGGTGGACGATGAGGTGTATCACGGTGGATGTGGTGTATCTGGATTTTCAGAAGGCATTCGGCAGGTGCTGCACAAAAGGCTGCTGCATAAGATGAAGGTGTACAATATTACAGGTAATATATTAGCATGGATAGAGGATTGGTTAATTAACTGAAAGCAAAGAGTGAAGGTAAATGGGTGTTTTTCTGGTTGGCGATTAGTGACTAGTGGTGTGCCTCAATTGTTTACAATTTACATAGATGATTTGGAGTTGGAGACCAAGTGTAATCTGTCAAAATTCACAGATGACACTAAGATGTGTGGAAGAGCAAACTGTGCAGAGAACGCTGAAAGTCTGCAGAGGAATACAGATAACCTGAATGAATGGGCAAGGGTCTGGCAGACGGAGTACAATGTTGCTAAATGTAAGGTCATCATTTTGACAGAATAACAGCAAAAAATGGGCTTTTATTTAAGTGATAAAATATTGCAGCATGTTTATTTTATTGAAAATAAATAAAGCATGATAGAATGTTTTTAAATGGCAAAACATTGCAACATGCTGCTGTGCAGAGGGATCTGGGTGTCATTGTGCATGAATTGCAAAAAGTTGGTTTGCAGGTGCAGCAGGTAATTAAAAAGACAAATAGAATTTTGTCCTTCATTGCTAGCGGGATGGAGTTTATGTTGTAGTGGTATAAGGTGCTGGTGAGGACATACCTGGAATACTGTGTACTGTTTTGATCTCCTTACTTGAGAAAGGATATAATGGCACAGGAGAGGGTGCAGAGGAGAGTCACTAGGTTGATTCCGGAGTTGAAATGGTTGGTTTAAGAGGAAAAACTGCATAGACTGGGGCTATACTCATTGGAATTTAGAAGAATGAGAGGGGGAACTGATAGATATAAAGCTATGAAGGGAATAGATGTCATTTCCACCAGCAGGTGAAACTAGATCTAGGGGGCATGGCCTCAAAATAAGGGGGAGTAGAGTTAGCGCTGAGTTGAGGAAGAACATCTTCACCCAAAGAGTTGTGAATCTGTGGAATTCCCTGCTCAGTGAAGGAGCTGAGGCTATCTTAAGGCAAAGGTAGATAGATTTTTGAACAGTAAAGGAATTGAGGGTTAGAGTGAGCGCCGGGTTAAATGGAACTGAATCCACAAAAAGAGCAGCCTTATCGAATAGCAGAGCAGGCTCGACAGGTCAGATAGCTGACACTTACTTCTAGTGCTTTATATCCTATCCACCAAAACAGAATAAACCCAATCTGGCCAATTACCACCCCATTTATGCTGATCATCAGGAAAGTAATGGAAAGGGATGTTGACAGTGCTATCAAACAGTACTTAGTCACCAATAACTTGCTCACTGGTGTCCAGTTTGCGTTCTGATGGAATCACTTACCTCCTGAGCTCACTACAATCTTGGTTCAGACATTGAAAAAGAGCTGAATTAAAGAAGTAAAGTGACCAAACGACTGCCCTTCAAATTAAAGCATCATTTGATCAAGTGTGTCATCAAAGGGCTGTGGTAAAACCAAAACCAATGGTAATCAAGAAGAAAACTGGCTGAAATCAAATGTAGCAAAAGGTGATGCAGTTGTAGGCCACTTAGCATAGCTCCAAGAGTTTTCAGAAGCATATCCCAGCCCAACTATCTCAATGGCCTTCCCTCTGGAATTATTTACTTATGATTGTGCATTGTTCAGTGTCATTCACAACTTCTCAGATAATGGAGCAACTCATGCCCGAAAGCAGCCAGATCTGGATGTCATTCAGGCTTGGGCTTGTTTTAGCAAGTAACTTACAAGTGCCAAGTAATGATCATTTCCATAGAGTCTAAACATCTTCCCATGCCATTCAACAGCACTGCTGAATGTATCAAAACCCCAGTATCAACAATGACAAGAAACTCTAGCACATAAATACTGAAGTTGTAAGAGGATATTAGAGGCTGAATACTCTGCTAATACGAAAGCCTTTCTGCTTTTTACAAGGCATAAATCACAATGCAATAGTCTTCTCTTGCCTAGTGAGTGCAATTCCTTCAACACCAACTGAGACAAAACAGTCCACTTGATTAGCATTCCAATGGCTATATTAAGCATTCACTCTCTCTGCCACTGACACACCACAGCTGCCATATGTAGCAGTTACAAGATTGTAGCAATTTGCCAAAATTTCTTCAATACCACTTTCTAAACCTGCAAGGTACACATGCATAGCAACATTACCACCTGTAAGTTCCTCTCCAAGTTGCATGTAATCCTGACTTGGAAATAGATATAGGCGTTTCTTCATTGCTCTCGTCCGATCAATACCTACATGGACTGTAGCAGTTTTAGTCAGCAGATGACCACTACCTTCTCGTTGGCAGTTAGAGATGGGCAATAAATTCAGCTCTTGCCAGTGCTACACATGTCCTAATAAATAAATAGAAATCTAAATTTTAAAAAGCTGGTTTTGTTTTTGAACAGGCCTAATGGCCAATGGTGGTCAAATTTGATTTTTCCAATCGAATGACTAAATCAAATTAAACTGCAATGTCAGTTTTTAAAATTTAGTGTTAATTTTAAACCATTTCACTTATTTAAAGTAAAGATGATTGCTCTGCTCATGTTATTTCGAACAATGCCTTCAGCTGCAGCTGATCGCATGACTAAACTAGCTGTTCTGTGCCTGAGGGCTCGGCACTGATACTGGTGGAGGCATAGGTGTGGCTGGGAACTGGAAGTTTTGGTTGTAATGAAATAAAGAACTGAGTCAATTCTTGTTTGCTGTCTCTGCAACATAAACTAATCCAGGGAGAACAATATGAATGAAAAATCTTGACTGTATTGGTCTGTGGTAATTATCAAATCATTAGTTCTGATAACTCCACATCATAGAGTTACAAAATGACACAGTATTACAGGGCAGTTTCATCCAATTTTACTTCTGGTGTTAGAACGTCACTTTCAAATGTATTTGCTAGACATAGGCATGATCATATCAATAGCTACATTTTAAGGCATGGATCGCTTAGTGGACAATTAATTAAATTGAAAACATAGATTTTTAATCAGCCAATTTAGCTACTGTGTCAAACAATATTGACTAGTTGATCTGGGTTTTGTTCAAAAAATCTTTGAGTGTATTCTTTTATTGAAAACAACGTGAGATGAGGAGAGACCAGGCTGTGTGGATATTATGTAGGCTAAATATTAGAATCTTTCATGGTATAGTGAAGTAGCTAAATATCTAGCAATTTACTAAACAGAGATGTACATAGAGAAAGAATTTCTGTGAAGTTTGGAGATGCAAAGCCAAGGCACTATATTGCCACCAGCGGTGGGAGGATGCAACTGCAGAGAGAAATTTATATTATAAACTGGAACATTAAGAATTACAATGGAAGTTATGCAGTGTAAAATTATTGCTTCATATAAGCCAGTTTGTTGTTATCCCAGTTTACATTTTTATGTAAATATTGTTTAAAACATTGCTGATAAGTGATGATAGGGAAGACCAACTAATTGAAAACAATATCTTAGAAATAAACTATAAGCATTGTGATATTACACCTGTTGCTCATTACTGAAAGTCCTCTTCCAAATTTATGATAATTGCATTCCAAACAAAATTGGAAATGGGAGAATAACCATGTGGATCAACAGAATAAATAAGTAACCAGGTGACAATTTAGACACATACGTACTTCGGTGCTACTTTTAACAAAAGTGGTGTTAACCACGAGCTGGTGGAGACAATGTTTTATCTCTTTCATTATTAGCAAACAGTAAAATAGCAACACTCAGCATGCATCTTAGATCTGAATATGATACTAACAGAAGTGAACAGAATAGGATGGTCACATGCACACATTTAGAACATAGAACATAGAACAATACAGCACAGAACAGGCCCTTCGGCCTTCGATGTTGTGCCGACCAAAATAAAAAGCAATGCCCCTCCTAACTAAAACATTCCCTTCTCATCCATATACTTATCAACTAACCTCTTAAACGCCACCAAACTTGGCGCATCTACAACAGCTGCAGGCAGGGCATTCCACTCCCTAATCACTCTTTGAGTAAAGAACCTACCTCTGATATCCGTCCTATAACTCATACCCCTTAATTTAAAGCTGTGTCCCTTCGTGCTAGCTTTCTCCATCCTAGGAAAAAGGCTATCACTGTCCACCCTATCTAAACCTCTAATCATCTTATATGCTTCAATAAGATCCCCCCGTAGCCGCCTCCTTTCTAACGAAAACAACCTCAAATCCTTCAACCTCTCTTCATAGGACCTGCCCTCCATACCAGGCACATCCTGGTAAACCTCCTCTGTACCCTCTCCAATGCCTCCACATCTTTCTTATAATGTGGGGACCAGAACTGCACACAATACTCCAAGTGCGGCCGCACTAGAGTTTTGTACAGCTGCAACATGATGCTGCGGCTCCTAAATTCAATCCCCCTACCAATAAAAGCTAAGACTCCATAAGCCATCTTAACAACTTTATCCACTTGACTGCCTACTTTCAGGGATCTATTGTCACATACACCAAGATCCTTCTGTTCCTCAACACTATTAAGAGCCCTACCATTAGCCCTATACTCTACACATTTATTGTTCCTGCCAAAGTGCATTACCTCACACTTTTCCACATGAAACTCCATTTGCCACCTCTCGGCCCAGCTCTGCAACTTGTCCAAGTCACTCTGTAAACTACAACACCCCTCTTCACTATCTACCACACCACCAACTTTAGTATCATCTGCAAATTTACTGATCCATCCCTCACTACCCTCATCCAGATCATTTATAAAAATTACAAACAGCAGGGGCCCCAAAACAGACCCCTGAGGCACACCACTCGTCACCGAACTCCACGATGAATATCTCCCATCAACCACCACCCTCTGTCTTCTATCTGCCAGCCAATTCCTAATCCAATTAGCTAAATCGCCCTCTATTCCACACATCTGCATTTTCTGTAGAAGTCTTCCATGGGCCACCTTATCAAACGCCTTACTAAAGTCCATATATACCACATCAACCGCCTTACCCCATCCACCTCCTTAGTCACTTTTTCAAAAAACTCAATGAGGTTAGTAAGGCACGACCTACCCTTCACAAAACCATGCTGACGATCCCCAATCAATTCATTTCTCTCTAAATAACTATAAATCCTATCCCTAATAATTCTCTCCAATACTTTGCCCACAACAGAAGTAAGACTCACTGGCCTATAATTCCCTGGAATGTCTCTCTTCCCCTTCTTGAACAATGGGACCACATTCGCTATCCTCCAGTCCTCCGGAACCACACCCGTAACCAACGACGACCTGAAGATCAGAGCCAGAGGCTCTGCATCTCCTCTCTTGCCTCCCAGAGAATCCTAGGGTAAATCCCGTCCGGCCCAGGGGACTTATCCAACTTCAAACCCTCGAGAATTTCTAACACATCCTCCTATCTACTACAATACTCCCCAATTTGCAACCCTGTACCTCAGTGCTCTCCACAGCTACATTTCCAGCACTCTGCGTGAATACCGAAGAGAAATATTTATTCAGTGCCTCGCCAATCTCTTCAGGCTCCACGCACAACTTCCCACTGCTATCTATGACTGGCCCTAATCTTGCCCTAACCAATCTTCTATTCTTAACATATCGAAAGACATTGTAGAAACTATGTCCCTTACAAGGATCACAGAGCACGAGCACACTCATAAAAAATAATTAACTCTTATCCCGTAAGCTTCACGATTGAGAGGTAACAGACCTGATTTTATCAACAATTTATGCCCGTTTTCAGGCACGAAATTGTAATAAAGTCGAGTGTGAGACCTTTATCGCAATCTGCGCCCAAGTCTGTGCAGATTGCCACTTTACCAATACTCACAAATGGCAGGGATCTGTCCAAATTGGGCACAATGACTTGCATTTATATTGAATTAATGAACTGCCCAACTCTATCAGTGTTTCTCCCTTTACCAATCTGGAACCGCGCTTTTAGGGACCTGCTGAATAAAAGTGAGTTGGATGCTTCAGCCTCTGAAGAGCTTGATCAGTATTTGCAATGGCTCTCTGACTCAGATCAGTGCTGGGGCTGGGGATGGATTCTCTGGTTGGGGGAAAGAGGAGGAGGAGGAGATGGGTCGGATGTATCTCTGGCGGGAGGGGGAGGGCTAATCATTATGTGGTGGTGGGGAGGGCTGATCATTGTCCTTTTTTCAGATTGAAAACTAGTTTTATTGGTTCAACTTACACTTGAATTCACATTTGAACATATTCAGAGTCAAACGAGAACAGTTGTCTTCAATTATAGTTTGTCATCTATTCTTTGCAGCAGAGTACAAACCCCTGACCTAGTCAGTGCAGATCCAAATACAGCGTATTCAAATGGCTGAATATAAAAAGAGTACTCAAAAATTCTACACATTGTTTCTCTTCAAATAAAATGTTATGCTCTCATTTCCCCATCTTTTTCCTCTTCTTCAACTCCTTTGATGTATAGGACATTGTTACACCTTATTAGAACTTCGCCAAGGTGAGCTGCTAAAGCACTATCAATATTTTCTGTGTTTGCCAGCTGCATGTTCACATATCCAACGACCAATACCAAGTAGCCCTTGTACTCCATTCTCTATTTTAACCACCATCAGCGGTTTGCCAGTTAAACCAGTGAGGAAAGGTTTTGGATTCAGTGGTGAACTCCAGGGTTGTGTACAGAGAGTCCTCGGGGCCCGGCTCCTTTATCTCTCTCCTCCCATCACCGTGCTGGGGGCAAGGGCTGACTGTTCTGGTGGGGTTGGGAGGGGGGCCCAAATGTTCTTCTGGACGAGAGAGGGAGTGAAACCAGACAATTCGGGGGAGGCATATGGAGTTCTGCTGAGAGGACTGGATAAGGCGGGGTAGTGATGTGCATGAGGTAGTGGGAGGTGGATAAGGAGACACACATACATCACTAGCCCCCTTATCCACCACCAAGACCGATCACCATTCCTGTCTCCTCTCCCCGCCACTGATCGCTCACAGAATGGCAGTGGAACCCCACCCATCCCGAGATACACTCTCGTTTTCTCTGCATTTTACGACTCGGGAGCAATCTGACACAGGTGTACTTTTCCAATTTTTTTTCTAACTGCAATGTACAGTTCAGGGCACCGATCATTCCAGCAGCTCTATGCCCCGCTCACAGCGTGAACTGGACTGGAGATAGCTAAGAGCATATGGGGGCACCTGAAAGCAGATTTCTAAGTCAGATCTGTAATACACCCAGAATCCACAGTTAGAATGAAAATAGTAAAATTGGGCTTATATGCCACTTCTGGTACAGGGCCAATGAGAGGAACCAAAAATGTCTCCTATAGGTAGTTTTGTTAGTCACACCGCATCAACTGCAGTCCACTTTTTAATCTTTCTCCAAAAAAGCAGCAACAAAATATATAGCTTTTCAATTACTATAGTTTCCACTTGGAGTCCTGTGTGCAATTCCGGTCGCCTCATTACAGGAAGGATGTGGAAGCTATTGAGAGGGTGCAGAGGAGATTTACAAGGATTGGGAGGATTGCCTGGATTGGGAGGCATGCCTTATGAAAATAGGTTGAGGGAGCTAGGTCTCTTCTCCCTGGAGAGATGAAGAGTGAGAGGCAACCTTATAGAGGTTTATAAGATGTTGAGAGGAATAAATAGGGCGGATTCTCGTAGGCTATTTCCCAGGGCTGAAATGGTCGCTACGAGAGGACACAGGTTTAAGGTGCTGGGGGGGCAAGTACAGAGGAGATGTTAGGTGTAAGTGTTTCATTCAGAGGGTGGTGAGTGAATGAATAGAATCGGCTGCCGTCAGTGGTGCTAGAGGCGAACTCTCTGGGGTCTTTTAAGAGACTTCTGGATGAATACATGGGATTTAATAGGATTGGGAGTTACAGATAGTTCTATGGCCTGGTAGGTACTGATACGATTGGCACAACTTGTGGGCTGAAGAGCCTGTTTGTTCTGTATGTTCTATATTCTAATTTAGTTGTTCCAGTAACTTTTCCAAATGAACTTGAACAGAAGCAGACATCTTCTGACTATTTGAGTGCACGATTTGAATAGTTCACCCTCTTACACTATTCCCCTGTTAAGTGCTGTCAATCATTGGACAAACAGTAAAGTTTTCTAATGGTGTCTATTTACTTATATATTCCAAACAACAGAGATGATATGACTATCATAATAATGACTATTATTTGCTGAGTGCAAGTTAAGGGAGACCAGTCAAATATAAGCTTAGATTCAGCAATATTTCAGCTGGATTGGAAACCAAATTCAATTAAACTGACGAATGGGAGGCGATATCAAAAATAAACACTCAAAATGTGGAAGCAAAACTCTACAGCATGCAATCCTTCATAACTCTTGTCGATCAAGAATCTGACTAACCTAACCTTGAATGTATTCAATGACCCAGTTCCATTGCTCTTTGGTGTAGAGAATTCTAAAGATTAACAACCCTCAGAAGAAATTTCTTCTCATCTTACTCTTGTATAAAAGAATGTTCCCTCCCTTAAACCAGAAACAATGAGATGAACGTAATCTCCCCTTACCTTCATTCTGGAGATTAGCAGCTATTAAATTGGAGCAATTACTGGCTGGGTTTCTCAGTTCAGCCATCAAGACAGACAACACAAAAGTCTTTTCTTATGGCAATCAGGGGAAAAAAAATCATCCCATCATGACCTCACATTCAATCCATATTCAGGAACCATCCACTTCAAAAGAAGGTGGTTAGCACTGATGCCTCACGGTACTAGGGACCCAGGTTCGATTCCAACTTGGACCATTTTCTGTGTGGAGTCTGAACTCTCTCCACACGTTTGTATGGGTTTCCTCCATGTGGTCCAGTTTCCTCCCACAGTCCGAAAGATGTGGTGGTTAGGTGCACTGGCCATGTTAAATTCTCTCTGTGTTACCCGAACAGATGCCCGACTGTGGCGACTATGGGATTTTCACAGTAACTTTACTGCATGTTAATGTAAGCCCACTTGTGACACTAACAAATGAACTAAAAATAAAATACAGATTTTTAAAAACTTAACATTGACATTGGTGGTTATCATGTTCAATTCCACATTGGTAGGTGCACATGATAAATGCATGAGTGTACTAATCTTAGTACTTGACCAATCGGAATCTCCCCCTTTACTGATATCATCATACCAAAATTGAATGTACCAAAATGTAGTAGTTCCACTAGATGACACAGTTATTTAATTATGGTGTACTAAATATTGAACAAAATGCTCTGGTCTTTTCCAAGGGAGTTTCCTAGTGGCGAGTTTGGTGAACTCATATGCATGAACATTAGGACACTGGCTTTATGTCACAGCAGTTAAAGAAGGCTTCTGTTCTAGAAGTGCTATTAACACTTCAGAAATTCAAAAAGGCAGAAATATCTCTTTTTGTTAATTGGGAGATGCTAAAATAAGAATTATCTTGCTGTCAGGGAGACCTTGGTTGATCAACGGAGCAATTTGACAGACGTGTGAAATGGGAGTCAGAAGGTATGCTGCCAACTTGTATGGTGATCCTGATCAAGAATGCATGTCATGCAGAGAATGTGTGACATTATGGGTCAGAGAAATACCATAGAGTTCATAATGATTTAAGACTCTGAAAAACTAGGTAGACAAATGCCAATTTAGAAATTGGAGGTGCTGGCCAGATGAACGTAAAACTGATTTGCACTTGACTTGGATTGTTGTCTGGCTGCTTCCGTTGCTGTGGAGAGAATGCTAAATATTGAGATCCTGTTGTTTGGTTTGTTTTTAAATGTAGCAGTATGTTCTTCTCCCACACAGAGTATATCTGTTCCTTCAATACAAGTTGAAAAAAGGGCCAAAAAAAAAAAGCAAGATAATTTATTAGCTATAGGCTGTCATCTAAAGGGATAAACTTCCTGAGGTTGTCTTATTTGTTTCAGCAAAATCACGGAAACCAAGAAAATTGCTTAGATGCTATCCAGACTATTTTTCTAAGGTTTCTGCAGCTATTATGCTGAATTATGGCGAAGTGTCACATATATCCTTTCCAGGCAAGGATGAGAGCTAAGATCATGAACAATTGTTCAGATAACTGTACAAGTTTGTTGTATTTACAGGGACAAAAAGAACATTGCACTGTTCCAGCAAAACAATGCAGATACAGCGACATAGTCAATAAGATTCATGTATAATCAAAGATAAGTTCCTGTGAAACTTCCTAACAAACGTCTCAGCTTCTTAAATCCATACCTCAATATTATGGAATACGGATTGTTTCAATGGTATCACAGTGTTTTGGGTGTGATGCTTACTTGCTCTGGGGTACAAGGTCAGCCTGGTTAACACCATCATATCAGGGGCTGGTACCAAAAAAAGGGGAGGTGAGGGTTGGGGAAGGGGCCAGTGTAAATGCAGGATACCTCAGCACCTTTATTCAGAACTGGAATGGTGAATCAATAAAATGACACGGTATGATTAGTCTTTGAAAGTCCTATTCGCACTGATTCTGAAAGCTAGATACTGGATTGATCCCTTTACTTTAGTTAAATATGTTGAGCTAGATTTCCAGCATGGGTAGGGAAGGAACTATAGTATCACAAAAAGTGATTTTAAATACATATTTTTAAACAGTCATCTTGAATAATGCTTCTCCAACATTATAAATTAAAAATAAGGTAAATTTAACTTATAGCTGTCATACTTGTACTACAGCATTATTAAAACAAATTCAGTCTAATATAATGTAAAGCTAAAAGCTAACAATAATTCAAGATAGTAAGAAAAAGGTACCAAGACTATTACCTTGATCCATTGCTGATAAGAATGCTCTCTCTTATTGTTAATGTGCAGTAATACCAGACCAACAGGAAATTAAAGATTTCATCAATTACCCTGATAACAAAGGTAAAAAAGAACTTAAAAAGAGCAACTAAACCAAGATCAAGTTCACAACAGTTGAGTTCCTTACCAATGATGAAGTTTGTTCAACTAAAGGTGCATTTTTATTTAGAGAAAATGAATAATGTTACAGTTTTTACCAGCACAGGTGGCTGTAGACATCTATTTCTGCCTTCCACCTAACAAGCTGGCCCTGCTTCCATCAGAGTACATGGTATACAAATGGATTAGCTTTGTGCACAATGGGATCCCTAATTTTTTTAAGTGTGTAAGCGATTTCTTCAATGTGTGTGGTCCTTTTAAATTTTTGGGTAGCTACAATTTTAGGTGATTTGTGCATGGCCTATGTAAGGACTTTTGGGTGCTGTGCAAGGGAGGGAATATTAGATAACTTATATTCATATATGCATCTTTATTGTAATAAAAGATCTCAAATGCTTTATGTAACTACTGCAGGGTGCATGGCATATTTGCTTGTGATGTAAGAATAGTCCAACATACATGCAACACAAATTGTGTCAAACTTTCATCTGATTAGCTTAACTTCATATTTATAAATTACCAAAGGGAAAAAATGACTGCTTAGTTGCAAGATTGTAAACAGCATAAATAAACTTCATAAATAAATATTAACAATAACTTGAAACAGGTAATCAGCAAGAGCAAAACATTTTAAAAGTGATCACATTGCAAGAATTATTTATTTAAATGTTTTCCTAGCAACCCAATGAGTTACACTCAAGTTGGACAGTTAAATTACATGTCTTGCAACTGGATCAATAAACCTGTCTAATGAATTATTCTACCATTTTTGAAAAATGTCCACAAACATTTTTCTTTTCAGACCTCTTGCTATGCGACAAGGCTTGGGCTTGACTTTTAAGTATGTTGAGACATTTGTTGGTCTAAATCATTCTTTGCTTGCCATGTGCATTGTGCATGTGTCATTTGTCTTATTTTCTAAAATGGTTCTTTTCAATATTATTCTAGGTATAATTTTTCTATAAATTTGAATATTTTCTTCATTCCATTCTAGTTGCATTATTCAATCATGCCTGTACCTTTACAATTAATTTTATTTCTCCTCAATATTTACAGTTTGTTTTCCAACTCAGATATTCCTTAAAGCAAAAGAAAAACATATTGCTGCTTTGTTCAATGTCCTGAGATGATCTTGATTCAGTCCTTCATATCAAATTCAATTACACTGCAAAAAACCTGAAAATGTCATGCTAATACTCAGACTTTACAGTAGATGGAGTATTACTTAAAAAAAAATCACAATTTACCATAGCACGCAGATATCAAATGTTATTTAATGCAAGAAAGGATGGAATGAAAAAAATGGTTCACGATGTTAAGTTCATTACACAGCAAAAAACCATGCTCAGTGCAGGAAATAACCAAAAATAAATAAAAAGGGACAAAGGCTGTATGGAAATTGATCAGTGGGAAGCATAAAAGTGAATCAAAAGCCATTATAAATCTATGAGTTTACAAATAGTAGAAGAGTAGGGCCAACATAGCATCAAAAAGGACAGCTTCTTGTGGAGGTTGAGGGTATGACTGAGTTACTTTTTTTCTGAAGAGGTGGACACTATCAGTGTTAAGGCAAAGAGCAGAGAAATTGGATCAGAAAGAAACGGATACACCAAATTGCAACATTTGCAGCAGAAAGGTCACGGGTTGCTGCCCATTCAAACCACAAGCTGCTGAGAGAAGTGTGAAAATTACACAGGCACTGGCCACAATCTTGTTTAGACATGCAAGTTGCAGATGTTGTAGACTTGTTTTAAAAAGAAAGATAAACTCAGGGAAAAATTTGAAGGGCACCAGCAAAAATGCAGGAATTTTGTCTAGACCACTGCACAGATCTTTCACGGAGTCAGAAAAAGAATGATAGGCGATGACTTCTTTCTGTACTGTATCATTCTATTTTACTCCAAAATAGAATTCATCAACTCCTCATGTCCAAATGTGTTCTTCATTTCTGAAGAGAATTCTTTTCTTGTGCATCTCCGCTAGGCATTTCAGGCTTGTTCATCCTTATTCATTAGGAAGGAGCAAAACCTAAACTAGTAATCATCACAAACTCAGCCTCTGCATCAGCTAGTGTCTGGCACTACATGGTAAAAGATGCTTCGTTGCACAGTGGCTTGGGGAAATGATGGGATTGTTGGATAGCAATTACTTGCCAACCTAGTTTTTCCTGAGATGCAGTTCTAAGGACAATAGTACCCTCTTACAATTCTTTACAAATTAACTCGACAATTAGGTGCACGCATGCCTGTTTGTGAATATTTTGGTGCGCAGCACAACACATCAGGCCTGAATCCCATTAACATTCATATCCATGCATGCATTTCCTGCACAATGTCTGAATAGCAAACAGCCTGATCAACTTACTCTTTCTATAACCAGAACACAGACCAATTTCCGTCTGCCCAGTGGCACCCTGGAGCACATTAGCTTGCTCAGCACAGAAACGTTTGTAAAGTTTACACTGAGGCATCCCGATAAATCATGCCATATTAAAAAGCATTTAAATGCAGAGGGCATAATTTTCAATCCAAGCGCAGGTGGTAAAATGGTAGTTGCAGATTGACTGCCCATAAAATGACATGCCAAATGTTCCTTCCTATTGACTTAAATAAAGGAAAACTTGTGCAATGCATATGACATGCTGCTGATCTTTCACTGATAATTTTCTATTCCTATCAAAATTTATTTTGAATCTGTAAGGTTTAAAATTACAGTTGCATTATTGAATTATCACAATTCATGCATTGTGAAATTTGGACTCAACAAAAATTAGTTATGCTGGAGACTACCCAGAGGATTGTCCTGTTTTTATCAAGCCTCCCTGTTTTTATCAAGTCATTTATATAACTAGGAAAAGCATTTATAAAGAAAATAGAACAGAATAATGTCCTCTAACAGATTCAATTATATACATAAAAGCATACAGCAAAATTGTTACAGAAATAACAATATAAAATCAATGTTGTGCTGCTGTAAACTGAATTGAAATCACATCAATGCAGGAGTTTTAATCAAGATCTATCCCAGGCTGTTGCAACGTAATTCTTTTCTGCTTGCAGTTTCAGGGGTTACAAGTAGAATAATGAGCAGTGATAGTACAGTTTCTCATAGACATCAGATTACTGTGCCATTTGTTACTAAACCAGGAAGTCTCACTGAAAATGGCCAGAATACTATGAAGAAAGTAAATAAAATTCAATTGCACAATTTAAGATTCAAGATAGGAAAGGGAAATAAAATGTGCATTTGGTCAATGCAGACAGCAGACACTGGGTCCAAATTAAAAACTTTCCAGCACTATCAATCTTTGGTTTTTCCAAGTTGCATTCTGTTCCTGAAAGATTGGTGCCATCAGAAAATATTAACATGTTCACTCTCCCAATATAAATATTTCACTTCCCAATATAAATTGCAGCAAGTAAAAGAGGACCATAAGAAAAGAGGGTACATGGGCGGCAACTTTTCAGGATATATAATAGCAAAGAGTTATGTTTATATAAACAATGTCCAATGTGACCAAACTGTTTTAAGCCCTACTTTCAGATGGACATGAACTCGAGTATTTAAATAATTCAGTTTTAATTTAAATGTAATATTGCAACTGTGCTTCCAATTGAAGGATGAACAAAACAAAACCTTTACCTATTCAGCAGAAACATGCAAGATATCGCACCAAGTAACAAGATGATGGTCAGATAAAGTTTGAACTTTTCATATTCATCTTTGTAGGCAAACCTGTGAAAATATTGTCAGAACAATGGTTAGGCCTCATCACAAATGGAATGAAATAAAGCAAAAATTTCACACCTTCTTTCAGTTTTAGGATCGCTCTTCAAATCCTAGCTTTCAGACAGGGCAAACTCTCACATGACAGGGCAAACTCAATTAGTGTTTCTCAGATGTTAATGGTTTCAGATAGATATTTCATTAAATTCAAAAGCAGCTACCGAGTGGGGAAAAAGAGCATATGTGAAATCAACTAATTTCAATCAGCAGTGTATTTCAGATCTTTGGGACACAGGAATAATTGTATGATTTCTGCAACTTTTATTGATTTATAATTTAGGAGTGTCCGATTGCACATTTTTGTAAGTTGTCATTAATTTAAATCTTTGTGCAATAATAAATTCTGGCTTTGATTTAACTGTATCCTGCTGTGGGATCCTTCCTCCCTGATTGTCCAAGCCTTTATTCACTGTATTTTCAAAATGCATAATGTACATTTTATTCAAAGGATAAACCTATGGATAAATACAAAGTGTGATGACAAAAAATGGATGATAAGTTATAGCATTAACACTCAGTGCGCCAATGGAAAACGATTAGTGTTTTCACCTGACCCCCACCGCCCACCTCACTTCCCAATGCAACTTGTAGTAAGTAAAGTTGGACCATTCTCCTGCAGAAAAGAGGACACATGGGCCTCAGCAATATACTGTACCTCTGAGTGAGTGGGCAACAGGAGTTATCTTGAAGCAAGCTGTCAATCAATCTTCCAGCAACAGAATTTGGAGCAAACTAAAGAATTATGGTGTTACTTTGTATAGAGAAAATTTAAGAGAAGTTCAAGTTATCCAGCACAGGTGGAAGTGGTTTCCATAAGACATAGGAGCAGAATTAGGCCACTCGGCCCATCAGATCTGCTCTGCTATTCAATCATGGCTGATATTTTTCTCATCCCCATTCTCCATTTGGGAAGTAGCCATTTTTAAAAATGGTAAACTCCGAACAGGTATCTGATCATTTTAAATTACAAAATTGTAATTACAATAAATTAATAATTTTCAACATACATGAATAACAATGGGCCAAATTTTATTGTAAAGAAGCATCTAAATGGTGGCTGCTGTTTTAAAAGATAGAAAATGCTGGAAATACTCATTAGATCTGGCCAAAGGTTCACTAATTTCTTCTGGAGTCAATTTATTTAAATGCACAGTGTGGCCTTGCACGTGTGGCAACTTAAGAGGCTGACTCGTGCACGGCTTGTGCAGAAACTTTTGGGTTCCTGCATAGTCTTGAGGCTTGCAGATAACATTATTTTTCTCTCTCCATAGATACCACCAGAACTAGAAATAACACTTCAGGTCAATGACCTTATATCAAAAGTCATCATCAGAAGCATCAACCCAAAACGTTCTCTCCAACAATGCTGCCAGACCTGCTAAGTATTTCTAGCATTTTCCGTTTTTATTTCATACTTTTGCCACTACAATACTTTGCTTTTGCATTGGTGCCTCTTAAGAAACTGGACCAAGTGAAGCAGGAATTACACGAGATAGTTTCACTGATGAAAAATCCCAAGTTCTTTGGAGTGATCAACAATTCTCACATCAAGTGCAATATCAAGCAAAAAACTAGGAGTGATATCTTATCGAAGCAGAAAATTTCCCCAATGATGCTCAACTTTGTCAATTTGCTGAGAATGGCTGGTTGCGCCAGATTTCTGATGTTGCTTCTGCTTTTGATAAGATCATGAGTGTGCATCATGGGGAAGTTCTCTGCTTAGTCACTATTGCTCAGCTCCTAGACAAAGTAAATCTTTCAGAGCTAAAATCTGCTCTTACTGGTTTTCTGAAGAAAAATGAAAGCCTGAAACTGGAGACTAAGACTGATCCTTCAATCCTGGGTGGAATGATTGTCAGTGTTGGTGATAAGTACGCTGATATGTTCATGAAAACCAAGAGTCAGAAACTCAAACTAATAAATGAAGCTGTATAATTGCATTGCCTAAATCTGAGCAATTTTCTGTTGGATGCTATTGTAAATCTGCTGCACTGTGTACAGTGATCACCGTCAGTGTTAGTGACTTTCATTACTGTGTTAAAGATGGAATAAAAGTATCTTTGAAAACAAAAATATCTTTGTATATTTAGGTTTATACATTATTGTGTGACAAGTTGCTGAATGAGTGAGCTCATAACATTACTGTCACTAGTGGAGTGCCACAAGGCTCAGTACTAGGTCCTCTTCTATTTGTGGTCTACATAAACGACTTGGAAGTTGGGGTAGGTGGTGAGATCAGCAAATTTGCTGATGACACTAAGATGCTTGGATTGGCGGGTACAGAGGAGCAGTGCCAGGCAATACAACAGGACATAGATAGGTTGGTAGACTGGGCAGATAGATGGCAAATGGAATTTAATCCGGATAAATGCGAGGTGATGCATTTTGGCCGGAAAAATGTAGAAGAGAGTTATAGGATAAAAGGTAAAACTATACGGAGCATAGAGACACAGAGAGACTTGGGGGTGCAGGTTCACAAGTCTCTGAAGGTGTCCTCACAGGTGGAGAAGGTGATAAAGAAGGCGTATAGTATGTTAGCTTTCATAGAAAAGGGTATGGAATACAAGAGTAGGAGTTTGATGTTGCAATTGTATAGAACGTTGGTTAGGCCTCACTTGGAATACTGCGTCCAGTTCTGGTCGCCGTACTATCGGAAGGATGTGGAGTCCTTGAGAGAGTGCAGAGGAGGTTTACCAGGATGCTGCCTGGTATGGAAGGACTGTCTTATGAGGAACGATTAAATAGACTGGGGTTGTTTTCCCTTGAAAGACGTAGGCTTAGAGGGGATCTAATAGAGGTGTATAAGATTATAAGGGGTATAGATAGAGTAAATGGTGGTAAACTTTTTCCACCTTCAGAAATGGATAGGACGAGGGGTCACGGCCTTAGGGTGAGGGGGGCGATGTATAAGACGAATATTAGAGGGCAGTTTTTCACACAAAGGGTAGTGGGGGTGTGGAATGCACTGCCGAGTAAGGTGGTGGGAGCAGGCACGCTAGGGCTGTTTAAGGGTCTCTTGGTCAGCCACACGAGCGGTATGCAGATAGAGGGATATAGTAGGACTGTTTAACTATGGCTTTTTTTCCCACAGGTAATTCGGTCCATACTTGACCAACAAGGAGCATGCATTCGGCAGGTGGTGCGAGAACAGCTCTTGGATGTTGATTCATGGGTTGCCTGGTGCTTCATGTCATAAAGGAGTGCTTTATCTGGACCATCTGAAGGGCACCATGACAGCTCAGAGACTATCGCTGTAGCTGTGCAGACACTTGGAATTGGGCCGGTGTCTGCGGGAGTTGGCGCGTTCTCCCCGTGGTTGCGTGGGTTTTCTCCAGGCACTCCGGTTTCCTCCCACAACCCAAAAATTCGCTCTTAGGCTGATTGGGAAACAAATTGTCCCTATAGTGAGAATCTTCCATATTAGGAATAATCTAAATTTAGAATAGGATAATGGAATTGCTACTATATAGTTATGACGGCAGCACGGGCTCGTTGGGCCGAAGGGCCTGTTTCCCGTGCTGTGTTGCTCTTTAAAAAAAAAAATTACACTAAGTGCAACAGAATACCTGGGACCTGAACAGGGCAAGCAGTACATATCTCCTAACCCAATCAAATTGAAGGATTGTGAATTTAACAGTGAAAGACTGAAAAAGCATGAATTATACTGAGTAAATTCAATATCAAATCAGGCATAGAGACAAAATGTTGCAGCTGTCCAAAACTCTGGTATGACTACACTTGGAGTATTGCGTACAGTTCTGGTTGCCGCATTATAAGAAAGATGTGGAAGCGTTGGAAAGGGTGCAGAGGAGGTTTACCAGGATGTTGCCTGGTATAGTGGGAAGTTCTTATGAGGAAAGGAGGAGGGACTTGAGGTTGTTTTCGTTAGAAAGAAGGTTGAGGTAATTGAGGCATACAAGATGATCACAGGGTTAGATAGGCTCTCACTGTCCACCCTTTCTCCTTGGATCGTGATGGCTAACACAAGGGGACATAGCTTTAAATTGAGGGTTGATAAATATAGGACAGATGTCAGAGGTAAGTTCTTCATTCAGAGAGTAGTAAGGGCATGAAATGCCCTGCCTGCAGCAGTAGTGGACTCGCCAACTTTAAGGGCATTCAGATGGTCATTGGATAGGCATATGGATAATACTGGAATAGTTTAGGTTCGAAGGTCATTAGATTGGTTCCACTAGTCAGCACAACATCGAGGGCCGAAGGGCCTGTAGTGCGCGATAATGTTCTATGTTTTAAGAAGTAAAAAAAAATTAGTTTAACATGATCAACAAATTAAATGGCACTCGCACACTTGCAATATTTCATTTTCAGTGCCAAATAGGCTATTTGTTAGCAATTAACATCACTTCATTAGAAGAGTACTTAAACTGGAATAGTCAAAGCTTAACTTTATGGCAAGTTTGCTTTGTATCCATCATGTAAATATTATAATATCTGCCATTCAAATGGTAGGCTAAACAGTAAGATGTTGCTTTTATGAATCTAACAAAAAACAATGCGACTTGGACAGTAAATGTGGATATTCACATTTAACTGCACATCTGCATTTTGGCTGATATTCCTATAGCAATTGTAAGTGAGCATCATTAGCTTCATCACAGTTTTCACAGGAAAAACTGGAGCAATACAAAATGAACTATATGGAGTGGCATGTACTGGGAACGATACTGGACCCTGATGCAATGAATGGCAATGGTGCTGTGATATAATGTTGTTTTCGCCCATTACTTTATTGACTTATGAAGTATGTGGAGAATGTGGCTGGTATGTCTGCAAGTAAACCAGGAATGTAGATAAAATTTGAAACAAATTCTTTATCCCTTAGTTTCAGAAGAGAAGATTTTATTCAAGTGGCTCAACCGCTATTTTGTATAGCTATGGTTTCTCTACCTTCAGCTTAGCGGAATTCACTGTTGAGAAAACTTCAAAGCCTACTCATAACAAAATGTTGAAGATGTTACAATGTGGTGTCCAGGAAATCGTGTGCTGAATTCAGTTCAGCAGTAAGCTTGGGTTACCTTTAAGAGTGTCACATTGCACCTTTTGGCAGAAACAAATGCAACTAAAAATAGTTTTAGTTTATGTTCATTGGACTTCTTACAGAATTTTACTAAACTAAGTGATGAACAACAGGAAGCAATTTGTACTTCCTGTCTCTCAACTAGAATTGGTGCTTGGAACTAGAGGAATGATAAGTGGAAAGGGATGCAAACGTAAGTGGCTTTTTAATTTTAAAAGAAAATCCCAGTATCATAAATTGACTAATGAGGTGAAAATTAAATAGTGTTTATTGTGGCTGTTAACTGTGGTGACAAATTCACTAAACACTGATTTGATACAAGTTAAAGGAATTCCAAACATACCAAGTTTGATTCCTGACCTGCGTAGGGTAATCTGATTGGAACACTATAAATTTACATTAGAAGCCCTGTGAGGTCATGGGGAAATAGGTCGAGTTCTTACTCATGATCACTATATAGTTAGAAAGTGCAGGTACGCACATCAGGTAAGAACAGGACTGGGTTCAGTTGTGATGCCCCCGGAAGTTAAGTATTCTGCTGACATCGTCTCAATTCACACATTAAGAATGACTTCTTGGACTAATGCCAGGGGGCTGCTGGCATCATGGAATTATACCTGGGAGAAGTTAAAACCTTCATAAAAGGGAAGAAAACAAAATATTAAAAACTCTCTCTTTGCAAAGCTATCGAAGAAGCAAAGTAAGCAATCAAAAACATTGGAAAGCGTGCTGGAAGATAGTTATGAAAGACAGACCAAAAAGTGAATTGGTATTACTTAGCCTGCTTGCTGAGAAGTGTTACATTCACATTTCCAAGCACCAGGTTTAAGTATAACCTGAAAGGAGGAAAAAAAACATTAAAATATGCAGTTTTTCAAATATCCTATTTGAATATTAACATTAATGTTAACAAAAATTGGAGCTAAAGTTGTCTCACATCAATTCCTTGAAGAAAATATAAATATACAGAAGTTGGGTAAAAAGAACGCAGTCTGGTGATATATCAATTAAGATTGCTGGAAAGTAATACATCTTGTGCTGGTGAAGTTAATTCTGAAAGAATCATCTTTCTTAGCAAAATTGAATCCCCTTCATTCTTTCCACTCACCATAGCTAGTAAATTAGAATGAATCTGAAAACATGGGATTTTCGTGAAATTTCCATACTAATATAGATTTTGAGAGACTAACTAAACATTTTATTAATGACCACAATCTAGATGATACAATTTAAAATAAAAATTCATTCTACAATTTCCTCCTATTTTTTGAAGGGCGATGTTGATACCTGCATATTAAAGTTGTTCTATATTATTCTAATGTTTAAAAACGCTACATATTACTGGCATGTTAAAAGTGAACAATTCTCAACTGTTTGGCATAAAAGTGTTTTAACTGTCCTCATTAGCTCCAGGCCAGTAAAGAAACAAAGTATTCCTAATTCCAATGTCTATTTGGTGATCTTGGTGGAAATTTGTATGTATGCCTATGTGCATGTGTGGATATTGGTTTAAGAATACAAATGGACCTTGTCATAGCTCTCCTTATAGGTCCATGCCAATATTTTACTCTTCAGGTTCATATTAAAAATACAAAGAAATTTGGCATATCCACTACGACTCTCACCAACTTTTACAGATGCACCATAGAAAGCATTCTTTCTGATTGTATCACAGCTTGATATGATTCCCGCTCTGTCCAAGACTGCAGAAAATCACAAAGGACATGAACAAAGCCCAGTCCATCACACAAGCCAGGCTCACATCACTGACACCTTCTACAATTCCCACTGCCTCGGAAAGCAGCCAGCATAATCAAAGAACTCACGCATCCAGACATACTCTCTTCCACCTTCTTGTCCTGAAAAAAATACTAAAGTCTGACATCATGTACCAAACAACTCAAGAACAGTTTCTTCCCTGCTGCTATCAGACATTTGAATGGACATACCCCATATTAAGTGGATCTTTCTCTGCACCTTTGCTATGACATAACACTACATTCTGCACTCTCTCCTTTCATTCTCTAAGTACAGTATGTTTTGCCCATATAATGCAGAAGAAACAATACTTTTCACTGTATACATGTGACAAAAATAAATTAGAAAATCAAATCATACCATTGGAGCAATAACCTAGAATGTACCTGGTGTCAGAGTTCGTATTGTCTCCTGCACCTCCTGCATTCCTACTTCCCTCCTAATTCAACTTACCTTCTTGATTCCTGTACCAGCTAATACTCTCCCTTCTTTCCAGGTTATCACCCAGTCAACCCTTCCCTTCACAACTTCCCTTTTCAAAAAAGCCAACCTTCTAACCTTTCTAATTACCATCCCATTTCCTAATTATGAAATGACAAATTTATATAATACATTTATACACTGTCTTTCTAACCTCAAGACATAGAAGGTTTATGGCACAGAAACAGGCCATTTGATTTATCGTGTCTACTCCACCTAGCCCAATTCCACTTTCCAGCATTTGGTCCGTAGCCTTGTAGATGTTAGACACTTTAGGTGTCTAACCCAGGCACCTTTTAAATGAATGAGGTTTTTGCCTCCACTACCCTTTTAGACAGTGATTTTCAGATCCTTACCACCCTCTGGATGAAAACAAAGGGTTTTCTCCTTTCCCTTCCCATCTTTGTACAAATCACTTTAAATTTAATAATGCCTTTCAGTCTAGTCATTGATCTCTCTGCCAAGGTAAATAGCCCTTATCCTCCACTCTATCCAGGTCTCTCAAGTTTGTACATTCCAAGAAAATATCTCCTCAGCTCCTCTGTTCCAATAAAAACAACCCCATCCTAGCTAATCTTTTCTCAACTTCGTTTTTCCAGTCCTGGTAACATCCATGTAAATCTCCTTCAAGGCCTCTTTAGCGCAATTAGAACCTATTTGCAATGAAATGATCCACAGTACTCAAGTTGTGGTCTAATTAATGATTATTCAATTCCAGCATAACCCCCCACTCTTAGATTCTAGACTGCAGCAAATAAAGGAAAGGAGTCCATGTGCCTTCTTAACCACCTTGTCATCCTGCCCTGTTGCCTTCAGAGATCTGTGAACATAACGTCTGTCACTTCCTCAGTATTCTCCTATTGCGTATTGCTTTTGTCTTGTTTCATCTCTCCAAATGCATCGCAACTCCAGGTTGAATTCCATTAGCCACATTTTTTGCCCACCGGACAACTGACATCTTCCTTCCTCACTGTCAATCACTCAAGGGCAATCAGAACCTATACTTTAATGTTTCATCACAGTCCCTCCATCAGATATTGGTGTCAGCCTTAATTATGCATTCAAATCTCTTGACTGGAGAAAAGAGCTTTCTCACAGAGGCAAGAGTACCACCACTAGCACCAAAGGTTTTTCAATATGTTGCCTCTCAGCTCTGTGCCAATCTCCTAAAATATTCTATTCAGATTTCGCCAGTTCAGTGTTCACCCTTCCTGCTGAACTGAAATGGTTCAAAATAAAGTCCTCAATAATATTCTCTATGGCACATTATTCCTCTGCAATCTTTCTTTGGCATTGACAAGTTGGTCATGCCATTTTCTATCAATGCATCTGCCTCTGTCACACTATGGGAATGGCCATGCATGGTTCCGGTTATATTTATATAAAAGCAATCAGTGAATCTCCATGCGAGTATATTCGCTTTTCTCATTCTCGTCTTTCCTGCCCAGTCATTTTTGTTACTTGCAACCTGCTCCTTGTTGAGATCATCTGCACACACGGTATCAGCTTTTACATGTGCAAATAACTTCCTGATAAGGAAGTTGAGATTATCTCAAGCATAACCAGAAAATAAGGAAGATTAGAATCCTGTTCAATCTCAAACTGAGTTTCAAGCCCAACATTCTATCTACCATCAAAATGACCTACTGTGCAACACTGACTATCTTGAACCCAAATTCAACTACACCAATACTTTTCCCGCTAGTCTCCTATTCTCCTCCACACTTCATAAATTTCAACTTGCCCAAAATGCTTTGCCATAGGTATCCTGCTCACTCATTCATTCTTCATATCTACCCTAATGTATTCTGGTTTCCACTGTTCAATATGCCTATAAATCCACTGGTGGCCATGCTCTACCTTACCTCTGCAGTCACATCTAGCCCAATCTCTCTCTCATTAATCTCTTAATCTGATTCTGGCCTTTCTTGCATCCAACTTTTTTTCATCCTACTGAAGGTGACATAGGTATCAGTTCCTCAATTCCATTATTTAGAGGTCTGTCCTCAAATACCTCTATGTTCTCCTAATTTCAACAAATTCTCAAAACACATCATCAACCAAGATTTTGGTCACCTCTTTGTGAATATGTGAACAGAAACAGGACCACCAGCTAAGAAAAAAAACAAAGTATTCTTTATGTAAAAAGATGTGATATGCAGTATTTGCATGCTGTTGTTGGATTACTTTAGTGATGGTTGCCTGTTCAGAGAGAAAATTGTCTGCACCATTTTCAGCTTCAAATTCAGTAATTAAGTTTAAATGTTGTGACCTCATTTTTTGTTGAACGAAAATAACAACTCCATCCAAATATTAAAATACAAAAATATTACATTCAAATGGGAAACCAAATTTAAATTTCTGTTGGTTGTTCCTTAAGAAACAAAATGGAAGAGGAGTTGCAAGGGGTAAATCTACAAGGGGTTAGCACACTAGTGTGTCACTGCTGAGACTTGTGTTTGTATGCAGATAAACAGAAGAGATGAAAATTTATCTCACTTCAGCTTCAGCATCCTATATAATTCACCTTGGAAGCCCCAAGTAGTAAATGTCAGTCACAATATAAAAGTATTTAATTTGTCATGATTTTGTTCAGAATATCTACCAAGGTTGGCTGATGTGCAAAAAAAAAGTCACATTTTGTGCAATACTGGTTGACCTTCTGAGTTTGCGGCTCATTATTGGACATGATAAGTTTTGCTCTGCATTTAACCGACACTGTGCCCAAAAGGAAAATACTGCACTACTAACTGCTAATATATTTGAGCAAAAAATCTCAATCAATAAATACAAAATTGAGTGCAGGTTGCTGTCAGCTGAAGCCTCCCCCATTATCGCCTCACATAGGCTTGAATAAAAGCTGAGATTGTTTGTGGAGAAACTGATGCAAGCCCATATTGCCAATACTGCACTTTGTATTTACAGAGAAATTTTTTAAAATGAGAAAAAACATACCCGTTCTTCTTGGGCAAAAATGCTTCCATCTCAAAGAAAACATTGCGTCGTTCTTTGATGTCATTACTAAGCTTCTGTATGACTTCAGCTTCTTCGACATTAACGGAATGTTTATACCTGTGTGAAAAACATTTTTTTAAGCTGTCACACATCTTAGCCCTTATCATGTTAAAGAAACAGAAACATGATATAACAACAATGTGTATGTTTCTATCTAGCTACAGGGATGAAACTGGATAAAGACAAAGGTCTGAAATTTTGTGACAGCATCATTTTACTATGTCAGTTTTCGTGACCTGTAATTAAATTCACATATTCCCAGGCCAGTTCAAATGGGTAGAATTATTAGTAGAAACATTACTTTTCCCTTTGTTTACCTTCTATTACCATCAAAACTGTGGACAAATGCATTGTATCAAATAACCAAAGTGACTTCAGCATTGCAGCATTCAAGCCACAGTACAGGATGAAGTCCATACTAACAAGAGAACATGACCTTGCTGGACAATGTACATCACTGCTTTGCTTTGCAAGTACTTCAGTGCTTCACAAACTACTTTCCAAAGTGACCAGCAGTAACTCAGCACTGTCTATTCAAGGGCAATTGAAGATGGGCAACAAATATTGATTTACAGTGGTGTCCATTTCCCATGAATGAATTTAGAAAAAAAACATTTGAAAATTCATATCGCCATGAATGTCAGCAAAAGCAAACAGCAATAAAGCAGCAAGATAAATCATGAAACGAATAATATACCACAAAAATATTAAAATCTGATAAGCATTTAAGGGCAGCAGAGTGGCTAGTACTGCTGCCTCTCAGCTTCAGAAACCTGGGTTCAATTCCGGCCGTGAGTAACTGCATGGAGTTTATACCTTCTCTCTGTATTAGCATTGGATTTCTCCAGGTATTCCAGTTTGCACCCATAGTCACAAGATGTGTAGGTTAGATGGATTAACCATGGTAAATGGTATAGGAGCAAGCAAGGGGCCTTCTGCACGATGGGGTGCTATGAAAATATTTTTAAAAGTACTTTATGTAGGTTTCAGTCTGCTCCTTCCTGGGTAGCCAGTTGTATTGTGTCAATGCATTGCCCTCAAATTGTCATTTTTATTATATTTGCTCAGACATGATTTAACAAAGAAGGACTTATTATAAATTAGTAGCATAGGCAAATTGTCAAATTAATTTTAGAATACCTATTAAAGAAGGTTGTTTTGAGTTTAATACCAGTTCACAATAACTGCAAGGGGAATTTTACTTTCCCGCCTGCCATGGGAACCGTAGCAAGTTGGACACAGACTATGCAGAGAGGTCTGTTGACCTTGGGCAGGATTTTCCTACCCTGGGGAAGCACGGCTGGAAAATCTATCCTGCATGTTTGATTCTCAGCTTGCTGATGTTGCATTGTTAAGGCAGATTCATGTGTTGTGAGTTTTTCTTTTTCTGCAATGGACAAGTATCACAACATTCTGCATTCTGAGCTGCAGTACTTGCAAAATACAATAAAAATGACAATTTGAGGGCAATGCATTGACATAATACGAGTGACTACCCAGGAAGGAGCAGACTCAAACTTACATAAAGTGCTTGTAAAAATTTTATTTTCATAGAACCCCACAATGGAGAAGGCCCCTTGCTTGCCCTTATCCCATTTACCATGGTTAATCCATCTAACCCACACATCTTGTGTCTGTGGGAACAAACGGAGTATCCAGAGAAATCCAATGCAGAGACGGAGAGAAGGTATAAACTCCACGTAGTTACCCAAGGCCAGAATTGAATCTGGATTTCTGGAGCCACTGTGCAGTCCTGATGTTACACACTTAACTCAGATTTTAATATTTCTGTGGTGTATAACATCTCACCGAATAAAGAAAAATGTTCATGTCTTGTAATTCCCATTTTTGTCAGAGATCTGAAGTAATCAACCTTCACATATTTCCTTTCAGTGTACAAGTTTCAACATGTCTCTCTTGACTTGGAATGTACTTTGCTAAACATCTTCATTTACGTCCTCTGCAGTCACAGTTTCAAAGACTTCTATGAAAAAGACTTCTGCATCAGACTTTGCTCACCACTCCCCTGGCCCTTCTGCCTGCCGAAATCTATGACAACTCATGCTCTACTTTTTTCCTCACTCTCTGGCCTGCCAAACTCCACTGAGACTGGCTCACTATTTCCTCCCAATCCGCTGATCCCCACAGCTCCAACAAAAGGTCAGTGGCATAGCACATTGACCACTGGGATAAGACAGCAAGCTGCTCCTGGTCTTGTTACTCTCCTCCCAGCATTGGATATGATGGCAATCATAAGAACAGAATTAGGCCACTCAGCCCACTGAGTCTGCTCCACCTTTCAATCGTGGCTGATATTTTTCTTATCCCCATTCTCTTGCCTTTTCCCTAAACCCCTGATCTCCTTATTAATCAAGAACCTGTCTATCTCTGTCTTAAAGACACTCAATGACCTGGCCTCCACAGTTTCTGCGACAAGCAGTTCCATAGTTTCACCCCTCTGGCTGAAGAAATTCCTCCTCATCTCTGTTTAAAAGGATCATCCCTTTAGCCTGAATTTGTATCCTCTGGTTCTACTTTTTCCTACTGGGGGTAACATCCTCTCCATATCCACTCTATTCAGGCCTCACAATATCCTGTAAGTTTCAATAAAATTCCCCTCTCATCCTTCTAAACTCCAACAAGTACAGACCCAGAGTCATCAACCATTCCTCATACAACAAGCTCTTCATTTCAGGGATCATTCTTGTGAATATCATCTGGACCCTTTCAAAGCCAGCACATCCTTCCTTAGATACGGGGCCCAAAACTACTCACAATACTCCAAATAGGGTCTGACCAGAGCCTTGTAATTCCTCAGAAATACATCCCTCTCCTTATATTTTAGCTCTCTTGACATGAATGCTAACATTGCATTTGTCTTCCTAACTACAAATTAGGACTGAACCTACACATTAACATTAATAGAATCTTGAACAAGAACTCCCAAGTCCCTTTGAGTTTCTGATTTCCTAAGCATTTCCCCATTTAGAAAATAGTCTATGCGTCCATTCGTCCTTCTGAAGTCCATAACCTTACATTTTTCCACATTGTATTCCATCTGCCACTTCTTAACTGTCCAAATCCTTCCGCAGCCCCCTGCTTCCTCAATGCTACCTGTCTGTCTACATATCTTTGTATCATCTGCAAACTTAGCAACAATGCCTTCAGTTTCTTCTTCCAAATCATTAATGAATATTATGAAAAGTTGTGGTCCCAGCACCAACCCCTGAGTAATACCATTAGTCACTGGCTGTCATCCTGAAAAAACCCCTTTATCCCCACTCTCTGCCTTCTGTCAATCATCCAATCCTCTAACCATGCCAGGATCTTACCATTAACACCATGGGTTCTTATTTAACAGTCGCCTATGCAGCACCTTGTCAAAAGCCTTCTGGAAATCTAAATAAATCACGTCCACTGGTTCACCTTTATCTAACTTTCTTGTTACCTCTTTAAAGAACTCTAACAAATTTGTCAGACGTGACTTTCCCTTGATGAAGCTATGCTGACTCAGTTCTATTTTATCGTGCATTTCCAAGTGCTTTGCAATCTCATCTTTAACAATGGACTCTAAACTCTTGCTAATGATTGAAGTCAGGCTATCTGGCTTATAATTTTCCATCTGCTGCCCCCTTCCCTTCTTAAACAGCAGTGTTATGTTAGCTATTTTCTAGTCCTCTGGGACGCCAGCTTTCTCCAGTGATTGCTGACAGATACCATCAATGCTTCCACAATTTGCTCAGCTATCTCTTTTAAAAAGTTGGGGTATACTCCATCACTGCTCCCTTAGGGTTCCTACATCTTAAGTTCCCTAATCAAGTCTGCCTCATTACAAATCACCAAATCCAGAATTGCCTGTTCTGTGGAAAGTGTCACAAAAGTTGCTCCAAAAAAAAACCCATCTCTTAGACATTCCACAAATTTCTTTATTTGGGATCCACTACCTACCTGATTTTCCCAGTCCACTTCATATTGAAGTCCCCTATGATGATTGTGATATTGCCTTTTTTTTTTTAAACATGCCTTTTCTATTTCCTCATTTATTTTCTGCCCCATATCCTGACTACTGCTGGAGGACTTGTCCACAACTCCCATCAGGGTTTTTTTACCTTTGTGATTCCTCAACTATACAGTAAATAGAAAAGAAAAGGACTACTCTAAAATTGCTAGACTCTGCTAGGATCTTTGTTTAATTAACTTAGGAGTAAAATTCATTTCATCAATGGGGATCAAGTAATTGTCATTAAATATTTTAAATACTTTGTAGTTTTAAAGGTATAAGTAATACCTTTAATTAGTCCATAAATATACATGTATTTTCTATACATTTTCAGAAGTTAACAAAGAACTTAGATGCCATAGTTAGAGTGTCCTTTGATAATAAACATATGTTAGATACAGTTCTTTAAAACATCCAATTATTGGTATCACAAGGCCATAAAGAACACTTAATTTCCTGACTAGACACGTTATCAGAAATAACTAATACAAGAGTGAGTTTTAATGAGGTTGCCTTCATAGTTTCTAATCAAAACAGAGTCAGAAAGATATTAACGTCACAGCTAATGAAAAAGTTATGGCAAGGAACTTAATGGGAACTGACAAGAATTAGGGGTAACATGATGACACCCTTGAAATTGTAGATAGTGATAAAAGCTCAGTCATTGAAGTGATGAGCCATGTATACATGTGTTTCATGATGTTGGCAATAAACAAACTTATCAGGGCTATAATCGGGGAATATCTTGAAGACAAATTGAGTTGACCACATCCCTTAAACATTCAGTTAACTTCACTGAGAAGGCCACAAAATACTATTGGCTTTTCTAGGCCCCCCCTTTATCATGAAAGGATGTCCATGTGAGACTAGTTTGTAAGGCTGTAGGCAATATAGAGACATGATGAGGATCTTCAAGAAAATTGCACATATTGACACAGACATCAATTCCAATCATTGTCTTGTAAATTGAGTTTGTGTCTTTATACGTCCTGTTTGTGCACACAAGTCTTCACCTGAGGAAGAAACTTGAGCCTCCGAAAGTTGGTGCTGCCAAATGAACCTGTTGGACTTTAACCTGGTGTTGTGAGACTTCTTATTAAGACACTAGATGACAGGCTTAGGGATGATATATTGGAGTATTCCATGAGGTATCGTGATCTCTCAGATCAGGGTGGTTTAGTAAGTTTTCTATTGAATCAATACATAAACTATGTCATTTGTAACACTTTTGATTGGATTGTGTCCAACTGACTGTGAGCTGCAGAATTATATAAACCAGTTTGATTTTCTTTGTTTGGTGGAGTGATGTCTGACCCATTGTGCTTCTCACCTTGCTAGCAAGTAAAATAAAGACAACCTGTCAGTTAAGTATCTTGTGTTAATGTGTGTTTGTGTTCAAGTCAAACTCAGAAGTTGAGATTTTGACACTACCCACAGAGATTCTGTGCCTGCTGATCCTATATTAATTACTTCTTGCTACTGATTTAACTTCATTCCTTACTAACAATGCAACCCCGAACTCTCTGCCTATGTGCTAAATCTCCTTGGATATTTAGATCCCTGCTCTGATTCCCTTGCAGCCATGTGATGCCCAAAGCATCATACTGGCTAATTGCAATGTGCGCAACAAGCTCATTTACCTTGTTCCATATAGTACACACATTAAGGTCCTGCACTGACTATCTCCCTTCTCATACTTGTCACTTTTTTTGCTCTACTTGAGGTTAGATTCTTGCCACTTCCTATACTCTTTGCTCAGTTACGTTAAAACTTTAATAACATCCTCTGAGCCTCAGCTCCTTTAACTAGTTGAAAGTCCTCAGCATTAACCTGTACTTCTACCCTCTCCTTTGACTTTCTAATTCTCCAAACAACTGAACCCTGCCCTGATTATTTAGTTTAAAGCCCTATCTACAGCCCTTGTTAAACGATCCACTAGACATGAAGACCAACCTATCAGGACATCCAATCCTCTAACCATGCTAGGTCCTCTTTCCCAATACTGGTGTCACGAGTTCAAACCCATTCCTCCCAAATCAGTCTTTTAGCCACACATTTACCCCCTTAATCTTATTGACCCTGTACCTATTAGCTATTGGCTGAGGTAGCAATCCCAGAGATTATTATCTTATTTGGTTCTGCTTTTTAATTTAGCTTCTTGCTGTTCATACTCCCTTAGGTAAAACAAAATGAAAGGTTCTGTTATGTTATTGGTATCTAAGTGGACCACGTCAACTGGATCTTAACCTTTCCGCTCCAATTCCTTCGCAGTCCAGATGAGATATCCTGAATCCAAGCACTAGGCAAGCAACACAACCTTAGGGATTCTCGATCCTGGTCACCGAAGACAGTGTCAATGTCCCTAATTATACTATCCCCAATTGTGACTACATTTCTTTTTTCTCACCCCACATGAATGGATCTCTGTTCCACGGTGTCTTGGTCAGTTTGCTCATCCTCCCTGCAGTACCATTCCTATCCACACAGGGCACAAGAGTCTCGAACCTGCTAGGTAAGTTCAGGGACAGAGGTTCCTACAACCCTACCTCCTGGATCCCTCTAGCTGCCTCACTTGCAGCCACACCTTCCTGTCCCTGACCACTGGCCAAATTCAAAGTATTTAATCTAAGGGTGTGACTACCTTTTGAAACAGTGTCCAGGTATCTCTCCCCCTCCCTGGTGTATCACAGATTCCGAAACTCAGAATCCAGCTCATCCACTCTGAGGTGCAGTTCCTCAAGCAACCAACACTTAATACAAATGTGCTCATTGGGAACCATGATGAAGTCCACCAGTTCCCACATCATGCATGAACAACATTGGGAATAAGATTTCACATTTTAAATCGTTCCTTTTCAGAACTAGAGGGATTGATTGGCATTGTATTATCAGCCTATTGTTAAAAGAGAACTTAAACTAAGTCTGGCAATTGAGTGTAATAATTAATATTCTTGAATGTTCTTGAAGATAGCACGGAGACATGGGTGTATTGCAGTTTGCATGAAGCAAATGGCAGAGCAGCATAAAATGACTTAGCAATTTCTGGAGATTAGGCTATGAAAGCAATTGGAACTGGTCAAATTGTATGAAATTTGATTTTTCAGCACAGGAAACATGTATTACAATTTTCTTTGCAAAACATAATTAAAATAATATTACATTGTACATCATTAATTTATTTACCTTCGCAGGTTGCAAGCAAGGTCTTTTATTCTTCTTTTTTGTTTACTTATCGAGTTGCTACATATAGTCTGAAGGTTCGTAAGTTCATCCAGTTTTTGTCTATACACCTTATGCGTTTCCTACAATAAAAAAATAAAATTAGAGATTCTGCAGATAAATCCATAAATAAGACAAGATCACAGAACCAAATTGAACTAAACAGTCCATCATTTTAAAGATGTTTAGCAAATCCAGTGCCCAGATCAAGATGCAAGGATAAAAGGAATAAACTAACTGGGAAAAAAACTGCAAAACATCAGATTTGTGGTATTTTCCTTTCTCCACCAAAGACCGCTTAACTCCATTTACATTCCCTTCACTAAGAAGTGGTTGCTAATGTCAAGTTTTAAAAGAATCCCTTATTCAAGTAATGCAACATCTTGTGGTGTGGACTGTTTGATTAAAATATCAGGTTGTGTTGCAACTCCATCAAGCCATTAGGTGATAGAAGCAGAAATAGGTCATTTGGCCCTTTCAACCTGCTCCACCTTTCAATATGATCATACTTGATCCTCTGTCTCAATGCATGAAGCGTACATGCCAATTACTAAGCTAATTTTACATTATGTTTAATGGTTTATGCACATTCCTGATAGAACATGGTATTTCCCACAGTTTTTTTCCCCATGTAGCATTATTAAAATAGGCACAATTTGCCACAACTTCCACCACCTGTTCAGTTATTACACTTATAGGAGTTGTGACATGTTCTCTAATTTAACCACCTAGTTAAGGTTTAATAAAACTATATTATACATGCAGGTTAAGAAGAACTGTATCAACATTACAAAAATGCTCACTCATCATCACTAAACTGTTGTCATCTGACTGGCATAATTTTATTCTTGGATGTTGGAGAGAACTATTATAAGGGGCAACATTTTCCTTTAGTGTATTGTTGTCCATTATAAATCATTAATTAGCAAAAGGTGTAGCTACGGCAACATGTGTAACCACAGATAATAATTCTTCTAGAAAACATCTAACATACAAGTAATTATAGGGGTAAAGAAGGATGTTGATGGCACATGGTAATAATGACACTAGACTTGCATTCCAGAAGCTCATGCTAATTTTCAGAAGGCATGTGATCAATCCCACCACAACAGATGCTGGAATTTAAATTAATAAATCTGAAACACAAATTCAGTAATGTTGACCAAGAGAATTATCATTAGATTGTTGCAAAAACCTGAACTGGCTCACTAATGTCCTTTAGAAACATTATGTTCCTCCTTTAGGGAAGGAACTTCCTTAACCAGTTTGTCATCCTTAACCAATTTGGTCTACGTATGACTCCAGACCCCTTAGCTGTCCTCTGCAATGGCACAGCAAGCCGTTCAGTTCGAAGGCAACTATGGATGAGTAACAAATGATGGCCTTGCAGCAATGCTTGAATCCCATGAAAGAAAGAAAAAAGCAGATTTAATTCTAAAAACATACATTTCCATTCAGTGCAAAACGTTACAGTCTGATAGAAGGATGAAATCTGGCATTAATTTAATCATGCAGCAAATCTTACATAAACTTCTAGATTTTCTTTGACTTCAGAGAGTTTGCTGAGAATGTTCATAGAACTCCTGGAGGGCAAAGAGAGTCCATTTGGCCCAACAGGTCCACACTAACACTCTGACAGGGTATCTTACCCAAGCTCTCTCTCCACCCAAATCCAGTGATTCCACACATACAGTATGATTAATACACTTAATCTATACATCTTAAGACACCCAGAGGCAAGTTTATCATGGCCAAGATGACCTGCATATCTTTGGACTGTGGGAGGAAACTTACACAGGCATAGGAGAACATGCAAACTCCACACAGTCACCCAAGGCTAGAATTGAACCTGGTGTGAGGCAGCAGTGCTAACCACAGTGCTATCAAGTTGGTGCCTTTTCTAAACTGTTGGGATGAAGCCCTATATTTGAACCCATAATTTTAATAGATAACTTAGAAGCAGTAATCAATAATCAAAACACACTTGCACATTGCTCTTTTTGTCTTACCATTTACCAACAAATGTACAAGAGATTGACATTCCCATGAATACACTATGTGGACTTGAGCAGAGATCACATTCCAAATGACAGTGCCTATTACTAATTAAAAATGTAATTGACAACATCTAAACTTCCAATGAGCAACACGTAGCTCATGGCTGTCGTATTGGAAAACATAGCTTCAGCGCAAACTTCAGAGACACCAATATATACAGGTTTAAATCAGTTATTTACTTCAGAAATTAAAAATTATGAAAATTGTTCTTTCATGTCCCATATTCTAAACAATTAATATTTAGTTATTAACTGAACAATTGTAGGATTAATTTATTGCAGTACAACTTACTCTTTGAAAAGAAATCTATTTCAGATAAAAGTTACTTTGATGTGACAGATCACAAACAATACAAATTGAGTAACTCAAGATTTTTAAAACCAGCATAGAACCAATGGCATTAAAGTGAACTAGTGTAAACACTCCAATTGATCGTATTAATTCTTCCTTTTATTTTGTTTTGTATTTAGTCAGTACAATTTTTACCTTTTGAAGGCAATAGTTTTACATGAACTGTTGCGCTTCACTATTTTTATTTTCTTTGAAGATGTCATGAAACCTTAACCTATGTGCTTGCGTGGGTTTTCTCCAGGTGCTCCAGTTTTCTCCCACACCCCAAAGATGTGCTCTTAGGCTAACTGGCAAAACAAATTCTCCCTAAATTGTCTCAAATTTGGCTTTTAATCCATACATCTTTCAACATGGACAGGGATCGCGGGTAGAGGTGGGAACATCGGGGTGGCAGCGCGGGCTCGTTGGGCCGAAGGGCCTGTTTCCCATGCTGTTTTGTTCTTTGTATATTTATTATTTTTAGTGACTTGGTCACTTGTGGTCAGCAGTGACCACTCTCTGATCAGATTTAGCTGATACACATAAAAATAAAGCAGTTTCTACTCTGACCAGTAATGTAGCTTTACAATTTTAATATCACAAAAGGTCTTCTGCCATTTCCATAGCTCAAGTTTTCCAACAGCCTTTATAAACAATACTGCCAGCTTTTTGCCAAATTGTTTCTTCAAACCACCAGGCTGCCTAAATTCAGACAACTTGTGTCAAGAAAGAGATTTTTACATACAAATGCAATAGGAACAGTGGCACAGTTGACAGTAATGAACATGCAAGAGGTCACAAATTCAAAACTCATCAATGAACTTTGTATACGCTCATTTGTGGGTTGGATTCAGAGTAGATATTCATGAAAGCAAACAGATGGTCATAAAATACAACTGATTCACTAAAGTTCAGGGAAGGAAACCTGTTACTTCCATCTGATCAGGTTCATAAGTGACACCAGAGTCCAGTACGTGGTCTTTACACCTCAAGCAAGCCATTCTTCATCAACTTTTTTAACAAAACTATAGACGTACAATAAATTCCAGCATGTCCCATTTCCAAGATTAAATTTAAAAAAATGCTCTGGACTATATAAGCTCATATCTGAGATCAGAAACATAAAAAGCTTATGTACTAATTAACTTAGCAAATGATCTCTTGCCATAAATTTTTTATAATTTACATTATTTCAGTATACTTTTCTAGTGAGAATCAAAATTTTCAGGGAGGAAGCTGGCACAGTGGCAATAGGAAGATATGGTGGCACATTGGTTAGCATTGCTGCCTCACAGCACCAAGGACACAGTTCGAATTCAGCCGTGAGTGACTGTTTGTGTTTGTACATTCTCCCTGTGTCAGCCAGGTGCTCTGGTTTCCTCCCACACCCCAAAGATGTGCAGATGAATTGGCCATGCTAAATTGCCTCCTGGTATCTCAAGATGTGTAGGTTAGGAGGATTAGCATGGTAACTATTTGAGGTTATGGGGATTAGTGCAGGGCATGGGATTCAGTAAGATGCTCAGTTGGAGAGTTGGCCAAATTGTCTCCTTCTGTACTGTAAGGATTCTATTAAAAAAATTTTAACACATTATACTAAACTATTTCTGAGAAGTGAACTAAGGACATCATTACTTCTCTTCATTCTCATATCTTAGCTATTTCAGATCAGCTTTCACACTATGTGGAAGGTTCAAAGACCAATTAGGATCAGGAACTCTTTGTGTTCTGAAACTCATCCTTACATCTCAAAAGACCATTGCACAAAATGTACCAATGTACTACATCACCAAAACCTCTGAAGACATTTAAAAGAAATAATCATTCCACTATCGAATTTGGGTTTGATCATAATCATTGAGTCATAAATAAGTCCACCAAACATAGCATTAAGGAATTGTAGTAAAAATGAAGTTAATGGAAATTAACAGAAAATTCACCACCAGTTGCTTATACCTAGAGCAGAAGATGACAACGAATGTTGGAAGCTTATCATTTTAGGCCAGGGCATTGCTGCAGGAATTCCTTAGGGCAGTATCCTCAGCTCAATCATCAAAGTCAGCGTGAGATGTTCACAGACAATTGTACAATGTTTAGTATCATTTGCCACTCCTCAGGTAATGCAGCAGTCTGTGTCCACATACAGCTAGGCCTGTGTGAAAACTGTTGACGTTGTTGACCAGAAATTTAACTAGAATTGCTGCATGAATAAATACAGGCATTACAAGGGCAGATCAGAGGCTGAGTATTTTGCAGCAAGTAACTCACCATCAACTCCTCAAAGCCCTTCCACTGTCTTCATGCTCAAGACAGGAATGTGATGGTCTTACTATTTGCCTGGATTAGTGCATCTCCAACAACACACAAGCTTAAGTATTCAGGACAAAGCAGCCTGCTTGATTGACACCTCACTTTAAAACATTCACTCACATAACCACCACAGTAGATACCATCTATAACTTTTAGCAAGCAGCCAAGACTTGTTTGCCAGCACTTGCTAAACCCATGATTGTTACCACCTAGATGGATAGGGCATGGACTATTAACCCAGGGCCTTGAGTAATGCTCACAGGATCTGGGTTTGAATCCCACCACAGGACAGGTAGCTAGATGGATAAGTAACTGGCTTGGTAATAGGGGACAGAGAGTAATAGTGGAAGGGTGTTTTTCTAGCTGGAGGTCAGTCACTAGTAGTTGCCACAGGGCTCAGTACTGAGACCTCTTCTATTTGTAATATATATAAATGACTTGGAGTGATCAGCAAGTTTGCAGACGATACAAAGATGGCTGGACTTGTGGATAGTAAGGAGCATTGTCAGGCAATACAGCAGGACATAGATAGGCTGGTAGCTTGGGCAGATAGATGGCAGATGGAATTCAATCCTGATAAATGCGAGGTGATGCATTTTGACAGGAAGAATGTAGGGGGGGAGGTATATGATAAAGGGTAGACCTATTAAGAACACAGAAACGCAGAGGGACTGGGGGTGCAGGTGCACAAGTCTCTGAAGGTGGCAGAGCAGGTGGAGAAGGTTGTGAAGAAAGCATATGGTATGCTAGCCTTTATAAGGGGTATAGAGTACAAGAACTGGCCTTTAATGTTGCAGTTGGGTAGAACATTTGCTAGACCTCATTTGGAATACTGCGTCCAGTTCTGGTTGCTTACTACTGGAAGGGCATGGAGACTCTGGAGAGAGTGCAGAGGAGGTTTACCAGGATGCTGCCTGGTATGGAAGGTCTGAATTACAAGGACAGATTAGGCAAATTGGGGCTGTTTTCCTTAGAAAGATGTAGACTTAGAGGAGATCTAATAGAGGTGTACAAGATTATGAAGGGTATAGATAGACTAAACAGGGTTAAGCTTTTTCCTAGAATGGACTCAAATAGCACAAGGGGTCACGGGCTTAGGGTGAGGGGGGTAAGGTATAATTTGTATGCTAGAGGGAGTTTTTTCACACAGAGGGTGGTGGGGGTACGGAATGCGCTGCCAAGTAAAGTGGTGGAGGCAGGCACTCTGGAGTTATTTAAGAGATACTTAGATGGGCACATGAACAGAAAAGAAATGGAGAGATATAGAAAACGGATTTAAAATAGGGATCATGAGCCTTGGGAGTTCCCTGTGAAGTGTGTAAATTGTCGATGATATTGAGGTATTTGTTTTATCCTACAGGTACTTCGGTCCGCCTTGTTGTCTAACAAGGGGCATACATGGTGGTGAAAAGGCTGCTCTTGGATTTTGAGAGTAGCCTAGTACTTCATGTTGTTAGTGTATGCTTGACTTGGACCATGTGGTGGCCAACACAACAGCTCAGTGACTATCGCTGTGCTGTGCAGATACACGGATTTGGGCCTGTGTCTGTGGCAGTTTGCGCATTCTCCCCGTGAGTTTTCTCCGGGTGCTCCGGTTTCCTCCCTCTTCCCAAAGATGTGCTCTTAGGCTGATTGGCAGAACAATTTCTCCCTATATTGTCTCAAATTTGGTTCCAATGCATAGATCTATAAACACAGACAGGGATCATGGGTAGAGGTGGGAACATCGAGATGGCGGCGCAGGCTCGTTGGGCCGAAGGGCCTGTTTCCCTTGCTGTTTTGTTCTTCATTCACAGCAGATGGTGAAATTTGAATCTACAAAAAAACCTGAAATTAAAAAGTCTAATGATGACATGAAACCATTGCTGATAATGGTGAAAATCCATTTGGTTCATTCATATCACTTAGAAAAGGAAACTGGCCTACATGTGACTCCAGATCCACAGCAATGTGATTGACTCTTAATTCAAATGCAAAAAGGGATAGGCAGTAAATGCTGGTCCAGCCAATAACACACACATTCCGCAAAATATTTTTTTTAAATCTCAGAACTTGCTACCTAAGAGCACTGTAGATGCACATGAATTTAAGGACGTAGCTAACCTTCACCTTCAAGAGGGCAGTTTAGGGATGGGCAATACATCTCAGACAAATAATGAAAAATTGTGTTACTTCCGTTATAATTTAAGTTTATTTTTTAACTACAATGCTAGTGGCACACACTGAAAACATTTAGTGACAATTATTTACAAATGAACAAAAAAAACATGGTGACAGAGTTGTACCTCAGACTTGCCAAGAATTTGAAATCCAAACAACAGCACAATTTGCAGAAAGTTCTGTACTATAACTGGAAATAGACATCGACTTCTACAATTAGGATATCTGGATACAAAATTCTGATCTAATTTTCCAACAATAAATTCCATTTTTTTACTTGCCTTCCTCTTAAATTCTGTCTACAATATAGGTGCAGTCAAACTGAAGCAAATTCTACCTACCTAATTTTAACTCGTTTTTGAATACATTAGGTGCCCAATTCGCATTCAAAGAGTGGTGAGGTGCAGTTGTGACCTGCTTTTTTGCTAGGAACGTGAATGCACGTTGGAGGGTAAAAAGACAACCAACTCTTCTTTCACTTTGGCATCATAGTGGCAAGTCTAATAATAAGTCACATGCACGAAGACCCAGTAATTATTAAAACACCTGGTGTACCGCAATTTGAACTGCACTTAATTCGATTTAGCAGTTACCAGGATAGAACACAGCTGCCTTTTAACCTATCACATATGTTCTTCTCTTCCTTCTGCTCCATGTCAAAAAATTCATCAAATGTCTCTACATGAAAAAGTAGATTCCACATACCCAAACCACCACCCTCCCCCCTCATGTCAGTAAGAGCTGCTATGCCAAGCTCTGTTCTTTCTCTTGCTCATGTTACACGCATTTAGAGAACTTGGACCAGGCAATTCCATCAGATTTGCTCTTTAGGACACTTATAAAAGCTGCTTTATAAATAAATTTGCTGACATTTTAATATCCCTGTGCAAATTACTGTTTAACACTGTGGTAATTAATGATGCTTTTATAAAGTCTCTGTATTTTCAAATTACATCAGTTATTAACACATTTAAAAGAAATATTTATGATGTTGAGTGATCCTCACAAAGCATTCAAATGTCACATAAAAGGTTTTGAATCACCAAATCACAGTGCAGAAGGAGACCATTCAGCCCATCATGTCTGCACTGATTCTCTGACAGAATATCTTAGCCAGGCCCTCTTCCCTGCCCTGTCCCTATAACTCCCACACATTTACCATGGCTAATCCATCTAACCAACAACCTTGGACATTAAGAGGCAATTTACCATAGCCAATCCACCTAACCTGCACATCACTGGAGTGTGGGAGAAACCAGAGCGCCCAGAGATAACCCACCTACACATAGGAAGTATGTGCAAACTCCGCACAGTCACCTAAGGCTGGAATTGAACGCTGTGAGTCCCTGATGCTGTGAGGCAAGAGTACGAACCACTGTGCCACCCTCGGAATCAAATACATTTCCTGAAACAAAGGACAATTTCCAGGTTTAGAGGAGTCGTGTTCTGAATTATCTAATGTAAAAAAAAGTCAATATCAAAGAACAAAAGAACAAAGAAAAAGTTCAGAGGTTATGACCAAATGAGGGCAGATGTCAGTTCTTGATCTTTCTTTCTCCACAGTTGATTGTAAAAGCAAAATACTTCAGAAGCTGGAACCCGAAACAAAAACAGAAAATGCTGGAAAATCTCAGCAGGCCTGTGGGGAGAGAGTAAAGCCAACATTGAGTAGGGTCATCCAGATTTGAAATGTTGGCTCTATTCTCTCTCCACAGATGCTATCAGACCTGCTGAGGTTTTCCAGCATTTTCTGTTTTTGCCCCAGTTGCTTGTAGCAAGTTTTTTGAAATTGTTAACAATGGAGGTGTTATTTCAGTGTCAGTACTTAACTGTTTACATGCTGATTGCAAAGAACTCAGTCTGATAAGATTGAGTTTAAATACAAAGGGAGGGGTTCATTTCTGATTTAAAAATCAAACCAAGATAATAAAATTAAAAGATAAACGTACCATTGCAACATGCACAAACATGCAAATTTTATACACTATAGGTGGTTAATGTTTGACCATGTTATGGTTCAATAAAAAAAGAAAGTTTAATGAGTTCTGGTGAAGTTCATCACAGAGACAGACCTTTAATGGCGGGTCTTAAGATAGTATTTTTTAAACTGTCCTTTTCAAAAATGGATACTATGGCACCGGAAATTCCTTTCAATTGAAATTCCCTTGTGATTGCTGTTATTGGTAAACAATGAGGGGTGATCCATGTTAATGAAAGAGCTTTGACCTCCTATTGTCAAAGTTATTAAGATGCCAAAGAAACAGAGTTTCTAGTGCTTGACAGAATTCCTTAACATCTTCCTTGCATAATGAACTGCATTAGTACATCATTGTTCCCGAAAGTTTCTGTACTCAGAAAATCCAGAGGCCCATTGCCCTTATGGTTAGTAGTAGTGAACTTAGATATTGACAGATGCGAAGTCCATTGGAAAAACTGCTGTGGAAATGTCTCCTGGCAAATTCATATTTAGAATTTTATAGACTTGGCCAATCGGTAGCTATTTTAAAGTCAGTGATTTTGATTGATGAAAGTCCTTTTAAAGGAAGTTCAATACATACTGACCAGCTGATTGAAGATTGGTCCCACATGCATACATCATAACACTATGACATGTAATGAACATTTCAGCTGCCACCATAGATTACAAGGAAGATTTTATTAAACTGTAAAATGATAGTACCAATGGACTATGGATTATGTCCTCAAAAATATCTCAATTGATAAAACGTTTGAACTATTGAACAGGCATCAGATCGAATCTGGTAGCACAGGTTTTGTTTGTATCTACATATTATGCTCATTATCAAATGAGCAGAATCCATAATGTACTTCAGTTGCGCTCGAATAAAAATCTGGAACCACTTTCAATCTTTGTGACTGTTAAAACGGAGTCTATGGCAGTAGTTTTAATTCAATTTACTTAATCAGCAAAGTTTATGGAACATTCTCAGCAATTAACTATATTTATTGGCTCATAACTTGATTATACATTAAACAGACAAAATGAAAAATAACTTTTTGTTCATGTACAGAATATGAAGCTTAATAATGTGCAAACAGAACTGTTTCAACTGAACTACAAAAGGTCGTGAACAAAGCCCAGCCGTCACTGAAACCAGCATCCCATCTATTGACACTGTCTACAGTGCTTCAGCAAAGCATCCAGCATAATCAAGAATCCCACACACCTCGGACGTATTCTCTACCTTCTATTGTCGGGAAAAGGATACATAACAACTAACTCAAGAACAGCTGCTTCCCTGTTGTCATCAGACTTTTGAATGGACCTACCTTCATTAAGTTGATCTTCTTCTACATCCTAGCTACGACTATAATATTACAATATGGAGATGCCAGTGTTGGACCGGTAAACACAGTAAGAAGTCCGACAACATCAGGGTTAAGTACAATCAAATTGTTTGGACTTAAACCTAGTGTTGTCAGACTTCTTACTATAACATTATATTCTGCACTCTCCCCTTTCCTTCACTATGTACAGTATACTTTGTCTGTATAGCATGCAAGAAACAATACTTTTCACTGTATACTAATACATGTGACAAAAATAAATCAAATTGAACTTTTTTTTGCTTTCTAAATTTTTCCTCTCGAAGAACTTGTCCATTGCAGCATAGTTCCACGTTTGAATGGTCCTATTTTATACGTTTGAATCCAGAAAATAGTTCAACAGGACAACTGATCGCAGTAGGTGGCAAAGCAAATTATCACCCCAATTGCAAATATAGAAATGGACACTTCCTTTGGGTCAAATGGGTGGGAATATTGTCAGAATTGGGACTATTGCCTGATTTTTTTTTGAAAGAGCAACTGTCTTGCAGCAAGCCACTTTCAATGCAGGAACAGTTAACTAACAACAGGTGAGGACTTTCTGGTGTATGTGGCTTAAAAAATATCTTTATTCCATTTGCCCAATAGGTTTGGTCTGTGTTTTCATGTATTTTACAAAACAGCATGGCAACAAGATTATATGTTGGCATTGTACAGCATTGAAATTGTACTGTTAAGCAACCTGAACAGCTCTTATTTAACATGTTTCTAACTACTTTTGGAGATAAATCACATTAGTCGGGATATTCTTGGGTCGTTTTCAAAGCCTAGGTCAATTTTAAGCCCATATTAATAAGCAGGCAAATTCTGCATCACACCTTAAAAGACTACTGCCACCAAAATTATATCAGCATTTAACCCTTTTATGGTAAGAGGATTTAGATTCAAAATTAGTTTAATGCTTGACACTAACCCAAACACACAAGGATTAATATTCCCTCAACATTGACTGTTAACCGAGTATAAATGTTCCAACCACTACTTATACTTCTAAAAGTATAACTTTAAAAAAATCACTGATACGCCATTCCCTAAAGAAAATTAAATAGCCTTCGATTCAACTTCCTATTTTTAATATTTCGCTGAAGCACTTAAAGGCCATTCTAGATATGCGTGTATACATAGTGACAACGCATAGAAATTGTGCTGACAATTAAATAAATTAGCGCTACAATAATCTGGGCAAAATTAATTAACAAAGGAGATAATAAACACATTCTTCCCCAATACGATGCATCTACTAATTGGAACAAGCGCAGATTTATAGCAAAATGATATAAAAACGATATTAAAAAAGGACCGTTATTTGCTCGTCAAAGGTCTTGTCTAATCCTTACTGAAGGGTAAGGTTTTGGTACCTTAAATCTTGGGCCTTAATCCAACACTGAGACTGAGACTGAGACAAAGGGGGCCCCCCCAAACCCCAATGTGACACAGACACTGAAGAGATGCCTCACTGAACAACCAAAATCCCAAAACAAAAGCACCAATGTAGCGAGGTCGCCGAGCAAAATCAGTCGCCTCTTCCTCCCAGTCTCAGTACCGCAGACTCAGACGCTGCCATTTACCTGCAGTTGTTTGAATTCTTTATCCAACTCCTGCCATTCAGCCTGGCACCGCAGCAGTGACATTGTCCACTCGGCTCCGCAGTACATGCGCTGCACCGGGACTGCTGGGATAGCGCCGTGACGTCAGCCCAGCCCACTGCAGCAGCAGCAAGCAGCAGCAGCAAGCCTCCCTCTCCTGCATTTTGTCCCTTAGAGCCCACCCCAAACAGGGCACAGTAGGCCAGGGAATCGGGCAAAGATACCACAAAGGCGCTGCGGATATTTGCTCCAGGTATAAAAAACACACACACACTGAATCTTCAACAGTTGGTAAAGTCTAAAGTGTATTCATTAGTGTTACAAATAGGCTAACATCACTACTATCAAGTTATTGAGAAAAGCCCCTAGAATCCACAGGTCGTAGGACACAGAGGAGATTATTTAAATCAAACCTTTGGAATTTATGAAGTTGTCACTTTTAAGCCTTCTTTTAAAATGCAATGAATAAAGGACGTACTTAGGAACAAGGAGGCAGCCCTGCTGATGGGCTATCAGGGTTTCGGAACTATAAAGAGCAGGACCTCAAAGGTAATAATTCCTGAATTATTGTCCAAGCCATGTACTAATGAGCATAGAAACAGAAATATCAGCAGGCTATCACATGATTATGTAATATATATGGCACAGTCATTGATCATTCAGCATAACAGTCCGTACTGGTGTTTATGGCTCACTGGAATTTCATGAAAATGCATATTCATAAGCCTCTAATCCTTTCTGCATCATGTGCTTGTCTACCTTCCCCTTAAATGCATTTCTACTATCTGATTCCACCATTGGAGTGCATCTGCTTCAGGTCTAGGAGCGTAACGGGCAAGACAGATGAACTTAGAGCCTTAATGCTTGCGCGGAATTTGGATATGGTTGCACGATAGAGACTTGGTTAATAGAAGGACAGAACTGGCAGCTGGATATTCCAGGATATATGTTTTAGGCAAGACAGAGGAGGAGCTAGAAGAGCAATACTGGTTAGGGAGCATATTACAGCAATACAGAGGGTGGACAATTTAAATGGTCATGTAACGAGTCATTGTGGATAGAGTTCAGAAACAAGAAGGGCGCAGTCACTATGCGGGGGGTATACTACAGGCCTCCCAACAGCCCACAGGAAGTTGAGGAATGGATATGTAAGGAGATTCTGGACAGGTGTAGAAAAAATGGGGTTGTTGTAGTGGGAGACTTTAATTTCCCGTATATAGACAGGAAATTGCTTAGAACTGGGGGTCTGGATGGAGAGGAATTTATGAAATGCATACAGGAAGATTCTTTGGAACAATATGTTGATAGTCCAACTAGAGAGAGGGCTCTACTGCAGCTAGTACTGGGGAATGAGCCCAGTCAGGTCATCAAAGTTTCAGCAGGAGAACATGTGGCAAATAGTGACCACAATTCTTTAGGATCGTAATGGAAAAAGATGAGTGTGGTCCTACAGGTAAGGTGCTGAACTGGGGGAAGGTAACTATTGCCAGATTAGGCAGGAATTGGTGGCTGTTGATTGGGAGATGCTGCTTGAGGGTAAATTCACATCTGGCATGTGGAAGTCCTTTAAGGAGCAGTTGATAGGGCTGCAGGACAGGCATGTGCCTATAAAAAGGAAGGATAGGAAAGGTAGGATTTGAGAGCTGTGGATAACCAGTGAAATTGTGGGTCTAATCAAAAAGAAAAAAGAAGCATATGTAAGTCCAGGCAGCTAAAAACAGATGGAGCACTGGAGGAATACAGAGAGAGTAGAAAAAAACTCAAAAAGAGAGTTAGAAGAGCAAAAAGGGTCACAAAATGTCTTTGGCAGACAGGATTAAAGAGAATCCTAAAGTATTTTACACATACGTTAAGAACAAGAGGGTTGTCAGGGGAAAAAAAAAATCACACCTCTCAGGGACAAAGGAAGGGAATTATGCTTAGAACCAAAGAAAGTAGGTGAGATCCTAAACAAATTTTGCATCAGTATTGGCAAAGGAGAGGGACATGTTGACTGGCAGTGTCGCAGAGGGATGTGTTGACCTGTTAGAAAAAATCTCAATTACAAGGGAGGAAGTGTTAGGTTTTTTTAGGAAACATTAAGACAGACAAATCTCCAGGGCCTGATGGCATCTATCCTAGACTGCTCAGGAAGACAAAGATGAAATTGCTGGGCCTCTAACAGAAATCTTTGTCTCTTCACTGGACACAAGTGAGGTCCCAGAGGATTGGAGGATATCAAATGTGGTCCTGTTATTTAAGAAGGGTAGCAAGGATAACCTGAGTAATTATAAGCCGGTGAGCTTGACATCCGTGATAGGGAAATTGTTGGAGAAGATTCTTAGAGATAGTATATATGCACAATGGAATAATCTCATTTGCAATAGACAGCATGGTTTTGTACGAGGGAGGTCATGCCTCACAAAGTTAGTTGAGTTTTTTGAGGACATGACAAAAACAATTGATGAGGGAAGGGCCATGGATGTAGTCTATATGGATTTTAGTAAAACGTTTGACAAGGTCCCTCAGGGCAGGCTGGTGCAAAAGTTAAATCTCATAGGACAAAATGTGAGCTAGCTAGATGAGTGGAGAACTGGCTTGGTCAAAGAAGACAGAGGGTTGCAGTCAAGGGGTCTATTTCCGATTGGAGATCTGTGACTAGTGGTGTTCCGCAGGGCTCTGTACTGGGACCTTTGCTGTTTATGATATATATAAATGATTTGGAAGAAGATGTAGCTGCCTGTAATCATTAAGTTTGAGGATGACACAAAGATTGCTGGAGTTGCGGATAGTGATGAACATTGTCACAGAATACACACAATGAAATTTAATCCAGATAAATATGATGTGATGCATTTTGGTAAGCCTAATAAATGAGGGAGCTATACAATAAATGTCAGAACCATTAGGAGTACAGACACACAGAGGGACCTGGGTGTGCAAAGTCCACAGATCCTTAAAGGTGGCAACACAGGTGGAGAGGATGGTGAAGAAGGCATATGGCATGCTTGCCTTTATTGGGCAGGGTACAGAGTATAAAAGTTGGCATGTGATGTTGCAGCTATATAGAACATTGGTTAGGCCACATTTGGAATACTTTGTCCAGTTCTGGTCACCACACTACCAAAAGCATGAGGAGGCTTTGGAGAGAGTACAGAAAAGGTTTACTAGGATGTTGCCTGGAATGGAGGGTCTTAGCTATGAGGAGAGATTGGGTAAACTGGGGTTGTTCTCCCTGGAAAGACAAAGGATGAAGGGTAACCTAATAGAGGTGTATAAAATTATGAAGGGCATAGGTAAGGTGAATAGTGGAAAGCTTTTTCCCAGGTCAGAGATGACGAACACAAGGGATCACAAGGTGATGAGGAGCAAGGTTTAACACAGATGTCAGGGGGATGTATTTTGCACAGAAGGTGGTGGAGGCCTGGAATGCACTGCCAAGCAAGGTGGTTGAGGCGGACATGCTGGAATTGTTTAAGACTTATCAAGATAGCCACATGAACAGACTGGAGATTGAGAGATACAATCAAATGATCTAGTTGGGCGCATGAGTGGCGCAGGATTGGAGGGTCAAAGGGTCTGTTTCTGTGCTGTATTGTTATTTGTTCTTTGTTCACCCTCTGTGGTGGCAAGTTCCACATTCTGACCACTCTGGGTAAAATAGTTTCTCCCAAATACTCCACTGGATTTCTTAGTGACTATCTTATATTGATGGCCTTTGGTTATGTGCTTTCCACATAAATAGAAACATTCTTTCTATACATTGTAAAAAGTTTCATAATTTTAAGGACTTCTATTAAGTCACACTTCCTTCAGTCTACTTTTTCCAAGATAAAAGGGACCCAGAATTTCTTGATATATATACCCATACATTTCTGGTATTATCCTTGTGAATATTCCTTGAATGCACTCCAATGTCCCTATATTTTTATAATATGGCAACCAGAACTTCATGTATTCATCAAAGTGATCTGGCCGAGGTTTGATGCAGATTTTTTTCAAATTCTATTAAAATTCAAGCTGGAACTGACTTCTATTTGTGGGAAACACAAACTCAGCAGAACCATTTTGCAGGAAGGGTCCTATCCTGCAGTAAGGAAGTTACAAATTTTCAGATAGACATCAATGCTCTTGAAGAGTTGATAAGTTATGTAGAACTATCAAGCTGAAAAGCTTTTTAGTGTTCTAAACATTGAAAACAAACTGCATGCTAGTCTTAGTTGAAAAAAAATCTAACAGTTACAATTGTTGTTGACATTACTCAAAATGCTAACACTACAGCATTACTAATGTCTGACTGCTTTCTGCAACCTCATTTTTACATTGAGGGGTTTTAGGTTTGCGGTTTGATTTGCCACTCAAATAGGTTATTAAAGGATTAGCTGTGGTTTTGAATACAAATGTTTTAATTTTATAAGGGTTTAAGTACTTGAAGATACTTAATGGGTTTTCATGAATGAGACTTTTCTTCAATAAAGTCTGTAATAGATATTTACATGTTTATTTTATATCATCTGAATGTGGCTACTGAGGACTGCCCATGTGGGATACTGTGTTGGTTAGTGTTTTGGCTATAAGGGGCCATGAGAGAAGATGAGGATGATGGGTTGGCATGACAGCACTAAGTTGGCATGAGGATTTCAAAGGTTATGGGATAGGTAGGGGTATAAGCTGGCTGTACAATGGCATAGATGCAACAAAGTGCCATGGGTATTGGTAACTCCCATGTTATAAGTCAGCACGGATGTATGAGAGACCATTCAAAGTTGGTGAGTGGAGATATAGATTGGTATATATGGGCATAAGGAGTGGATGCAAGATGAAGGATTAGAAGGTTCAATGTTTAAGAAAACAACTGGGAGATGTCAAATAAATAAATATTATCTACATTGAACATCACAATAAAATATAACCACATTAACTTTAAACTAAAATCCTCAGTTGAACCTTCCCTGTTCCATAATGACTTCCCCAGAAACTCTTTGATTACTTATCAGGTTCTTGAACATTATCCAATTTTTTGGGGCCAACTCCAAAATTCTCCACAGTAGCCTTGTAAGTGCTCAGAACTTTTCAACTTAAGCCTGAACCTTGCTTATAATTCTTGCAAAATGATTAAGCAAAAAATTAGAAAGACCCCTCCCTGATTTTTAATAATTCTATTCCCCTGGTCCATAGCTATTTCATTGCTCCTGGCAAATTATTTTCCTTTCCCTTCTAAGTTCACACACCAACGTAGTTGCTCTCAGCTCCATGTCCAAAAATCTTCTGATTTCTCTGAGCTGGATTGCTTGTCTCTAAGAAAAACACATAAAAACCCCATACAAAAGGGGAGGTTCTTACAACCTATATAAATAGAATTGTGACATACCTGGAGTGTTCCAAACAGAAATTTAAACTTTTGCCTTCAAAGCAACCTTTTGATTCTGTGACTTACATGAGTAATTAATGTCTCTAATAGAGCCAACAGCCTTTTTCCTGACCCTTTTGATGCAAGAAAAGGCATTTGTTCACAAATGTGTTTATTGCTTCTTTGATTTTGGAAGTACGTGAATAATTTAAACCTCTCAATGAAATAACTGTAGATCTCCTTTCTCAGTTCAAACCCTGATCCTATTAACTAAATAAGGCCTGGCCTGGGCCTTAGCATTTGCCTCTGCGACTGGATCCTGAACTTTTTAACTTACAGACAACAATCAGTAAGGATAAGCAACAACACCTCCTCCACGATCATCCCCAAACACCAGTGCCCCACAAAGCTGTTTTCTCAGCCCCCTAACAAACTCCTTATACATCCATGACTATGTGGTCAAATTCCTCTCCAATTCGATTTCAAGTTGGCTGACGACACCACCGTAGTGGGTCAGATCTCAAACGATGATGAGACAGAGTACAGGAATAAGATAGAGGATCTGATGAAGCGACAACAATAATCTCTCCCTCAATGCCAACAAAACGAAAAAGGTTGTCATTTACTTCAGGAAACATAAAGGAGAACATGCCCCTGTATATATCAATGGGGATGAAGTAGAAAGGGTTGAGAGCTTCAGGTTTTTAAATGTCTAGATCATCAACAACCTGTCCCCCCCAAGCTAACATTATAGTTAAGAAAGCCCATCAACGCGTCTACTTGCTCAGAAGACTAAGGAAATTTGGCATGTCAGCTTTGACTCTGACCAACTTTTAGAGGCACCATAAAAAGCATTCTTTCTGGGCCATGAACTTAGCCCAATCCATCACACAAACCAGCTTCCCATCCACTGATTCTGTCTACGCTTCCTGCTGCCTTAATTAAGTAGCCAGCATAATTAAGGACCCAAAGCACCCCAAACATTCTCTCTTCCCCCTTCTTCTTTTGGACAAAAGTACAGAAGTCTGAGGTCACATCCAGGCTCAAGAACAGTTTCTTTCTGTTGCTATCAGACTTTTGAAAGACTTACCTTGCATTAAGTTGATCTTTCTCTGCACCCTAGCTATGACTGTAACACTACATTCTGCATTCTCTCGTTTTCTTCTCTATGAATGGATGTTTTGTCAGTATTGTGCACAAGAAACAATACTTTTCACTGAAAATAATAAATCAAATCCAACATAGGTTGCCCTTTGAACTACTATTTCCTTTGGTTGTTTACCACTTTATCAACAAAATGTTTGCATTAATATACATTTAAAACTGAATGTTTAAAGTAAAAATTATTTTCTAAAACACATGATTAACGAATCAAGATTTTTGCAAAAGTGGCAAGAATATGGAACTCACAACCACAAAGTTGCTGATGTAAATACTCTAAAGGTATTGAAGGGGAAGCTAGATAATGTAAATGGAAAACAGAATAAAGAGCTATGCCCATGAGGAAGCATGGGAAAAGACTCATGTACAGCATAAATGACGCTAAATGACCTGTTCTTATGCTGCTTATAATATGTGATTCTGTACGTACTTGCACAAAACAGGAATTTAGTTCAACAGCTAACAGAAACACAACATTGACATATTGGCGCTCTCACATGTCCTTTAGAACCATAGAACATTACAGCATAGAAACAAACCTTCTGGCCCTTCTTGGCCATGCCGAACCATTTTCCTGCTTAGTCCCATTGACCTGCACCTCGACCATATCCCTTCATACCCCTTTCATCCATGTTCCTATCCAAGAATTTCTTAAATGATAAAAGTAAGCCTGTATTTACCACTTCATCTGGCAGCTAATTCCACATTCCCACCATTCTCTGTGTGAAGAATCCGCCCCATATTCCTTTTAAACTTTTCCCCCTTCACCCTTAATCCCCATGTCCGCTAGTTTTTTTCTCAAACAATCAACCGTTCCACAATTTGTTGAACTTAACCATAAATCTTAAAATGGTCTCTGTTTCAATTACTAATGCTTTGGTTTCACAATCTGTCGAACAGAAATGTTTCACTACAAGCTGAAATCTCTTACATTTATACAACCTTATTCTACAAAATAGCGTTTTTTCATATCCTGTCACCATCCTTCAAAACGTTAAATGCCTCATCAATCACCATGTCAGGTCCTACATTCAATCTTCTGTTACTTGGAGGTATCTCAACTCATAAGAACATAAGAACTAGGAGCAGGAATAGGCCATCTGGCTCCTTGAGCCTGCTCCACCAGTCAATAAAATATGGCTGATCTTTTCATAGACTCAGCTCCACTTATCGGCCCACACACCATAACCCTTAATTCCTTTATTGTTCAAATAATAAGCTCTATATCTACTCTTGTTTCAACATCTTTTTTTTATAACTCAAAATTGCAAAATATACTCCAACTATGGCCTTATAAAGTTTATTATGGATTCACTATTGCACCTCAATTTGTATAGTCTATGTGCCTTGTTACAGCACCGAGTGGCACAGTGGTTAGCACTATGCCTCACAGTGCCAGGGACTAGGGTTCAATTCCCAGCTTGGGTTACTGTCTGCAAGTTCTCCCTGTGTCTGCAGGGGTTTCTTCCCGGTGCTCTGGTTCCCTCCGAAAGATGTGCTGGTTAGGTGCACTGACTATGCTAAATTCTCGCTCAGTGTACCCGAACAGGTGCTGGAGTGTGGCAACTAGGGATTTTCACAGTAACTTAATTCCAGTATTAATGTAAACCCACTTGTGGCACTTTACAGAACTCAATTGCTGGCTATTTTATGGCCTTTTCAACTTGAGGTATTACTTTTAAAATGTTCTGCACTGTGCCCCCAAACCCCTTTGCTGTTTCAATTTATCCAGCTGTCCTAATCAAGTAAGAAACAATACCCTCATTTCTAACATGTATTTACTTATATTGAATTCCATATGCCATTCTTGAACCATTCCACCATAAATCAAAGACTTCTTGCAGAAATACTTACCATGTTTTCTAATTTAACACCCACTCTAGTCTTACACCCAAATTGTTAATGTACATACTGTAGAGAAGCACTTCAGTACAGAATCCAGCGGAAAACTAAACTCTTAAACCCATGTAATTTTTGCCACAATAATTAGACGCTTTCCTGCATTGCTGTTCAGTTCCACCACCTCTTAATACAAGTAAGTATTTTATTTTTATATGCTTTTTAAAATACTTACTGCTTCCTTTTTAAATTTATCTGCCAGTCTTTTTCATATTCCTAAATTGAGGAAAGAATTGGTGGACATTGAAGAGGCTCTGGCCACAATCTTCTCATCTTTATTTGATAAAGGGGTAAAGAATGTAAATGTCGCCCAAGTCCGAGAGGACCAAAAAAGCTCTTCTCATGATGGTGATGATTTAACTGAGGGTCACATCTCAGGCAAGGGGCAAGATTGGGAAAGTGGGGCATTCTATGGATAATCTAACTCAGTATGGGAATTGAATCTGTACCGTAAGCCTCATTCTTTATCATGAACCAGCTGTCCAGATAACTGAGCTAACCAACCCCTATTTGGAGGTGGTGTTCGATGACTGGGGGACTGTAAAAGATATGCCTCTGTTTAAGAAGAGAGAGAGGAATAAATCCAGCACTGCAGACTTGACAGCTTAATATCAGTATTGGGAAATGTTTAGAAAAAAAATTCAGGACAACATTAACTGACAGTTAGAAAAATATGGATTAATAAACAAAAGTCATCACAGAGTTGTTAAAGGTGCATTTGACTAACTTAATTGGGGTTTTTGAGAGAATTGATAAGGATCTTGCAGTTGTAAATATTGTAGATTAATGAATTAACTCTAATAAATACTAACCACGTAGAAAAGAAACTATGCAATGATCAGTCATTGAGAGAAGATGTCTAAATAGCATCTCAGAGAGTAGTTCTCATTATAGGTTTGACTTACTTAACATTGTAAATAATCAGCAGGTAAATAAATGTTGTTTTGAACAAAGATCATTGCCTGCCTTTAGAATCGTTCCTAAAATAAAAGCTAATGAATTCCAATTCAACTAATATAAAGACTTTCAAAGGTGTCTGATAATGTAAATAGGCAGATACATAAGTTTGATACGGAGAAGTTTGAAGTGACTCATTTTGGTAGGATGAGTGAAAAGAGACAATGTAAATTAAATGTAACGCAGAGAGACTAAAGAAACTTGGATTTAATAATGCTTGGAACAGAGACAGTTAAGGATAGATTAGTTAGATGTGTTCAAAGTTACAACAGTTATTGATGGCTTTAAAGTAGGAGAAACTGGTTCCAATGGAAAGTAACGAGTATCAGATATTCAAGGGAATTGGCCGAAGAACCAGAGGTGACATGAGGAAAAAACATTTTTATGCAGGACTTACATAGTGTTGATGTGGTCTGGAAAGTACTTCCAAAAAGGATAGTGGAAGTAGATTCAATAATAACTTTCTAAATGGAATTGGATAAATACTTACAGAAAAACCAAAGGATTGAGTAAAATTTTATAATCTTTCAAAGAGCTGAGGCAGTCACGAGGAACCAATGGCCTTCTACTGTGATTCTACATTCTCGAAGCTTTCTAATTTCCCTTTTCGCTTTCCAACTATCATATTTAAATTGCTTGTGATTGTCTTTAATGTTGACAGCCCTAATTTTATCATATGATTCTCTTTAAATGTTAATTTTAATCTACTTATTTTTCAATTAAAGTCCTGATATATCTATCCTCTTTTGCTTTATATGAATGTTAATTTTGTATGTTAATAATCACATTTAAAGATATCCCACCAATCTTTCAACGTATTTACTAAACTGTTTTCTCTAATTTGGGCCAGATCCCTTATTCTGACTGAGCTTTGTTTTCTTCTAATCCTTATTTTTTGAATTGTCATTATCATTATCCTTTTCTATTCTTGCAGTGAACCAAACTATTTTGTAGTCATTATTTTCAAACTCTTCTCCTAATCTTGGTTAATTTCTCAACTTTATTTCCCCGTAATACATCTCTACTGTTTGGTGGCCTGCAATACCTGCCCAGAAGTAAACCATTTAGTATCATGGAATCCCTACAGTGCAGAAGGAGGCCATTGGCCCATTGAGCCTGCACCAACTTGCAACTTACCCAGGCCTTATCCCCCCATAACTCCATATATTTATCCCGTTAGTTCTCCTAACTTACACACTTTAGGACACTAAGAGTCAATTTAGCATAGTCAATCCACCTAACCTGCACATTTTTGGATTTTTTTTCTCTTTGCATTTCTTAATTACTTATGAATTCTTCTTAACACACTCCCAAGACCACCTTTTTAAGTTTTGGCACTGTTACAAACACTGCCATCCTATCCATGTGTTTTTCTTCATGTCCCTCATTCAAATGTTATCAGGATTTTACTGGTAATAAACTTCCAATCCTGTTGAAAGCTAAGTCACATCATCTCCACTGTAGCTACTCTCACATTCCATATTATTAATACCTCTGCAATTTTGTTTTGAGTGCTTTGTTTATTTACTTACATCATACCCAATTCAGACATCAATTATTTGGTAATGTGATCAGCAATGACTAAAAATCACTATTCATTCAGCTGAAAATAATTTATTTATGATTCCCACTGGTGAGTTACTTGGTCTCATTTGACTAGTTGGCACACATTCAATATGCAACTTTCAAACCTGATCATATAGCACTATTTTTTCCCCAATCTCAATTATGTGATTTAATATACTCAGATATTAGTGTAAACAGTTTTCCCTTTTGGAAGTACAACTTAAGTTGGTGAAGGGGCAGGGGCAGAAATTATATGGAGATGACGATTTTACATTTATCAGAGCCACCAAGATCAAGAGGTATATTACAATAAAATCAATCTGGAAATGAAGTGTAAAATGTTACACAGTCCCCTGACCACAAAAATGTTCAGCTTCTTGGTGTGAAGATTACTGTTCATAAACCTTTGCGTGCTGTTTTGTGAAATTGTTCAACTCTCCAGAGCTTTAAATGTAAAATATTAGCATTTTTATTTTTTAAAAAGATCAATTTTGTGATACTTACGAATGAAAAAAAGTGAGTATCCAACAATTCACATTAAATGATAATAGAAATCTATCTTCCAGGACTGAAGTGAGAACCGCTTCCTGCCTTTCATGGTGCTTCCTCCAGGCGGGGTAGTGGTGTGACGCATAGCATCAAACAACTTTTTGTAAAAAAAATTCTTTTTTCAATAAAATAACTTTGGTTTGATACTATTTTCTCCCCTTCACCCGTTTTAATTTTAAATAAAGACAATCATAGGGGCTTGAGCGCAAGGCCCGTCTCCGTTGCTATAGTAACGGGCCGTACGCTATAACACAAGGAGCGTCAGTGAGTATGGGGATTGTTGTTAAACATCCTGTTGCATTGGTGTCTCTACCTCGCTGCACTTGCTGACATGTTTTGCTGCCGAATTTTGATCGGTTCTTCTGGAGCCCGCTTGCCAAGGTCCCTCGAGTGAGAGCGGCGCGCCATCTTCCACAAGCCCGCCTTTTGAAGGACTGGTGGAAGAGAGTCAGCCTCGGCCTTCCTTTTTCATCCCATCCCTCCGTGCCGGCATCCCGACCAGCCTCCCTCTACAATAATAGAAACTTTCCGTTGGTATTCACAAAATGCCATTTCTGAGGCCGCGGAAGCCCAAAGAAAGTCGGTGGCACGAGTGGGATCGAAACGCACAGAAAAACGGTTTAAAAAGCACTGTCTACTCAATAAATGGGGACGAGTATACAGGAGAGTGGCGGGACAATAAAAAACATGGTAAGGACGATACCCTGGTGTCTCTCCCTCCCCTCCCCCACTACATACTCTTAAAAAGTACAACATTAAAAAATAAAGTGCAAGGCATTCGCGGAGATCTGCTTTGAAGGTGAACTGCTTATGTGACTGAACTGCTAATACAGAGGCAAGGAAAAGAAAGCAAGCCAGAAGGAAAAGTTCCAAGAGATGTAATTAACTGAAATAAAGTGGTTGATTTTTGAATTTGAAAGGCGAAGAGCTTAAGGAATGCAATTCTAGATGGCGAGACATGGTTTAACATCCTGCATTGGTGAGGTGAATTAATGATGTGGAGATGCCGCCCTTAGACTGGGATAAACAGTTTCACAACAACAGGTTAAAGTCCAACAGGTTTATTTCATTGCAGAAGCCACTAATTTTTGGAGCGCTGCTCCTTCATCAGGTAACTGAAACTTGACAAAGGAGCAGTGTTCCAAAAACTAGCGACTTTTGCTACCAAATAAACCTGTTGGATTTTGACCTGGTATTGTGAACTTCTTACAAGATGAATTAAACCAGCTGTGAATGCACAAAAAGTTTGGAACATGTCACGATATTTAAAACTGGAAGAAATAGCAGGAATAGAGTAGATGAGAACCAAGACTTGAATGTACTTTGGGGATAGGAAGATAATGCTAGGAAGTGGCAGCCCCGTGATGTGAGATATGAGCGTTGGACTGGGGTAAGCACAGTAAGAAGTCTCTCAACACCAAGTTAAAGTCCAACAATTTATTTGGTAGCAAATGCCACTAGTTTTCAGGGCTCTGCCCCTTTGTCGAGTAAGTGGGGAGTTCTGATTACAAACAGGGCATATAAAGGCACACACTTAGTTTACAGAATACTGATTAGAATGCAAGACTTTACAGCTAATCAAGTCTTAAAGCTGCAGACAATTTGAGTGGAGAAAACATTAAATATAGGTTAAAGAGATGTGTATTGTCTCCAGACAGGATAGTACGTGAGATTTTGCAAGCCCAGGCAAGTCATGGGGGGTTACAAATAGTATGACATGAACCCAAGATCCCAGTTGAGGCCGTCCTCATGTGTGCGGAACTTGGCTGTCAGTCTCCATTCAGCAACTCTGAGCTGTCGTGTGCGGTGAAGGCTGCCTTGGAGAACATTTACCCGAAGATCAGAGACTGAATGCCCGTAACCTTTGAAGTGTTTCCCAACAGGTTGCCTAGTGATTGTCGAGTGGTGTTCATTCATCCATTGTCGTAATGTCTGCATGGTCTCCCCAATGTACCATGCCTCGGGACATCTTTTCCTGCAGCATATCAGATAGACAACGTTGGCCGAGTTGCAAGAATATGTACTGTGTACCTATGGATGGTGTTCTCATGTGAGATGATGGCATCCGTGTCGATGATCCGGCATATCTTGCAGAGGTTGCTGTGGCAGGGTTGTGTGGTGTTGTGGTCACTGTTCTCCTGAAGGCTGGGTAGTTTGCTGTGGACAGTGGTCTGTTTGAGGTTGTGCGGTTGTTTGAAGGCAAGAAATGGGGGTGTGGGGATGGCTTTGGCGAGAGAAGATGTTATAGCTTCTCCGCTCCAGGGAAGTACTGGGAGACGAAGGGTACTCTATCCACCATGTCCTTTGTTTGAATTTGAGGAGGTCGGTGCGGTTTATTGCTGTGGCTGTCAGAACTGTCGAACAGTGAGTCAAGTGCCATATCTTGCTCTTATGAGAGCATCTTTCAGCTTCTGTCTGTTGCGATCCTCCTCATCTGAGCAGATCCTGTGTATACAGTGGACTTGTGCATAGGGGATGGCTTCTTCACCGTGTTTAAGGTGGAAGCTGGAGAAGTGGAGCGTTTTGAGTTATCTGTGGACTTGCAGTATAGTGAGGTGCTGAGGTGACTGCCCTTAATGAAGATGAGTGTATCCAAGAATGCAACCAATTCTGAAGAGTAGTCCATGGTAAGTCTGATGGTGGGATGGAACTTGTTGATGTCATGGTATAGTTGTTTCAGTGATTGTTCTCCATGAGTCCAAAGGAAGAAAATGACATCGATGTATCTACTGTACAGCATCAGTTGAAGGTCCTGTGCGGTGAAGAAATCTTGTTTGAACCTATGTATGAAAATGTTGGATATTGAGGTGTGAATTTGGTCCCTATGGCTGTTGCTTGTGTCTGGATAAAGAACTGGTTGTTGAAGGTGAAGACATTGTAGTCCAGGATGAAGCGGATGAGTTGTAAAATTGCATCTGGAAACTGGAAGTTGTTGGCACTGTGTACTGAGGCAGTTGCAGCCATGCCATTGTCATAGGGAGGTGCTGGTGTAGAGTGTCGAGACATCCATTATGATGAGGAGTGCTCCTGGTTCAACTGCTCCATGTGTGCTGAGTTTCTGTAGGAAGTCCGTAGTGTTGCGACGAAAGCTGGAGGTTCTTTGTACAATGGGTTTCAGGATGCCCTCAACACAGCCAGAGAAGTTCTCACACAAGGTCTCATAGCCTGATACGATGGAACGGCCAGATGTGTTTGTCTCGGGTATCTTTGGGAGGCAGCAGAGATCTCCAAAGTGGGGAGTACGTGGGATGAGAGCACGGAGGGTGCTTTGAAGGTCTGGATCAAAGGTCTCGATCAGAGTGAGTTGACGGGTATGTTCTTTGGTCAGATCTGAGGGTAACTGTATGTAGTGTTCCTCATTGTTCAGTTGTCGGTACAGTTCTTTGCAGTAATCCGTTCTGTTCAGTATGACAATGGTCCGTCCTTTGCTGGTTTGATGACAATGTTGAGGTTGGTCTTGAGAGTGCGGATGGCATTGCGTTGTACATGGGTGATGTTTGGGGCTGTCTTGTGAGTGCGCTTGATGAATGTGGTATTGACACACCTCCTGATGGCTTGGGCATACATGTCAAGTTGAGGTCAGAGACCTTCAGGAGAAGTCCAATTCAACTTTTCCTTCTTCGTTGCTGCGCTGCGGATCTCTCTGTTGGCTGTTCCGGTTCATTGGCTGTCGTCTTGTGTTCGCTGTTGGCCTGTAGGGTTTGTGGAAGAACTCCCGCAATCTCATTCGCTTGGTGAATTCCTCATATTCTGAACTTGTGCTCAGGATGCAGACCAGCTGCAGAACTCTGCCCTCATGTGTGGAATTTGGCTATCAGTCTCTGCTCAGCGACTCTGCGCTGCTGTATGTCGTGAAAGCTTACCTAAAGATCAGAGGCTGACGTGTTTGCCAATAGGAAGAGAACATCTTGCCTGGTGATTGTCAAGTGGTGTTCATTCTTCTGATCATGAGGACGGCCTCAACTGGGATCTTGAGTTCATGTCACACTATTTGTAACCCCCATGAACTTGCCTGGAGTTGCAAAATCTCATTTACTGTCTTGTCTGGAGATGATACATATCTCTTTAACCTATGCTTAATGCTATCTCAACTCATATTGCCTGCACCTGTAAGACTTGATTTAGCTGTAAAGACTTGCATTCTAATCAGTATTCTGTAAACTGAATGTGTGCCTTTCTATGTCCTGTTTGTGATCAGAACTCCCACTCACCTGATGAAGGAACAGAGCCCCGAAAGCTAGTGACATTTGCTACCAAATAAATTGTTGGACTTTAACCTGGTGTTGTTAGACTTCTTAAGTGGCAGCCAAGTAAAGCTAAAGTGTGGGACGAAATCTGTACAAGTTATGGAAAATGGAATACTAGCAAGGAAAGCATTAGATAATTGAGTCAGGAAAATTGAAAGCTATGCATAAAGATTTTGATAAGGATAATATGTTAAAGGTAATTGGTAATTTGAGGTACTCAGCGCTATGGAAGTAAGTAGTCTTTTGAGTTAGATTGAATGTAGCGTTTGAAGCTCAGCCAATAGTTGAATAGGGCCCCCAAGTTGACTCAGACTGTCTCCTTCCATTTCCATAATGTCGCTAGTTAAGGCCCTTAAGCATTCGCAATTTGTGTTTGTAACCTTAATGCTGTCCTGGCTGGCCTCCCGTCTTCAAACCTCTATAAACTTAAGTTGATACAATATGGGCAGCAGAAATTTGTAAGTCGAAATATATGTTCACTTGTCATCCAATGCTCATTGAGTGACATCAGCTCTAAATCCATCAATGCCATGGATTTAAACTCTCATCCTTGTGTTCCAACCTTTTCTGGCTCAGTAATCTCCTGCATGCCTACAATCTTCAGCAAACTCTACAATGCTACAAATCAGAGTTCTTGTGCATCCCAACTTAATTCATTGGTCAACACACACTAAGCTTTGGAATTTCCCCTCTGTCTCTTTTTTTAAGAGACTCCTTAAAACCTATCCTTTGATCAAACTGGTCATCTCATGTCTCCTTTTTTGGCTTGGCGCCAATTTTTGTCAGACTGCATTCCTTGACATGTTTTGCTGTGTGAAAGTACTATATAAAACAGGTTATTGCATGACAGAGTGACTCCTTTACTTCCTCACATAATGGTAAGGGAGAAATGTTTGATAATTAGCAAAAAACAAATTGTTTTATCTTCTGTTAAATTGGAGGAGTTGTGGTTATTACAATTACAGATCCCTGTTTAGGATTCACCATTAATAATGGTTACTTGCCATTGCATCACTTACGATCAGAAGTTATGGTTGGCATGGTGGCACAGTAGTTAGCACTGCTGCCTCAGAGCACCAGGAACGTGGGTTTGATTCCCATTGGCATTATTTTCATGGTTACAATCAGTGATGGAAATGAAATTAATGCATAATATGACTTGTAACAATTATTCTATACATTCACTTGCTGATTGCAAAATAAGTAGTCTAGCGATTCATACCTGGGCGACATCTCACTACAGAATTAATTATTCTGCTATTTCGAAGTTTGGGGAAAAACAACAGAGTGCCATTTGTGACTGCAGGTCAGGCTATCATACGAATAGATACTGAATAATTCAGGGAAAGTTTATTTATTAGTGTCACAGTCGGCTTACATTAACACTGCAATGAAGTTACTGTGAAAATTCCCAAGTCTCCACACTTCGTTTGGGTACACTGAAGAAGAATTTAATATGGCCAATGTTCCTAACCAGCCTGTCTTTTGGATTGTGGGAGGAAACTAGAGCACCCAGAGGAAACCCACACAGACACAGGGAAAACGTACAGACTCCGCACAGACAGTGACCCACGCCAGGAATCGAATCCAGGTTCCTGGTGCTCTGAGGCAGCAGTGCTAACCACTGTGCCACCATGCCAGGTCTAACATCATCCAGGTCTGACTCTGACCCCATACCCATCCCTCCTAGTCTGTTGCCCTTTGGTGTCTTTGCTCTTCTTCTCACTTCTGACTAGGTTCCCAGGTATCCCTCATTCTGACTCTGGTCCAACATCCACCACTCATTCCGACTCCCAGTTTCACTCTACATCTACTCCAACTCCAGCACTCTCCTCCAGGTCTGACTGACCTCTTCCTCCCCCATCTGGTCTTCTGCTGACTAAGCCCATGTCACTCTCTGCTAAACCATCCCCCAGTCCATTCTGACCACCCCTGGGTCTCCCCTTGTTCCTTCAATCCCTCAGGTTACCCCCTCCAAACAGTGCAGACCCTTTCTGCTAAGGGTCTTCCCCTCATTGCAACTCTGCTTCCTTGGGTCTACCCTGTTACCCTGTTCCAACCATCCCTTAGGCCCCATCCTCCCCACCACTGTTCCAACTCCTCCATTCCAATTGCATCCTCATCCCCCCACTCCCGCATGACTCCACCTTTCTGGTCTGAATCCACCCTGCCCCAATGTCAGAACCCCCAGTTACACTTGAAAGTTACCTTCTCACTTTAAGTTGAACCTCTAAACACTTAAAGAAGTGTCACAGAAAAGGATGCATCTTACCTCTCTGAGCTCCAGTTACTCCATGCTGATGCGAGATGGGGCTTTGGAATTTTAATGAGGGTAAGTTCCTCCAGAATAGCAATCCGTTGGTGGCCGTAACTCCATCAGAATGGCAAATATAAAACACAATTCTGTCATTGTTAATGAGTTGAATAATGTTCCGAGTCTATCCTATTTCTGACTCAGACAAAGAATTACCCAAAGTTTGATTAACTCACTTAAAGTAGACTGGCGTAGGATCTTACCATTTGAACTACAAATGTGTTCATCTGATCTTTAATCTGGCAACTGGAGAGACTTCATTTTAACAGCTGACAATTAATCTGACTGATTCATTGGTTTCCTTCCATCTGCAAGAGATGATGAAACTGCAGCCTTGGGAGTTTTGGTGAAATTAGATAAGATATCTGCTGCACTTCCTTTGACAGAAGTCTGGAAGGACAGTCTGCCAAACATGGAGTTATGCCATGTTGGTGATACATGATGATCTCTGCCTTTTTGCAGGGTTGGTTTCGGAGCTTCTGAAGCCACATTTTTGGTGACAATATTTTGCTCATAGTTGGTGTCACTATTTGCATTGATTGTCAGCTAAATTTATCATTTGTCACAACAGATTTTGTTTGCTGAATAAACCAAATCCCAAAAGGATTATTGATCATAAACCTTTTTGTCTATGTTCTGAAAACAAGGGAAAAAACTACTGATCCCAGGAGCATAGAATTCCATAACACTTAAATGATTTTTAAAAATTGTAAGCTTTAGAAACAAGAAGAAAAACTTAAACACGCAGTTACACAGTTAAAACAGGCTTACAAAACCTCCCCAAAAGAACCCACTCAGTCGGAACACATAAGTAAATGCCTTTTTGGCAACTTTCCCTGATTGATTTTGAACTCTAAAATTCCAGTAATATTACCCAAGGAATAACCATTGTTGTAAAGGTATATCATGTACCTTCTCAAACTCTTCCACTCTGCTGTGGAAATTCAAGAAAATTCAGAAACACAATTGCGTTCTGAAACTAAAGACTTTTCCGGGTTCTGGATGGTTGTTTCAAATGTTACACCTTCTCTCAGCACAGAGTTGTTCCCAATATATGTTCCCCATATTGCCAACACAACTCAGCATAACATTTCTCCTTAAATATCCTTCTTTCTTTCATATTTGATTCCATTGTTCTCGGCACCTTTTTGAACTTAATTTTTCCAAAAATATAAAAATCCTTCATGTAAGACCATAAAGCAGAAGTTGGCCATTCGGCCCATTGAGTCTGCTCCACCGTTCAATGGGATCATGATTGATCTGATAATCTTCAACTTCATTTTCCAATCTTATCCTCATAATGCTCGATTCTCTTCCTGATTAAAATCTTCACCTTGAATATGCTTAATTACCCAGCATCTACAGCCCTCTGAAAAAAAAGAATTACAAAGATTCATGATCCTTTGAGAAAATAAGTTTCTTTTCAGCTCTGTATTAAATGGACAGCTCTTACTCTGAGATTATATCTTCTGGTTCTAGACTCTCTCACAAGGGGAAACAAACTCTCAGCTTCAACATGACAAGCCCACAGAGAATTTTAAATATCTCAATAAGTTGTGTCCAGACTCCAAAGAGTATAGACTCAACCTACTCAACCTTTTCTTGTAAGAAAATCTCTTTATACCTGGGATCAACTTGGTGAACCTTCTCTGACTGTCTCCAATGCTAGCATATCTTTCTTTAGACAAGGTGACCCAAACTGTTCACAGTATTCCAGGTGTTATATAGCTTCTTATATAGTTTTAGAAGATTTCCCTATTTTTATATTTCATTCCTTTGAAATAAAAGGCAACATTCCATTTGCCTTCCCTATTACCTGCTAAACTTTTATACTAGCTTTTTGTGATTTATGCATGAGGATCCCCAAATCCTGCTATGCTGCAGCTTTACAACCATAGAAACCCTACAGTGCAGAAAGAGGCCCATAGAGTCTGCACCGACCACAATCCTACCCAGGCCACACCTCCACATATTTTACCCACTAATCCCTCCAACCTACACATCTCAGGACATTAAGGGGCAATTTTTAGCTTAGCCAATCAACCTAACCCACATATCTTTGGACTGTGGGAAGAAACTGGAGCACCCAGAGGAAACCCACCCAGACACGAGGAGAATGTGCAGACTCCACACAGTGAACCGTGAACCGAGCCGAGAATCAAACCCAGGTCGTTGAAGCTGTGAAGCAACAGTGCCAATCACTCTACTACCGTGCCGCCCTCTCTGCAGTCTTTCTCCATTTTAACATAATATTCCACCAAAGTGCACAATTTCATATTTTCCTACATTAAATATAATCTTTCAAGCTTTTGTACCTTCATTTAACCACTCTGAAGGCTCTTTGTGTCATCCTCATCACTTGCCTTTCCATCTATTTTTGTGTCGTTGGCAAACTTGGCAATAGTACATTCACTTCTCTCATCTAGGTCATTAATATGTTGTAAGTATAGGTTGCTGTCCTGAAAATTTTACTCTTATCCCAATTCTCTGTCTTATATTAGTTCTCCAATCCTCCACTCATGCCAATACATTTCTCCTAACACCATCAGTTTTATCTCATTAAGTAGCCTTTTTAGCAGTATCTTATTAAACGCCTTTTGGAAAGATATATTACACTTATGTCTTCCAAAGGCCTCCCCTTTTAGGTCAAATAAAATTTAATAACCTCCCCTTGTTTACTTATGGAACCTTTCATAAGTTGCAAAGTTCCTTATTCTGTTTTGAAATTTAACAACTGAAAAGCCAAGCCCCTCTCTAGCTCTTGACTTCTGATGCAAATTTTTAAACACCGGGAATGTTTTGGGAAACATGAACACAGCTGGGAAGTGATAATATGTACAAAACTTGGAGAGGAAAGGGAGATTGGAGATGGGTCTCCCATTGGAGTGGTACATAGGTCAAGGATGGATTTTGAGAAGATGGAGAGAAGAACAGTCTCTGAGGAAAAGGAGGCACCGACAATATCAGCTATTATGGCTTGTGTCATGTTTATTCATTAGCATGAAGAAATATTGAACTCAAAGTTCAATTTGTTATTACATATTTTACAACTCAAATTCTTTGCAATTGACATTATTCAGATGCTCTGTCTGTTTACAATAATGTCTGCTCAACCAAAAATTGTTTCTATAGAGTACTTTTTGGATAATACTATAGAAGATATAATTATGTATCTTTCCTTCAATAACTTAGATTTCTACAAAGCTCAAATGTAACAAAGCAGAGGAAACTCTTTCAGCACCTCTCACTTCTGAATAGGATACATAAAAAGCATGTTGTTTAATTCTAGATCTTTTTCTTTACATAAAGTTATGCCTATCATGTGACATCACACTTCATTGTAATGAGGACTGAAATATAGAAACAATTACAATTACCCCTTTGATTTATTTTAGAAGCTCATATGTAACTCTAATTAACTCAGTTTGTCTATTTGGTGCAGGCATAAGCTAATTAGGGTCTGAACATTAAAATCATGCAGCATAGCTAGAACAATCACAAACAATGCATCAGGAGATTTTGTGGTTATTCAGGAATTCCAATAAAGTTACCATAATGTTATTTTTCTCCCTGTTCTTTTTTTTAAGTTCTTTGAATCAGTTTTGTGATCTTTCAGTTTTACTTTTTGTATCCAAGACAGATATCTCTGACTACAATTTGCCTCAAACGTACTTTGTATTAATCCTGAATGTGATAAATATTGTGAATTATTTTATTTTTCTGACCTTATAAAGGAAAGTTTATTTTGCTTGTTCAAAAACTATGAACTTTTGTGACTTTATTCTCTTAGCAAGCATCTTGAATCTTAAACTTTAAATATACTGGTCCCTAACCAGATTGTACCAAAATTTGGGAATCTGATTCAGAATAACAACAATTTCATTTGAAAAGTTAGCTTTTTTCATGGAATTGATATGCATAAAAGTAAAACTTTAACTAGTAAACATCATTGTCATCATTAGTATAATGTTCATCTTTTGTTCCACAGAAAATCAAAGTATTAATTTGGTGATATAACACTGAATCCACAATTGAAATCCTTATTATATGAATTATTGTGTGTCATGAGACCCAAGAGCGAGGAGGTCCTGAAAGTCTCCAGATGTTCCACACGTGCAGATTGAGAACAGGTTGCAATATGCAATTCAGCATCTTCACATTCTTTTGGGTTAGAATGGATCCAGATAGATCCTGTGCACCTGTGCCTGGAGAAAACCCCCAAGATCAGGTCCAAAACATTAGAATTAGCAAGCCTCCCAGAAAGAGGAAAAGGGAGTGGCTCAGGGAGAGGTCCCAGGTAGGAGACAAAGATGGGGGTGGGAACGGGGTAGCAGAAACAGGTCCCAGTTAAGTTAAAAGAAAGGAGCAGAAGTTTAAGAAAGGACTGCCAAGACCAGACATTAAATGAAATGGTTTTGGAATGAGATCTTAAAAATTCAAGAAAAAGGTCTCTGTGCTGCTGGCTGTTGGGGTAAAGGAGCCCCTTTGGAGTATCCTGTTTAGCCTGCTCAAGGAGTTGAAATTATGCTTGGAAATTGATGCTCAAGTCTACACAAGAGTTGGAATCTCATTAGGTGAGATTGAAACTCTGAAAGGTGGGCCGTTGTTGAAGCCATCTTGAGTTGGAGCAAACATTTGAGAGAGAGTTCAAAGGTGAAGATTGGAAACCTTTGTGAGAGAGACGGGAATTTTAGTGAGAATGGTTGACTTTTGGGGTGACTAATGTCTAGGTGGGTTGTTGAGTAATCCATGGAATCTATTTTGGTCACATCTACTTTTATTGTGCAGTGTGATGTGTCTGACCCACAGCTTGCCTGGTAATTCACATGTACCTCAAACTTGCCCTGAATGTTAGGGCAGAAGCCAGATACTGTACTATTGCTAGTTTCATCTTTCTAACTTTGTATAGCAAAGTTTAGTTTTGTTTGTTCAAAACTCATGCAATCTGGTGGCTTTTGTCACTAAGCAAACATTTTATTTCTCAAACTTTGTCCACTTTAAACAAAATGTTGTTAGAACATAGAACATTACAGCGCAGAACAGGCTCTTCGGCCTTCGATGTTGCGCCGACCAATTAGGAACAAGCAGTGACCCTCTAACCTAAACCATTCCCCTTTCATCAATAAACTTATCTACTAACCTCTTAAATGCCGCCAAACTTGGCGCATCTACAACTGATGCAGGCAAGGCATTCCATACTCTTACCACCCTCTGGGTAAAGAACCTACCTCTGACATCTGTCCTAAAACCACCACCCCTTAATTTAAAGCTATGTCGCCTCGTGCTAGCTTTCTCCATCCTAGGAAAAAGGCTATCACTGTCCACCCTATCTAAACCTCTAATCATCTTATATGTTTCGATTAGGTCCCCTCTTAGCCGCCTCCTTTCTAACGAAAAACAACCTCAAATCCCTCAGCCTCTCTTCATAAGACCTGCCCTCCATACCAGGCAACATCCTGGTAAACCTCCTCTGTACCCTCTCCAATGCCTCCACATCTTTCTTATAATGTGGGGATCAGAACTGTACACAATACTCCAAGTGCGGCCGCACTAGAGTTTTGTACAGTTGCAACATGACGTTGCGGCTCCGAAATTCAATCCCCCTACCAATAAAAGCTAAGACTCCGTATGCCTTCTAAACAACCTTATCGACTTGACTGCCTACTTTCAGGGATCTATGCACAAATACACCAAGATCCCCCTGTTCATCAACACTATTAAGAATCCTACCATTAGCCCTATACTCTACACATTTATTATTCCTGCCAAAGTGCATTACCTCACACTTTTCCACATTAAACTCCATTTGCCACCTCTCGGCCCAGCTCTGCAACTTGTCCAAGTCTCTCTGCAAACTATAACACCCCTCTTCAATATCTACCACTCCTCCGACTTTGGTGTCATCCGCAAATTTACTAATCCATCCTTCAATACCCTCATCCAGATCATTTATAAAAATTACAAACAGCAGGGGCCCCAAAACAGATCCCTGAGGTACACCACTTGTAACCAAACTCCACGATGAATATCTCCCATCAATCACCACCCTCTGTCTTCTATCTGCTAGCCAATTCCTAATCCAATTAGCTAATATCACCCTCAATTCCATACATCTGCATTTTCTGCAGAAGCCTTCCATGTGCCACCTTATCGAACGCCTTACTAAAGTCCATATATACCACATCAACTGCCTTACCCCCATCCACCTCTTTGGTCACTTTTTCAAAAACTCAATAAGGTTAGTAAGGCACGACCTACCCTTCACAAAACCATGCTGACTATCCACAATCAATTCATTTCTCTCTAAATAACTATAAATCCTATCCCTAATAATTCTCTCCAATACTTTGCCCACAACAGAAGTAAGAGTCACCAGCCTATAATTCCCCGGAAAGTCTCTCTTCCCCTTCTTGAACAATGGGACCACGTTCGCTATCCTCTAGTCTTCCAGCACTATACCCGTAACCAATGACGACCTGAAGATCAGAGCCAGAGGCTCTGCAATCTCCTCTCTCGCCTCCCAGAGAATCCTAGGGTAAACCCCATCTGGCCCAAGGGACTTATCTAACTTCAAACCCTCAAGAATATCTAGCACATCCTCCTTATCTACTTCAATACTTTCCAGTTTGCAACCCTGTATCCCAGTGTTCTCCACAACTACATTTGCGTCTCCCTGCATGAATACTGAAGAGAAATATTTGTTCAGTGCCTCTCCAATCTCTTCAGGTTCCACGCACAACTTCCCACTGCTGTCCATAACTGGCCCTAACCTTGCCCTAACCAATCTTCTATTCTTAACATATTTAAAGAAAGCTTTAGGATTCTCCTTGATCCTATCAGCCTAAGTCTTCTCGTGTCCCATTTTAGCCCTCCTCAACTCACTGTTTAGCTCACTCCTGGCTAATCTACAGCTATCCATTGCACTAACTGAGCCTTCAAGCCTCATCCTGACATAAGCCTCTTTTTTCCTTTTAACCAGCAAATTAACTTTTTTAGTACACCAAGGTTCCCTTACTCGACCATTTCCTCCTTGCCTGACAGGGACATACTTATCAAAGACTCGCAGTAGCTGCTCCTTGAATAAGCTCCACATTTCAGATGTGCCCAGTCCCTGTAGTTTCCTAGTCCAACCTATGCACCCTAATTCCCTCCTTATGACCTCATAATTACCATTCCCCCAGCTATAACTATTGCCCCCAGCTTCATGCGTATCCCTATCCATCACTAAGGTGAACGTAACCGAATTGTGGTCACTATCACCAAAATGTTCACCAACTTCCAAGTCTAACACCTGGTCTGGCTCATTGCCCAGCACCAAATCCAATGTAGCCTCACCTCTAGTTGGCCTATCTACATACTGAGTCAAAAAACCTTCCTGCATACTTTGTACGAAAACTGACCCCTCTAACGAGCTAGAGCTATAGCTATTCCAAGCAATATTAGTAAAGTTAAAGTCCCCCATAACAATTACCCTATTACTTTCACTCCTGTCCAGGATCGACTTTGCAATCCTTTCCTCTACCTCTCTAGAACTTTTAGGAGGTCTATAAAAGACTCACAACAGGGTGACCTCTCCTCTCCTGTTTCTAACCTCAGCCCATACTACCTCAACAGACAAGTCCTCATCAAACTTCCTTTCTGTCACTGTGATACAGTCTTTAACTAATAATGCCACTCCTCCCCCCCTTCTACCTCCTTCTCTACTCCGACTGAAGCATTTGAACCCCGGAACCTGCAACAACCATTCCTGTCCCTGCTCCATCCATGTCTCTGAAATGGCCACAACATCAAAGTTCCAGGTACTGGTCCAAGCTGCAAGTTCCTCCACCTTATTGCGAATACTTCTTGCATTAAAGTATACGCATTTCAAACCATGCCCTACTCCACCCGCACGCTGCTGTGTTTTACAGTTCTCATCTATGACCCCCCCTGTTCTCGTCCCTCTTAACATCCAAACTACTCAGGATCCCACCCCCCACCTCTGAATCAGTTTAAAGCCCCCTGCATAGCCTTTGCAAATTTTCCCCCCAAGATATTGGTTCCCCTCTGGTTCAGGTGTAGACCATCTCTCTTGTAGAGGTCCCTAACTGAATCTCACCAACAATTTGTAAGTCTAGTCAAGAATCATAACATGTGAAAAGACAGAAGAAACTTAAATATTGGGATATGTAAGGATAATTCCTTATTTAAAGTAAAAATGATAATTGAATGTTCAAAACATGATCTATTTTACAACACAATAAGTGTTGAAACATTTCCTATTGCATTATTATTGATAGTTTAATCTAAACAGGAAAGGGAACACAGAAGTGGAAAAGTACTGGAGCCATATACAATGGTGATTGGGAGTATGGAAAAAGAAATGGGTTTGGAACTTACAGTCTACCAGATCCAATCAGTGGAGAATATAAAAAAGTGTATTCAGGAGCATGGAAAAATGACAAAAGACATGTGAGTACAGAATGACTTCATGATTTCAGTATTAGTTAATGTATGATTACTACTTTTATTTCAGATTACTCAATGAACACATGCCCATACCCAGTTCTGTCCCTGATTTGTTTAAACCTAGAGTTTTATAAGTACAAAATATAAATATTTGCTGAAAAGAGAGATCTGTTGCCAAGCTGTTGTCTTGCACTCAGCAGGATAAACACAAGAATGTCACATTTCAAACAATCACAACAATTTATACAACAAAAACAGGGTGCCGACTGGTTGGCAAATTATCTCTGACTAAATTGATGCCACAGAGGAAGTAATGGGGAACTAAGTACCTGGAAATTCAAAAATGGTGCAAGGTCCCTGTGAATGAATGTATGTCACTCAGTAAGTGTAACTGAATCATCTTACAAGCGTGACTGTTTATCTTAAATTGTTTGTTACTGTAGCTAGTGATGTACTTGAGATTGTTCAGTAAGTGCTGCCCTATCACAGAATCACATCTAACAGTAGATATTTTGTTTTGGGTTTTGGAAGCACTATCTGGTTAAGCATAGCCTATACTCTACCTATTATGAACAACTGAAGAACATCAAAGCAAAATACTGCAAATGCTGGACATCTGAAATAGGAACAGAAAATGCTGGAAAAACTCAGCATGTTTGATAGTATCTTTGGAGAGAGAAACACAGTTAACATGAAGAGGAGTCACATGACTAGAAACATTAACTCTGTTTCTCTCTCCGCAGATGCTGCTAGGCTTGCTGAGTTTTTCCAGCATTTTCTACTTTTAACTGAAGAAATTGCTATTCTTGGAAATTTCGGGTCAATACAGTCAGATACAGTTGCAAACAAATTAGGCTTCTATTTTTCTTTAAAGTTCTATTGTCCATATTTTCTATATTGTCTATATCTTCCAAAACAACAAATGATAGACACAGTAATATGATGGAAGTTTTACCAATATACAAACACACTGCATGAAGCTAGGTACTCATCTACAGACGCCAGGATCCAAAAGTACAACTAATGGACTACAAAATTATTAGACCTCTTTCAATGTCGCCAGGTATTTTGCAAAACTGAGTGTGCCACTATGATGAGTGTGTTGAATTCAGCAGTGAAAATTATGTAAACTACGTCATGAACTCTGATCTCTTGCAATTGAAACTAAAATTAAACTTGTAAAAATGTGCCTCAAATCACTTTCACATATTTGGAGCCCCATTTTAAAACAGTAATTGAGTATCACCTAAAACTGTTGGTTTTTGTCTTCTGGCAACTTGGAGGCAAGGAAAGTCCATGTAGATTTTACACCCAAATGATCTGCTTTTTAAAAAATAGCTACTGTCTTTAGCTGCTTGCAGTGGCTGGTCACCTTTCTACATAATAGTTTGCACTGTTGTATTGATGATGGAAATTTATTTGAATTCAAAAGGTAGAGATTTGTTGTTTTCTGTGCCTTTTGTTTGAATTTTAAATTTTATCGCAAGTTAAGAATCAATACAACAGGAAGGTAAGAAAAATCCCATTGTATGGAAGAGTTGGGATGACAAGATTAGTGGGACAAGGGTTGTAAATTCTTTTTCTATTTTTGATGATGAAACTGTCCTGCAGTTTAAATTGGTATTTTTGTGAGACAATGGGCTGGTAATTTGAATATCAAGTTAGAGTGAAGTAGCAGGTCTTGGTATAACTAAGTTCTGTCTTTTCCTCCTCTTGGAGGTGAAACAGTTATTTCAAATGCAAATTGATTTGGTGCAATCTGAGGATCATCTGATAATTGTCCTAGTTTTCCTAATCTGCTATCCCTTCTACTCTTGCCTGTTTATGAATGATGTGCATCATACATTCACACAATATGCAGAAAAAAATAATCTTTGAAACACACAGTCTGTCATATAAGTAGGGTTACTATGTTGTAAAAACCATTTTCAGAATTGCGACAATGAACTCAGTGTAAGTACAGCATTTTATATCTCACAGGAAACCCTGTGGTATATGTGAATTTCCAGCAATGCTGCTAGAGTACCTTTCTGACCCCTCAAGTAGTTGTAAAATATCCAATGATATTGTTCTGAAGAAAAGCATTGGGGTTATGCCCAGTGTCCTAGCCAATTTTTTTTTATCTTGATCATCAGAAAACCAAATTATCTGATTCTAATCACAATGCTTTTTTATTGCTGAGCTTTTTTTATTGCTGAGATTAGAAATAGGAGAGGAGAGGTCACCTGTTGGGAGTCTTTTATAGACCTCCTAAAAGTTCTAGAGAGGTAGAGGAAAGGATTGCAAAGATGATCCTGGACAGGAGTGAAAGTAATAGGGTAATTGTTATGGGGGACTTTAACTTTACTAATATTGATTGGAATAGCTATAGCTCTAGCTCGTTAGAGGGTCAGTTTTTATACAAAGTGTGCAGGAAGGTTTTTTGAATCAGTATGTAGATAGGCCAACTAGAGGTGAGGCTACATTGGATTTGGTGCTGGGCAATGAGCCAGACCAGGTGTTAGACTTGGAAGTTGGTGAACATTTTGGTGATAGTAACCACAATTCAGTTACATTCACCTTAGTGATGGAAGGGGATAGGCATGAACCTGGGGGTAGTAGTTATAGCTGGGGGAATGGTAATTATGAGGCCATAAGGAGGGAATTAGGGTGCATAGGTTGGACTAGGAAACTACAGGGGCTGGGAACATTTGAAATGTGGAGCTTATTCAAGAAGCAGCTACTGCGAGTCCTTGATAAGTACGTCCCTGTCAGACAAGGAGGAAATGGTCGAGTAAGGGAACCATGGTGTACTAAAAAAGTTAATTTGCTGGTTAAAAGGAAAAAAGAGGCTTATGTCAGGATGAGGCTTGAAGGCTCAGTTAGTGCAATGGAAAGCTATAGATTAGCCAGGAAGGAGCTAAAAAGTGAATTGAGGAGAGCTAAGAGGGGACACGAGAAGATGTTGGCTGATAGGATTAAGGAGAATCCTAAAGCTTTCTTTCGATATGTTAAGAATAGAAGATTGGTTAGGGCAAGATTAGGGCCAGTCATAGACAGCAGTGGGAAGTTGTGCGTGGAGACTGAAGAGATTGGAGAGGCACTGAACAAATATTTCTCTTCGGTATTCATGCAGGGAGATGTAAATGTAGTTGTGGAGAACACTGGGATACAGGGTTGTAAACTGGAAAGTATTGAAGTAGATAAGGAGGAGGTGCTAGATATTCTTGAGGGTTTGAAAATAGATAAGTCCCCTGGGCCGGACGGGATTTACCCTAGGATTCTCTGGGAGGCAAGAGAGGAGATTGCAGGGCCTCTGGCTCTGATCTTCAGGTCCTCGTTGGTTACGGGTGTGGTTCCGGAGGACTGGAGGATAGCGAATGTGGTCCCGTTGTTCAAGAAGGGGAAGAGAGACCTTCCAGGGAATTATAGGCCAGTGAGTCTTACTTCTGTTGTGGGCAAAGTATTGGAGAGAATAATTAGGGATCGGATTTATAGTTATTTAGAGAGAAAGGAATTGATTGGGGATAGTCAGCATGGTTTTGTGAAGGGTAGGTCGTGCCTTACTAACCTTATTGAGTTTTTTGAAAAAGTGACCAAAGAGGTGGATGGGGGTAAGGCAGTTGATGTGGTATATATGGACTTTAGTAAGGCGTTCGAGAAGGTGCCCCATGGAAGGCTTCTGCAGAAAATGCAGATGTATGGGATTGAGGGTGATTTAGCTAATTGGATTAGGAATTGGCTAGCTGATAGAAGACAGAGGGTGGTGGTTGATGAAAATTATTCATCGTGGAGTTCGGTTACAAGTGGTGTACCTCAGGGATCTGTTTTGGGGCCCCTGCTGTTTGTAAATTTTATAAATGATCTGGATGAGGGTATTGAAGGATGGATTAGTAAATTTGCGGATGACACCAAAGTCGGAGGAGTGGTAGATAGTGAAGGGGGGTGTTATAGTTTGCAGAGAGACTTGGACAAGTTGCAGAGCTGGGCCGAGAGGTGGCAAATGGAGTTTAAGGTGGAAAAGTATGAGGTAATTCACTTTGGCAGGAATAACAAATGTGTAGAGTATAGGGCTAATGGTAGGACTCTTAATAGTGTTGATGAACAGAGGGATCTTGGTGTATATATGCATAGATCCCTGAAAGTTGGCAATCAAGTCGATAAGGTTGTTAAGAAGGCATATGGAGTCTTGGCTTTTATTGGTAGGGGGATTGAATTTTGAAGCCGCAACATCATGTTGCAACTGTACAAAAACATAAGATGATTAGAGGTTTAGAGAGGGTGGACAGTGATAGCCTTTTTCCTAGGATGGAGAAAGCTAGCACGAGGGGACATAGCTTAAAATTAAGGGGTGGTGGTTATAGGACGGATGTCAGAGGTAGGTTCTTTACCCAGAGGGTGGTAATGGTATGGAATGCCCTGCCTGCGTCAGTTGTAGATGCGCCAAGTTTGGTGGCGTTTAAGAGGTTAGTAGATAAGTTTATGGACGAAAAGGAAATGGTTTAGGTTAGAGGGTCATTGCTTTTTCCTAATTGGTCGGCGCAACATCGAAGGCCGAAGAGCCTGTTCTGCGCTGTAATGTTCTATGTAATTCTATGTAATTTAAAACTCTGGTGTGGCCACACTTGGAGTATTGTGTACAGTTCTGGTCCCCACATTATAAGGAAGTTGTGGAGGCATTGGAGAGGGTGCAGAGGAGGTTTACCAGGAAGTTGCCTGGTATGGAGGGCAGGTCTTATGAGGAGAGGCTGAGGGATTTGAGGTTGTTTTCGTTAGAAAGAAGGCGGCTAAGAGGAGACCTTATTGAAACATATAAGATGATTAGAGGTTTAGATAGGGTGGACAGTGATAGCTTTTTCCTAGGATGGAGAAAGCTAGCACGAGGGGACATAGCTTTAAATTAAGGGGTGGTAGTTATAGGACGGATGTCAGAGGTAGGTTCTTTACCCAGGGGGTGGTAAGGGTATGGAATGCCCTGCCTGCTGCAGTTGTAGATGCGCCAAGTTTGGGGGTGTTTAAGAGGTCAGTGGATAGGTTTATGGATGAAAAGGGAATGGTTTAGGTTAGAGGGTCATTGCTTTTTCTTAATTGGTCAGCGCAACATCGAAGGCCGAAGAGCCTGTTCTGCGCTGTAATGTTCTACGTTCTAAAGTGATTTGTCATGTTTGTTATATTACAATAGTGATTACAATTCAAACATAGTTCATTGGCAGCAAAAATGATTGGGAACATCCTGAGGCTGCAGAAGACTGTATAAATGCAATCCCTGTCATTCTTCATTCCGTTTTGTAATGACTATCACTGTACCTTTATTTTTCCATTGTTGTTATTTTATATCATTGTCTTTTCTGCAGGGGTTAGGAACCAACTTTTACTCAGATGATGACATTTATGAGGGTCATTGGTATGCTGACAAGAGAAGTGGCTGGGGTAGAATGTATTATGCAGATTGCTCTACTTATGAAGGTGAATGGTTTGATGACACTCCCAATGGCCAGGGCATGCTTTGCCTGGGTGAGTACTTGCTAGAATAATTTAGGATAAAACTGCTTCTTTTTTGAATTGAGCAAAGGCAGTTCAATTTTATAACAGACTGAAATACAGTAAAAATATAAAAGTTTGGACTGAGAAGAGAGTTGTATTGATCAAACTTGTTCTGTCCAGAGCCTATTTTTACTAATTGGTGGACTGTGCCTTTTACCTCTTCCTCCACTCACACCTATTAAGCCATATTTCAAGGAATATTATTTTCCTTCCTAGATCTCTCCTACAAAATAAATCAAGCATGATATTAATACTTCTGTAACCTGTCACCTTCCCTTTTCAATGGATGTCCTTCCAGATCTCTTAATTCAATTTATCATGAAGTAGTTATCTGTAGGAGTCTCTTCCAGATGTTCACTATCCAGTAAGACAAGGAAAAAAAGTTTTCATCAATTCCTAATCTTAATTTCATTAATTCTGTATTGAATTTCCTCCAGTCCTATGTTCATTATTCCAAGTTAAATACCTTGTTTACTTTCAATCTTGTTTGTAGCATTTATGTTTCCTGTATCATATCTTTTCTTCGATAAGTTATTCACTTGAGTCTGTCTTCATGGTAGTATAAAGGGTTAATAGATGGGGTATGCTAATATATGATGTGGATGATAATGTACCATTAACATCAAGTAGTCATGTCTTAGACATTAAGAGAGAGGTTGGACACCATGCTCAAGAGCAATATGCCTATCCTGTAACCTGTTTAGATGTAGTACTAATAAACAAGTGGTACTTAGACACAGTGTCTAAGTATCATGCTTAGAGTCTACAGGTAAGAAGAACTATCTCAGAACATTTAATAAATCAGTCTAGTTGTAGATTAACCTGGTCACTTGTATGAATTCTTTATAATGCATCTTTATCTTTTTTTGAAGTATGCTGACCAAATGGCATGCTTTACTTCAGAAATTACCTTTGTTTTATTCTGCAGAAGGTGATTATAATATGCATTGACTTGTAATCCAGAATCCAAAACAGAAAATGCTGGAGATGCTCAGCAGGTCTGACAGCACCTTAGAGAGAAAAAAAAATTAGCATTCCAGGTGGATGACCTTTCTTCAGAACTGGAAAAATTAAATGATATGATAGATTTTAGGCAAGTGAAAAGTTGGAGGGTTGGAAAAGAAGTGTGAATGGAAATATCTGTAATGGAGTGGAACGCATAAGAGATTAGATGACTAGAGTTGGTGTTGCAAAACCATAAGGAGTGGTAATGGGATGTGGATGCATCTCCTGTATTTGCATGGAAAGATGATGTGGGAAGGGTGTGTTGGACGTGCTTGAGGAGTGAATGATCCTTCAGAATGTTGAAAGGGGAGAGGAAGGTGGTGGCATTATACTGGCAATGGCAGAGGATGACTTGTTGAATGTGGAAGCTGGTAAGATGGAAGGTAAGTTCAAGGGGAATCCTATCATAATTCTGGGAGTGGGGGAAAAGTGAGAGCAGACATACATGAAATGAAGAAACACAGCTGAGGACACTGGCCAGCAATGGTGGCCAATAGTCCTTGGTTGAGGAAAAGGGAAGGCATACTGGAAGTGTTGGTATGGAAGGTTGTATCATCAATATAAATATGATGGAAATGGAATAGACTCTTAATAAGGAGCAGATTGTATGCAGGTGTATTCAAGTAGGTTTATGGTGAAGCCTTATTGATAACTGCTTTATACTACTTATAGGATTACTGGTCATTTCCAAATATTTTTCTTTATTGGTTTCTGACAGTAAACCTCAAAATAAGACACTTTGATATTATAAAGTTCTTTATTATAAGTTGTTCTTGTGTGCAACATTGTATATTTTTCCACAATAAAATCCATCTGCCACATATCAGTTTGTCTGGATAATTGATTCATGCCTGTTTAAAGGTGATGCATTTCATTTGTACTTATTACCTGCACATACAGTTTTTTCTCATTAACAGATTTAATAATACTACTTCAGATATTCCATTACAGCATTCAAAAATAGTGTTTACAGCAAAGATGTCAGAACACATCTCTCTGGAGAGATGTTGAGAAAGATGCCCAGAGAGGCATAGAGTGTAAGGTAGGAAGCTAGTTAGGAGAGCTCAGATTATTTGCAACGAGAGGTAATAAAGGCATGGAAAATTAACTAGTAGATACCATACTTAGATATTTTATAGTAATCCATAGCTCTCTATTTCATTCCATTTTCATACCATTGAATTGTCTCATGATATATTTCCACTTCCACTAACATTATTTCTATACTTGCATTATTTTATTCCCGATGACATTGTTGCTGTCTTTGGTGCTTCCCATCTTGCCACTGTTATTGGGGATCTGTTCCTTTTTGTATTTGCCTTTGGAATAAAATGTTACCAAGTTAGGAATGGCATACATTTACATTTGGTCTTCGAATACAGGCAAAGTTTGGGTTGAATTTTGCTCTATGATTTAATTTATTTCTCAGGATGACTTTAATTAATTGATTTGAATTGTTTATTTTGCGGGGGATGGGGGGAAGAGGCGAGATCATCTATTGCAGATGTTGATGAATCTCATGATCCATCTAATTTGACAAATTTTTTTTTAATGGATTGAACATTTACACAAATCTTAATCTATTTCCTGAAAAATGGATCATTTTCTCAAGCATCCATAAATGATTAAATATTTATGAAGTCTTAAATGAAGCAGCATGAGTTACAAAGGTAGGGGTGATTAAATCTGCTTAGATTTGTTGTTAATTGTTAACTCCCGGCAATGAACAAGTGCTTAAAAGTACCACCCAATCAAATTATTGGCCCAGATATTGCTGTTGAAATAAGGGTGAGGCTAAATAGCACGCAACATTGTTTAGGAGTAAATAGCATAATAACTTCAAACAAGTGGCAAAAGCGGGTATATATGGCAATACCCAAAATTTATGGTCAACAGTTACACCACTCTGCCTTTAGTTCATGAAAATAACCTTTTCCTGTCAGCTTCATTGAAATGTATTGAATACCATGAAATTGTTTCAGTTGCACAGTAGATAGGAATTAAACATTCCACAGAAGGTCAAGTCTTATCACAAGTGCAAATACTTTAAGGATATCAAAACTTAATTGCTGCCTCTACTGCACAGAAACAAAGACTTGTGGAGACTTATTATTTAAAGTATCAATTGTTGCTGTAAAAAATTCAATTTAAAATCACATTTCCTTATTGCTGCTCTTCCTTTCTCTTTTTTCTCAATCCATTTTTTTCTTTTTATTTCTTTTTCTGTACCTGAGTTACAATTGCATTCAATCACACTCCATTCACTCTAAATTACACATTCATCTCCATTCTTCAATTCTTAATCATTCAATCATTGGTTAAGGAAGAATTGCTTTCTCTATTTATTCAGCCCCTGGCGCCGTGTTTTCGCTGTTAAAATCTTACGCTTATGGCAGCTTTCCAAGCAATAAAAATTAACACTGAATGTGCCAAGGCAAGTTTAAATAATGGCTGTTATATGTTATACTGTTAGATGCTCTGCTACAGTAAAATCTGGGCCAGTAATCTGTGTTTTGTGATCAGCAGTGAACAAATGGGTGTTATAGCTCGTTATGCTTCTAGTTGCCCACAGACCTTTTAGGTTTTGGAGTAGCAACTTGTGGCCATCAGGAATCTGATTTTATGTAACACCTGGAACTGGTATGAATATAGTAAGAAAAAGTGTCTTTCTTCAACCAAGTATGCATGAAGCGTTTTTGTTGTAGTGCACAGAGTCAATAGCTAATTCAAAGTAAAATTATGTATAGAGAAAGAAACAGAGGAAAGAAAAAAAATTAATTGAGAAAGCGAGAAAGATATGAGAGAGCAAAAATAAAAAATATATCTCCAACATTAAGATCCAAAGGAATAGGATTACCCAATCATAGACAATGAATCTTCAAGGTCAGGTTGCTTGGCAATAAGTAAAACTTATCAGTTCATTTTAAAAAAATCATTTGCACTTTAATGAAATACTCTCAAGTTTCCCGGTTACCTAGCAGATAAGTATCTCAGTTTTATATCCTGCATGTGCTTGAATGCTAACTCACGTAGCAGTAGAATTACTACATCAGTCTAGTGAAGCTTGCAAAGGATTTCAGCAAATTGGACAGCATCTTTTTGATTTTTGCATTTAATTGCATGTAATTAGTAGTCTTGCCATCATTCCCACTGCACAATCTGGGCTGTTGTGTTTCTCAAAATCTGCAATCTGGAACCAGAACTGGTACACAATTAAGCAATCAAAATAAAGTAATGCTTTTAACTATCTTTTTTTTACTTATTGCATAGAGCTAAAAATAAAAGGCTTGGTTTCATTTCTGGCACAGATCAGGCAGCAATTAATGGAGCAACTACCAAGCCTGCTGAATAACTGGGGGAGATCAAACTAATTGTGTTTGCTGGGCCTCATTTAAATGCAACCGGGGAGCTTTTGGTCTTAACCATATTGTTTATGAACAGCTTGATGTTGCGGACAGTAATCTAATGAGTCTGCTGCAACTTAATGGAAACTCATAGTTCTTAAAGGATAGATGCACTTTCTTAAGGTAGTTAGCACATAAATGAGTTAAAATGTTACACTGGCCAGAGGGCCCTGATTCATCAGTAGCCAAGTGTGGACGTGCTGCTGGTGAAGCAAGGAATAAGGAGGAAGTTCTTTTTCCTTCAGAAGACAGATATTCTAGAGGCGATGCCAGAAGAATAACTGAGTCATGGAAAATTGATCAACTGCAGTGCAGAGAAGTGGGTGGGCAGGCCTTTTCCATAGCATTATTATTAGGTTCTAGCTGCAGTGCAGCAAGAAAAGAAATAATCTTAGCAGAACTGCTAAATAAGACTATTCCACATTTTTATTCTTGAAATTAACTTATTTTGATCTAATAGTAGCAATCCATTTTATCCCCATTTCCCCTACATATGTACAAATCACTACATCTTCTGATTGCATTCACACATACAATCATTATTCACCTCAGTGATTTATGCCATATGCTCAGAGATTATGTTTCTTTCTCTCAACATGAAAACTATGGTAAGTTGCCTCACTTATCTTCAAAATCCTTTAACAAGACATTTTCACTCTTCTTGCAGGAGAAGCTGGCTCATAACCGAAGAGTGACTTGAAGAACAGGAGGACTTTAATCTGCGTTTGATGTTAGTCGAAGATGTGGCCATTGACATCATAGACAGGGAAATGACAAACAACATTAGAGAAATGATTACAATGATGCCATGCAGAAGAGGGTGCTTGCATATTTTCATTTCCTTTTCCTCTTTACACTTAACTTACTCACATAGATACATGCACACACTCACTCATAGTGGTCTATTGCATTTTGTTATGGCATGGCTGATGGTAAATGCTGAGCTCCCAAATTCCAAAACAGGGAAGTTTGAAGCAGCTGCCAGAACAGATTTTGCAATTTGCATCTTATGAGGAAAGGTTCTAAAATCAGGAGATGATGTCTCTAATGAATTGTGGTGATATTATATTAATATGTTATACATTTATTTAAAAAAATAAACAAAACTACATTTTAACACAAGAATGGCTTTTCACATTAAACAATACTTTAAAATATCTTAATTTAAACTATCCTCAGAGCTAACCTTCCCCTTCTCTGTTTAGCAACAATTGTTATAAATTATTAAATCTTCAGAATTCCAATAATTTGTATCCCACAGTGCCCTTTTTCTCTTGGGGTGTCCTCTGAAGCTAACAAGAACTGGCCTTCTAGGTCTGGCCTTGTCTTCTAGGAGATCTGACTAGCTAGCTATCCTACTGTCTTTTGGGAGATCTAAGCAACTACTTCTTCACATGGGCTTCAGTGATTCCTCAAATGCATTCCATCACTGTGATCCTACTCGACTCTTCAGAAGTGTTTTCTTCCCAGAATTGATTAAACTCCATTTTTAGTTTACTTTTAAGTTTTGAAAAGTAAACATCCTGTCTTTATCCTACTTTTACAACCTTTGAACTAAAACAACCTACTTCAAAACAACTCTTGTTATGGCCTTACGTAAAATTTTTATTAAAGTCCCTCTTGGTTCATTAACATATTAAAATCACTTTTGACCATTGGTTTAGACTTTTGCATTCACCTTGGCTCATATTTCAATTATCGTACTTACTGTTTTGCAGTGCATAAGAGATATGTCAATGATATTACCAAAACAAAAATTCTATAATTCCTTATTTCCATGTCAACTGCCATTCATCTTGCTATTATGTGTCTCTATCCATTTTGAGGCCTTGCAGCCACAAACGTTCAGGAGAACTTTTCTAACGATTTAGTGACTTTTACTGTCGTTCTTCAATTGTCAACACAGAATTTGGTACTTTTCATGATTTAAATGACCAGTTATATGAATTTGCAAGGGGTGTTTTGCAGAGCATAAGCACAGATGGAAAGGTCAGCTGAGAAAACAGTTTGCTGGAGAGCAAGCTCAAACTTAGCACAGCTAAAGTAGACAGAGCGTGCAAATGTTAGGCATTCAGTATGAAAAGAATGCCTTCTGTGCGCCAGGAATAACTAAATCAGCCTGACTGCCTGCCAAGCAGCTACTGTAACATGACAGTGACTGTGTATGACGCAATGTCTGTGAAGATCTGGTGCGTAGTATTGATCACTCTGCAAGCAGTCATAAAGTATGTCGTCACTTCAGTGAATGCAGTAATGAAGTCCTTTTTGTTGCTGTGAGTAGCACAAATAGTATCTTTTTGAGATGCAAGCTTTCGCACATCACTTTTTACACTGCCTTGAACAATTGGACGATTGAATGAAAAGGGGTTTCAAATGGATTCTTTAGGCCAGATCTTCACATCAGAGATGGGAAGCAAGAGGCAGGACTTATCGTGCCTTTATAATCCTAACCTCCATTTCGAGATCTTGAGATGAGGTCTTCCGAGAGCCCAAGCCCTAAGTGGCCTGAACCTGGAGTGGAAGCAGGTTGAATCTAGAGCAGCCAGGTTAAAAGACTGATGGTCTATTCCCAGTGAATCTTGGTATGATGCTTCTGAGGCAATTAGTGGTTTATCTTCAAATATCTACTTGAACCTACTTCAGATCCCACCAATTATCCACTTTGTGAGAAGAACTCATAGAGCAGAATGTTACCAGTTTGCCCCGTTGATGGGCGGAGTGAACCGTTAAAATTGAACAAGAGTCGGGAGATCAGCCTCCATAGGCTGGCTGCCTGAAACAGCTGAAAGTGGTCTAGCCCAAATTTTCAATGTCTAAATCCATAAGACTGGATGTGAAAACTCGCGCAAAAAAATGGATCAGCAACTCTCCCATTTTCATGGGAGCTGGACACTTCGAATCATTCTTGTATAATTCTGCCTGCAAGCTATGTTCTAACAGTTAAAAGCCATTGAATAGCTCAAAAGACTCCATGAATAAACAAATAGACTCTTTAGAGCAAATTTATTATCAGTATGAAGCATTTGTAAATTTAGACAGTTGCACTGCTGCCACAAAATCATTAAACAGCACCCCCAGCAGCACCACCACCACAATATGACAACCCCTCCGCACCATCACTGAAAGAAAAGGTCAGCCCCCTCCCCTACTACATAGGGATTTGGGAGTTGGATAGGCTGGACCTGGAGCAAGAAGTTCGCCTTGCGACCCCAGAATGGTTGTCTAATGGCTGCAATTATTCTTGTTGCCCTGGAAAAATTGTCATTCACTCTCAGGATGGTGACACAAAAGACACATGACGACGCAGAATCAGTGAGCAGAAACTGATAGCCAAGTTCCGCACGCATGAGGACAGCCTCAACTGGGATCTTGGGTTCATGTCATACTATCTGTAACCCTCATGACTTGCCTAGGCTTGCAAAATTCTGGCTGGAAACAATACACTTCTTTAACCTGTGCTTGGCCCTCTCTCCACTCACATTGTACCTTTAAGACTTGATTACCTGTAGAGACTCGCATTCCAACCATTATCTTGTAAATTGAGTTTATGTCTTTATATACCCTGTTTGTGAACACAAGTCCTCACTCATCTGATGAAGGTGCTTGAATCTCTGAAAGCTAGTGCTACCAAATAAATCTGTTGGACTTTAACCTCGTGTTGTAAGACTTTCTGTGCCTTCAAAATAACCAGAGCACTCCATTCCACAATTGGGTGGCACAGTGGTTAGCACTGCTGCTTCAGAGTGCCAGGGAGATTATTTCCACTTAGAATGGAAACAAGAACTAGAGGACACAGCCTCAATTTAGAACAGAGTTGAGGAGGAACTTCTTCTCCTAGAGGGTGGTGAATCTTTGGAATTCTCTGCCCATTGAAGCAGTGGAGGCTACGTTAAATGTGTTTTAAGTCACAGATATATTTCTGACTAATAAGGGAATTAAGGGTTATGGGGAGCAGGCGAGTAAGTGGAACTGAACCACTATCAGATCAGCCACAATTTTATTGAATGGCGGGGCCAGCTCGAGGGGCTAGATGGCCTACATCTGCTCCTATTTCTTATGTTCTTATGTTCTTATTATGTTCTTATGAAACACAAGCTTAGGGGAAGAAAGCAAAGATACAAGTATTTATTCCCCATAATTTGTATGAGTAATTTTTAAAAATCCCCATTAACTAGGCTCACTGATTTGGGTTTTTTTTTTGTCTCTCGCAGGAACTGATATTTGTGCTGGGGTTACAGCTCTGTTTAAGAGACTTATTTGATGCCACATATTGTAAAGTTAATCAGGATGAGGCCATAGGAATAAATGCTGATTACTGGAAATTCACCACAAGTGCAAATCTCATGATACCACTGCTATACCAATAACTTCGAAAAGAAATACTGTAGAAGATGAAGAATAAATAACTGAGAAAATAACTTTGAGGAGGCAGGAATGAACAAATATGTAAAAGTACTTCTTCCATCTTAAGCATATAAAGCCAAGTCACTGCCAGAGTAAGAGCAAAACATACTGTTTTCTTTTGAACAGAGGAGATTGAATGGAAATTTTTTTGAGTGATATAAAATCATAACAAATCCAGATAGAATAGAAAGGAAGGACCTTTTAATTTTAGTTATGAAGAGAGTTTGGATAGACTGGAGTTTTCTTTGGAACAGTGGAGACTGTGAGGAAGGGGGAATTTGTGAAAGGATCAATGATAAGGGAGCATAGATTTAAGGTAACGGTCAAGAAGTTTAGAGGGGATATGAGGAAAAACCCAAAGGGTGGTGGAGTCTGGAACTTGCTGCTTGAAAAGATGGTGGAAGTAGAGACTTAACATTGATGTGCATTTGCGATAACAAGGCATATACAAAAATTTAGAATAGTTTGGTGGTTCATCTTTGACTGGTGCAGACACAGTGGGCTGAAGGACCTTTATCTGTGCTGTGTACGTCAATGATTCTACCTTATTGAAGAGGTCCAAACCAGGGGCATAAATTTAAAGTAATTTATTAAATGATTGGAGAGAATTGAGAATTTTTTCATCCAGACAGTGACGGAACTCTGGAACTCTATGACTCAAAGGGGAGGATAAAGGCAGAAACACCTTTTTTGTTTTGTTTTGTATCCAAATAAAAAAATATTTGGATGTGGATGTACAGTAACCCAGAATTTCAGTCTAGGAACTGGACAATAAGATTAACCTGGAAAGCTATTTTTCAGGTGACATAGTTGCAGCTGGCTGAATGGCCTCCTTTCTGTTCTTTTCTATGTTTTTAAAAAAAACTATGTAAGCAATAGAGAAAATGAAAAAACAAAATTGCATGCATCTTAAGCAAGGGTTGTAAAGTTGAAAACTTGAATACTGTAGATGATGGAATTCTGAAATAAAAACAAAATGTTGAAAATACTCAGTAAATCAGGCAGCATCTGTGGAGAGAGAAACAGAATAAATAAGTGGAATTTTACTATCTGGGACTAAATCCCATCGTGGGGTGGGAAGTGTTTCCCATTGTGGAGGCCAATGGGAAACCACCCTATATCTTCCATCCTTGGCATGATTATTTATACATCTAGGGGTTTTGTAGCACCCTTCCATGGCAGGGCAGACTTAATGGCACATGTTCTGCTATCATACCTGGTTGCAAAGGGGTCTGATATCGATTACATTAATTGAAGAAAGAAGATGGACCTCCTGAAAAAAGAAGATGGGATCTACAGGAACACTGACTGGAAGATGATTTCTTTGAAAACACTGAAGCTGGAAGATCCACTTGAAAGCTGCTAACTGCCCCACTCAATGCTGTGTGTTCCAGGTTCCAAGATTCTGGCAGCCTTCAGCTGAACTCTGAAGACGGTTTCAACACTCTTGTATGTCATGATTTTTAGTCCTGACTTTTGTATGTCATGTTTGCCCAGACCTGTTTTCCCACTGGCATAATGGAGTTGGGCATGGGGGCGAAGATTCCAGTTGGGCATTAATGGTTTCATGCAGATTCTCAGCAGGATTCCAAATTTATCACAACAGGCACCATTGGAAAATCCTGCTGTAAATTCAAACTGGCGTGAAACTGACTATTGAGACTCTTGCCAGTGAGGCCCATGCTTGATCGGGGGGAGTCCACAATCATGAAGTGTTGATGAAGAGTTGAAAGGTTTGTTTAGCTGGATATTAGTAGAAGAACTCCAAGAAATTTCATACCTTGGAAAATAGAGGGGGCGCTGAGGAATATTGAAGTGAATTCCTGAGAACTGTGATATTTCTTTGTTTGGTCTGAGGAGAAGTGAAGGAACCTTTAAAATTCTGTAAATGAACAGTTGGGGTGGAAGTAAACAAAAGGGCTCTGTTCTGCTGCAATTTTGATGTTTAAAATATTACAAAATATAATATTAATTTGGTAGTATTTTAATTCTAGTCTAGTAAAAGTTTTTGTTAAAATATGAAATCTTGTAGTGTAATTCTTTCACTTAATAACTGGAAGCTGAATTTGGATTTTAAAAAATTGACCTCCATCAAGGTCACATCAATACCTCCTTGGAAAGAACAATTCTGATAGTACAATAACTAGTTATACATCCATCAAAATTAATAATTTGTCTAAAAGGACAATATTTCAAAGCATTTGCTTATATGAAGACTGTGGAATACAGATGCACTAAAGAAAATCTGTAGATTACAAATTGTTGGACGAGCTATCTTAGATGTTTTTGGTTTTTGCATTACTTAATTATCCTGTATTTATCCAGCTAATGAAAATCGCTATGAAGGCTTATGGAAAAATGGAAAGAAACATGGATCAGGAAAGTTTTTCTTCTTTGAGAAAGGCCAACTATATGAAGGAGTGTGGGTAGATGACATTCCAAAGTGTGGAAAAATGATTGACTTTGGTCGCGAAGATGCAATTGATCCTACTCCCTACCCAATACCACAGGTATTTAAATTTTACTGTTACTTTTTAGACAATCTTGTTTTGCACCCTTTATTTACATGTTTGGAACAACTACGGAATGAAAAAGACCATTCGGTACATTATGTCCTTTCTTTCCAGTAGACCTTGCACAATTTGGAATACTGGGGATTTGCTGAAACATATTTACTTTTTAAGGAAAGAATCTGACTGATCATATATTTAAAAAAGCAAATGTGCATGGATCAATCTCTTTATAGTATTTTTGTATCATATAATCTGCCTAACCAGGGTAGATATTTCTTCTTTCTTATTTAGTAACTGTGTGTGGTTTCTCTGATCACCCCCAATCCACTACAATAAAGAAACATTCTTCACTTTGGAGTTATTGTGTTGAGCAATTTCATGAACATTAACATGAGAAAAACTTTATGAATTATGTTTTCATCTGACATCACAGCTTGCATCTATTAGGTATACATCCCAAGTCCTTAAAATTGAACAAGAACTTTATATAAACATTCTTATATATATCTTTAAGACTTTTGGCAATTGCCTGAATTTTTTTAATCAAATAGCAAAATTGTTTCTGTAATTTAAGTTTGTCATTGTAGAAATACTGCCAAAGAGATATAATCCAGGTATGTTCGACTAGGGATGGTTATTTTCAGAAAGCAGTTAGATTATACATTTAACATTTTTAATGATTTCTGTTAGGATTCATAAGCAAATTAATTCACTATCTGTGATTGAAGAACAGCTTGCGCGATATCAGCAACAATGATATAATAGTTAACTCAGTATAGAGAATTTTATCCTTCAGGTATTATTGTTCAGACATGGTAAACATTTTCAACATTTTAGTATATTCTGAAGGTAAACCGTAATTTTGTCTTCTGGCAATGAATTGAAGAAGATGCATTGTAAACATGATTATGTTACATGTATCAGCAGTGCTGACTTTCAAAGGGATTGCTTACTGATTTCTCTCTTTTGTTCACTATCATATACAAGACCCATTTTGTCACCTTGTATAACAAGATTGACAGCTCTTTGTTTCAAAAACTCAATGATCGCATCCAGTCTCAGTCTAAACAAATCTTTCCCAGGCAAGCATTTGAAAATACGTCTTATATTGATATTTGTTCTTAGATTCTCATCGCTGTTAACCCGTCAGTTACATTATTAATTTGTACCTGGATGATTGGTTGCTGTTTACATCTTTCTATCTTTAAGATAGTGGGCATGCAGCAAATAAAGTATGTTAGTCATAATTTCATAATCTGTGAGGGGCAAATTTTACCATGATTGTCACATACAAAGTGATTGTCAGGTATCATCAGATTTTCAGTGTTGCCAAGCTACTGATTGTCATGGTGACGCACACAGGTCCACTGGTGATGTTGCCATTTGCTTTTGTCATTAACTAGTAGTGAAAGTCGATGTTTAGGGCCTTCATGTCATGCTTATAAGTACCTTGAAGTGGAGTTATGGGCATTCTATTGGTTTTCTGGCACTGGCTTCTTCACAGTACAAAAAGTCTTTGGTGGCATATCCTCTTCCTGCGAATTTACAGGAGTCAGAGAAGTTGCCTCTGCTTTATATTAACCAAATGGATGCAATTATTTTGTAGAAATTATTTGGTTAGAATGCAAGCTTATTGTAATTATCAGAAATTTCTGTTCCAAAATTACGGTTTATCTTCAGAATACTATTGAAATGTTGAAAATGTTTACCATAACTGAACGATAGTACCTGAAGGATAAAGTTGTCTATACTAAGTTAACTATTGTACCATTGTTGCTGATATCGCGCAAGCTGGATTATATCTCTTTGGCAATATTTCTATAATGACAAATTTAAATTACATGATCAATTCAGCTATTTGATAAAAATTGACAATTGCCAAAAATCTTAAAGATATATATGAGTGTTTATATAAAGTTCTTGTTCAGCTTTAAGGACATGGAATGTATACATAATAGATGCAAGCTGTGATGTCAAGTGAAAACATAATTCATGAAGTTTTTTTTCATGTTAATGTTCATGAAATTGCTGAGCAGCAACTAAAGAATTGGAAAACAAGTTGAAAAACTGGATTGAACAATGTACCACAAAAATGGTGGTTATGTTGAATCTGAGAGAATTGAATTGTATTAAAATGTTATAAATTATGCTTTTACATGCTGTTTATAGTTTGTTTCTGTCATGTGTACATCCAGTTTTTAAGTTGTACATGTACTTCTTATGATGCATTTTTGCCAACTCCGCTTCTTCTTTGTGCAGCAAGATAATCTTGGCAAACTGCCCTGGATAGTGTATGCCCTTGGTACCCTTTAAGGTCAGGGGTTATAATAGCTGTCTTTAATTGTAGCTTCATTTCATGTCCCCAGATCAAAGCAACTGATTGTAATTCTGGCAGCTTTCCTGTCCTCAGCCCAAGGCCAGATATGGTACTATCAAACTGGCTGAGATCAAATAAATAAGCACAGCCAAGAGATTAAACATGAAAATATCATGATCTTTATGGTTCAGCAAAACATTCTAATTTAATATCCTCAGCTGCTCCAACAACCTTCCCATTATCATAAATTCAAAAGTGGGTTGTTTCTTGATAATTGTACGGTGTTCATCAACATTTTTTAATTCCTTAGATAATGAAACAGTTGATGTCCATCTACAAAGTTGTGCCTCACCAGTGGTGGGCAGTGACCATCCCCAACGTGAGACTCTTTTCACCTTACCTTACTGTTGCAACTTATTATTATGCCAGGTCCCGATTATTAACATCATAGGATCACCATTGACCAGAAACACAACAACACCATTTACATAAATTCTGTAATTTATGGGCGGCACGGCAGCACAGTGGTTTGCACTGCTGCTTCACAGCTCCAGGGTCCTGGGTTCGATTCCCGGCTGGGTTCACTGTCTGTGTGGAGTTTGCACATTCTCCTCATGTCTATGTGGGTTTCTTCCGGGTACTCCAGTTTCCTCCCACAGTCCAAAGATGTGCGGGTTAGGTTGATTAGCCATACTAAGAAATTGCCCCTTATTGTCTAGGAATGCATAAGTTAGAGGGATTTGTGGGTATAATATGTAGGGACATGGGGGTAGGGCCTGGGTGGGATTGTGTTCGGTGCAGACTTGATGAGCCAAAGGACCTCTTTCTGCTCTGTAGGGTTCTATGGTTTGCTCTATGATTCTATGGTCTGTGCCCACTAAAGCTGGTCAGAGGAAGGATATTTTCAATTGGGTGAACCCCTTCCTGATTCACTAAAATTCCTCCATTAGCTGCAAGGTACAAATCAAGAGCGTGATTGAATACTCTCCACTTGCCTGGATGAGTGTAGTTCTAATAACACTGAAGAAACTTGATGCTGTCCAGGCCAAAGCAGTTTACTTGATCGGAACTTCATTCACTAACCTAAATATTTACTTTGTCTGCCATACTGTACGAACAGTGTGTATTCAACAGGATGCACTGCAGTAACATGAGACAACTTCTTGAGCAGCACTTCCAGGTCTCATTCTTAGCTGCTGCAGACCAACTGAATGGAATCTCAGGTGCAGTTTAAATATTTAATTATTCAGTCAGCATCTTTATTGTGGGCCACTGTGATTTCATCGCAGTTATTGTGGTCTAAAATTCCAATTCCATAAACAATACCAAATTAGAATAACTAATTTTAAGTTGCTTTTATACTCTCTGAGAAATCTTACGTCCACTCTGTTGTACATCATCACCCAATTGAAAGATGATAAATTATTTGCTCATAAGCCTTTGCTGATCAGTTCCCCCTTGGATCAGTCACAGCAGAATTTATGAGAACTGCACAGACTAATTCATGATACAATTTGTTTAGTTTATCTTTCCCTGTTTTTCCCATCCCATAACATTCTACCCCATCCCTGCCCTTACTACAGAATAGGATAGTGTTTGTGGTCACCAGGTTTCAGTGAAAGAACTTTGTACAGTTTGTATAGTGCTTAAAAATTGCATTGCAAGAAGCTGCAGATAACTATTTCACAATTACTATCGAAAAACAAGAAAGCAAACTAAAACAGAAAATGCTGGAAATACTTAGTAGGTCTGGCATCTATGATGAGACAAACAGAATTAAAGATTCAGATTGCTGACCTTTCATCAGAATATGGAAAATTTTGAAATTTGTTAGGTTTTCAGAAGGTCAAATGGGAGAGTGTGGAAAGAAAACAAAATAGAAGAACTGTAAAAGGACGAAAGATGGAAAACATTAAATGACAAAAGATTTGGTGGGCAGAGCCAAAGGAAGTAATGACACATGTAAAGAAACAAAAAATATGTCCAGAGGTGATGTGAATGACAGAATAGTGACCTGTTTGTTTGAAAGTCAAAGTGAATGGAAAACAAGATTAAGGTTGAAACAAGCAAAGAAAATGGTGCAGAGATTAAAGTATAAAATTGTTAAGTCAATGCTAAATCCAGAAGAATGTAAAGTTGGAAAATGTGATGCTATTAATCAGGCTTATATTGAACTTCATTGGAACACTGCAGCAGTCCAAAAACAGAGATATCAGCATGGGAGCAGGGTGCAGATTTAAGACGATAAACTATTGGAAGCTTGAGGGTCCAATAGCCCCAAGCTATTTGCAGATAGAACAGAGATGTTCTGCAAAATGGTCATCCAAATTGCATTTGGCCTCTCCAATATAGAGCAGGAAACTAATTGAATCAGGGTACACCAAAATTGACGTCAGTAATAGTAATGAAGAAAGTAATGGCACAAAGAGCGACAAATCTAGATAGTGCTCATTCCAGGGTTTTTAAAATGCAGATGAGAGCATTGCAAATACTATAATTAAAGTTCCTTGATTCTGGAACCATTTCTTAGATTGGAAAATTGCACATCATTCTGTAATTTGAAAAATGGGAGAGAAGAAATCTGGGGTATTATAGACCAGTTTACCTATTAATATCTGTTATCATGGAATTATTAAGATTACTATTTAGATAGAGTGTCTAAATACTGTGAAAATTTTCAGCTATTCAGAGATAGCATAGTTTTGTAAAGGATAGATCTTGTCTGATGAACCTGATTAAATGATTTGAAGCCTTGATTAAAGGAATGCTCAGGGGAATATTTATTTATATGAACTTGCAAAAGACTTTTATCAAAGTTTCTCCTAAGAGTCTGTTAGCTAAAGGTGCAGCTCATGGTATTGAAGGCAAATTATTGGACACATTAGGAAATAGTGTCAGGAGACAGATTATATGGACATGGATAGAACTCTAAATATCAGGTTGTGAGTAGTGGTGCCCAACAAGGATCAATGTTGAGGTTCAATTATTCATATTATTACTGACTTAGATCATGGTGTAGAAAGCTGCTGACCAAATATGCTGATATCGCAAAGAGAGGCAGCATCAAGATAATGTAGATTAAAGCATAAAATTACAAGGCAATATTAACAGATGAATTTCAATGTGGAGAAACTGTGAGTAATCCATTTTAAAGCTAAAAGCAGCAGAATAGTGTTCCTTCTAAATGGTGAAAAGAGTCTTTGGGGTCCGAGTAACAAATCATTAAAATGTTGTTAACAGGTACACAAAATAATAAAAAGGCAAACAAAATACTGGTCTTTATATTTTAGAGGGATAAAATACATGGAGGTAGACGTTAAACTTCAATTATACAAGGCCCTAATTAGACCACACCTAGAGTAGAATTAGCAGTTCTGAGCACCACACTTTAGGAAGGATAATATTGGCATTTGTGAGAGTGCAGCATGGTACCTGAACTTCAAAGTTCAAGATAGGAGAGATTGCCAAGAATTGTATTTCCTAGAATCTAGAAGGTTAAGGTGATTTGCTTTAAGTTTTCAAGATAGTAAGGGAAATGGATATGATAGCTAGAGTGAAACTATTTTCACTGGTTGGGAAGTTTAAGATTAACGGACTGATCAAAAAATTAGGGTTAGACTGTCTAGGGCTAAAAATAAGGGAAAACTAGTAAAACTTGGAAATGCATATCTAAAGACATTTTGGATAGGTGCAGAAAGAACAGAGTCGTTATAGTGGGAGATTTTAATCTCTCTAGGGTGGATTGGAAAGTACCTAGAGCTGGGGGTTTGGACGGGCAGGAATTTGTAAAATGCGTACTGGAAGGATCGTTGGAGCAGTATGTGGCTAGCCCGACTAGAGAAGGGGCTATATTGGATTTAGTTCTGAGTAATGAGCCAGGGCAGGTGGTTGATGTTGTAGTAGGGGAACATGTGGCTAACAGTGACCACAATTCTGTCTACTTTAGGATACAGTTGGAAAAGGATGCTTGTTGCCCTAGAGGCAGGGTGCTGAATTGGGGAAGGCTAACTACGGTCGGATTAGGCAGGAACTTATGGAAACTGATTGGGAACGGTTGTTCGAGGGTAAGTCCACGCTAGGCATGTGGGACTCTTTCAAGGGAATACTGAAAATGTTGCAAGATAAATATATGCCAGCCAAGAGGAAAGATGGGAAAGGTAGGATTAGAGAGCTGTGGATTACTAGGATATTGAGGACTTGGCTAGGAAGAAAAGAGAGGCATATGATAGGTCAAAGCAGCTGGGAACGGAGACAGCGTTAGAGGAATACAGAGAGAGTAGGAGGGAGCTCAAGCGGGGAGTTAGAAGGGCAAAAAGGGGACATGAAATGATTTTGGCAGATAGGATTAAGGAAAATCCAAAGGCTTTTTACTCCTATGATAGGAATAAAAGGGTGGTTAGAGGAAAAATCGGACCTCTTAGGGACAGAGGAGGGGAACTGTGCTTAGAGCCCGAGGGAATGTTGGAGATCCTGAATGAATACTTTGCGTCGGTATTCACGAAGGAGAAGGGCTTGTTGACAGCTCCTGTCTCTGAGGGAGATGTGGACCAGTTGAGGGAAATATCCATACCGAGGGAGGAAGTGTTAGAGCTTCTAGGTAGCATTAAAACTGATAAATCTCTGGGGCCTGATGGCATTTATCCCAGGCTGCTTAGGGAGGTGCGAGGTGAAATTGCTGGGCCTCTGACGCAAATCTTTGTCTCTTCCTTGGACACAGGTGAGGTCCTAGAGGACTGGAGAATAGCTAATGTTGTACCGTTGTTTAAAAAGAGTTGTAGGGATAACCCTGGAAATTGTAGGCCGGTGAGTTTGATGTCAGTGGTAGGGAAGCTGTTGGAGGGGATTCTTAGAGATAGGATGTATAGGCACTTAGAGCGTTGCGATCTGATTAGGGATACGCAGCATGGATTTGTTAAGGGGAGGTCGTGCCTTACAAATCTGGTAGAATTTTTTGAGGAGGTGATGAAAACGGTGGACGAAGGGCAAGTCGTTGATGTCGTCTATATGGATTTTAGTAAGGCGTTTGACGAAGTCCCTCATGGGAGGTTAGTTGAGAAGGTCAAGGCTTATGGAATACAAGGACAGGTAGCTAGATGGATAAGTAACTGCCTTGGTAATAGGAGACAGAGAGTAATAGTGGAAGGGTGTTTTTCTAGCTGGAGGTCGGTCACTAGTGGTGTGCCACAGGGCTCGGTACTGGGACCTCTTCTATTTGTAAAATATATAAATGACTTGGAAGAGGGAGTAAGTGGAGTGATCAGCAAGTTTGCAGACGATACAAAGATGGCTGGACTTGCAGATAGTGAGGAGCATTGTCAGGCGATGCAGCAGGACATAGGCTGGTAGCTTGGGCAGACAGATGGCAGATGGAATTCAATCCTGATAAATGTGAGATGATGCATTTCGGGAGAAAGAACGTAGGGGGGAGGTATATGATAAAGGGTAGACCTATTAAGAGCATAGAAACGCAGAGGGATCTGGGGGTGCAGGTGAACAAGTCTCTGAAGGTGGCAGAGCAGTAGGAGAAGGTTGTGAAGAAAGCTACCTTTATAGGAAGGGGTATAGAGTACAAGAGCTGGCCTTTAATGTTGCAGTTGTATAAAACGTTGGTTAGACCTCATTTGCAATACTGTGTCCAGTTCTGGTCGCCCTACTACCGGAAGGACGTGGAAAACTCTGGAGAGAGTGCAGAGGAGGTTTACTAGGATGCTGCCTGGTATGGAAGGTCTGAGTTACGACGAGAGGTTAGGCAAATTGGGACTGTTTTCCTTAGAAAGACGTAGACTGAGAGGAGATCTAATAGAGGTGTACAAGATTATGAGGGGTATAGATAGAGTAAACAGGGTTAAGCTTTTTCCTAGGATGGACTTGAATAGCATGAATTGTCATAAATGGCAATTGATACTGGATTGATTTTTAGTTTTAAATTTAAAAAAATTATCATCTTTGTTAACTGCAGATATTAAAGGATAAGAGGCTTAGGCAGGTATGTGGAATAAGGTTGTAGTTACCATTGAATGGCAAAAGGCCTATACCTGTTCCAATGTTCTTAAGCATGACCTATCTCAGTTCCACATATGTGTTTGTGGCGAAGTTGGGAATAATGACAGTTTTCTTGTACTTCAGTAATGAAGAGTACTGCTTATTATATTGATTTTCAAGACATTAGTGAAGATTGCAGGGAGCATAGCGATGAAGTTACTGGATTAGTAATCCAATGGCCTGAACTAATGCCACACAGAGATGAGATAAAATTCCAGCATGGTAGGTTTAATTTTATTGTTGTCATATGTATTGGAATACAGTAAAATGTATTGTTTCTTGTGCGCTATAGGGACAAAACTTACAGTCATAGAGTACATAGGGGAGAAGGAAAGGTGAGGGTGCAGAATGCAGTGTTACAGTCATAGCTGGGGTGTAGAGAAAGATCAGCCTAATATATGCTAGGTCTATTAAAAAGTCTGATGGCAGCAGGGAAGGAGCTGTTCTTGAGTTGGTTGGTGCGTGATCTCAGACTTTTGTATCTTTTTTTCAATGGAAGAAGGTGAGGAGAGTATGTTTGAGGTACGTGGGGTCCTTGATTATGCTGGCTGCTTTTCCAATGCAATGGGAAGTACAGATAGAGTCAATGGATGGGAGGCTGGTTGACCTTTGGACTGGGCTTTATTCACAACCCTTTGTAGTTTATCGTGGTCTTGAACACAGCAGGAGCCATTCCAAGCTGTGATATAACCAGAAGAATGCTTTCTATAGTGTATCTGTAAAAATTGGTGAGAGTCGTAGCGGACATACCAAATGTTTTTAGACTCATGAGAAAGTAGAGTGATTGGTGTGCTTTCTTAACTATAGCATCAGTCTGGAGGCACCAGGATACGCTGTTGATATTTGGACATCTGGAAACTAGAAGCTGCCAACCATTTCCACTTTTTACTGTAGACAGGCATGTCCTCCATTATGTTTTCTGAAGTCAATGACTATATGCTTCATTTAACTGACATTAAAGGAGAAATTATTGCCGTTGCACCATTTCACCAGATTCTCTATCTCTTTCATGTACTCCATCTTGTCTTTGTTTGAGATCCAATCCATGACAGTGGTGTCATCAGCAAACTTGAAAATAAAGTTGGAGGAGAATTTGGCCACACTGACGTAAGTGTATAAGGAGTGCAGTGGGGGGCTGTGGACACAGCCTTGCAGGGCACCTGATCTTGAGAATAACTGTGGAGGACGTGTCATTGTCTATCATTACTGATTGTGATCTGTGGATTAGAAAATCTAGGATGTGGTTGCAGAGGGAGGAGCTAAACCCCAGGCCAAGGAGTCTGGAGATGAATTTTGTTGGGATAGTGGTGTTGAAGGTTGAGTTATAGTCAATAAGTAAGAGTCTAACATAAGTGTCCTTGTTATCCAGATGTTCCAGGGTTGAGCATAAGGCCAGGGAGATGTCTCTGTTGGGAACCTATTGCGGAGACAGGTGAACTGTAGAGGATCCAGGCTGGAGTTATTATGTGCCATGTCGTCCTTTTGAAGCACTTTGAAATAATGGCTGTCAGAGCCACCAGGTAGTAGTCATTAAGGCATGCTGCCTAGCTTTTGAACAGGGATAATGGTCATCTTCTTGAAGCAGGTAGGGTCCCTAGTTCGATGTGAGGAGAAGTTAAAATTGTCTGCAAGCTGGTCTGCACAGGACCTGAGCACTCATCCAGGTACCCTGTCTGGGCCAGTTGCTTTCCGTGGGTTAACTTTCAAGAAGGTTGATCAGACACCTGTGACGATGATCTCGGATACCAGATTGATCGAGGCTTCTGGACGGATGATGTCCTCTAGCTGACATCTTGCTCAAAATGGGCGTTGAATACGTTGAGCTCATTGGGAGGGGAGCATTGTTGTCGGTGATTCTACACATCTTCACCTTGTAGACCTTGTCATAATTGGTGATTGTCATAATTGTTCATGTGGCTAGCCTCAGAGTATAGCTTGGTCCTGAACTGTCTCTTGGCATCTATGATGATTTTCCATAGCTCATATCTAGACTTCTTGTATATGAACTCCTCAAATCTGGATTTCGGTAAGCAGTGGTTGTCTCTGTTCATCCATTATTTCCAGCTGGGAAACACAGAGATTTGCTTCTTTGACTCAGTCTTCTATGCACTTACTAATGAAGTCTGTTATCATAGTGACGTACTTATTTGGGTTAGTCACTGAGTCCACTGAATTGAAGCTGTTCTGTAGGAGGTCACCCAATTCCTCAGATCAACATTGCATGAGTTTCTTTGTTGGATTCTCCCATTTCAGTTTTTGCTTGTAAGTTGGAAACAAGAGCGTTGTCTTATGATCTGATTTGCCAAAGGGTGGATGGACAACAGAGCAGTAGGCATGTTTGATGTTTGATGATAGCTAGGGGCATTTAAATTTAATTAGTTAATAAATCTAGATTAAAAATGTTGGTCTCATTAACAATGATCATGAAAATACCAGATTGTTGGAAAAAACTTCTAGTTCACAAGTGTCCTTCAGGGACAAAATCTTCCATCTTTAGCCTTTCTGGTCTATATGTGACTCCAGACCCTGAGTACTATGGTTGACTCATAGTCACTTAGAAAAAAACATTGAGAGCGTATCTGTACAACATGGATTGAAACAATTACAAACCACCTTTTCAAGGACAATTAGGGATGGGAAATAATTGCTGGTTTAGCCAGTGACACTTACATCCCAAAAACAAATACGAAAAATACTTCTTTGTTATGCACTCATATTATGAAATGTTAACCAATATTTTAAGATGTTGGATAATTTATTAAATATCATATATCACTCAGGTTAGATCCCTCAGGTTAGATATTTTGGCAATGTATTGAAAATGTTGCACAATTGGTTTTTGCACAGTCTTTAAAGATTGCTAGATGCAGCCAAAACATTGTCCTCAAATATCTCTGGAGAATATACCTCCTAAAAGTGATTTCAAAACTCCTGAAGCGAGTACTTACTGAAAATTATTTGAAACACATTTCTCATTGTCTTAGACTTCTCTAAAACCAATGCTATTTGTAGTAATACAGTCCAGTTTAGACATACCTAATGTATATGCAACAACAACAATAATAATGTTTATGTGTTTCTGTCAATGCATGCAGAGTGTACTTTGGACTTATCTGAGATGAAGGCTGTTAAACTGGCAAAGGAGCTCAATAGGGCTGGCTCTATCTAATACCTGAAATTTAGAGGTGCTTGGAACCTTCGGCATAAATATTTAATTTCCTAATGTTTTGTCAAATACATAAACATATCTGTTGTGAATTTCAATGGTGCCATTAAATGTAATCAGTGTCTTTTTTTGCCTGAATATGGCATGAAGTGAAGGTTTGAAGACAATAAGGCATGGTAGTAAACAAAGGTTAAATAATTATGCGTTGAAACAAAAATGTGTTACTTTTCGGTATAAAGCCAGTAACTGATGAATACCAAATGTTTGCTTGAGTTAACACTTTGAAATCCTTGGTGTTCCTAATCGAGCTACCAGAATTAGGTTTCTCAAATCTCAGAACATTTGCAATACTATTAGAATTATTCCAATATTAAAAACCCTATGTGATATATTTCAGTTTCTAAAATTGCTGTTATAACTTTTTAGGGAATTAAGTGATATTTCCATCCGAGAACTTTTATTGAAACTGTTGAACAAAGTCTATATTGATATGGTGTATTTTCCTTGTAAAAGTTTAAGAAAAATTATTTTTCAAATGCTAGAACAATATATTGTATTTTATCCACAGGTGCCAGTAGGTAAATTTATGAACTTTCAAATTTACTTCCTTATATTTGAAATATGTGAATTTGTACAGCCCCTATCACATCATCAAAATGTATCAAAGCACTTTGTATAATAAATTACTTATGGAGTTGCAGTTACCATTGTCCTACAGGGAAACAATTCAATAATTTATGTTTGTGATATGTATATATATATATATATATATATATGTACACACCAAGTAGCAGAGAAGAATGGAAAACCATAATTTGTTATAGAGAGACATGTAACAACATCTGCTGTGCATCAGACATGTCCTTGCAGGTTTAGATTTTCAAATTTTTTTGCACAGTGCTGCAGGAAGTATGAGTTTATAATATTGTGTATCTGGTATTTGAGAGGAAGCTGCGTAGCTCCTCTGTAATTAACACTATTGTCAAAAAAGTAGTCAAGCTGAAATGGGCAAGACTTTATATGATGTGGTCAGTTTAGTTTGTATCTACTTTGCAAATACAGTAACCTCATGCCACTCAATGCATTTCTATTGTGAGCCAGAAGCGAGATACCCATTTTCCCAAAACTAAGCAAAGCAGCTTGTGCAGTATTTTTTTGAATTTGATCGTGTATATGCCTCTTAGAACATAGAATATAGAAAACTACAGCACAAACAGGCCCTTTGGCCCACAAGTTGTGCTGATCAAATCCCTACCTACGAGGCCTATCTATAACCCTCAATCTCATTAAATCCCATGTACTGATCTAGATGTCTCTTAAAAGACTATGAGTTCGCCTCCACCATCACCAACGGCAGCCGATTCCACTCCCCCCTCCACTCTCTGAGTGAAAAACTTACCCCTCACGTCTCCTCTATACTTACTCCCCAGCATCTTAAACCTGTGTCCTCTCGTAGCGACCATTTCGGCCCTGGGAAATAGTCTCAGAATCCACCTGATCTATTCCTCTTAACATCTTATAAACCTCTATCAGATCACCTCTCATCCTTTGTCTCTGCAGAGAGAAAAGACCTAGTTCCCTCAACCTATTTTCATAAGGCATGCCTCCCAATCCAGGCAACATCCTTGTAAATCTCCTCTGCGCCCTTTCAATAGCTTCCGCGTCTTTCTTGTAATGAGATGACCAGAACTGCGCACAGTACTCCAAATGGGGTCTGACTAGGGTCTTATAAAACTGCAGCATTATCACCCGACTCCTAAACTCAATCCCTTGATTAACGAAGGCTAGTACAACATATGCCTTCTTGATCACATCCTCCACCTGTGAGGCCGATTTAAGAGTCCTATGAATCCAAACCCCAAGATTCTTCTGATCCCTTTCACTGCTAAGAGTCTTACCTTTAATATTATACTCTTATCTGAAGTCTCTATATCATTTGTGCAGTAATAAAGGGGAGCAGTATCAGCCTTGCTTTGACAGCAAGTCATGGCTCAATTAGTTAATCCAAGCTATCAGAATCTTCTTTTCCTTACGTGAGCCACATTAAGACAATAATGATACAAATGTCGATTCAATGAATACCTAAAACATTCAACATAGGTAGTTTGATTAACTTAATCCAAATTCATCAACCTGGCAGGATTTGAACTCAAATTTCTCAAATACTTGCTGAGTAACATAACCATTGAGTTATAGAGGCATACAGTGCAGAAAAGGCCTTTTGGGCCATCAAGTCTGCACCGATAATAACTACCATCAAAGGCATACTAATCCCATTTTTCTGCACTTGTTCTGTACTCTTGAATGTCATGATATTTCAAGTGTTCATCCAAATATTTTTTAAAGGTTGTAAGATTTCCAGCCTCCATGAGCTTTCCTAGGCAGTGCATTCCAGATTCCCACTATTGCTATTACCTGAGCATAATGGCTAAATTTTTAAATAGTTTTTTGTAATTATATACATCCTCATTTTGGTTACAGATTAACATTGAAAATCTAATTTTGCACCATTAAAACAATTTGACTCATGAGCATCAATGCTAGTGAAATTTAAGACTGTCACCAAACTTTAGACTCAGTACTTGGTGGTCATCTACTCAATTTTTACTGCTTCCTAACACAACATCATTGTTCCCAAATAGGAAAGAAACAAACAACATTTAGTTTAGTTAAGTGGTGTTCAACCAATGGAATACACTGCTGCAAAATTTGGTTCAATAAGTATATCAACCTAATATCAGAAAACCATTAGCTTTTTTAAATGATAGATTTATCATAGGGGAAAGAAAGGGAATATTAAGTGAACACGCTAGATGACCCATTTGTCTTCTGTTGCCTGAAATACTTTACTATCCTTGTTTTTTTGTAACCAATGCATTGTATAATAATTTCAAGGAACTATTTTTATGGCTTTGGCATAAAATGTGATCATAGCCTACCAAGATAATTTAGAAGTGACTTAATATGACCAAATTTAATGATTGGAATAGGAAGTGTTGAAGATTGCACATCTGAAGAACCTCACTTGGAGGGTGTAAATCTGTTTCCTAAATCGAGCAAACACATTTCCTCCTACTTATAATGTTGAGATTAAATATTTGTTCTCCAACAGATAAACTTTTTAGTGCCTACACTGCCCTTCCCCCACAAACACTTCTTCAGGATATATGTTATCATCCTTGGTTTTTCTTTTCTCTATATGTTATTGTTTGCTTTTAAATCTGAGACACTTTTGTCTTTTGATCATTTTAATTCTTTGCAAGGATACAGATGGAAACATTTTTCTTGATGAAAAAAATCAGATTATTTTTTATCCAATGTATTGCATTATGTTATATACTATACTACAAGACCAGGAAAGATTTTGACACCTATTGAATCATTCCTTTTTATGTATTGACCATGCTGTCCTATCATGATATCAGCTGTCTTAGATGTAAAAGATATGACGGTGCAGAATATAAAAGAGACTACAGAAAGACCTAGGTGAATAAGGGAGTGAGCAAGAATATGGCAGATGAATATGAAGTTATCCACATTTGGAAATTATTTGAAAAAAAGATTTGATTGGTGCTGCACTTGTTAAGATCATTCCTCGATATTATGGATGGTCATATTCTTTAATGCTGGCATCTTTACTCTAAACAGAACAATCTGACGTGAACTTTGCAAGGCTAGCGTTTGTTAGCCATCCCTAAATACCCATGAGAAGATGTTGGTGAGTCACTTTCTTAACCACTGTAACCCACATGATGTCCACAGTGCTGTTGGGGATGGAAGTTCCTGGGTAGTATGTGGCTGGTCTAGTTCAGTTTCTGTCCTCTGGTTAATGGAAACAGTTTCTCTCTGTCTAGAGCTCTCATAATTTTGAACACTATCAAATCTCTATCAAACACTCTTATCAAATCTGTTCACAACAGTCTCTTCTCTGAGGAGACAACCGCAGCTTCTCCAGTCTATCCATGCAATTAAGTCCCTCATTCCTAGAGCCATTCCTGTAAATCTAAATCCTTCAGAACCTTCATAAAATGCAGAATTGGATATGATACTCTGGTTAAGTTTGAAGTCAGATTTATTGAAGATTTATCTCTAATTTTAGTACTTGTGTTTATAAAGTTCAGGATACCATATGCCTTTTTAACCATTTTCTCAGCTCACCCTGTCACCTTCAATAATTTGTGAATGTCTCTCTGCTTCTGCCACCCTTTAGATTTGTACCCTTTTATTTTATGTTGCCACTCTTCATTCTTTCTACAAAAATGTATTCCTTTGTACTTCTCTGCATTAAATTCCACCTGCCAGGTGTTTGCCTATTCCACCAACCTATGTCCATTTACTAGAAATGGAACTAGACCAGCCATATTGCTGTCATATCTCCAAGAGCAGGTCAGAACTAGGAACTCAGCACTGAAGTGAGCAACTCATCATCTGATTCCCCAAAGCCTCTCCATCTGCAAGGCAGAAGTGGGGTGAATACTTTCCAAATACCTCGATGAGTGCAACTCCAACAACACTTAAGGAGCTCAATACCACCCAGGATAAAGCAGCCGATTGCTCAGCACCCCGTCCACCATCTTGACCATCCACTCCCTCCACCACTAATGCGCTGTGGCAGCAGTTTGTACCAAATACAAGATGCATTGCAGAATCTCACTAAGGGTTCTTCAACAGCACCTTCAAGAACCCTTGCATTCTGATACTTAAATGAGAATAGGGACATCAGATACATGGAAAAACTAGCACCTGCAAGTTACCCTCTAAGTCACACATCTTGATTTGGAAATATATGACTGTTCCTTCATTTTTGCTAAATCAAAGTCCTGGAACTTCCATCCCCAACAGCACTGTGGACATCATGTGGGTTACATTGGTTAAGAAAGTGAGTCACCAACATCTTCTCATGAGTATTTAAGGTTGGACAATAAATGCTAGCCTTGCAAAATTCACGTCAGAAATGAATGCAACTACTTTTTGAAAAAGCACACAGCAGGAGAATTGTGTTCATTTCTTGACATTACTTTAAAGGATATCTAGGCCTTGAAGAAAATACAGAAGATATTTGTTAGCATGGTACCAGAAATGAGGTATTCAGACTGGAGGAGCTAAGGTTGTTCTGTTTAGAGCAAAGGTGAAAAGGAGGTGTTCAAAATCATGAACAATTTTGCCTGAGTAAAATGAGTTGAAATTTACAATGGCTGAAAATTCAATAAACAGGGAACACAGACTTAAGGTGAATGCTAAACCAATCAGTGCTGGCATGGAAAAATTTTTATTTTTAAATAGCAAGCTGTTATGATCTAGAATGCACAGCCTAAAAGGCTGATGTAAGCAGATTAAAGTAACATTCAACGGTGAATTGGATAAAAATACATACGTATATTAGTGATAGTCATATTAGTTTCAGTGTTTACATTGAGTAGACATTTCCACGTAGCTCCTGCAGATAACATAGTAATTCCAGCAGAACGAAACATTCTATTTAGAGTTGTCTTCCGAATGACAGAAGGTAGCAATGGAAAAAAAAAACTTAAATATATATTTATATTATAATGTTATATAGTTTGGGATCGCCAATAAACAGCTGACAAACACGATGGGTCAAATGTCCCTTTCTGTGCTGAATTGTTATAATTTTCAAATGTGCAGACCGATTTAAAATCATATTGTTCTGTAATTAGGTATTTTATATATGACAAGCTATTTTCATAAATCATAACAAAAATGAACATGGTAGCTCAGTTAAACAAGGATATAAGTAGAAAGTGAATATCACAATTATGCAACACTCATGTCATGTAGCTGTTAAGATTTAGTTTCAAACTATACTTTTGTCTTGACACGGAGGTTGTTGCTTTGTTTGAACTCTACGAGCTTGATGTACCAAATAGCCTACTTCTGCACCTGATTCTTAACAATGGTTCTTAAATTTTTAAAAATTTGTTAATGTTTAAATCTTCAGATCACTAGGCCTATATTATACAAAGGCTGTAGCTTTTCATCAACTGTGATATTTAGTCTATGAAATTTTAATCAAATGAATTTTGTTTAAAAGGCATTCTCTATTTCATCATCTAGTTACCTAAAGATGTATAATAACTCCACAGAGGCAAAAGGCCTGTCACCAAAAGTTCCTTTATTTACAAGACATACTATACAACAGAGTGCTCCCTGCTTCAGCAGGCAGAGAGACTGACACACCTGCTTTAAATAGGAAACCTGATTGAGTCTTAATTGATGGCCCAATCAGGGAGTTTGTACTCTAGCAGGACAACCTTATTTGCTTGACTGAAGTCATCACAAGATGAATTAATAACTTTTGTAACAAGCATTTTGGTTTTTAAATGTGGGAGCTACAGTCGCATGGAATTAAGAAATTTTGTTTTTTTTTCCCCCCAGATTAAGCTACGAAATCCAAGTTATGTTTTAGAGAGCGCCAGATCAAGTTTTCTGGATGAAAATGAAGATACCTAATTGTTCACATTTCATCTCATCTTTGACTTCAAGATAGCAAAATTACAAACTTCGTAATACGCCTGTCCTTTTCAAAGTGGCACATACAATTAATCTCATGTACATTAGTTCTAAATTTATATTTTGTACTCAACTACACACACGCATTTACTGCAACATTTTCAGCAGGATGTCTCAAGAAAACATTTACACTGGACCGAAGAATAACCCACTGCACGTAAATTGAATATCTGGTGGGTAAACACTCATCTATTAGTAAGTAATGATGAGTGCTTTGATGAAGACTCTCCAGTACAGTAATGTGCTGGTGGTGGTATCTGCATCCTTAAATGGTGAACTTTTAATTTTCTCCCAGGCTCCTTAATCATACTCTGCAGTTCCTATTTGCCTAGTTCTCACTTCCATTCTATATTGAACTCTTTCCTGTTATCTCAAATCCATATCAGTGCTGTTTAAATACCTTACAGGTAGTGTAATTACATTTGTGGATTTTGTCATTTAGTTCCTTTTAAATTTTGTTCATCTGTAATATCCTTCTCTTTTGCTAAAGTATATGTACCCTAAAAAATTAGCTCATTGGTTCAGATTTTGAGTTGATAGCTCCAATATTTTCTGTTGTAAGATTTCCAGCTTCTGAACTTTGCTTTGTATGATGTGTTCTTTTTCCCTTAGTATTAAACAAGTTATTCTAGTTTCCATCATTTAAAATCATCAAAATAAACTATTGCAACAGAAGAATTTATTTTGTTTTAATTGCTAGTTATACATAGGGAGAAAAATGAATATGGATTCTGTTCCTATCTAGTGATTCTGCTGCGAGTGTGAAGGCAGAACAAAATGCTCTGAACTGCTGTCACCATAATCACATATTAGTTTCCCAATGCATCAAGATTAATTCATCAAGAAAGGACACTTGCAAGAGGATCAAAAAAAAATCCAGACTCTTGAATAATTTTACATTGCAAAGTTTGGAATAATTGCATTAGACACCACATTGACAGACAAATCCAGCATACATGCAAGATCTCAAATTGTCCAGTACTGGTTGGTTGCAAGTTTCTGTTTATTCAGGCTTCAATTAAAATTTGTTAATTAGCCAATTCAATTACCATAATAGAAAAAAATTCTGATTTCAGTAGTCAATATTAAGCACTAGACCAATTTTTATAAGAATTTATTAAGTGATTTTTGCTGAATCTTTCCTGAAAGCTCACTGCTATAGAACTTTAGTTTCCCATTTAAAGTTGAAAATAAAACCCAGGCACTAATTAAAAACAGATAAAGCTTTATATTAATACTCAGTTATTTTTCATGACCAGGGTTGGGTGTCATGTTCAAATTCAGCTAACAGATATTCAATGAATAACTACATAAAATGAAGTGTCATTTAGAAATCCTATACAAGTACACTTTGTAAGTTTATAAGTTCTTATAAAAATGTATTACATCAGTCATTTAATGTAATGTAGAAACATTTAACAGGGCACCATTTTTGATTTTGTACATTAATACATTAAGAAAATTAGGATGCTAGATTTTATTGCTGAGCCTGACCCTATTATTTCAAATACAGCTTGTGGACAAGCTTTTTTTTTGCTCAGCATATTTCAAACATTAATTTCTTCTTTAATGTGGATCAATTTATAAATTTTTGACCAAGTTGGAAATTGTGCTTTTCCATTTATCAAAAAATTTTGAAGCATTTCTAAATGATTGTCTAAAAAGACTGTATATTTTTAAAATATTGGGCAAAATGCTTTACTTGAAGCTGCAATAAAATATCACACTTTCAAGTACATGATCAAGCTGAGTTGTTGTGGACAGCTACCAGAAATTAAAAGGCAATATAGATTTGAAATATCTGTCAGAATGATATATGTTTAGTGAAATAGAAATAGTTAGTTGACTAGTCTGCAAAATATCAATTGTCACTGTTGGAAATGTGGAAGGAAGAGGGAAACATTGATGGGGTTAGGAAATGAAAGGACACTCATCTGGAACATAAATATTGACATTAAGCAATTGAGCCAAATGAACTTTAAGATTTTTGTAATGTGAATTACTTGTAAATGCAAAACAAAGATATATAATGCTTGGAAATTAATTACATTAAATTGGAATCACATTGTGCTATTGCCTACTGAATATCAGAACTCTGCTGGAGCCAAGAAAATAAAGTAATTAAGTTTGGAAATGGCAAGAGAGCAATGTAATGCCTGAGGCTCAACTTTCCAGGTGGACTTTGCTATATTTATTGAAGATTTTCATGTTTTATATAGCAAACAGATACTGGACACAGGGCTCTTGTGGCCAGGGGACAGACCCCTAGTACCCAGCAGCAACCCTGCCCAAGTCCTGTCTAATTGCATTAGGAATAATAGTGATATTTTTAAAAAAAAGGCAGAGGGATGCTGCTGGAGAACCAACTGAATGTTCAAGCAGCCTAGGCTATAAAACTAGCAATCAGAAATGAAAGAGACAGCAAAAAGGAGCAAGAGAAAGGGGGAGGGGGGGGGGTTTCGTGTTGGCCTCATATCTCAGCAGGGCAACTCAAGTAAAGTGGCAGGATGCAATCAATCAAGGAAGGATTTCTGAGAGAGTACCAATGGTCTTGTGGCCAGTGGATACCTACTTACCTGGCTCCAACTGCAGCATCCCAACATGCGCTATAAGTAATTGCCAGATATTATAAAACCTAAGTGGACCAATGTAGCGTGCACCTCATCTTCTCCAGCTTAAATGGTATCTACCACTTCCTTCAAGTGCGTTGGGGTGCACTTGATTTCTATTTAAACAGGATTAGTTGCCCTGGCAAGAGTTTAATGAGAGCTATGCAATTCACTTGCAATTTCAGCAGCAGTAGATTTAGAGGTACGATCCTAAACAGAGCAGCCTGGAGGTGGGGGTTGGATGCACTTACCTATCATTGCCACAATTGTCCCAAATATTGATGTCCATGATAAGCAAGCCTAGAACATATGCAAAAGGATGGTGAGAACTTGCCAGCACCACTCAAATGGTGTTTGTGCCTGGGGACATTCTAGGTCTAACCTGAGTTAGATATGTTCTGTCAAGGAGTTTACATTGTATCACACTCAACTTGGTACATGTTGAGGAGTATACTCGATGTAGCACCACGTTGCAACTCATTCCCCAGATGTCGTTTCTATAAAGATTTAAACCAGATTAACTTTTGACTGCATCCCTATGTGCCCAAGTGAGAAATCTGGAACGCACTGTTTAATGAAACTGAGTTAGAAAATTCAACTTGCCAAAAATCAGATGAGAAACCAAATATTTACACAAATTCCTTTGTAAATATTTGCAATGGCAATTATGAAAAGCTTTATAAGGTAAGAGTACATGCATCCATTAAAACCTTTATATATGGAATCTGTTTCAAGTGAAATTTAAAAAAATTCTGTTCTAGTAATTTTAGAAATCAACAAATTTCATTTCTGTATGTTACTCAGCTTAAAGAAATTCCTAATTTTTAATAATGGTTTTCTGATATGCCAAATGTGGAGGTTGCATGAACTCATTAACTGTGGTTTTCAACTTGTGATTAGAAGGTAGAAAACTATCAGAACATGGTCCAGATGCAAGGCAGCCAGTCACATTTAGGATCACATTTAAACGTTTTTAAAAAGCTCCAACTTTTCTTAAAATGGTTACTTATCATTGCTCTTCATTAAAGCAAACTTAAGATTGTGAACTTGCTTTGAGCATTAATATTTTTTCTAAGTGTTCACATAGTCTACAATGCCATTTATGTCCACATTTCAGGAGGGGTTCAATAATTGATATATTTCGGTTATGTAATTTTAGCCAAGTTTTTTTTTTGCAAGATGATGTTCTTAAGATTCTTCTTTGTGGATATAATAATGGAGGGGGGATTAAGTCTTTCATCCTATCCTACTTCTGCTACAGGAGAAAAAAATATTGATTCCTCTTCAAGGAGGGTGCATAAAAAAAATTAAGTTGTCAAAAAGGAATATCTAGCCTGAATTAATCTGGAATAAAAACAGAAATTGCTAGAATTACTCAAGAGGCACCTGTAGCATGAAAAACAAAGTTAAGGTTTCAAGTTAAGAACCTTTGATTGAACTGGGAAAAAAAGTCAGGTTAATGATAGGGTGAATGTAAAGAATGATGGTGCAAAAGACTGTAGTAACAGAATATGTAAGAAACAAGAGATATAAATGGGATTAAGAAAACTACCAACATCTCCTGTTGGAAAAAGGTTTTTTATAATTTGAAGTTGGAGAGATTGTAGTGGGAGATAAAATGACAGGGAAATGGAATTTTTAATTTCAAAATTGCACGATTCACAGTACTTTGTTTTGTTCACCTTCATCTGCAAATCAGTTTATATTTTCCCTTTTCTGTCTCATTGGTAACCTTTAGAATTAAGACATTGTATTGATATTTTGTAGCATTATGCGTTTCAAAGTGGTTCTGATGTGCATCAACAGCAGTGATATGACTCAAAATTAAGTAATCTTACATTAGTTTGTTTCCCCATTGCTTGAGAGTTTAACTTTACAATTACAAAGTTATGTTTCAAAAGGTTCCTTTGGGCCTCCTGGACAAAATTAGCTACCTGAAGTTAGAACTCCACTCATGCCCAGACAGAACATCTTTTGTCACCGAGATCAGTGCAATTTAGAACAAGCTCAGATGATCAGTATAACTTGGGTAGTTTTGCATTACATTACACAGATAACTAAATCTGCAGCAGAATGACATCCAATGACAAAAGCAACAGGTTATATGTAGCCAGTGCAGCTGAAGGACCCCTTATTTACATTGCACCACCTTGCAACCACTTCCCAGAGAGAGTCTTAAATTTTTTTTCCAATCAAAATCAATACAAAACACAAACCTTGTAAATACTCTACCATTTTTGTAGATGAACATAATGGAACACCTGCCTGAGATGACCGACAAATGACTGGATACGTAAATTAGAAACAGTGCAGATTTACCAAGAATGGTACCAGGACTGAGGGACTTGATGTTTGGCAAACTGGGGCTGTTTTTCATATTGCAGATTAGGTTAAGGGAAGGATTAATAGAATTGCTCAAAGTTAAAGTTGTTGACACAAGCAGAAAAATTAACCACTGCCACTTGCAGAGGGTCAGTAATAAAAGTTCATGGATTCAAGATAAATTGGTAATTAAAAAATCTAGGTGCAGTGAAGTGATATGAGTCAGATGGCACCATGTGAAGTGGTAGTGAAAGCAGATTCAATGGTAATCTTCAAAAGATGCTTCAAGAATATATGGAAGTAATATTTTCAACATTTTTTTTTGGGGGGGGGGGGAAGAGTATGAATGGAATAGTTCTTTCAAATATTCAGCAAAGGCACAATGGGTTGAAAGGCCTCCTTCAATACTATAGGAGGCCATGAACTTGTTTGGATTAGTACTTGGAAAAGACATGAATCAATGAGGGACAAACAGCATTCATCCAAGAGGCAACCTCAGTTAGGCAAGACAACTTAGCTATAAAACATTGTTCATCTCCTAGTTCTCCAACTAAGCATTAATTATGCAGTTAAGTGACAGTGACAGCTAATTCTCAGCTTCTGTATAGCCATCAGTGCACTTCTCAATGTAATTTAAATGAAATAATGGAAAACTAAAACTGTGGGTCAAGTTAAATCCACTTACTCTATTAAGAGACACAATCCTGCATAACACGCAATAATCTCTTTAATGTTGAAAATTTAAACAATCCAATTAATTCTGTACAAATCCAAAGTAAATACATGCACTTTGCTATTTTATGGCACCATTTTAATTTCATTTTTAAAAACAAGAACAAAAATATTCTGCACTGGTCATTGTCCCAAAATGTCCAACAGTAATATTGAGTATTACTAGATAGTCACTCCATTGTTTTTTGTACAACAGTTCAGTCACTTCATGCACCAAGAGAGGTAAACTGTATGAAAGGAAGGCCATTCCCCAACAGCTTACAACCTGTCTTATCCAAAATGAGAACTAGTAGGGTGCAGCGCATCTCCTTGGTCCAGCTGATCCTGCAGTTGGGCAAGTACATCCAATTCCCTTTCGACTCTCTCTGTTTTGTGGCTTACCAATGATCGATAGAAGTGAACTGCAAATATAATGAAAATTAATCCAAAGGGTACCATAATTGTTGTGGATGTAATAGCTGCAGCTTCTCCAGATGAAAGAGTTCCATCAATTCTAGATGGTACTGTTGTACAATTACTTTCTTTAACCACTGGATGATTCTTTAATGGGAGAAACTTAACCCAACAAAGCAGCACAACCTCTGCAAGGAAAAGCAAGGTCCCAATGACTGTAGAGAAAGCCCATGCAAGTTCAATATGCCTGTGCATTCGCTCATGGGGTGATTCATGAACAGAATTGAGATTGTGAACATTGCTGACAGCCTCTATGTGTGGAAGAATGCAAGTGCTTATCATGAGAGCAAAAAGGTGCACTGCAACGAGCACAGTAGTGCAGGCACTGAAGGCTATCAAGAGACCTTGTGGGTACAAGCCGGTCCTTGAATCAAGCTGCACCTCAACCATAGCTACCTAAAAACAAAAAGAAAAAGAAAATCAGTTGTTTGTCAAATTTGGAAAAGGTACATGAGGCACATTGCTGAGTTAATGTTTTATACCTCCCCACCCCACCTTCAGCACTTAGTTTTTCTTCATTCTTGGCCCTCTACTTCATGTTCTTATTTCACCCTTTTCTGGGGCATTAAGTCACAATCCTAACAAAGGGTGACTTCTACAGGTTAGCAGCATCACTCCAAGCAATGCCAGCTCACTGGTAAAGATCCATAGTGCCCAGATTAATACTTCTATACCCAAGAAGAGGCACACCAATAATCTGCCATATCACACTCCAATTTAATTTCATAGAAATATAGAAACTCTATAATGCAGAAGGAGGCCATTCAGCTCATTGACTCTGCACTAACAACAATCCCACCCAGGCCCTATCCCTATAAATGCACATATTTACCCTGCTAATCCCCTTAACCTACACACCCCATGACACTAAGAGGCAATTTAGTGAAAAATTAAACAAGACTTTCAATCGAGATCACTAACCAGTAAGTCTCTTCTGGCAGTCTATATTTCTGAATGTTGAAGGGGACAAGATTGGTTGTGATGCCTTCTGTCGTTAAAATAGCCTGCTATTCATTACTAAACCTCATGGGTTTGTAATTACCACACACCGTTAAACTTAAAAGGAAACAACCAAAATTACACTAAAAAAGTGAGATAAGAAAGAGATCAAATGTAAAAAATGAGTTCAGAAATGATTTTTTTTTAAAGTTTATTTATTAGTGTCACAAGTAGGCTTACATTAACACTGCAATGAAGTTACTGTGAAAACTTCGAGTCACTGGTGCCTGTTTGGGTACGCCAAGGGAAAATTTAGCATTGTGCCATCATGCTGCCCTGACAAGATGAGCAGATTAGGTGCATTGGGGGCAGTAAAAAGTCACTACAGTTAATTTGTTTCACATAGGACTATACAGTGCACAATTTTCTGTTGTAATTCTTCACATTAAAAAGTGAATCTATTTTAAATTTACTTAACTGTAACTTCTCAAAGTGCTTCACAATCAAAGCAATGAAGGATGCCTTATAAACGGGATTTCCTTTTGCTTCTTCACACAGTTACTGTTGAAGCTATTTCAATTTGTCTGTAGGCTGTCTTAAACCAAACCATTTACTGACTTCTGAAGAAAGCTGCTGCGGACTTAACCACTCGGATACAGAAAGTCACACCATGACTGCAACTCCAAGATAAGCTAGTGGGGATCACAGTCACAAAACAGATATCAGCTCTGACTGCAAATTAAACAGATCTCATGGTTGTTGTGAAACTATTGAGCTAATGGTTTGAAAATGTTTGTTTGGTCAAATTGATTTGTTCTTGTACAATGAACAGACCTTAAAATGCGCTGCATGGAAAATTGGGTTTGTTGCATTTTTAATCTTTATTAACGTTTAAAAAGTAGTAACCTTATTTCAATTGATTTGTATGGCAATAATCTATTTTAGGCATTTTATTTCTGCATATTTGACTTTAAAAATACAATGAAAACAAACAGACCTTTATTGAGTTGTAGCAAACAACCTTTCATTTCCACTTTATGTTACACAGTAAACAAAAGGAAGTTGTGAAACGAACTATTGCTTCAGAACATTTGTTACTAGAAGTTTAATGTCCACCTCATCTCTGGAGAGCCAAGAGTGAATCCAAATAGGTGGGGGCCAGGGGTGGGGGGGAATTTTCCTGTCCTGCCTGCTGCAGGAGTTGTAGCAAGTGGTTTGGGGGCAGGGGGCAGTGGTGGGAACCAGGCAAAGTTCTGTTGACTTCAGGTGAAAATTTTCCAGTTTTGGAGGAAAATGCAGCCAGAAAATCCTACGACAGAAAGCAACATTTTTAGTATCAATTGAATGACCCCAACTCTACAACCACACTAAACCATTATCAATCTTATTTTTGCTGAGGGTATGTTTGAAATGGTGGGCAGGGATGGCAGTGGCAGGGAAGAGGGATTGTCCTTCCTTATTCTTCCATTCAAAGATACTTAAACCCTGTACACAACTTGCATCCCAAAGCAAAAAAATCTAAAATCTTGCAACATGAAGGAAAAAACACGAACATTAAACAAGAGGGAAATTCATAGAGACCCTACAGTACAGAAAGAGGCTATTTGACCCATCGAGGCTGCACCAACTACAATCCCACATTTTTACCCACTAATCTCTCTAATTTAAGCATCTCAGGACACCAAGGAGCAATTTTAGCCAAATCAATCAATCTATCCCACCCATCTTTGGATTATGGGAGGAAACCGAAGCACCCAAGGAAATCCATGCCGATACGAGAACGTACAAATTCCAGACAGTGATCCAAGCTGAGAATTGAACCCAGATCCCTGGAGCTGTGAGGCAGCAGTGCTAACCACTCTGCTGTCTTAAAATTGTTGACATGGTTTTGGGATAGTAATGCAACATTCAAGGAATTGGTCACTTGGAAGCAGAAAGAGGGGTCTTTTGGCTACAGATATGGTGTTGTACAAAAGAATGACTGGGAATGTCAGATTTACCCACATTTCCCATTCAAAGTCCAAGAAATGGAAATTGGATGCAGGGACCAAAGTCCAAATGCTTCTTTCTACTTCAATAAATTCATTGTTGCAAAGTGAAAATCCTGGAACTCAGTGATTAGGCTGCAGCAGTTCAAGGTGGTGGCTCAGCACCACCTTCTCAAGAAGAATTAGGGATGTGGAATAATTGCAATGCACAAGGACAAATAAAAGATATTTGTTTTATCTTTTATTTGAGGCAGAGGCAACTGCGACTCTGACCACTACATGGCATGAATCCAATTTCCACTTCTGAACCAAGCTTCCATCTACCTTCTACTCCTTGGTTTGTCCTATAATTATCCAAAACTTGTTTTATTTGCAATTATGTTCAGGTTCTTCAGCATCCAATAACCCTTTCTCATCACTATGGTTGCTGACATCACAAACCTGTTTTTAATCTTCAATAATGTTCATTAAATCTCAAAATGATCACCCTCAATCTCCAAAATTCTGGGACAATTCTTGCCTTGGAATGAATGCTCTCACCTCTCTCCCAGTACTTCCTATTCAACATCTGCTTCAACTTCTTACTGGCAAGCTTACCCAAAAGCTGTTAATTTCCACATGTATGCAAATCACCCTATATCCCTTAATTTCTATCCTATCAATCCCAAATCTCACTCATTAAATCTCTTCAAAGTTTAATTTCTGAAATGCTTTCTTAGTCAACCTCCTTACTTCCACAAAATGATAAATATTTATTTCACTGTACCTTGTTAAAAATTGCACCTATATTCCCAATGCCCCAGATCTTATTTCTCACTTTGCTCGTCCAACTTCCTGCTTTATTATTGTTGGCCTCATTTTTGGCCGTCATGCTCCTCCTTTCAACTCTCTTTTCCATTTCTGCTTTCAAATGTTTAAAAATGCCAAATTCTCTCACTTCCTCCTCCCAACCTCAAGCATTTATTCCATTTGTAAATCACTTCTTTTCAACCAGAGCAGCACTATGATATAAAAATGAAAATTGCTCGCAGCATTTTCCATTATGGTATTTTTATAAACCAAATTCTGAGTTGTTACTGTATTAGAGACCATTCCTAATGCAACTTTAACCAAGCTTGGCTTTAGCTGAAACTTCAAAGTATTTCCTATTGTTCAGACGTTGGTAAAGATATGTAACAGAGCGTCAATCCAAATGAGTCAAAGAATCAGTTGTTGACAATGCAAACATTCATGAAGCATGTCCACATCAAAAATGCACTCAACATTACCTTCGCTCTCTTTCTCCATCTGCCCCACCCTCAAAAAAAAAACTCTTTTTCTAAAAATGGATTGTGCAATCTGTTTTCCTTCACTCATGTAATGTTTCCTGACACTGCATGACTTCCTCTGCAACTGTACGACAAGAGCTATAATTGAAATCAAGAGAAATGAAATAACAGCAACAGGGGATTTAACTTTGAATACAAAGTTGCTGATTGAGTGGCACAATTCTGAGCCAAAATTCACAACCACCCTAAAAAATTACTCATAAAAGGAGGCTTTTGATTTTGTCAATTCGGCGTATTTTGAAAATCCATTAAAGTGAAACAGAAAAATTGCAACGTTTGAACTTTTTGCCATATTATTTTGAATATGTACCACTAGATGGTGCTGGCTCCAAATAGTGTTTTATTCTAGTAATCAGGCAAAGATAATAGTTTTAGCCCCTAACCACAACACCCTCATCTGATCACAGAATGATGCAGCCAACACAGCAGGCTACCATTTGATTAATCATGCTTGCTCTTTGAAAGAGGTACCCAAAGATGATTAGCTGGAGGAAGTTGTGCAAGACTCTAACTCTTCCAAGATTGGCTGTCGGATACGCAGATCATCAGCCCGATAATAGAGTTAGCAAAGAAAGGTCAAAGGAGGTGGTATGAAAGTAGAGTCTGATGTCAAAATACTTGCAAAAGTTGACTCATTAGCTGACATGACTCAGGGGTTGCATGTGGATGACGAAGTGGAGGCAAAGGATACATCTTCGGAACTTAATAGTGGGAATAAATGATTGTCTAACTGTGCTATGTAAACTGGGGAGAAACGTTAGAGGACTAAGTCAAAGACAGGAGAGATTGAGGAATAGTAGAGACCGTGGCCACAGTCACAGAATGTCAATTGATGATTTCTGTGCAAAGGCTAGAAAGAAACCTGATCCGACACACTCAAGGCAGGAAGTTGGGTGATGGGTATGGAAGAAAAAGGCACAGACTGGAAATTTAATGTACATGTCTTGAGAAAAGGGATACAGGGTGATAGTTTGCATTGTACAGGAATCAACGTGATCAAGAAAATAGGAGATCACACTCATGTAAAGGTGAATTCAGAAAGAATAAGGAATGATGGAAGAGAAACTAGTGATAGAAGTGGTGGTTCATCTGAACTTTAATGCCAGAGCATATGAATGCTTTTTTCTGCAAAGAATGTTTGTATATTGATGATCAATCTGGCAAGTATCAAATATATTTTAGAATTATTTTCAATAATCTATAGCAGAATAGCTAGATAAAACTTGGAAAAATACCAACTTCAGCATGATGTTTTTCCCATTTGATAAAGGAAATATTTCTCTGCATAGGCTAAGCATTAACAACTGAGCATGCACTTCAGTCACCTGGGACATTTAAAAATGTACAGACTAAATCCAGTAGTTAGAATGAAGAATGGGAGAAAGAGGATATTGTTACTGATATACATCAATTCTTTTTAGTATTGCATGTTGCTAAAATTGTAGCTTCTTATAAAACTGCTCTACTGATTAAAGCTTTCAAATTATGAACAATTTTATCACCCTGAATATATTTACATTCTATTATCCATTTTTCAATTCTTAATTCAGGAAATCAAACTACAGAATCCCTTCAGTGCAGAGGAGCCATCCAGCCCATTGAGACTGCATCAAATCTCAAAAAAAAACTCATCTCTCTCAGACCCACCCCAACCCTGCAACCCTAGTGCATTTACCATGGCTAATCCACCTATTATCTTTTTGGACAATATGGGGCAATTTAGCATGGTCAATCCACTTAACCCACACATCTTTGGACTGCAGAAGGAAACATACTCTGACACAGGGAGAACATGCAAATTTCAACAGTCACCCAAGGCTGGAATCCAACCTGGATCCCTGGCATGTGAGGCAGCATTGCTAAGTGCTGTACTATTCTAAAGTTGAAAGACCTTATCAGTAGTGACAACTCTGCTAATTGATCTAAATGAGAAGCAATACCGAAATCATTTTATAGTGTCTTCAAACCCAGTGATAGTCACATCAAAAGCAAGCACACATTTAAATCTGGGAAAGTCAAACAGCCAGTTTTCCCCACCGTTTACTGATCCACTACGAACAAACATCTGGACATCAGCTGTTAAAGTTCCTACAAAGAGCCTGATTTAATACACTTAGGAATAAATTTACACTAATAGACTTCTGCAGAGTGTGGGACTATATCTCTACCCAAGTGATTGCAGTGAGGCAGTCAGAATTTTACACATCTGACATATAACAGTGTTGATATTAATCCCACAAATCAGTAATTGCAAACAAAATAGAAATTCAGAAGAATACCTAGATAATAAGAAAAAAAGTTATGAATTAATGGCTATAATTGAATAGTTTGCCCACAATATATACAACCTAGAACCTTCATTCTCCAAGAATATACTGAACTAATGCCACATACAGTACATTAAAGATGCAAATTTGCTAAACGCTCTTTTAAACTTAAAATATAATACAGAAAAAAAGGCACGTTTTCTTACGTGGGTATTTAATTGTTGATATAAAAATCAACATAAACTTCTGAAAAACTTGGAATTAAAATGATAGACCAGAAATTAAGAGCTAGTCTCCCCGCCCCAAGTCACTCGATTGATTCAGATATATGAAAGAGAAAGAGTTTAAAAAGATTGAGGGATAATGTGCAAGAGGCAGATGAAGTTTTAAAATTAATAATTCGCAAGGTCCTGGAAAATATACGCTTTACCCGTACAGACAGGTTGGGATACCAGAGGAAATCTGCTGCATTACTGCAGGGGTATTTTTTTTTAAGAGTGGGAACGTGAGAAGGTTTGCAAAAAAAAAAGCAAGTCGATTTTTAGCTGCACTTCATATGAACGCAATTTTTAAAATTGCGCTCGCAAATAATCCAATTGCGTTAAATGTTTAAAGTAAAAAAAAGTGCTGAACCCGAAATTATTCCGATCCGTTTCCGCCCCATATCCTGGAACATTTACCTTTGGGTGATGTTTTCACGGTATAATACAGCAAAGTACAGATCATTTTACAGGAGTAATTGTGCACAAAAAAAATCAGCGACTCTTTTTCCTGCTCGCAAATCCATGTGTGACAACGTGAATTCGCGGTGCGCCTGTCGCTATTTATAAACCCGAATCAATCTACAAACACGTTCAACCAAATTAAGATGACTGTATGGTCAATTTGCACTTCCTTAATTATTTCAATAGGAGTTTTTTAAAATTAAGAGTGGCACAGGAAAAATAAAGCTTTTACTGGGAACAAAGGGTAGAAATTCACTGAACGTGAAAAGAAAAACTTACCATGGCGAAGCCCGACAATAAAGCGGAGGTTCTGCTGGAGGCTTTGAGTTTGGCTCTGCTCAAATAGAGCTTTCTCCAGGACAGAGCCTGCATCGAGTGCTCGTTCAAGCTCATTTATTACACTCTCCCCACCCACCCCCCCCCAGCCCCCAGTTCAGCAGCACCAGCCAAACCCCCGCAATTCAATTCGATTATTCACCCCGGCCTCAAAGCAAGGGAGAAAGTCCCGGCTGTGCGCAGCAGCAGCAAGTCTCCCAGGTGATGAGCGTCGTGCGGCGTTGTTTGTCCCCTCCTTCAAAGCGCCAATGTTTCTTCCACACTTTGAAAGAGAAATTAAGGCTCCTTTGTTACCAATAGCACTAGCTGAGCAGTGCTGGTCGTGCTTTCGAATTGCTGCCTCCCAACGCCACACATGAGATATCCAAGTACAAGTAACACAGCATGTAGCAAAATCAGGAGTGTGGATCGAGTACACCTATTAAAGAGAAACCAGCTCCTCTTCACTGCTGCTACTACTGCCGGCTCTCAGCTTGCTCTCTGAATGTGTGGCTATTGTGCACAAGCCAAGCCCTCCCCCGATCCGCCGTGCCTGTCAATCACCCCGCTCCGGCTGACGTTCCATTCTCCGCCGCGACTGTCAATCAAACCCGAGCCGGTCTCCGGCTGACGTTCCATTCTCCGCCGCGCCTGTCAATCAAAGCTGCGCCGGGCTCCGGGCGATGTTCCATTCCGGGTGCCCGCGAGACTGAGTCAAACTCTGACCCAGATTCGCTTGGCCGCACGAGGCGCCGTCCCTCCTTCCCCCCTTCCCTCCCCATCCTGAGCCATTGGCTCGTCTTATTGCCGCCTCTGCCAGCTTGTGGTAAGCATTGCAGATGATGATGATGATGATGATGGTGTAGGAAGGACTTGAAAGTGTTTTGCATATAAACGGCTCTGTAACCTTATGGTGCCGGGGGCGGACTCCGGGGATTTTTTTCTCTTTTTCCTCCCATTTTGGACCCCCCTCCTCCTCCTCCATCCAACACAACACACTAACCTCCCATTGCAGCCCTCATAGAAGGAAAATCCAGCCGGTACCCAAGTAAGTTAGTCCGATTAATAATAATGCGTTTGGTTTGTACACATGGCCTTTTAGTCAGGATCACTTTGAACATACACTGGGAAAGGGTCAAGGGGTTTATTTAATTTAGGACAAAACTAGGTTGTTTTAAAGCATTTTCCCGATTGATATTTTTCGCCTAACACGAGATTAAAGCCGCATGGTAACGTTTGAATTGCACCTTTATTTTATTTTTTTAAATATATAAATAATACTAAATAGTGGTTTGAGGGTGTGGGAAAGCATGGCAGTGCTGGCTTCTGGACTTGCCAGGCCCCTGAACGGAAATCCTGGGGATAAGAGAAGAGGTTCTGAATATTTTCCTCATAATTTAAATTTTGTCTTTTTCATTTTGGTGAAAATCGTGATTTTTTTTAACTATCTGTGATTTGAGTTCATCCAGAATGTTCTGAATTGTGATGGTATTCTTCTGACTTCCATGTGTGGGCCTTTTGAGGGGGAGGGCTGGAAATGGGTATCTGAATCATTTAAGGCAAAAATGATTCTGTCTTGTTCCTCAATTAAAACTTATAAGTAACGGAACACTGTTTTACCCAACTCAATTGAGCTGCCCCTGGGGGTTATGTTTTGCCAGTTATTGAATGCTGGGTGAACAGTCAATGCTTATAGTCAGATGTGTACCTCCAACACAAGATGGCAACTACAAGGAAGCCTGAGGTCCCCACTTGCTATGCTGCAGGAGAATGTGGCAGAGTGTGGGAGGCATTGGGGGAACATAACTGAAGTAAATCTAAATTAATAATCACAGGACAACTATTAATGAAGCTACTAACATGAAGATTGACTTTGCTGAAGCTACCTAGAAAATTCTAGAAACGTAAATCCAAATATTACTTTTTTTTTAGTCTCTGTGGTCCTGTTAAAAATATGGTGTGTCCAGGAGACAATGCTGCTTTTCCCAATCTGACATACAGCATCCCTCTGATTGGCAGCCACAGTTTTGACATTTGTCAGTTTTGCCTTAATTGATGGAGCGATTCTGGCTTTTTTGGTATTTGGACCAAATGCCTACAGCCAGAGCTCCTGCCAGATGATGTTTTGGATTTGGCATGGAAGTATGGATTAATGTACTGTACAAGGATTGTGTTCCTGATTTTCAGTTGTGTTGATGATGCATTTCCCTAGAGGAAGGGATAGAAAGTTGAAGGGTTCTCTGGTGAGGTGACTCAGTTGTTTATTGGCATTGAGCTGGTGGGCAGCTCATACAGATTGCTTCATGTCTTCTTGATTTATATTAAGTCTGTAACATTGTACAAGAGTTACAAGTGAGAAAATATTTTGAATCCATTTTTTTCTATAATCAATTTGATTAGTAATGTATTTTAAATGGAAATTGCTATTAAAGGGAACAAATGGATCTTGCTGGGGCCTTGTCATGTGTGAAGTTTTACAGGTTATGTATTGGAACAACTGCAGTTTGGAGGTGGATGCAAATAAAAGCATTCCAAATTTCCTGATGTCTTGGATTTACATGGTGTCAATTATTCAGACCAAATGTTAGTCTGCAGGACAATTTGGATGAGTTTAAGTGTGAAGGTCCCATAAGTGGCAATGTGAGCTAATGTGGGCAAGTACAATCTCATGAACTTGGGTTTGAACAACTTCTACCTTGTTACGTCATTCACAAATGCAGAGTAAAGATAATCAATAAAAGAACCCTGATGACATTGATTGTAACTTATTAAAGATACACAAGCAGTGTATGTGATTATAAGGAAAAATAGGGTTCAATTACCTGACTATATGAGTATAAAATATACATGTTCAGACAAATGTGAAAGATCCCATGGCATTATTTGAAGCTCAACGAGGTGATTCCCATGGTTCTATGGCCACTTCCATTCACTGTGTAGGGAAGTCTTGCTGCAACTGTACAAGGCACTGGTGAGACCTTTTTTGCCATACTGTGGGCAGTTTTGATCCTCCAATTTAAGGAAAAATATTATTTTATTAGAGGCAGTTCAGAGGAGGTTCTTTAGGATGATCCTGATATGGAGGGATTGTCATATGAAGAAAGGTAATACAGACTGGCACTCATTGGAATTTTGAAGAATGAGAAGTGATCTTATTGAAACATATAGGATATAGTGGGTGGCGCAGTGGTTAGCACTACTCCCTCACAGTGCTAGGGATCTGGGTTTGATTCCTGGCTTGAGTTACTATCTTAGCAGAGTCTGCATATTCTCCCCTTTTCAGCGTTGGTTTCCATGGTGTGCTCTGATTTTCCCCCACGGTCTGAAAAATGAATAAGTGCAATTGCCATGCTAAATTTTCCCTCAGGGAAGCTGGAGTGTGGAGACTAGGAGGATTTTCACAGAAACTTCTAGGACCAGAATAAAGGAGTGCCAATTTCAGACTGAGATGAAGTGAAATTTCTTCTCTGAGGGTTGAGGGTCTTTGGAACTCGTTGCTATAGAAAGCTGTGGAGGCAGAGTCAGTGTGTATATTTAAGGCTGAGATAGATAGATAGATTTTAATCAGTAAGGGAATCAAGAACTACGAGAAAGTGGACATGAGGAATGTTGGTTGGATCTTAATGAATGGTGGAGAAGGCTTGAGGGGCCTATTCCTGTTCCTATTTTATATGGTCTTGTGTATTTCTGTGATCTAGGCCTACAGGAAGTGGTGTCATAATTGGCACAGTACTAAAATATGAGGTATAGTTAATTATTTAGAAAAAGCAGAAGCAGTTGCAAAACACTTTTGACTTGATGGAAAATGGAATACAATGTCAGTAATGTGAGGTAATTTTAATTAAGTAGCACTAATTATAATTTGAATGCAATTGCTCTTTATTGTGAAACAACAAAGATCTGGGGTTCCTTTAATTTGATACTAAGGAAGCATTCATGTGGATTTTATGTGGGAGATATAGAATATAAAAACTAAGACATAATGATTAATGGCATTGGGCTCCATGTTACAGGAAAGATATCCAGGCTTTAGAAAAGGTGCAGCACAGTTCATGGGTGTTGTCTGGAATGGAGAAATACAGATATGAAGAAAGGCTTGAAATACTGTGTCATGGATATACATAACTCGATATGATGTTGTGCATGTTCACACCACCTCTGATTTTGAGAATCCCAGGAGGAATCTGTGAAAATAGAATCATGGCTCGGTGGGAAAGTGATTAGCACTGCTGCCTCTCAGTGCCAGAGACCCAGGTTCACTTCCAGCCTCAGGTCTCTGTATATGTGAAACTTGCACACTCTCTCCCTGTGTCTGCGTATATTTCCTCTGGGTGCTCTGGTTTTCTCCCATGCTCCAAAGATGTGCATGTTAAGTGGAGTAGTCATGCTAAATTCCCTGTTAGTGTCAGAGAGATTAGCAGGGTACATATAAGGGATTAAGGGGATAGGGTCTGGTTGGGATTGTTGTTGGTGTAGGCTTGATGGACCAAATGCACTAGGGATTCTATTCTATAATTCTTGGCAGATGTTAAAAACCTGCCAAAGGGTATTCTGGTGAAAGTTGAATGAGGAAGCAGGGAGCATGAAGCAGCACTGATAGAAAGGAAATGATTATAAGGGCAATTTATCTTGCAGTACCATTTTTTTGCTATAATAGGAAACTTCTGCTTTATACAACAAAACAAAAATCAGCCACTGGAAAATCTGATCCAATGGAAAATTGGGACTTCAGCCTCATAAACTTCAATTATCTTCATTGTTCATAACACAATGTGCAAAATCTGTATTAATGCTTTGCTATTTTAATATAACAGTTTTGAGGTGAAGATTTATCTAGTATCTTTAACATGTGAAACTAAAGGAGAAAATGCTGGACAATCTCAGCAAGTCTGGCAACGTCTGTAAGGAGAGAAAAGAGCTGATGTTTCGATTTCAAATGACCCGTTGCAGTCTGGAGTCAACATCAGCTCTTTTCTCTCCTTACAAATGCTGCCAGACCTGCTGAGATTTTCCAGCATTTTCTCTTTTGGTTTCAGATTCCAGTATACACAGTAATTTGCTTTTATCTTTAACACATGATTGTTTTGAGATTGTACCCATCAACCAAATTGCTTATAAAAACGAAACCTCTCAATCATCAGATTTTTCTTTTCTCTATTTTTGACATTTTTTAAAAAAAAATGAAACAAGATCTCACAAATGGATGAATAACTCATTTGGTGATGTTTGAGATAGTCACTGGGATATCAGAGTTCTGCTGTTTAAGTAATGCCATGGAATATTTAATATCTAAGCAAGCGTGTATATGTTGTAACATTTTATCCAAAATGGCACTTCCAGCTTTACCGCACGTCCTCAGAACTGCATTGATGTATCAGTCTAGATTGTATGTTCTGGTCTTTAGTGAAAATCCACCATCTTTTGGTTTGATTGAGAGTGTCACTAACTGAGTCAAGCTGACACATAAGGGAGTCACGATTGAATTCTGATACTTTTCCCAGTTTACACCATTTGATCTGCACGTAAACTGAATCACTGTAGTCTTTGTAAAGGCTTAACATTCAAATCTAATGATTTTGAATTTATGTTATTAGATGTTATTTTAAATATAAGCAGTGCTACGTTTTCCACAGGCCCTCTAAGAAAACGTTATCAACATCTCAAAGATTAAATTAGTTGTTTTCATTTTACTTTCTGAATTTATAGTTCTGCTTCCATTTTTTTAATTTCATGGAACATGGACATTGCAGGCAAAGCCTGTATTAGTTGCTTTCCTTAATTACCCTTGAACTGAATGACTTGTTGGGCCATTTCAGAAGGCAATTAAGAGCCATGGGTCTGGAGTTGCATGTAGACTAGATTAGGTATGGATGGTAGACTTCCTTCCCAAAAAGGTGAAGCAGATGGATTTTTATGATTGTCAAATAGTTGACATGGTCATAATTACTGTGATTGGACTAGCTGTATATTCCAGATTTATTTAATTAATTAATTGGATTCAAATTCCACAAGCTGCCATAGCGGGATTTAAACCCAATGTCAGCAGAGCATTAGCCTGGACTTCTAGATTATCCATCCAGTGATATTACCCGCTACAGTCTTCCCCCAGTCCACTGCGTCATGCATTCATTTAATTTTATTTAATTATTCAGAATCCCAGTTGAAATGAGGTTTTTGCCCTTTCACCTCTCTATCTCAATAATGTCACTTTTTACGCCTTTAATTCACTCATTAAAAGTATGCTTTATAGATTGATTTTCTTTCAGATCAGGTTGGCTGTTAATTTATCATTTCATTTTAAACATTACTTCTCACTTTTAATGAGAAGGGATGATATACTCTTCCTTTGCTTAAAAACCTTTTATTTAAATTTCTGATTCAATCTACTTTATTTCCAAAAATTTGACTTTTTATATCTGACAACTGTGCAGATGTAATTTTTTTAAATGGTTAACATATAGAAACATAGGACAGAACTGCACAGTAATGGCCCTTCAGCTCTTGATGTTGTGCCAAGCTGTATCCGAACCCAAGATCAAACTATCCCACTCCATATCATTCTGGTGTGTTCCATGTGCCTATCCAGTATCCGCTTGAAAATTCCTAATGTGTTTGACTCCACTATCACAGCAGGCAGTGCATTCCACATCCCAACCATTCTTTGAGTAAAGAATCTCCCTACATCTTCCACCATGAATCTTATAGTTATACCCCCTAGTAACAACTATATCCACCCAAGGAAATAGTCTCGGCACGTCCACTCTATCTATCCCCCTCACCATCTTATAAACCTCTATTAAGTCACCTCTCATCCTCCTCTGCTCTAAAGAGAAAAGCCCCAGCTTCTTCAATCTTTCCTCATAAGACCTACCCTCCAAACCAGGCTGCATCCTGTCAATCTCCTCTGCACTCTCGCAATGCTTCCACATCCTTCTTATAGTGAGGTGATCAGAACTGCATACAAATGTAGTCTCACTGAGGTCCTGTACAGTTGCAGCAAAACCCTATGACTCTTAAACTTAAATCCCCTGTTAATAAATGCTAACATACTGTAAGCCTTTTTACGGCTCTATTCACTTGAGTCGCAACCTTCAGAGATCTGTGGATATGAACCCCAAGATCTCTCTGTTCCTCCACGTTCTTCAGAATCCTGCTGTTGACGTTTAATCCGCATTCAAGTTTGTCCTACCAAAATGAATTACCTTGCACTTATCAGGGTTAAATTTCATCTGCCACTTTTCAGCCCGGCTCTGCATCCTATCAGTGTCTGTTTGCAGCCTACAAGAGCCCTCCACCTCAATACTACTCCGTACATAATATGCATTGAGGCTTGCTGCGCAGGAGTAGTCTCTGTATTAGGATTTTTTTTAAAGAATGCAACTTTTTATATGCCTTTAGACTTCTCTTTCCATGCCTATGGCAGATTAGGTAGACAAAGCATGTGGTCATGTCGGGTTCCTTAGCCAGTCTTCCTGGCACAGATTATTGGCCTACTCAATATTAAGACTGATCAGGAGACTCCTCACCTTCACACCTGTCATAGATTGGTTTTCCACCTGTCACATTATAAATGTATCTTCCATGGCCATCAAGTCCTGCAAAGGGGTTTGAACCCAGAGCTTCTGAGATGCTACCCACTGCATCACAAGACTTTCCCTAATTTTAGACTGGTACGCAAAATTTCTACTAATGCCTTGATCACATCTATTCTTCTTGGAGTATCATTTGTTTAACTATAGGTTACATGACAAGGACCATGGTTAGAGAAGATATTTTATATAATAGTATGTATATTTTATTGACTTAACAACAAGTATCAATTATTTCACAAAGGCTACTTGAAATAAATCAAAAGATTATATTTTATTATATTATTTTACTCCGAAAGGTGTCAAATTTTACTTTATAATGCTTTTTCTTGATGTGTTTTATGTTAAATGTGTTTATAAATACAACTTGTGTTATTTTTAGACTGGCACTGATACCAATTTAACATAACAGAATAAATATTAAGGCCATGAATCAGAGGCTGGCACAGATCTATGTTTGAAATTGCTTAGGGATGTTAATGGTATGTGCTATAAGTGATAGCGATTATTTTTTCAACCTGGGTAGGAGGAACAAGTTTTCTCTATTTTAAAATAAATACAATTCACTCCTTAATAGCTTAGCTAAAGCAGTGAGTAGCTGAATCATACAGAGGGAAAGATGGGAAGCTCAATCTATAAATTGCACCAAATGTATTGATTTTGGCAATTCTAAGGTAGGAAAGGGAATTCACCAGAGGATTTCAACTCCTGATGACTAATAAACCAGAAATGCCATGTGAGGAAGGGTTACAATCAGCAGTGGAGTTCATAGAATCATAGAATCTACAATTCAGAAGGGGTCATTTGGCCCATCAAGTCTGCACCTACAACAATCCCACCCAGGTCCTATCCCCATAACCTGGGTCATTTACCCTGCTAATCCTCCTGACACCATGGGTCAATTTTGCATGGCAAATCAACCTAACCCGCACATCTTTGGATTGTGGGAGGAAACTGGTACACCCGGAGGAAATCCACACAAACAGACAACGTGCAAACTTCACACAGACAGTGACCTGAGACCGGAACTGAATCTGGGTCTCTGGTGCTATGAGGCAGTGGTGTTAACCACTATGCCACTGTGCTGCCCATATTGTAGAATTCTGCTGTTGCTCCCTTTGATGATAATGCATTCAGTAGTACAATAAAATCTTCAAATGCGAGAGACTGAAAATTTACAATATCCCAAAATTATATTTGTGTGGCATCAATGGATTTTCTGATTAAAAACAAATAAATTTCACTTTCTACTAGGAGACGCTTTGACCCCAGATTTCAGAAGCTTTTGATTTTTCAGACCATTAAAGAAAGCTTCCTTAACTTCACTGGTGCATGAATGACTATGTGTACCTAATATGGTGTAAGCATAAAGATCCAGAAAGTCCCAAGATTGAATGTTGATTTGCTATGAGTTAGTTGTTCTCTGCTAGTATAAAGGTAAGAATTTAGTTTACTTTTGTACAGCTGAAAGAACAGTTGGCTCTTGGCTCCTTATGGCTGCTATGTTTTTTAGAGAAAGAACAAAAGATAAAAAAGATTTGCATGTATATAGTATCTTTCACAACCTTAGTTTTACAGCCTTTAGTGTTTTCTAGCTAATTAAGTATTTCTGAAGTGTAGTGACTATTGCAAACATAGGAAATGCAGAAAATTCTGTTGGTTGAGGGATGAAAATTGGCCTGAACACCCCTGCTCTTATTGGAATTAGTGCCATGGGTTTCCATACATTCACCTGAGCTGGCAGACAAACCTTGGTTTAATTTCTCATCTGAAAAACTGTAGCAGTTTACTGCTACATGCATGGCATGAAGTCAGTATACTGGCAGTATACTGCTCCCTTCACAATGCACTGAACTGTCAGCCTATGTTTTGTGTTGAAGCCTGTGTATTGGGTTTTGAACTCACAACCTTCTAACTCGTAGAGGAGTTCTCCCATTGATCCAAGGCTGACATTATAATAATGTTGTTCATGGTGCTAACTTGAAGGCATCTTTGGTATCTCTGCACGCGCACATTTGCCGTACATGTGCAGTTTTCCTCATCACTTAGGTATAGGATAGTGTGTCAAGGGGCATTCAAACTTTCCTTATCGTTCTTAGTAAGCCTTAGGCACAAAGTAAATCTTGAGATGACCAAGCAGTAATCAGATGTCAGATCTGATCTTTTTTAGGATTTAATCAAAAGAAGCCCCACAAACCACACAGAATGTGCCTTTAAAAGCAGGAAACAGCTTTCTATCCTACGTGCTTCAAAACTGATATCGTAAGTGTTTTAATCAAAAGTGAGGTGTTGGCATGCTAAATGCATTCTGCTAACTAAAAGATCCCCTAAAGCTGGGAAAAGAACTCTCATTTTAGATTTGATTAATTTTTTTACATTTCTTTTACATCAAGATTGTCATTGACTGTGTTGTCTGCTTTGTCTTGTTTGTGAACTGGAAACAAAGCAAAAGTTTGGTCTCTAAGTCCTTTCTGGATCTCTGTGTCCAGGGATTGGCCAGATGGGTGCCAGATTGAGTTGGATGAGCATTTCCTGCCTGTATCCTGCCAAAGATGCCTTCATGTCAGCACCATGAACAACAGTGTTTGCTGTCAGCCTTGGATCAGTGGGAGCACTCTCAGTTGAATGAACCATTTAACATAATAAGCTTTGATGTTCACTGGGTTACTGTTTTAATAAATTTCCATTGTCTTAAATGATCATGATTAGTGCTTCATTTGAATTCTAAAATTGCATTTTCAAGAAGCATCTGGCACAGATTTAACCCTTTCCAGTTGAACTGAATTTATAATCAACATTTTACTACAAACTATATTGAAATTTTTCTTTGAACAAGTAATTGGCCCCCAAAATTAGCAGACATTGTCTGTTTTATAGATGTGGAGAGCCATAATTAGGGCTTTCAGATGCTGCTCAATATTTTCAAAAGCCATGTCTAAAATAAATAGGTGTCAGTCTGTGCAAATAGCTCAGTCATTGTTGAGTATGTCAACGAACAAGAAGGAATACATTCCTGACTTCATGCCATGCAGATACAGCATCAGATTTTAGACAGCCTTTTCAGTACAATACCTATTTGAACAGGCCAAGATCCAATTACAGGATTCCTCTAAAACAATCATGTTCACAAACAGATTTCTTGGTAGCCTTTCAACAAGGATAAGGCAGTATTCCCAGGGTATTGGCCAAGAGTTTTTCCTCATCTTTTATTATTCAAAACAGATTATCTGTTCATTTGTGTGGAACTTTGCTGCACATAAATTGGCAGCATGTTTACTTATCAACTATTCTTGAGGCCGCAAAGTACTTAAAGTTTATTTATTGTTTGCAAGTAGGCTTGCATTCACACTGCAATGAGATTACTTGGAAATCTTCCAGTTGCCATACTCCGGCGCCTATTCAGGTACACCGAGGGAGAATTTAGCATGGCCAATGCACCTAACCTTTGGAATGTTCCGAGGATGCGAATCATACATAATCGTGAAGTATAGAAGGAGACCATGCTGCCTATCATGCCTTGTACGAGCTCTATGGAAGAGCTATCCCATTAGTTCAATTTGTCTGCGCTTTCCATTTTTTTCAAGTGTGTATACATGTTATGATTTCCTTTTGAGAATTACCACTGAATCTGCTTCAACTACCGTTTCACGTAGTGTGTTCCAGGTTATAACAATTTGATGTGTTGAGAAATTTCTCCTCATCTCCTCTCTGGTTTTCCTGCCAATAATGTTAAATCCTGTGTCCACTGGTTACTAATCTTCCTGCCAGTAGGCACAATTTTCCCTTATTTGTCATAATAATTTTGAACACCTTTATTAAATCTTTCCATAACTAATAGCCTCCCTTGTCGTTAAGCCATCATCATTCATGGCACAAAAGGAAGCCATTTGGCTCACCAAACCAGAAACTCCAAGGTGTTTTGCGAAGTTAACCTAGACCCCAAATTTTACATTTGATTTTGACAATGCTAAGCATAAGTGTTTTCACGCCAGGTATGATCCAAGTGACCCATCAGGAAGCATTTATCAAACAAAGTTTATTTAGGCACACTGTTAAAATATAACAAAAAGAAGGAGCATAACTTATAGCAATTACATAATGAAAATGCATTTCTGAAAAGCACAGTATCCATATAACTGAAACTGTTCATCACTGACTTCATTCTGGTAAGATCAACATGCATCAGCTTCAATGTCTTGACAGCATTCTTAGAGTAGATGCCCAGAATTAAACATAGAACCCCAGCTGAGATCTAACCAGGAATTTATGAAGGTTTAACTTCGTAATTTAGATACTCTGCCTCTATTTAGAAAGCCAAGGATCCTGTATATCATTTTAATAGCCTGGCCAATTTGTCCTGAAAGGAACTGCAAATGCAAGCCTTTTTTTCCTTTTTGCTTTGAAAGTACTTTAAAATTTTATCACAGGACTAGTAGAGACTGTCTTTAGAGATCTTGGCCACAAAAGTTGCTCTGTATGTTCCCTGATATTCAGTATGATTTACAAGACCTTGGCTAATGTGGCAACAATAATTCTGAGAAACTTTTATTTTGGTTGAAGGTGTGTTTCTCATGTTAACCAATTTGTCTCCTATAGCATAAAGATTTATTATGATAAAGCACACTCAAAAATTATACATTGGACAATGTAACCCTTGAAATACCTTAATGTGCAAGGTTTCCTCCCTTTACATGTGGATACCTTATTGCCAAACCATAAAGGTTCATACCTAAAACACCAAGTGTTAAATGGGAAGAAATTATCTTTGTGTTGACACACACAAGTTGGATATGTCTATTTATTTGAATTTGGAAATTGAACTACATTAACTACATGGAAAAGACCCTTAAGTACATTTTGTAAAGCAAACCAGGACATTCAGAAGGATGAAATGAATGACAAGTTTAGAGCTGAGTTAAATTGTACATAAAGCAGCTTGGTCCTATGGCATACTGAAGTGTATCGTGAACTTGGAAATTTGTTCTATGTTGAGGATAGGTGTTCAATATTTCTGATAGTACCTCTATTAAGGGTATTTAGTTTGTGTAAACCATTTGTCCTTGGTGTTCCCAGAGCATCCAGTAGGGCTGACAGCATGTAGATAAATTGATTAATTAGTTCGGCCATCAAGAGCATTTGATTGCACTGACTTAAAACCTACACTATCTTCATGCTTGTTTAATTTTAGGGCTGGAAAGAGGAGAGAACTTTCATGTCCAGTCTCTGATGGGAAATAAATGGCCTTTTATCTTGAAGAAAGATGATATTTTCAGAATGAAGATGAGTAGTTTTGTCGGCTAAGTTTAATTGCGGGTTCTATTAACACATAGGGAAATTAGTTTCACATTAAAAGCCTGAGGTACATAATTAGGGTTTGATATCAATGATGTTAAAAAGATAATGTCAATCCTATTCCTATAGTTAAATAGAAATATATATAAAGTTGCTGCAGTACCACAGACAGGTGGATATGTATCTTTAAACCAGATACTCATTGGTTTAAGTCACAAGATGGTTGCTTGAGTTTCATACATCTTAGGGCGTTTTGGATAGACTGTCAATGTGTGGCAGGAGGGTAGAACAGGTATAAAGTAGAATCACCAGAAGTGAATGTTTTGTAAGACAGTTTGCTAATAATATCCTGAGTGTAATCAAACTGTGTCAATAAAGGAAAGGCCCTGTCAAATAGAGGAAATGTAACATTATGTTGTGGAAGTCTGACCTCGAAATTCACAAAATTGAATAAACTGTTCATAGCCAAACTGGCTAGAGGGACCAGGTGGGATTCAAGTGCCATTTTTACGAACTGTTTTGCAGCTGGTTTTGGATTTGCAGAAACCAAGTAGTTAATTTTTTTTAAACAGTTTTTCTGTGTTACTTTTCATGATAATTTATTGACTGTGATTTTTCAGTTGAAATAGTATTTACGTTTTTGTAGCTGGATATATAAAACCATCTCCCTGGGGACTGTTAATGTTTCTAAAGCTCACTGTCAACATGTGCGCCAATTATTACAATGAATAAAGGACAAAGAAAAGTATAGCACAGGAACAGGCTCTTCGGCCCTCCAGACCTGTGCTCATCATGGTGCCCTAATTAAACTAACAAAAGCCTTCTGCCCTTACTCAATCCATATCCTTCAATTCCCTCGCTATTCATGTACCCATCCAGTTATCTCTTAAATGTTGCTCATGTGCCTGCTTCAACTACTCCTCTGGCAGTGGGTTCCAGGCACCCACCATTCTGTGTGGAAAAATGTCCCTTAAATTTTCCCCCCTCACCTTGAACCTGTGCCTCCTTGCAATTGACACTTCCACCCTGGGAAAAAGCCTCTTACTATTCACCCTGTCTATCCCTCTCACAATTTTGTAGACTTCTATCAGGTCTCCGCACAGCCTCCGTCTTTCCGATGGAAAAATATTCTAGTTTATTCAACCACTCTCTCATAACCAATCCCCTTCCAGAGCAGGTAACATCCTAGTGAACCTTCTTTGTGCTGTGACCAAAACTTCCATGGTAGTGTGGTGACCAGAACAACATGTAATAGTCCAAATGCATCTTTTATGTAGGTTTTGTATGGTTGCAACATGATTTGCTAATTCCTGTACTCAGTGCCCCAGCTGATGAAGACAATCATGCCTTATCACCTTGGCCACCTATGTTGCTACTTTTAGGGAACTGTGGAACTGCACATACAGATCCCACTTATATTAATGTTCCCAAGGGTTCTGGCATTTACAGTATAATTCACTCTTAAATTTGATCCTCCAATTTGATCCTCGCATTTTAATCCTCAGATTAAACTCCATCTGCCATTTCTGTGTCCACGTCTCCAATGTATGTATATCCTGCTGTATCCTCTGACAATCCTGGGCATTATTAGCAACTCTGTCAATCTTTGTGTCTTCCAGAAACTTACTAATCAGACCCCCTACATTTTCCTACAAATCATTTATATATACTACAAACAACAGAGATCCCAGCAGTGATACCTACCAAGCACCACTAGCGACAGATCTCCAATCTGAAAAACACCTTTACACCACTACTCTCTGTCTGACCAAGCCAGTTCTGTATCCATTTAGCCAGCCCACCCTGAATCCCATGTGATTTTAGTTTTTGTAACAGTCTGCCATGTGGGACCTTGTCAAACGCTTTACATATAAACTACATCCACAACTCTTCCCTCATCAACTACCTTTGTTACCTCTTCAAAAAACCCAAACAAGTTGATGAGATATGATCTTTCCCGTACAAAGCCATGCTGTCTTTCACTAACCAATCCATTTTCTTCCAAATGTGCATATATCCTGTCCCTAAGTATCTCCTGCAAAACCTGTGCTGAATCATATTTTGCCTAGTTTCAGTGGCCTGTAATTGTCTGGATTATCTCTGCTTCCATTCTGAAACAAGGGAACCACATTGGCTATTTTCCAGTTCTCTGGAACCTTGCCTGTGGTCAAAGAGGATGTGAAGATATCTGTTAAGGTCCCAGCTATTTCTTTCCTTTCCTCCCACAGTAACCTGGGATAGATCCCATCCAGCCCTGGGGACTCGTCTACTTTAATGAATTTAGGATGGTGAACACTTCCTGCTTTGATTGACAGTGTCTAGCATGTTAACACACTATCCTTGTACTGAACATCTATCAGGTCCTTCTTAGTGAATACTGGCATAAAGTACTCATTAAGGATTTCACCAACTTCCTGTGGCTCCACACATAACTTCCTTCTTGAGGTCCTTGAATGGGCTTACTCTTTCTCTTGCTACCTTCTTGCTCCTAATTTATGCATAAAAAGCCTTGGAATTCTCCTTGACCCTGTTGTTAAAGACATTTCATGGCCCTTTTAGTCTTTCTAATTCCACGGGTGTGTATTTGCCTTTCACCTGATCTGTCATATTCCCATTGTCTGCCATTTTTTAATGAAGCAACAATTGGTAACAGGTGGCATGGTAATGGACTGCATGGTAGCATAGTGGTGCCTCACAGCACCAGGGACCTTTGTTCAATTCTGGCCTTGGGTAATTGTGTGGAATTTGCACATTTTCCCCTTAGAGCACCTCTGGGTGCTGAGATTACCTCCCGCACCCCAAAGATGTGATTGGTTGGCCATTGCTAAATTGCCCCTTAGGTTGATTGGTCATGCTAAATTGCCCCCTTAGACTAATGTCAAGAGAACTGGCAGGTAAATAAGTGGGATTCTGGGTTAGGACCTGGGTGGGATTGTTGTTGATGCAGTTTCAATGAGCAAAATGACCTGTCTTGCTCTGTAAGGATTCTACAAACAGGATGGGGTGGAAAATAATTTTCAATTTTTCTGAAGAAAGAGTATGCCAAGTTTGCATTCATCAAGACAGATGCAAGAATGCCAAATATCAAAGTGAACAACAACTTATACGGCATGAGAAAAGGAATGCTGATTAGTTGCAAGTCAGCTCTGATTACATACAAACATATGGAGTTTAATCTGGGCAAATGTGAGGAAGATCAAACGTTAAGGGTAAGTATCAGGGTAATGGCAAAATTCTGAACAGCATTGATGTACAGAGGGATCTTGGGGTTCAAATCCACAGCTCTCTGAGAATGACCACAGATGTAGATAGGATGATAAAGAAGGTGTATGACATGCTTGTCTTTATTGGTCGGAGCATTGAGTATAAGGACGTTACGTTGCAACTTTACGAAACTTTGATTAGATGCAGTTAAGAGTATTTAAGTTGCCACATTACAGGAAGGATGCGAAGGCTTTGTAGAGGGTGCAAAAGAAGTTTACCAAGGTGCTGCCTGGATTAAAGGGTATGAACTATAAGGAGAAGCTGGACAAATGAGGGTTGTTTTCTTTGGAGTGGCGGAGGCTGAGGGGAGATCTGATAAAATGAGGCACAGAAAGGGTTATCAGTTAGAATCCTTTATCGAAAGTGAAATGTCTAATACTTGGGGGCATGCTCTTAAGATGAGAGGGGAAAAGTTCTGTGAGGGACAAGTTTTTTTATAGAGGAGTGGTAGGTGTCTGGAATATATTACCAGGGATAGGGGTGGAGGCAGATATGATGGGGATGTTTAAGAAACTTCTAGATAAGTACATGAGCATGCAAGGAATAGAGGGATATGGACCAAGGGCAAGCAGAAAGGATTAGTTTAATTTGATGATATGTTTGGCACAACATTGTGGACTAAAGGGCCTGTTCCTGTGTTGTACCGTTCTATGAACATATGAATTAGGAACAGCAATAGACCATTCGGCTCTTAAGCCTGATCCACCATTTCATAAGATCATTACTGATTTGCTTGTAACCTCAAGCCCACATAGCTGCCTTCTGCCCCTTCACCTTTTAACCCCTTGCTTTTTAAGATTCTATCCACATCTGCTTTAAAAATATTCAAAGACTCTGCTTCCGCCGCCTTTTGAGGAAGAGAGAGTGCCAAACACTCGTGACTCTCTAAGAGAAAAAAGATCTTCATCTCTGTCTTAAATAGGTCACCCCTTATTTTTAAGCACTTTAGTTAAGAAAGCCCATCAATGCATTTACTTTTTCAGAAGACTAAAGAAATTTGGCATGTCTGATTCGACTCTCACCAACTTTTACAGATGCACCATAGAAAGCATTCTTTTTTTTTAAGAGCAACACAGCACGGGAAACAGGCCCTTCGGCCCAACGAGCCCGCGCCGCCGTCATAACTATATAGTAGCAAATCCATTATCCTATTATATTATTCCTATATAATAATATATATTATTCCTAATATGGAAAACTCTCACTATAGGGACAATTTGTTTCCCAATCAGCCTAAGAGCGAATTTTTGGGTTGTGGGAGGAAACCGGAGTGGCCGGAGAAAACCCACGCAACCACGGGGAGAACGCACAAACTCCCGCAGACACCGGCCCAATTCCAAGTGTCTGCACAGCCACATCGATAGTCTCTGAGCTGTCATGGTGCCCTTCAGATGGTCCACATAAAGCAACTCATTCTGGTTGTATCACAGCTTGGGAATGGCTCCTGTTCTGCCCAAGATCACAAGAAATTATAAAAGGTTGTGAATGTAACCCAATCCATCATGCAAACCATCCATTGGCTCTGTCTACACTTCAGACTGCCTCGGAAAGCAGCCAGCCTAAATAAGGACCCTATGAACCCCGGACATTCTCTCTTCCACCTCCTTCCTTCGGGAAAAAGTCTGAACTACCAACTGACTCAAGAGCAGCTTCTTTCATGCTGCCATCAGACTTTTGAATGGATCTACCTTGAATTAAATTGATCTTTCTCTACACCCTAGCTATGACTGTAACATTACATATTGCACTGTCTGTTTCCTTCCCTATGAACAGTATGCTTTTTCTATATAGCGTGCAAGAAACAATACTTTTCATTGTATGCTAATACATGTCACAATAATAAATTAAATAGAATAAACAGTGATCCCTAGTTTTGGATTCTCTCAAAAGAAGAAACATCCACTTCACATTCATCTTGTCAAGACCTTTCAGGATCTTGGATGTTTCAATCAAGTCACTCTTACTCTTAATTCCAGTTGATACAGTCTAACCTCTTCAACCTTTTCTCATAAACAACCCGCACATTCCAGGTATTAGTCGAGTAAACTTTCTCTGAACTGCTTCCAACGCATTTACATCCTTATTTAATTAAAGAGACGAATACAGTGCACAGTAGTCCAGATGTAGTCTCATTTCAAAATGTTGCCATGCTAAATACACAAGGGAGCTGTTGTCCCTGTGCTTTTGTTTATTCAAAAAAGGTGCAATGTCTGGAGGTGATTATTTTGCCTTCAGAGAACAGATTCCTACATTGAAATATATGTAGCTCGAAGCAAAGCTACATTGCAGGGGCACCTGATAATTTTAAATTGGTTGTTAGCATAATTCTTAGCACACTTGGGATTGTGAGGGACCTGCCCTGTGCAGGCAAAAGGAATATGCCCAGACATATTTTTTGAATAAACAAATACATGGGGAATAGATCAGAATCCATTGAATTCTACAGTGTAGAATGAGGCCATTTGACCCATTGATTCTGCACCAACTCTCTGACAGAGCACCATATCCAGGCCCTAATCCTGTAACCCTACTCACCTATTTACCCTGCTAATTCCCTCCCACATATTGGGACACTAAAGCATGCCCAGTCAACCTAACGTAATCTTTGAAGTGTGAAAGGAAAGGAAACTGGAGAACTGAAGGAAACCCATGCAGACATGCTGAGTATGTACAAACTCCACACAGACAGCCTCATAAGGCTGAAATCGAATCTGGGTCCCTGGTGCTGTGAGGCAGCAGTGCTAATTACTGTGCCACTGCGCCGGTGTATCTCTGGTGCATTCACCATAGCAAAACCTCAATCTTTCAGAGTTGACTTGCTGACCAATTAGCATCCTTTTTCTCATGAAGTATAAATTGTTACTTTTGAAGTTTGGCATTCTTGTGTCTGTCCTGAGGAGTACAAGATGAAAAGCATGTCTTTTTTTTCAGCAATATTCTGAATGAGAAAGTGACAATTTTAAAACTTTTTTGGTATTTGTTCCTTAGCTTGCTTGAGTTAAAAGAAAACGATGGTCATACATGAATATAGATTATGTAGTTTCATATAATTGAATCCACAAAACTATTCCCTTACAGATACATCTGTATTGGTAAATAATTTCCGTTATTGAAAGTTTTCTGAAAAGTCAATATGTTGGTTTGTTAAGATATTATCAAGTATTTTGATAAGTAAATACATTGGCTTTGAAGTGGACAATGGAGATAAAAATTACCATTGTTATTTGATAGAATTCATAGCTTTGATGAGATTAAGACACTAGAACTGCAAGTTATGAAATTGAAATATCGATGATGTATAGCACTTGGAAGTAACACTGAGTGAGGGCAGAGAGGGTGAGCATTGTACTGGGATTAGGATCTTCAATATCCATCACCATGAATAACTTAGTAGGACTTGAGCTGGTCAAGTCTTGAAGGACATATCTGCCAGACTGGATCATAGATAGTGAGAAAAGCATAATACAAAACCCTATTTATTATTTTTAATTTTACTTTTTAACTACTTTACTTATTAGTGAAATAATTAGGCTTACATTAACACTACAATTAAGTTACTGTGAAAATCTCCGAGTTGCCACACTCCGTCTCCGATTCGGGTACACTGAGAGATAATTTAGCATGGCCAGTGCATCTAACCAGCATGTCTTTTGGACTGTGGGAGGAAACCCACGCAGACACAGGGAGAATGTGCAGACTCAGCACAGATACGGTGATCCAAGCCAGGAATCAAACCCGGATCCCTGGCACTGTGAAACAACAGTGCTAACTATTGTGCCACCCCTTATCCTCACTAAACTACCAGTCACAGATTGATTTATGCATAAGTAGGAGTAACCACTGCAAAGTCTTTGTGGAGATAAAGTCCCATCGTCACACTGAGGACACCCCACCCTTGTGTTCTGTGTCACCATGAAATGTGATAGATTCAGAACAGCGCCAATACCTCAATTCTGAGCATCCATAAGACACTGGAGGGGAGGAGGGCAGCAGCAGAATTTTATTCCACCTCAAGCCATTACTTCATGTCATCCTTCACTACCATTACTATCAAGCACGGAGATTTACCTTGAATCAACAGAGACTGTAGAAGGGCATGCCAGGAGCTGCACTAGATGTACCTAAAAATGTGGTGCCAATCTGGTGAAACCACAACTCATGATTACATACATGTTAAGTGCTAAAGCAGCATGCTATAGATAGAGCTAAATAATCTCACAACCAATGTATCCGATCAAAGCACTACATTCTTGCTATGTCCAGTTATCAATGGTGGTGAACAATTAAACCACTAATAGGAGACAAAGGTTCTATGAAAATCCCCATGTTCAGTGATGGTGAAGCTTAGCACCTGAGTGCTGAGATAAGGCTGAAGCATTTGCAGGCAGCTTCAGCTAGAGGTTATGAATGGCAGCTCCATCTTAGTCTCCTCTTGAAATTCCCCCATTATAAATGACATTTTTCAGCCAAATTGATTCACTTTATGTGTTAACAAGAAACACAATGCACAAGATATGGCAAAGGCTATGGGCACTGACAACATCCCAACTATAGTATTGAAGATCTGCTTCAGAACTAGCAATGCCTCCAGCCAAGCAATTTTAGTACAGCTGTGGTACTGGCATCCAACCAATAATGTGGAAAATTGTCTAGTTATGACCTGTCCACAAAAAGCAAAGTAATCCAGTTGGCCACCTCTTTCAGTTCACCCTCAATCATCACCAAAGTTATGGAAGTATTGTCAATAGCTGCATCATGCAGAACTTGCTCACTAATTACCTGTTCACTGATATTCAGTTTGGTTTCACTTTGCTCTAGATCTCACTACAGCTTGGTCCAAAAATGGACAATACAGTTGAATTCCAGAGGTGAAGTGAGAGTGACTGCTCTTGAATTTGAAGTGTGAAGTGTGGCATCAAAGAACCATAGTAAAATTGAAGTTGATGGGAATTGGGGAAGAAACTCTCCATTGGTTGGAGTCACATATATCACAAATGAAGATAGTTTTGTTTTGGAGGCCAACCCAGTTGGAGGGGAAGGGGGAGGGGTCACTGATGGTCAGAAACTTAATTGGAACAACTACATGAATATTATGGCTACAAATGTAAGTCAGAGACTCAAACTTTTGCAGAGTAATTTTCCTCCTGACATCCCAAAACCTGTACATCATTGACACAAGTTGGAATGTAAGGAATACTGTGCATTTGCCTGGATGAGTATTGCTCCAACAACACTCAAGAAGAGCGACACTATCCTGCTTGATTGATATCCTATCCACCACCTTCAACATAGGTCAGCATGATGGCACAGTAGTTAACACTACTGCCTCACAGCGCCAGGGTCCCAGGTTCGATTCTGGCCTTGGACACTAACTGTGGAGTTTGCACTTCCTCCCTGTGTCTGTGTGGGTTTCCTCTGGGTGCTCCAGTTCCCTCTCACAGTCGAAAGATGTGCAGGTTAGGTTGATTGGCGATGCTAAAAATTGGCTCTAGTATCAAGGGGATTAGCTGGGTTAAATTTTGGGATTACGGATATAGGGTCTGGGTGGGATTGTGGTCAGTATAGACTCGATGGGCAGAATAGCCTCGTGTACTGTAGGGATTCTGTGATTCCCTTCTTCCATTACTGGCACATCGTGTTTGCAGTGTGAATCATCTCCAAGATGTATTGCAGCAACATGCCGATGCTTTCTCAAACAGCACTTCCCAAACCCGTGATTCCTGCTGTCTCAAAGACCAAGGGCAGCATGCGAATTGAAACATCACCACCTGAAAGTTCCCTCCACGTCACACACCATCCTGATTGAGGAGTTATGTTGCCATTCTTTGGCACCTGGTATTTTCTACCCAATAATACCATGGGACTACCCACACTACATGGTGTGCAGCAGGTGGCTGACTACTACCTTCTGGAGGACCATTACTGTGGCAGCACCCACACTTACACGACCGAATAAAAAAAATCGAGGGCAGAATGCGTTCTTGAGGTCTCGACTATTCTGATTATTATCACTATAGAATTGCAGAGACCTCCCTCGAATTTGATTTCAATGCAAAACAAACATTTGCTGAGAAGTTCTTCCGCTATTTAAAAATTTAAAGTTTCGGCTGAACTGGCCACTGAATACTGCGAGTTGTCATTGACCTCCAACTGGCTGTTGACAGTCTCCGGTACTTTTTTTCTCTCTCACACACACACACATTGACAGGCTGTGCATGTATTAAAGAACGAGCAACATGGCATTTATTTCAAGAGTGTTATCTGGCTGTTTTGGACTCCCTGGAACTTGCAAAGGGAAACGGGTGTTGCAGCCAGCCAGGCATTCACTTCAGCTCCCGGCGATGAATTGCACTTTAGCAGGGTGGGTGGGTGAACGCGAGTGCGAGCTCGGGGTCGGGGCTGGAAGAGAGGGGACGTTCTTGGTTGCAGGGCGAAGTGGTGCAAGCGGCGCCGTGCGTGCGTGCCTGCGTGTGCGGCTCTGCATCGCCAAACAAGCCGTTGCTGCAAAAGCTGCGGGGGACACGCAAACCACCATCTCTCCCCCCCTCCCCCTCTTAAATGCACATTTAAACAGGAGGAGGAGGAAAACAAAAGGTGCATTTTAATAAGCTGCAAAGCGGGCAGAGGATTTGACGATAATTATTTGATGGCACGGTCGGGTTATGGGAGAGGAAATTGCTTAATTTTTTTTGGGGGCGGAGGGGGAAACGACATGACGTAAGGTGTTTTTGGGGAGTGCATGACGTCATATGCAATAAGAGTCCTATAGAAAAATGGTGTCTTTTTACTCGGGCTGTAGAGTGACTGAAAGTTATTTGGATTCACAAAATCCTGGGTGATGCATTGGTGATTTAGAGTAATGCTATCTCAAAAATGGATGTAGAGAAAGAGTCTGGACGAAGATTGGTCTGTAGTTTTTTGTAACGTAACGAGTTTTTAATGCCATATTAAAAGAGAGAGAGAGAGCGAGAGAGGATTTATGCAGCTACTAGTGATATGGAGGGGGAGCAGTCACCGTGTGACTGGAGCTGAAATGGCCTCTTGTTTGTTTTTTTATATATTATTTTGGGGAGGTAGAGACTTCCTGTTTTATTTCTGAGGGTTAGGGGAGGAGGCTTTTTTATTTTTATATAGATATAAATGTTATTTTTTTTAAATCTCGTTTTTTTAATATTTCTTATATTCCGCCCTGGTCACGGTTTTTGCTCCAAGTTATGAGGGAAGTAGTAAGTGGCTGAAGTGAGTGGGCTCTGCTGTGTTTACAGTGTCTGCGGGAGGAAGCGCTGCTTCCCGCTGGCCGCTTCTTCCATCCTACAACCCAGGCTCGACGGCCTAGTTTCACCCCCCCCCCTCCTCCAAAAGCATCTTCACCGCCCCCCCCCCCACCAGCCACCCATCCCTATTCCCCCGCCCCTCCCCCTCCTTCCTCTCACCTCTTCCAATCTCCTGTCCTCACCTTCCCTCCCAGTGACTTTTAATTTTTAAATGAAACAAAAACAAAAAAAAAATTAACCCCGGAGACGTGCCGAAAAGCTCAGTACCCAAGAACTGGGTTTGTGCTTATTTTTTCCCCCGAACTCGAATTCGGCTCAAATCGGACGCCTAGCGACCAGAGAGCTAGCAAAAAAAATGTCCATGTATACAAAAAAACCCTTGTCGCTCTTAAATTTTTTTTTAAAATTATATAAAAATGAGGAACCTGCAACTTCACTTCTGCCTTTTATTTATGTATTTTCTTTGCATGCCAGTTCACCTCGCCCTAGTTTTCATATGCCAGTGATAATTAAAAAAACAATAATTCAAATTGTTGCTGTGTGGAAAAACAAACTCGCCTCCAATTTGCTCGAACCGGGCTCCCACTTGGTCTAAGACGGGCGGACCGTTAGCGTTTGCAAAACTATTGCAAGCAAATTGAATTTCAAAAACATCGTTTGCATCGAGATTTCACTTTTGTGTCTGATTCCTCCTCGGACTGTCCAATATATAACATCGCAGGTTCTTGAAAGGTGCTTCAGCAGGATATGAAGTGTAAACAAAACATGTTGCTTTAGAAACTGGACCACGAGTTGTGAAATTGTTTCAACAATTGCAGTTTAAAAAAATGCACATAAACAAACACGTTTAAAAATGCAAATGTACGAAGAAAGGACCGCGGTGCGACGGCTTCATTACATATGAGTCGTAAATGTCTTTAAATTGATAGATTTATAAACGTCCATTTATGATGTTAAAGTACTTCTAATTCATCCTCCGAGTACTTAGTGCTAATGATATGTATGCATATGAAGCACGTCCTATTTCCCCATTTAATGCGTGCGTCCCATATACAAATGTGAACTTTAGTCGTGTTGTATAAACTGATCCTTTTTTTTGATTGCAAAATGCACATTCATAAAGGTTAAGTTTAATACCTAGCCAATACACAAATACAATGTTTCATTCTGAAATCTAATATTTGAAATGGCTGTGGGTTCAACACTGGTGTAGCGTTACATATAGGTCTGGTTCTGTTCTGTTTATAGCGCACATTTTGTAGAAGGCGGTATGACAATGAGGACCTCTCAGACGATGACATAGCCAGCATGAGGACTTTTGATGTGGAGGAAAAGCTTAGTATTGCCTCATACAATTCAAGTTACGTGCACTTTATGAAAGGAAAAGGTAAGAATTGGGAGAAAGGTGTGTTTTTAAATGTACAGTGAATCCCGTTTAGATTGCGAGACTGTAGCAGCAGTACTGCAGTTTGCCTGGTCAGTGCTGCATAAGACTCGAATTTCCCGCCGTGAAGGCAGACTATGACTTCAGAGTTTGACGAGTATCGTCATTATCTCACAATCCAACTCATTATCCTCCCCCCCTCCCCGTGTGCATAAAAATATTTTGCTCTGCAGTCAATGAGATGACGTCTGAAAACAGGAAAACCATTGAGATGTTTTTTTAAAAAAATACGGCTGTATGTGAGAAAGAATAATCGTAATGTTATGTATGTAGCTGTGTGGATTGTAAATCCCCTTAACCTAGCCACAAAATAAAATAACTATCCGTAGACTTGCTGATATCGTTTATTTTCTTTAATAATTTGCATGTTGCTGTTATCTGAACGGTCTGTATTTGCAGCAATTTGTCCAACAGGGATTTGGCCAGCGTTACATGCTGGGGGTGGGAGCGGGAGAGCGAATCAAAGCGACTGCCAATTTTTTTGAAAAAAACAAGTGACCGTCAATCCAGGTTCAATGGAGAGAGGTTGTTAAACAGCGGCTGCATTAATGGCTCTCTGGATTCCGATGAAGAGCTACGTTGATCTTAAGAACTCAATTTGCTAGTGAAGATGTAAGAGAGTTCTGGGCAAATCCCTGTTCGATCTGAAACGGTGCTTATGGGCAGCGCTTACAGCGCCTTTTGATAAAACTGCATAAATATTGTTGGGTTGACTTTTCTCGCTTCTCTCCTAAAGTTAAGTTTTACTGTATGTTGCAACAGATTTTACCCTTGAATATGTGCAGAGAGAGACTATCAAGGTCCCCATTATCTTCAGGGACAAAGATGGTCTAGGAATCAAGTAAGTTTTCTAATAGATATGTTTGTTTGGTAATGTTCCTAAACATTTATAGCACATGCCATCGATATGTTTATGTTAGGCATGTAAATAATCTCCCATGATTTGGTTCGTGACCTGAGATAGACTAAAATGGTTTTAGTGCAGCACTGGCGTGAGATTTTAACAAGGTCGTAGAATCCAAATCATTATTTCCCTTTTTTATGCCTGGCATCAGAAGCACTTGCTGTTGGAAATAGACCCTTACAGCAAGATTAGGTTTTCATCATCCACATTCCGGATTAAATAATTGGAGGGAGTACCACCAGATTACGCCACTTTTCTGCCACGCCACATGAAAGCAATAAAGTAGCCATGATAACGGCAATGCTTCCGTGAAGATGGGCAATTTGAATCTCCAGTTGCGAATCTTTCCGAATTGGCCGCTCTTTTGAGTCCCCACAGATATTCTCATTAACCCTTTTCGCGAAGCGGAAGGATGCCAACGGAGATTCAGACACGGGAACTTCTTCACGCCTGTTTATTCTCACCGGAGCCAGCAATTGTAAAAGTTTAATTACTTTTAAGCATTTCCCGTGGAGATAATCGCTCCGAGTAGCGAACACCTCCCCCCCCCCAAAAGAATACACGTGAGTGTGGCTCTTCCCCCTATTCCCCCAGTAGGCTTGAGACGTGATTCTGAGAGAGAGGGAACGCGTATTTCCTCATCATATAACACCTAAATCATGATCCCAGCAGCCACCAATATCCATGTGATCTGTTCTACTCGAGGCCTTACGGGCTCAGCATTGGACACGATCTGTATTGAAACAATACAGCCTCCTCGAATCGGTTTTTGCTTTGTGAAAAAGTGAAATCAGCATCTTATAAATTGCAGTGCAGATGACCAATAATTGCAATGCCGAAAATGAGGGGAGGGGAGAATCAAACCTTAAAGTGAGCCTGTTCGATATCCGTGGCCCCTACGTTTGGTTTTGGGGAGAGGAAAGATCGTGTCAAGTGCAGTGTTGCCAAGCAAGTGTTCCACACGCATTCTCGCCTGGCTGACGTGATAGTTCTTGAAAGACAGTAGTTACAGCATTGGGGTGGGGGTGGGGTGACACATTAACCACAGACTCCAGTGGATACAGCAAAATGTAGCTAATGATGTGACATATCCCACTCACCATGGAGGTTTATTGATGGGGATGGTAACAGACAATCGGCCCTATTTCAACCTAAAAGCAGCAAACTGATCTGGCGAGCTCTGCATTCCAAAGGTGCATCTTAAAACGAGAAATGTGTCACAAGTGAACGGCAGTAAATTTTCCGTGGATGGCCAATGCACAGTAAATCAATGTCATGCCTGATATCGGACATTTATCTTGAATGTATATGTTGACGAGAGGAGTTTGCAAAATCGTGACATCAGTTTTACTTGTGCTAGAATATGGCCCGAAAATGGATCAGAAACGCCCCTACCCCTCACAAGTTTAATATACTGCAAATTTCCGTATTGCATGTTAGCACAATGTGTATTTTATTACACATCCCTCTCGACTTCTGACAGCTCTGCAAGGAATAAGATTTATCGTATTTCTTTGAAGCTAAATTCACGTATCCATGTTAAGTCAGCGCTACCAGACCAGCGAATGTGTTGAGATGGATGGGATGGTACACGAGGTTGTCAAATCCTCGGATCGATTAAGCAGCCTTTTGGTTCTTTGGAGCCCAGAGTTAAATCTCGGGTTCGAGTTGGAAAGGTCCGATTGGACAAAAGCAGCGCCTGTCCACCCGGCGATGTGAAATTGTAAATGAATGCACTGCTGAGCTGAGAATGCAGTTCCGAATTGTACTCTGCAAACAGTGTAGTTAGATATGCCTGTGATTGTAATGGCGAAATACTGGGGCGATTCTTTAATTTTTTTTCAATTGGTGATTTGCATGTTTTAAAACTTCTTTTATTCCATAACGTGAGACTAAATATTTAATTTCTTGTCTTCTAACCACAGAATGCCAGATAGCAATTTCAGTGTCAGAGACGTAAAAGTGTTTGTTGGTAAGTGAAATTTACATAATACAAGGTGGAATGGCTTTATGTGTGCGGAACTGAATGCAATTTACTGTCATAAATGATCAATTACATTAATTTTAAATGCGTAGAAGTACTTTGTTCTTGGGTTCCCCAGCCCAGGACCATGCGTTTGACAAATTAAATCACTGTGAGCATTGTGCATGGAGCAAGATGGTGTAAGATGCATATTCAGTTATCGTTGGTGATATAGTTCTAAAATATTTTCTTTGTACTGTTCATATTTTTGTCTCTGAAGGGTTAAACATCAAACATTGAATTTGTAATTTCATGGTTTTAAATTACAATTTAGTAATTATAAGGATGCTGCTGATCCTTCAGTAGAAATATCAACATTATCTTGTCTTGATCAGTCAGTCAACAAGTTTTGCATGCTCCTGAAATATTGATCTGTGTTTTCAGATGACTTACAATGTGTATATACACCTTAAGTTCAACATATTTGGGCCGCAATTTCATTGCTATATTTTGTGATCATGCAGATTGGTTTTTGAGTGTGTATTGGCACAGCCGAAGGAACAGGACTAGGCCATTCTACACTTGAACCTGTTTGATCATTCAGTTAGGTCATGGCGTTAACTCTGTTTTCCGGGCTTTATTTCAGATCCCTTACACTCTATGTGATAAAAGTCTGTCATTCAGTCTTAAATTACAATTGTGGGTAAAAGCTGTGCTTTATTTCATGCCATTGTGGTTTAGCGGTAATTTTAAGACTGCCTCTTTGTTGTGGATTCACACGCGAGTGGAATAGTTTCTCTCTATCTCCCTTGATAATGTTCGATCCTCAACGTTCTAAAGTCTAAGAAATATAAGCCAAGGTAATACAACATGTCCTGAAAAACAATATATTTCTGGTAAATTTGCACTGTACTCCTACCAAGGTTAGTATATATTTCCTGAGGGTTGGTGCTCAAAGTACATCTGTATTGCAATCCTTTCGGTTAAAGTCCAACATTCCATTATCCTTTTTGGTTATTTTTGTGTCTGTGCCCATGCCCTGGCTTTTAGAAACTAGCTGCTTAAGTCTGGAGTCAGGTCCTAATTCAACATGCGAATGAGCCAAAGCCAAGGAGTTTGACTCTCCTGTCTTCCCATTTTTCCTCATTTCAACTTTCACTTCGGCAGTATGCAGTGCATCACTAGCATGTGGCATGAAGCTGAATTTAAGTGACTGGCAGTCTATGGACTGCCTGTGGATTTCTAAACTTAGAGAAAAATATTTTTCATGTTCAAATGTTGTTAACATTAAAAATTGCAATTGGAAAAATTATCTACATGTGTATGAACACACATAATAAGCTCTCTGTGGACAAATTGTGACAGGCATTCCACAATATAACTGCTGGTCTTAAAACCATAATGCAGAATTATTTCACCCTTAAATAAGATCATTTTGCAAAATAATCTAATTTGTCTAGAATTAATCTGTATATAATAAATGGAAAGATCTAAATGAAAACTGGATTAAAGTTTTATAACCTTATCACAATATTCTACTACTTAGCTAGCCTGTAAATGCTAAGGTGTGTAATTTAGAAATTTTTATCAATTCAGCTAGATTTGGTTATCTCTGTTTTTCAATGATAATGACATGTTCTTACGAGATACAGTAGACAGCCTAACATCTATTATTGGGAAAATAGTAAAATCTATTATTAAGCAAATAGTAGCATTGTATTTGGCAAGAAAACCATACTACGATCAAGCAGTCAACATTTTTATGAAAGGGAAACTGTGTTTGACAAATTTATTAGAGATATTTGAGATGTAATGAGTGGATTAAGCGGTACCAGTGGCTGTAGTGTATTTGGATTACCGAAAGGGATTCGATGAGGTAACTACACAAGATGGTGTTGGGAATAGCATATTTATTTAAATAGAGAATTGGTTAGTTAACAGAAAACAGCATCGGGACAAATGGATCATTTCCAGGTTGACAAATGAGTGGAATGCCACAGGGATCAGTGCCTTGGGGCCTCAACTATTTACAGTCTATATAAATGACTTGGATGAAAGGACTGACTGCATTGTAGCCAAATATTTGATTAAAAAAAAGGTAGGAAAGCAAGTTGTACCACTAGATGTCTGATAAATAGATTATAACATGTTCCCAATGGCAGATGTTAGACTTAACTGCCTTTGTTAACCTGCTTTATTTCCCTTTCTTGAAGTGTTAGATTTGTGATTTTTCAAACCTGCAGCAATCTTCTCAGAATCTAGCAAATTTTGGAAAATTACACCAATGCATCCATTATGTCTGTAGTCACTTATTGTAAGACACTAGATTGCGGGCTATTAGGCCTTTTTAGGCCCTTCAGTTTTCTCGTTACTTTTTCTCAGTGATGTTGATTGATTAGAGTTCTCCCTTCCTTTTGTCTCTTGTTTTTCTACTATTCTTAGAATGCTTTTTCTATCTTCTCCCATGAAGACATGCAAAATACTTATTCAAAGTCTTTTCCATTTCCTTATTAATTTACAGCCTCATCCGCTCAGGGGCTAATGCTTTAGCTACTCTTTTTTTCCTTGTAGAAATTTTTATTGTCTTTTTGTTTTCTAATTAGTTGTCTCTTGTACTCTAATTTTTCCCACCTTTATTATTTTTCCTTCCACTTTGATTTCAGAAAGGTCCCAAAGTTCTAGCTTACCACTAATACTTGCAGCATTGTATTGCAATTGTTCTTTCAATTTGGTACCATCCTTGACTTTTATCAACTAATCATTAACTTCACATAAAATCATTCTTTCTCTGGCAATTAAATGCATGTGAGCAGAACTCTGCACATATATCTGGGTTCAATTCCCAGCTCGGGTCACTGTGTGGAGTTTGCACGTTCTCCTCATGTCTGCGTGGGTTTCCTCTGAGTGCTCCGGTTTCCTCTCTCAGTCCAAAGATACGCGGGTTAGGTTGATTGGCCGTGCTAAAATTGCCCCTTAGTGTCGTAAAATGCTTAGATTAGAGGGATTAGCGGATAACAAAATGTAGGGATATGGGGGTAGGGCCTGGGTGGGATTGTGGCCGGTGCAGACTCGATGGGCCGAAGGGCCTCTTTCTGCACTGTAAGGTTCTATGATCCTACGATGATATCTAAGGCCTGTATTCCACTTATCAAGCCGAGATTGATGCAAAACCAACATTGTGACTTTACTTTGGTGTAAAACAAAAACTGCCAGTTTGTTTCAAACTACCATATATATCAGTGTATAAATTGACCTTTGAAGCCTCCAAAAGTTGTTTCACAGATGGGGATCAACTTCTAGGCTATGTATAGGGGCAGCACAGTGTTAGCACTGCTGCCTCTCAGTGCCTGGTACGTGGGTTCAATTCTGGCCTTGCGTGACTGTGTGGAGTTTGCATGTTGTTCCTCTGCCTGTATGGGTTTCCTCTCACAGCCCAAAGATGTGCAGGTTAGATTGATTGGCCTGCTAAATTGCTCCTTAATGTCAGAGGGATTAACAGAGTAAATAGATGGGGTTATGGGGATAGGGTCTGAGTGGAATTGTTGCCAGAACAGGCTCAATGAGCCAAATGGCTTCTTTTGTCATTGTAGGGGTTCTAAATGTGAACTATCAGTGTGGGTGATCACGATTTTGACATGTCAAAATAAAACATAACATTTCATTTTAAATTAGTAGTTTATTGAATAGATTAACAGTACAGAAATGCCTTTAACCACTAGGAAAATGTTTTAGATCCATCAAATTCATTGCCTTTGGCATCTGACATAAACAAGTTAATCAACTTCACGTGGCATCATCGTAAAGATTCGCTCTGGAACATATATGGAGCCTTCGGTTTCAGAACGGTTCCTCCACTGCAAATTGTCTTTCTTTCTGGTCTTCAGTTTTTGAACAATCTGATGACATTTTGAGCATTAATAGCATCCCATGACTTCATGACAAAATCACACGCAACTTCAAGTGGGATGGTGCACGTATTTCCACTCTGAAGATTTTTTTTCCCCCATCAAATGTCCACTTATTCCATTTGCCGCAAGTATGATCCTTGAATTCAGAGATTGAATTATGGATGTCAGACCCTCACCCCCTCCAACACTGGTGGAACTGCAGTGTGGGTGTTATTTATTCATAGGCATTTCTTGATCTCATCAATTATATGAAATCTAAACATGTTCCACATGAATAAGCTGCATTCCTGTGTAGACCACCGGGAAGTCCATTTCACATATGATTGACCAATAACTTGACTCCATCTTTATCCATCCAGCCAACTGTTATTATAGACTTACACAAAAACTTATGCAGGGAAATTGATTTTCAGCAAGATTTACTGTATGAAAATTACCATAGGCTTAATTTTTGTTTTATTGGCCATGCAGGCATATACCACTGAATCCCTTTTTTGCGAGTCCTGCGGTTTTCTCTGGAACTGTTTTTGAATGTTTCCAATGCATGGTTTAATTGCTCTATCTAGGTCCCTCCATAACTTTGTACATCTCAATTAGGTCACCTCTAAACCTTCTCTGTTCTAAGGAAAGCATCCCTAGCCTATGTAATCTTTCCTCATAGTTATAATTTTGAAGTCGTGGCAGCCTTTTTGTATTCTGTATTCTCTCCAAAGCAATTATATCCTTCCTGTAATGTAGTGACCGCTGTGCATAAAATTCAAGTTGTGCTGAACCATCATTTTATGCAGTTCGAGCATTGCAAACCTGCTTTTGTTCTCAATACCTCATCGAATAAAGGAAAACATTCCGTGTACTTTCTTCACCCCTTTTCCATCTATCTTGTCACCTTCATGAACCTTCATGCACTTCAAGATCTCTTATTTCCTCAGCCTCTCTCAATATCCTGCTTACCGAATATTTCCTTGCTTTGTTTACCCTCTCCAAATGCACTATCTCACTTTTTTTTGGATTGAGTTCCATTTGTCACTTTTCCACCTACTCATCAAAACCATTAATATGGAGTCAAAAGCTATCCGCTTCACTAGTGTAATGTCCGAACTATGTTTGAGATTGTGGGTTTTGTGGGAAAAGATAATGACATAGTTTGAATGTGTGTGCAAACCAACAATAACTGACTTATTCTTGGAGCTTTTGTCTGTACAGCGAGATACTGAAACTAAAAGTAGGAACCTCTCAAACATCCCAATCACATGCAACCTATTCTTAACACAATCATGCTTTAATAAATAAATGTATAATAACTATCAACTACACAGCTGATTTTTGTACCATCTGCAAATTCCCCATCATGCCTCTCAGATTTAGATCCAAATCATCAACACTTGCAGTAAACAGTAAGGGCCCCATCTCTGGGCCCTGTGGAAAGCCACAGAAAACTTGCATTCTATTTGCAAACAAATCCATTGACCATTACTCCTTGATTCCATTACTTTGCCAGTTTTGGATCCAACCTGCCTCCTTTCCCTGTATCCCATGGGATCTCACTTTTCTGACTAGTTTGCCACGCGGGACTATATCAGATGCTTTACTGAAATTAATGTAAACAACATCCTCTGCACTACCCTCATCGAGCCGGCTTGTTATTTCCTCAAAAAATTCTGTTAAGTTAGTCAGACACGTTCTTCCCTTAACAAAACCAGACTGACTATCCCTGATCAAATTATGTCTTTCTGAGTGACTGCCTATCTTGTCAGAATTGATTCCAGTACTTTGCCACCGCTGAAATCAGACTGACTTCTGGCCTATCCCTTGTACCCTTTTCAAATAATAGTGCAACACTGTCAGACCTCCAATTTCCTGGAACCTCACCTTGTCTAGTGAGGATTAGAAAATGATCCTCAGAAAATCGTTTATTTCTTTTCTGGCTTCATTTAACATCTTGGGATATAGTCCATTAATCCTTGTAATATTTCTCAAGTTTTTAAGAAAAAAATAATTACTTGCTGTATAACTGGAACCTTTCATTTTACACTTTTGCAGTTGATTCTACTTCCCAAGATTTCTTTTATAAATAAAAATATTCTTTATTTCCCCTTGCAGTATCTTTCTTCCCCTACCTTTTTTGTTTTGTTTTGTCATTTTTCTTATCAGACTTGTTCTCACAACCCAGTCATATGTATGTATGCTTATACTGATAATCCCTGTTCTGCTGCAAAGTTTTTGTTTGTGCATGACACTACCAATTATGAAAGAAATGAGGTGAATCTAAAAATGAAGAATAGACAGTGCAGTGGAATTGTAAAGACATGAATTAAACGAGGAAGGAAAGAAAATTTAAGACTTTATAAAGCATTTTAAGACTTAGTAAGACAAGGTGTAGCCTTAATAAAACTAGCGTAAAGAACCTTGAGACAGCACATCAAGTTTCAACTCATTACAGTGAGGATGTGGAAAGAACAGTCTGTCAAATGACATAAGGAAGAAGGGAAAGTGACCACACTGGATAGTCAGTGAAACATAATTAGCAATTGCAATTGATTGCAACTAATTGATTTTAATTTTTAAAAAAACAGTGACAGCTTGAAATTCCTTTGGGATCACAGACCGTCACAGGAACCAATTAATAGCAGGTCAGGTAATTAACTTCAGTCACCTGGGGCAAAGTGTTGAACAACACTGTCATTGGATTTACACTACAAGCAAGTGGGAAGTATTTTGATGGAGATGAACCACTTTAGTGTTTCCTCCATTAAAATTTCAAGAAACCAGGATTTTTAATTTTTCCTGAGCTGTTGAATCTGCTTTGAATTATTTTGTACTTTTGAGCGATTGAGATTTGAAAATTGTCTTAAGTGGCTGGTGCATACACACCTCATGCACTGTACAAAGAGATCTTGTATTTAATTAAAAAGTGACTTTGGAGGAATGGAGAATTCACATTTGTTTAGCTTACACAGAGATGACATTGTGTAAGGCAGAGTTAAGGAGCAACGGTGGAGAGGATTGGAAGTCAGTTGCCTTACATCAGCATCCAAAATATTGCAAAGTCACACTCCCATCTATGACCTTGTTGCTATGGACAGCAGTTCTGATTTTAGTAGCTAAGTTCTACTGTAGTTGGAGGCAGTTTTCCTCATATCAGACAAGTAGAAAACACTTTTAATTGCTGAAAAAAGCAGTAAATGTAAATGGCTACTGGTGCTGGCACAGATAAGCACCTTTTTCTGCTTGCAGGTCTGTGCAGAACTCAAAATCACCAGGGAAAGTCCATTGATAGAAAATGAAAACTGCACGTTTGCCTGTGAGCAGTTGTTTTATGTTGTTGCCTTTGCTGTGGAGTTCCCCTTCCAGTATGAATGCAATGGACTCCACAGTGCTAGCTGTCTTGGCTTAATAAAGAGTTCATTTAAGGTGAAGCATTTGATCACAACTTGGGTGGGGGCGGAAGTGGGAAGGAGAAAGGAGCTTCCTTAAAATAGAAGTGGGGGGGGGTCTTGTACTTGAAAAAAAATCATCTTGATTTCATATCTGCAAAAACAATTGGTCAATGACGTTTCTGCTTAGCATAATAAATCAAACTTCCTGTAATGACAGAAAATAAACCCAGACCATTCGTGAATTGTATGTCTGTCAAAGCTGTCTTATAAACACGCTTTCAACTCTAATTTTCTAGATGACAGTAAAGAGTATTTTTCTTAAAGTTTAATTGAAAGAGCAACATATTTTGAGTTAGATTATTGTAGCAAAAAACAAAATAGGACATACTTTCCATTGTGTACAAATTTTATATCACGTTTAGGTGTAAAGTTTAAAGTTTTCTTTACTAGTGTCACGAGTCAATTTATATTAACACTGCAATAAAATTACTGCGAAAATCCCCTGGTTGCCACTCTCTGGCACCTGTTCGGGTATACTGAGGGAGAATTTAGCATGGCCAGCCAACCTAATTAGCACAGCTTTCGGACTTTGGGAGGAAACTGGAGCACCCAGAGGAAATGTACACGGAAACAAAGAAGACATGTAGATTCTACACAGATCTAAGCGACAGATTGAACTTAGGTCCCTGCCATGAGGCAGCAGTGCTAACCACCGTGCTGTGATGATGTGATAGTTATGGTATTCAACCAGCAAACCGGAGATACTGGGTTCAATCCCAACATGATACGTATCATTGGTTAGTTCCGAATTCAATAATTTTGGGCTGGAATTAGAAAAAGAAATCAGGAATAATGCTAAATTGACATTTTAAAAATAAAACTCATCTAGTTCATTCGGCCGTTCTTACTCAGTCTGGCTTACTCATGACTTCAGTATCACATTATGTGGTTGACTGTTGAATACCTTCTGTAGTCAGTCAGCCGTAGTAAGTAGGGATGATAGTAAATATCACTCTTGCCCATATCCTGATAATCAATGAAATATTGTAGTTACTGATCTCAGTCTAAGAATCACGATATTAGTTCCCGCAATTATAATAAATTCATTTGCTGTTTGAACAGCCGAACAATCCTGGCATTATTTAGAGGAGGCTGATGTGAATTGGTTCTGTGTGTTAAACCATTATGGCTCTTGCATTGTGCTGCTTGTTCCAATTAGTAGAAACTATTGAACCCAGTTCAAAGTTTAAAAAAAGTCAGCAAGAGATAAAACTGGAGCCCATAAGGATCTGAAGGTGAGAGCGGTGTCAAGAGTTAGCTGGACAAAGTGGAGATAGCTGGTATGCCTGTGGGAAATTAAAAACAACAAAAATCAACATGGGAGGGGTGGGGGTGTGAATTATAGGAGAAACAGCAATAAGGGCTGAAAGGAAAATGGGATGAGGTTACAGCAGGAAATACTGAGTGAGACCTGGATGCATTAAAAATAGTGAAGCAGAGAGCATAACGGGGAAGACAGAAATTATTTGCAGTGGTGTAGGAAGAGAGACCCACGTTAAAACTGAGGAAGCCAGCCTGAACAAGTATTTCCACATGAAATTTATTTTATCGGGAAAAGAAAGGTAAAAAGACAAAAATGGAAGGAAAATGAGAAGTAAGAGCAGAGAAGCTAAATCAGGGAGGATTGGAAAATTGGAGAACACAAGTGGAAGAAAGGAGAGCAAGAGATGCAGAAGGGAGAGAGAAAAGTAGAAATGAATATGCCATTATTGACATGTGAGAAGATAATTTGAAGCTGAAAGATTTTACATATAAAATATACAGAAATGGGCCATTTGACTCAACTATCCTGTCGATATACTCACAGTAAAAAAAAAATCTAAACATTTTATCTGTCCTCATTGCCTATTACTTTGTCTGTTTTCCTTGTATTACTTATCCACCCAACTGTTGGATCACCAACATGGTTTGTGTCTTGAGCACTAACCCTGGAAGTTGAGAAGGTCTCACGATTTTCTGTGCAAGAAGTTTCTCCTGCTCTTTGTTGTAAATCTCAGATTTTGTATCCGTGGCCCTTGTTTTGATGTCTGAAGAATTACTAGAAGTCTTTTTCTATCTGTCTCATCCCAACCTTTCATAATTTTAATTATGACTATCATATCACTCCATGAGTTATTCTTAGAAAAATACTTAGTTTTTTCAAGTCTTTCTTCCACTTCTCCCTATACCAGGCAATATCCTGATGAATTTGTGTTGTACCTTCTCTTAAGGCTTAATATTATTTCTATAGTTTGGAGTCCAGTACAGCATTCTAACTGCTTGCTTGTTAATATTTTAGAAAGATTATCATTACCTCTTGGCTCTTATACTTTACATCTTGTGACAAAACCAAGGTGGTAATTTTAACCATGTTTTCCTTGTGGGAAGTGATGAGACAAATACCACTTCCTATTATATCCTCTGCACCATTTTACTTTACGTTGACATCAGGTTGTAAAATGGGTAGTCAATCCAGTCCTGTCAACTTTCCACTGAGTGGGTTAGGATAAAATTACCCTGCTAGAATTCCATCAGCAATTAATTCAAAAAAATGTTGTGAACTGCTGGATCAGATAGTTCTGTTCGAATTTGTTGTCAAATTGACCAACCGTTATTTTCTGTGCTATTGCACCTATATTTGGTTATGTTGTCTCTCACAAGAGATTCTTTTCCTGTGCAAGAGCTCCGCTCTTTCATAAATTTGTGTTCAAATCCTGCCACAGCCTTCCTACTATTTCCAGCAAGTGCACACAATCCTCTGAGTGCTTTGCATTCCCTCAATTCTAGTTTTTTTTGGCATCCTGCACTTTGGTAGCTGTCCCTTTTCAGTCTAGACATTTAAGCTCTGGAATTCCCTCCTCCTACCTCTCTCTTTGAGACATTCCTCTTTGGCCACACCCCAGAATGTGGCACCCCAGGATATCAAATCCAAGTGAGACTCTGCCAGGGGATCTGTTGAGTCTAGTTGGACTCTAACTCTGGATTTATGTGATTACTTCAGCACATTCCACTTCATAATAATATTAAAGGTGCAGTGCAGTAAACCGTCCCAGCCCTCAATCACCCCTCTTTCTGCATCTCAAGCTTTTGCCTTTCCTCCACAATCTTGCAACTTGAAATTGCTCTCACTCTATAGCTACTCTTCCTGCCTATCTCTGCTCATCTGTCAAGCCCTTGCTCATAGCAAAGGTTTGGGAGAGGAAGGTAGTGGGTAAGTGAGGCAGGAATCTAGAGGGTTGGCATGTGGCTAGAGGATCGGGGAACATGATATGCGGCAAGCACCATCAGTACTAACCAGGAGGATCAAGGAACTGGAAAGCCAAAGAACTGGAGACATTGCATGCAGGAGGTAAGTTGAGAATATTGCTTTTATATTTTAAAATTTATTTTATTATTAATAAAATGCAAGTGGAAAGGGCCAATGTTTCTGCAGTTATTCAGTGGATGGTGTGAAGATGCTGGCGTTGGACTGGGATAAACACAGTAAGAAGTCTTACAACACCAGGTTAAAGTCCAACAGGTTTATTTGGTAAATAAAGCTAATGGTGTTTGCTATGAAATAAATCTGTTGGACTTTAACGTGGTGTTGTGAGACTTCTTGCATTATTCAGTGGATACAGCAAAACTCCAATGTTTTTGTGGTTGTTAAAATAATCTGGTACATTTGAAAGGCATTCCTCAAAACAATCGAGTGTTTTTTTTTGAGATGGTCCCTTGTGGCCCCAAACGTTTTGATGAACAAATGTAAGAAAGAAATGTGAACCACGCATGTGTGGCTTCTTACAAGTTGTATTATGTTTGTATAAACAGTAATACATAGTGAAGCCATACGAATAAATGTGTATGTTTACACCGTATAACAAGTAGACATGCTTGAGACATTGATCTGCAATTCTTAAGACTGCAGTTTTTAGTTCTTATATTTAGTAAGCATTCATGTTTTGGATTGATAGGGGTAGAAACTGCACTCACATCATTCTATATTGTGTGATTTAAATTTTAATCTGTTTTGAGATCTGTATGACACAAAATATGGTTAATGGATTTTCTACATCAGATTTTACACTGCACAACCGTATTGTATGTCTATGAATTTTTATAGTCTTTTTCCCTAAGAATAAATTAAAATGTTTTGAAAGATTTCATTTACACTTAATATATCAAGCTAATTGCTGTTGTATTTTGTACACAGCTTCTATTTTCTTTATTGAGAAATCCATTTTTATGTGCACATTTTAAATATCATCATTGGATGGAGCTGCTGGAAAGATTTTTGCCAGCTAAGTATTTCAACTGCTTGATTGGATTTTGTTTAAGTACAATAGCTGCCTCTTGTTAGGCAGCCTGTGCCTTAAATGGTTTTGCTTGGCGTCCAAAGGAGGAAGACAGTCCAGTACAATATGTCAGCGTGGTAACTTGTAATTTCATGTTCATGTGGGAAATTCCTGATCACTGAAACAGCAAGTGACATTAAAGTGCATCTCACAAAAAAGATAAGAATATGGCAGCTTTGACTGCCTTACGCACGATTAATGAGGGAACATGACTATATGAATGTTTATTTTTAAAAAATTTAAAGAACCTCCCAATACTGTACAATTACCGGCAATCTTTCCTGTTTAATGGGCACAGTGGAGATGTTTTTTGAAAAAGAAAAGCTGTGCTGTATTTTTCATTATAAGATCTGTGCAGCTTCTCCAACCGATAGGATGAATTTGAAACTGGCTGTTTGGTCTCTGCTGATGCTAGACTTTATGCACCATGAGGAGATCTGCATGCTGACTTTATAAAGTTTATTTAAAGTTAAAATTATAAAGTTGATTTATTAGTCACAAGTAAGGCTTACACTATTACTGCAAAATTCCCCTAGTCGCCACCCTCTGGTGCCTGTTCAGAGTTGGGATGTCACTCCTGCACTCCAGTTGAGGAGTTGCAACTTGGGACATCACCTCTGCAAACCAGTTTCTTTTCTCTTGTTCAGTAAAGAAAGTAGAAGCTGTGTACAAAATCCCACAGTGTCTATTCACTATCTCCCCATGATGGTACTGTTGAGGTCAGAAACTTGACTTTTGGGAAAATGTGGCCACAAACCTTGTCACATGTATTAACATACAATGAAAAGTATCGTTTCTTGCACGCAACATAACATACCATTCATAGAGAAGGAAAGGAGAGAGTGCAGAATGTAGTGTTACAGTCATAGCTAGGGTGTAGAAAAAGATCAACTTAATGTGAGATAGGTCCATTCAAAAGTCTGATGCAGCTGGAAGAAGCTGTTCTTGAGTCAGCTTGTACATGACCTCAGACCTGGTATCTTTTTCCCGATGGGAGAAGATGGAAGAGAGGATATCAGGGGTGCGTGGGGTCCTTAATTATGCTGGTGCTTGTCCGAGGCAGCAGGAAGTATAGACAGAATCAGTCGATAGGAGGTTGGTTGCATGATGGACAGGGCTTCATTCACAACCTTGGGTTGTTTCTTGCTGTCTTGGGTGGAGCAGGAGCCATACCAAGTGGTGATACAACCAGAAAAAATGCTTTCTGTGGTGCAACTGTAAATGTTCTGTAGATCTGTATGACTGAATGCATTGTAATTAATGCTCCTTTCAAAAAATTGCAGAGTAACAGACTTGAGCATTTTTTTAGGATTTGCAATTATGTTAGTAGCTTCTTTGGTCGCTGGTTAATAGAACATTTTCAGAAATGCTTTTTCTTATGTTGACTGCCAGTCTTGGTGAATTAATTTTTTCCAAGCAGTGCATAACATCCTCAAATTGTTCCTTTGCACTTAACACTAATCTTATTTAGATACATTTAATACTTTGAGTAAACATTGCCAATCTTCCAATTTAGTACATTTATGTTTTTTTTCTGTGTGCTGAGCATTGTGGACTGGAGCAGCATTTTTGTTCAAAGTTGTATTCTTCAGTCAAATTAGCCTGAAATTCCAGCTGGTTTTGAGGAAGTTGTTGGGTCAATAGGTGCTTTTGTTTGTTTTTGTAATTTTTTTTTCTAATATTACTTTTTTAAAATTTGGAAGACTTTCACGATACTGCAGGATGTTGCACTTAACACTTCAAAGTCTATCCAATATGGTCTAAATGCATTGATCTGTTAGACTGAGGATGTGATGTATGCATTTCCTCTCAAAATTCTCCACAGCAGTAATATCTTGATCCCCCTCAAGGGGAGAGTCAAATCAGAGGTCACATTTCTCCTGATACAATGGCAACAGACCAACACTTACTGTGTATGCATACCTCCTTGTGGCTGGACAGAGATTTGCACTGGGAAATGCCTGCGACAAGGTTGCATTGGGTGGAAATGCTGCAGTTGGAGTTGAAGCATCATTGTGAAAAAATATTAGAAATATTCTGTATTTGAATTGAATTGAATTTAAACAAAGTTGATTTGGCTTTCTGTGTATGTGCCAGTGATGGAAACTTGCCCGTTGCAATTTGGAAGCTATTTCCTAGATTCAAAGCATTGGCTTTAAAGCATTTTGACACGATCTGAACTTGTGAAAGATGCCATGTAAATGCAAGTCTGCATCCATTGTAGGTCCGCACATTGTAGATCTGCTAGGTGAACATGACAGAAACATAAAGTTATGGCCAAATATTTTCCAATTCCTCAAGGAAGTTTGCACTTCCTGACACATTCTCTCGTATTGTACAGCACAAAGGGATTTTGTTTTTAAATTGCATTTTACTCCCATTTTCTTGAAGGCCGTATAAACATTAAAATTTGTCATTGTCGATATCTTCGTAGGACTAGCCCATCAAGATAACATAACTGGTTACCATATCTCTCAGTAACCATCTTCCTCTGGTCTACATTTTAAACTATTAATATGTTTCATTGGAACTATATACACTTGTGATACAGATATTTTGGGATTGGAACAGTGTTTTGCTAAAAAAAAATGATCGTGGCTATTAATCAATGTAATGCATTGATATATTAACATAATTGATAAAATATGTTACCAATAAACACAATTGATAAAAAAGACATTTAAAAGATTCTGATACAAAAAAGATGCATTTAAGGGTATACTAGATAAAGACATGACAGATAGAAAGGCTATGTTGATTGGGTTAGATAAAAAGTGATGGGAGGAAACCTGATAGCATAAATATCATTGTAGGATAGTTTGGCTGAATGTGCTGCACATTCTATAAATTTTATATTTAATAAAATTTCTCCTGTATAATCATTTGGCCATCCACTTTATAGAGCACATTTCATCTAAACATCGGTTATGTTCCAGTTCCCATGAAGTTATTAGGCTAGGCTCATCGTTGCATCATCTCAGTTGCCATCTGGTTATAGTTAGTAGATGGCTTTGATGTAATCTTCAGTTAATTGCTTCCATTTCTTCCATTTATTGTTCATTTCTCAATTTAAAGAAAGAAAGTTGGGTGAAATGCTTAAAATACAACTTAAATGCTTATTTTCAGGATAATTTACAGTTATTAACTCATCTCAAAAATACTCCTGACAGTTTGAGATCGTTATTAACTGCGCAAATAAAGTTAGGTATTTTAGTATAGTTGGAGTTTATTTAATATTTTTTATTAACGATTCCTTAAAAAACTGGACAACTCATTAGATCAATTGCAGTAGTGCTGTGACATGCCATGAAGACAGTGACATGAAGTGTAGGGCATGGATAGTGATATTTTGATGTACCAGTTTTTGTGACAATGTAAGACTGTTACAGATTAGGGAAGGTGGAATGGTCTGTCCTATTTTATCCACCTGGGGAAAATTTACAGCTTCCCCATAATGACATTTTTTTTTTAAATGATTGCACAATTTCTGCAGTGGCACTATGTGCTATTAAAAGCTTTGCAGCTTCCTAAAATCAATTGGCTCTCTCTTCCTAGTTTTATGTTGTGTGAATTTGATAAGTTTGCTTTGAGCTTCTGAATCTAAGGCATTGCTTTAAATTAGAAACCAATAATGGTTCAAACATGAATCTCCTGGAAACTCCACTCAGCAATTCTCTCAAGCAAACAATTCCTACTGACCCGCACTCCACCTATTAATCAGCTTACGAGTGGCATGTTGCAAATGTCTTCTCCAGTGAATATTTGATAGAGGTGCTATATTAGCATCTTAACTGCTTGTGTTCATTCTCTCCTTTTTATCCAGTTTGGACCCTTAAGAATTCTCACTTCTTTGACTGTTGAATAGACTATTAATCACTTTCACTACTTATAAAGTGATATGTACCAGGCTCTCCTTGTTGGTGACAAGCTGTATGGATTTGAGATGGATATCCTCCAATACTGGAAATTTGCACTGAGATTATTACTCTCCAATAATGCACAATGTATATTCTTTTTAATGCAGTGATTTGAACTTTCAACCACTCAGCACTCCCTTTGTATTGAATTAAAATATGAACCCAGTTTAGGTGCTCAAGTCTTAAGAATAGAGCTTTCAACCACAATCTTCTGCCTCTTGAGGCAAGAGTGTTACCAGCTGATTCCTTTACTGCAGTCTTGTGCAGCAAAAACTGGGATTACACATAAGTCTTCCAAATTTGATTTGATTTATTATTGTCACGTGTTGACTTACAGTGAAAAGTATTGTTTCTTGCATGCTATACAGACAATGCATGTCGTTCATAGAGAAGGAAACGAGAGAGTGCAGAATATAGTGTTAGTGTCATAACTAGGATGTAGAGAAAGATCAACTTAAAGCAATGAAAGTGCATTCAAAAGTCTGACAGCAGCAAGGAAGAAGCTGTTCTTGAGATGGTTGGTATATGACCTCAGACTTTTGTCTCTTTTTCCCAACAGAAGAAGATGGAAGAGAGAATGTCCGTAAGAACATAAGAAATAGGAGCAGGAATAGGCCATCTAGCCCTTCAAGCCTGCCCGCCATTCAATAAGATCATGGCTGATCTGAAGTGGATCAGCTCCACTTTCCCGCTTTCTCTCCATAACCCTTAAGTCCCTCATCTATGTATGACTCGGTTGTTCGATGCGTGAGTTGCTGATTCATCTTTGGACCTTTTGTGATATTTTGATATACTGAGACAACACTTGAATTTCAGGAATCAGAGATAAGGATTTGGTTGGTGAGTGCTAGTAGGCATTTGAATCAGCATTAACATGAGACTTATCCCTGATACAGGACTCATTGATGTGTTGCTAACTTTAACTCGGCGCTTTAGGCTGTTTATAGTGACAAACAGAGGTCAAATTCCAGGATTAATGTATTCTGTTTTTGGCATAACAGACAAGATATCAGTCACTTTGGCTGTCTGGTTGAAAGCAAAGGACAGCTTTGGAATGACTTAGAGTTGGTTTCATTCATTGTTGCGTAGTAGCCATGGTTTGTGATGATTTCTGCTTTGACAACACTCTCTATATATTTCCTGTAAACATGCAGCCTACTAGTGGCTGCAGAAGAGCCATTCAGTAGAAATATCCTCTTTGGAGTGTACAACATGTAAGGCAAGTTCATATTTTCACAATGTGTTTCCTCCTTAGCAGGACATAAATTAGTACTTCTAAATCATACACACATTAACTTTTCCAGAAGTTGTCTGTTGTCCAAAATTCTCAATTCCCCAAGGAACTGTTCCAAAAGACTTTATAAATGTTTCCCTCCTCCCAGGATTAAAGGTCGTTGAGACAAAATGTTTTGTTTGGCAGAATTCAGCTGATCTTGTCAGCATTTTACTAAAACACAAGGAGAAAAGTAACCAAATACAATCAAAGTGAGTAATAGTATCCAACATAATAAAAGTGCATTTTAATTACAGCCCGCTTCTCATTACGTTTTGTGACACAGTGGCAGCACCCTACCTCTGGGCCAGAAACCGCAGGTTCAAGCCCGACACAAGGACTTGCTAGTCATGGAAGGAGTGATCATGACACGGTGCAATGGGATGATGAATCCTTGGAATCACTTGCCTACTATTCCCCAAAGGGGGAAGAAATGTGTGTGATGATGCACGAAAATAAATTACTGCTATGCCAAGACTTCAGGGATTCCTATCATATCTGTATAGCTGGGTTAAGTTTTTATATTTTTATACTGTCACAGTATGGGCATGTGGAGTTAAGACTATTTGAAGGATAAGGATCAACACTGACTGGTTGGGCCAAATAGCAAATTTCCATGTTGCAATCTTTACCAGTATGTAATTTAGCTCATCAAGATCAATCCACCCAGAAGGATTCTAAAGAGGCCACCCCCATTTCAGCTTCAGTCATTTCCTAGGTGCTTCAGTTATTTTCCTGCACTATGCTGGCAACTATGTGGTAACAGTTCAAACTTCTGTTCACTTGTCCTTATCTTGTGATTTAGTACGAAACAAAAACCAGGTTTATATTTTCCTTTTCTTTTAACTACTTTGGCCCCTATCAAGTTTCCTTTCCAGCTGTAAATTCCTCATTTTTCTAGCAGTTGTACATGTGTGCTCACCTGTCTTCGGTTGAAAAGTGAGCAAGTTAGTTTCAGGTTGCAGCTCACAACAGGTTTTCTTGATCAGATAGCAGTTAAATCCCGACCTGTTGTTTACCTAATATTTAGGTTTAAAGAGACACAAGTTAATATTTGAAAAATGCCCTGTGTGTTTCTTGCTATAATAGCCTTGCCCTGTAAAAGTATTAATTACTGTGAGCAAAACCATGGAAGGTCGTTCACTAATCAATGAGAATTATTTTATCTTTCTTTCTCGCTTTCACCCACAAGTGACAACTGCTGTCGAAGTATATTTCCATTGGTGCTTAGCACCTTCTGTACTTCGCTCTCCAAGATTGCTCTTCATGTGTGAGCCTTGGTGATTGTTGTTATGTTATTTGACTAGGGGTAACATCTCATGTACCTTATATAATACAATGAATATTGAGCATGAGGAAATGCAGCTGGTCTTTCCCTCTTTGAAGCAGTTGTATTCCAGCTGCTGCCGTAGTGAGATAAGCAACGTCCAAACCCGTAACCTCCATCATCTAGAAGGACAAAGGCAGCAGTCAACGTGGAAACCCCACCAACTGCAAGTCGGCATCCAAACTATGCAATTATGTCACCATTCTTCACTGTTGCTAGATCCTGGAACTCCCTTCCTAACAGAGCTGTGAGCATATCTGTTGCCACATGAACTCCATAAGTTCAAGAAGGCAGCTTGGCATCACCTTTGAGGACAATTAGAGTTTGGCAACTAAATGCTGACCTTGCCTGTGTTGTCCACATTTCATTAAACAAAACTTGATGTGTTGTGGGATAATTAAAATGTGTGATCTGTAGGATCCTTACAGAGTAGAAAGGGGCTCTTCAGCCCTTAGGTCTGCACCAACTCTCTGAAAGAGCATCCTGCCCAGGCTCTCCTCTCTGCCCTATCCACGTAATCTCATGCATTTACTAATCCACCGAACCTTTATACCTTTGGACTGTGGGAAGAAACCCATGCAGACACATGGAGAATGTGCAAACTCCACACAGACAGTCACCCACTTGTTAATGCGTTTGTTTGTAAACCAATGCAATTTTCTTTTTCATGTGCCAGCTATCACATGGCCATCAGAAATTGTTTTATACTCAGTTCAAACTTGTTTCAGCTAGGACCATTGTACTCGATCAGAGTCAGCCATCCTATTAGGCTGCGTTGAACTTGAGCAAAAATGTGAAGGATTAATATCTCCCAGTCCATCAACTATGCTGTATTCTGATGATGCTTTTGATTACTTTATCGTATATCATATTTTTACAATATATTGACTGCACTTGCATGGTAAATTAATGCTTACACTTTATTTTTATGATTTAGCATTAGGATAAGGTTTGAGACTTGGAATGATGGTATGAATCCTACAGCTTGCTTCAACCCTGAGGCATGTATGAACTGGTGCCGCTCTCTCTGACTTCTTGATGTTCCAGTTTCTCCAGACTAACCTGAATCCTGGTTGCAACATGCAGCCTGGATCATGAGCATGCAGTTAGTTGTCCCTATTTCTCTGCATTGGCTGCATATTCCCCAGTGAGCACCTTTAATATCCTCACTCGTCCCAAAACGTAAAATCCAGCCCAAGATCAACGGACCTTTCTGTGGTTTGCCCCTCACTCATCTCAATTCCCATGGTTGAGGGATGCAGTGAAATCCTGGTCCTTGTTTTGCTCTTCGTGTCTAGCTCATTAATGGGAGCCTTTATTAGCGGTTTGAGAAATACTATTACTGCTTCCACTTCAGTTCTTCACTATTTATCACAGAACATCAAAGAACACAAATTAATTTCCTGTGCTGATTTTTGTAGTGCCCAAAAGCAAATGCAAGAGACTTTGTTGGTACAAACAGATGGTCTGAAAACCACAGTTTGAGGTTCTTTTTGAACCATTCGTTTTGTTTTCAAGGCAGAAATTTTGTCCTTTTTAAGAACGAGTCTGGATGTGCACAAAACACTGTCTTGTGAAGAATTTTTCCTGATATTATTCCTAAATTTACCCTTTCCCAATTTGGTGTGGTGGCTTTTGTCAATGGTATGTGCTAGTCCTAACAATGCTTTTTCGGTTGTGTTATAGCATAGAACAACCTCAGTTGGACTCATGATAGTTGATGGTAGGAACTAAATTGTGAAATGTCACATTGATAACTTGAGGAGAGTAATGCTGTGATTACTTTCTTTAGATTGAATTCTCTCAGCAGAGTAGCTGTTATTATCCAGGTGGGTCCTGGACGTGGTAGGCATGGATTTGGATTTATCAATATACTGGAGGCTAGGCAGTTGGTAAATTTTAGCTTCAGTTGAACATTAGGCTGCATGGGTTTCCTCTGGGTGTTCAGGTTTCCTCCCACAGTACAAAGATGTGAGGGTTAGATGGGTTGGCTGTGCTAAATTGCCCCTTAGTATCAGGAGCCTATCAGGGTAAATAAATGGGGTTAAAGGGCTAGGGCCCATGTGGGATTTTTGTCAGTGCAGGATCGTTGGGCTGAATGGCAACCTCCTGCACTGTAGGGATTATTTGTGTACCCGAATGTTCCAATTAAGAGCATCTGTGCACAAATAAGTACACAAGAATGCTCAGATCACTTGAGTGTATTTGAATTCTTTTTCTGCAAAATTATAAGTACTATTCCAGAAGGGACTATCAGCTAACGTACCCAGAAAGCCTGGTTCCAACATGGATTGGCTCCCTGAACTTTTAATGCCATTGTGACCCACAGTAAGAAACATTTTCTGTTATGGATTCGGTTACCTGGATCATTATGTGCTCCTAATTCAGCACACTTCAATGGTCCATTGTTAATATCCAGTGCCACATATGTGTGATGAGCTGTCTTCAGTGCAGCCTAATTTTATCCTTAGAAGGATGCCTCCATATTCCTCCTTTGGTTGTCTTGCCTAAATGTGAGTGCGTTTCAACGTTTCTTCATTGGCTGTGTTGTGCTTCAGGATGTCCTGAGCTAGTAAAAGATGCTAAATAAATGCAAGCTTTTCTTTTCCTCCCACCTTCTTTACGATGTCTACATCTTTTTCCAGTGAAGCTTACTATTTGAAATAGAAATATCCAAAGTTGTTTGCCATTCTATTATGAGAATAGTAGAATGCTCACCTATTTCTCAGGAGGAAATCCTGCTTCAGATAACTGCTGACCATTCTGTTTGGCCTGCAGTTGTGCAGTGTCATCACCTTTTTGCAGTGTCCACTGTTGAGACTGCAACAAGTCCTACAGGTGTAGGTGCTGGAGCCTTCAAAAACTAGCTACATGAGGGGCCAAATAGAACTATTGGACTTGGGAACAGGGATAGGCCAGTCAGTCCTTCAAACGTACTCCACAATTTGATAAGGACATTGCTGATTTAATTGTGATCTCAACTCCACTTTCCTATCTGCCCCCATAAACTGTAACTCCTTTGTCTTTCAAAAATGTATCTAACTCCACCTTGAATTAGTTCAGTGCCTCCACTGCGTTCTGGAGAAGAGATTTCCACAGACTGATAAGCCTCTGAGAAAAAGTACTTCTCTTCTCATCTTAAAAAGGGAGACGTCTTATTTTCAAATTGTCCTTTAGTTCTAGCCTCTTCCACGAGAAAAAGTATCTCCTGGTAGCCACATTATCAAGTCCAAAGAGTGGGATGCCCGTTGGTGGTGAGGAGGGTGGGATGGGGTCATGATGGGAAGGCTTGGTGAAGAGGAAACATCTGAGGTGGTGGTCTGGAAAAGGGACCCCTTCCCACTTTCCACTCGATGCCCCAGCGTGATCTCCTGTACTTTCCACTCCCGTTCTTGAACCCTCTTACTGGGCGAAAAATTGCAGGTAAGTGGGAAGCAGCTCAATAATTGACCTCTTAAAGACTTTGGGTCAAAGGCTGTTTGGCTGCCTTATCTGTTTTCCCCCGCATCCCCATAAAATTGCAGGGCTGTGGAAGGCCAGCCAAGGAATTTTATTCCCTTCCACCTCCCTGCAATGAGACTGCATGGTGCATGCTGCATCATTGTTTTTTGCAGTCTTTGCATCTTTGGATATTGGGACACATTATATTTAAAGAAAGAAATAAATACAGGACATGTATCTGAGTTTTAAACAAGTGAAATTTATGTAAAGTATGGGGTAGCACAGGGGTTAGCACTTCTGCCTCACAGTGCCAGGGATCTGGTTCTATTCCAGCCTTGGGTGACTTTGTGAAGTTTGCATGTTCTCCTCGTATCAATGTGTGTTTCCTCTGGGTGCTCCAGTTTCCTCCCATTGTCCAAAGATGTGCTGGTTAGGTGGATTAGCCATGCTAAATTGCTCCTTACTGTCCCAGAATTTGTAGGATAGAGGAATAGTTGAGATAAATGCATGGGGTTACAGGGATAGGGTGGGGGATGGGCCTGGATAAGATGCTCAGTTGAAAAACCAGCGCAGAGTCAAAAGGCTGAGTGGCCTCTTTCTGCATGGTAGGAATTCTATGATTCTACAAGATGTCATAAGTAAATGTGGTCTGGAACCAGCAGATGAACAAAGTTAACATTATTAAGGCTTTAAGTATACCTGCCAAATAGTGTGTGGCAAAATTGAAGTGGTAATTAATTTTTTTTTAAATAGACTGTTGGTACAGCTTGAAAGCAACATGTTTTGTGGACTTTTTGGTAAAACAGTCATTCTGATCCTTGTGTCCAGTTTTTTTGTGATTTTATTATGTTGAAGAGTGGAACAACTGTACTCTTTAGGGTAATAGGACTTCAAATTGAGCTCTCAATCTTGCACAGTGCTACTTGTTGCAGTCTCACTGCTTGATGCCATTAAGTTGGTAGTGTTGTAACTTTTTTTTTTGTGACTGACCAGCTGCTGCACATGTCAAAGCAGTCTGTGTGCTCATGTAACACCCCAGAGCAGAAATGTTAGAGTAAAATGACCTTGTATCATTTGATGAATTATGTTGGAAAGTTTTGTTTTGCACTAACTATAAATTGTGACCTGTGGCTTCAGAATTAATGCACCATTTTGCTCTAAGTGATGATGATAAGTATACTGTGTGGGTTCTGTCTTACAAGAATATGAATGCATAAATCTTCACACCTCTGTGTTATTTTTAAAAAAAGTTCAGACAGATCAATGAGTGTTGTATACAGGTTGTGTCTGCAAGTGATTAATTTCTCCCCACCTTTTCAACTTATTCTGGTTTCAGATAGCAAAACAAGCTGACCCAAACTTTCCAAAGTTGCTTTGTGGTTAACAAGAGGCGTGCAGATTAATTTTGTCCTTTGTGTTGAGGTGGCTCAGTAGTTTTACCAAAACTGATGAAGCATTCGAACTTCCTGCTCTTTGAAAAATGCTATGGGATCCTTTGCAGCCACCCAGTTATACAAATGGGGCCTTTGTATAACATGTCAATGGAAAGAAAACACCTCATAAAATGCAGCAGCATTCCTTCAGTCCTGCACAGAATGGACAGCCTCGATTATCTGCTCAAATATAGGGAGTGGAGCTACTACTAAGGAATCAAAGTCAGAGCCACATATTGTTGAGATGCAAAAAGTTGAAGGAAATTTTGACTCACCTTGGTTGATTTTAATAGATGACAGGCTGTTGGAGTTAATTGCAACAGGTTTGGATTGATGATGGATGTGGAAGAGATAAATCTGAGTCATGTTTACAGGTAAATGAAACTTTGAAAGCATATAAAGATTGTGAAAGTATGTAAAGATTTGGCTCCAATTCTATCCTTCATTGCCTGGCTGCCTGAGTTACATCAATTTATGAATAGTGTAATTAAGAGGAGGGAACCCCGATGTGCATTGGAAGTGGACACGACAGGAGAAACCATTTGAGGGAATGCATTAACTTTGTTAATATAGGTGAACAGAACTAATGGCTAAAGGTTTTATAATCCAAGATGTGCCAGTTGCTAAATGTAGTGTGATTCCTGCAGTTAGGGAAACAGCTGAGCTGAAGTATGCCGTATGTTGTTACTCTCTGTAATGATGTGGAGATACCGGCGTTGGACTGGGGTAAGCACAGTAAGAAGTCTCACGACACCAGGTTAAAGTCCAACAGATTTATTTGATAGTAAACCCACTTGCTTTCGGGGTTTGCCCCTTCGTCAGGTGACGAAGGAGCAAACCCTGAAAGCCAGTGGGTTTACTATCAAATAAATTTGTTGGACTTTAACCTGGTGTTGTGAGACTTCTTACTGTGCTTACAGTCTGTAGACAGTGGATGTGCTAGCTGATCTGTTTTGGTATAGGTTTTCAGAATGGATGTTCTGTACAGGCAAACTGATAGAATTGTCTTTTGTAAAAAATGTTCAGCAAGGTATTATGACCAAAAATAACTGCCTAAAAGGCACAGATTTTAGAAAGGAATTGAATATGTGCTTGCAAAGGAAATATTTGCAGAGTGATGAGGGAAGAGAAGTGGCAGAGGACCTTTTAAAGATCTGGTATAGAAATAGTGGGCCAAAAGACATCTTTTTGTGCTGTATCATTCTGTAAATGCAAAAATGTTCTTGCAAGCTTCCCAAAGTTGTGAAGAGGCTGGCAGCCACATTGATTTTGGGAAACAGATGGGTCTTTCAACTCAAATATTTTCCCCATGAGTAACCAATGACAAACTCCATTCTTGTCACAAGTCCTTGCTGCGAATGAACAGGAGTTTGGTTTTACTTAGCTAGTATCAAAAGTAAAGATTCAACATAATCCTCTGACCTTGTTTTCAACATAGAGCAACAATCACATGGCCACAAAATCTCCTTTGACTTCAAAATGTTGTAGAATAAACATCCATCAGACAATGATTTTGGCTGTTATCTGTGAAACAGTTTTAATATTTATCAGCAAGGAATCTCGAATTTATTACAACAAGCAAAAAGACTATGGACATAACACTGTCTGGGATTTTAGAATAATCATAACTTAATAGTTTTAAATTCCTGATTAAGATCCCAGTGTAACATTTCCTACATTTCAAAACTTCAGAGTACTGCCAGAATAATTTATTCTTGTTTTATCTAAATTGTAAGGACATTTTTCAGTATTTCTCTGGGCCGCGGTAAACTTATTACTGTTGATATACTGCTGTCAGTCCTGTAGTTACCTTAGTTATTCAAATTTGAGCCCTTTGTTCTGTGTCAAACTCCATGTTTAGCTCACTGAGGTATACTAGAAGCTATTCATACATGGGAGCTCGGCCCTCTACCAACAGAAGATATTCAGGCACTGAACCTTTTTCAACTAATCAAAAAATGTTAAGGTTCACTGTTCCCTGATACGTTCTCCATGGCAATACCTCAACCAGAGTTCACTTGTCAACCAATCAGTACTATTTTCTCATGCAGTATAAATTGTTGCTCCCCCTAAACTTTGGTATTCTTGCTACTCTGTCCTGATGAGTACAAGATGAAAAGATTCAACACCATGTTTCTTTTTTCAGCAATACACAAGTGCAAAAGTTATGACTATTGGGATATTTGGGTGAGTTTGACTTTGTGAAGTGGATAAAAATATATCTTGGAAAAATAATCCGCACACCTATTCTTTTATCATAAATTTTGGATGACATCATCATTTTAAGCTTTTAAAAGGATGTAGGAACATTTCTCTTTCTTTCCTATCTGGACTGGTTTGTGATGTTGTCAAATAGTCAGCAATGAATGAAAGAGATGTTAATGCACCCATTTTATGTTTCAAGCTTAAATTATTTCTGAGAACATGTTTTGGATGTTCCTTTCTAAAAGCATCAAATTATTTTGTTTGCTTTAAGATGATGGAACTTCTGTATTGATTATTTATTATGACTTTGCATCATGCAGATTTGACCACTTTTTTAGGAAAATCTGGATGAGGCAAATATTAACAAACCACAATTTAGAGCAATCTGATTTGTTTTACAACACGTTATACCTTAGGGATCGTAAGTGCAGAAGGTCAGTCCAAAAGTGCAGCAGTGGCAGAATTTAGATCCATCCATCCATCCAAATTTGCATGTACAAAAAGAACGTGCTGTCCTAAATAGAGGAACCATTCATCTCCCCACCATTTGCCGCTGTTGTTTTGTAACACATATGCAGCCTTTCTATTGTAGGTTTGTACTTGCATAATCTCCACTAACAGTGATGACTTCTTCTGTATATGTTTGTATTTTCCACTGTTACATAGTTTTAGTGATGGAAAAAAGTTTGGAACAAGTCACAATATGTAAAATGAGTTCAGGATAATAATATGGATGATTATGGTGAGAATGTTGAGAGAGACCTGTATTGAATAGTTTTTCAGGATTATTCATTACAATGTTATCAGATTTTTGACAGTTGTGTCCACCTTTTATTTATTCATGTTTCCCCAGTTTTTTGCCAATTCTTAGGTGAATTTCAGTTGTAGAAATTGGTATTGTTTCTCTGTATTTTGAGTTTTCTTGCATGACAGTGACTCTTGTAAAGTATTTATCATTCTGCACTATGGCTGAAAGAATCTAGTTGGTATAAATTTAATCATTTGCATATAGTGCTCAAAACCCTGTAGGGTGGCACAGTGATTAGCATTGTTGCTTCACAGCGCCAGGGGCCCTGGTTCGATTCTGGCATTGGATGATATGTGGAGTTTGCATGTTTCTCCCCATGTCTGCATGTGTTTCATAGGACATAGAACACTACAGCACAAACAGGCCCTTCCGCCCCACAAGTTGTGCCGATCATATCAGTACCTACCAGGCCATAGAATTATCCGTAACTCCCAATTCCATTAAATCCCCATGTACTCAGTCAGAAGTCTCTTAAAAGACCCCAGCAAATTCGCCTCTACCACCACTGACGGCAGCCGATTCCATTCACTCACCGCCTTCTGAGTGAAAAACTTACAAAGAACAAAACAGCATGGGAAACAGGCCCTTCGGCCCAGCGAACCCACGCCGCCACCCCAATGTTCCCACCTCTACCCGTGATCCCTGTCTATGTTTATAGATCTATGGATTAAAAACCAAATTTGAGACAATTTAGGGAAAATTTATTTTGCTAACTAGCCTAAGAGCACATCTTTGGGATGTGCGAGGAAACCGGAGCACCCGGAGAAAACCCATGCAAGCACGGGGAGATTGCGCAACCTCCCACATACACAGGCCCAAATCCATGTATCCGCACAGCAATAGTCACTGAGCTGTCGTGTTGCCCATCAAATGGTCCAGGTCAAGCATACGCTAACGACGTGAAGCACTAGGATACTCTCAAAATCCAAGAGCAGCCCTCTCATGACCCATCGCGTGTATGCCCCTCGTTAGACAACAAGGTGGACCAAAGCACCAGTAGGATAAAAACAAGTACAGCAATATCATCATCTATTTACACACTTCCCAGGGACTCCCAAGGCTCATGATGCCTATTTTAAATCAGTTTTCTATACCCCTCCATTCCCATTCTGTTCACGTGCCCATCTAAGTATTTCTTAAATAACTCCAGAGTGCCTGCCTCCACCACTTTACTTGGCAGCACATTCCATACCCCCACCACCCTCTGTGTGAAAAAACTCCCTCTAGCATCTGAATTATACCTTACCCCCCTCACCCTAAGCCCGTGACCCCTCGTGCTATTTGAGTCCATTCTAAGAAAAAGTTTAACTCTGTTTACTCTATCTATACCCCTCATAACCTTATACACCTCTATTAGATCTCCTCCTCTAAGTCTACGTCTTTCTAAGGAAAACAGTCCCAATTTGCCTAACCTCTCCTCGTAACTCAGACCTTCCATACCAGGCAGCATCCTGGTAAACCTCCTCTGCACTCTCTCCAGAGTCTCCACGTCCTTCTGGTAGTAAGGCGACCAGAACTGGACGCAGTATTCCAAATGAGGTCTAACGTTTATACAACTGCAACATTAAAAGCCAGCTCTTGAAATCTATATCCCTTCCTATAAAGGCTAGCATACCATATGCTTTCTTCACAACCTTCTCCACCTGCTCTGCCACCTTCAGAGACTTGTTCACCTGCACCCCCAGGTCCCTCTGCGTTTCTATACTCTTAATAGGTCTACCCTTTATCATATACCTCCCCTCTACATTCTTTCTCCCGAAATGCATCATCTCACATTTATCAGGATTGAATTCCATCTGCCATCTGTCTGCCCAAGCTACCAGCCTATCTATGTCCTGCTGCATCACCTGACAATGCTCCTCATTATCCTCTACCATCTCCTCTGTACTTGCCCCGCAGCACCTTAAACCTGTGTCCTCTCGTAGCGACCATTTCAGCCCTGGGAAATAGCCTCAGAGAATCCATCCTATCTATTCCTCTCAACATCTTATAAACCTCCGGGTGTTCCCGTTTCTTCCCAAGTCCAAAGTGTGCAGGTTAGGCGGATTGACTAAATTGCCCCTTAATGTTCCAAGATGTGTAGATTGGATGGATTACCCATGATAAATGCGTTGAGTTAAGGGGATAGGACCAAGGAGAGGCTCTGGATAGCACTGGGTGCAAACCCTGATGGGCTGAATGGCCTCCTGCACTCGAGGGATTCTGATTCTATAATTTATACCCTGATATTGTGTACAATCAAAATACCCAATCATCATCTGCCTCTGTGCTAACAAGTAGATTCATGGTAAATGTATCACATAGAAGTGTTTTCTAAGCTGCTTTTTCAAAGGTTAATTTAGTTTAAAAATGTAATTGTGTTTTTCATTGTCTTAAAACAAAACCTTCTGATATCCTCCCATTATTTGAAAACATATTTTGTCACAACATTCAGCACTTTCCACTGCAGATTTTTTTTTATTTGGCATCAAGTTTGTGGAGATGAGGAATAGAGAACAGTAAATCTGGAGGGAAAGTATTCAAACGTCATGTCTTTCCTCCAAGCTTTGGCATCATGTTATTGGGAGGATCGTCACCTGATGATCAGTTCAAAAGAATTAATAAACCCGCTCTTTTTAATTAAAAGCAAGACTTTGGGTCTTTTAGCTGAACAAAGAAAACTTAAACCTATTAGTAATATTGCGGGACAGATCTATATTGTCACACACCACTGCAGATTGGAGTGGCATGATTCTCTTGCCAAGTGTCTTGATCCTTTTATGAAAGTGACAAAGCAAGTGAACTTTGGAAAGTCCTACAACAGTTTTCCATCACCAAATGCATTTTTTTCCCGTGCAACCCGAGTTCACCATCTGTCCTTCACCTGACATGTTCTGCACAAATATAGAAGTTCTTTCCTTGCCCATTTCTGCGAGGGCCCCAACTGATCCTTTTGAGACCAATGTGCAATGTGTACTTTTGTTAATCCAGTACTATATTTGTTACTCTAGGTTCCTCTCTTTTGGGGAAACTAAATACAGTTTAGGTGACTGCTTTTCTAAAAAGTTCCATTAATATACCATTAGAAGGGGCATGGTTTCTTATTAATATTGTATTATAATCTGTTTAATAATGGAGATTTTGTTACATTGAGTAAATGGTCTCTTTAATCATTAAGATTTATGGGAGTAGCAGATCACATACCAAATGTGAAGGATGGGATAGCACAAAGAAAATCAAGTGTCTCGTTTTCCTAATTAGCATTAATTATTGATTAATTTCAAATATGGATGAAAATTATTGGTCAAGAAGTCAATCTTGCACAAAATGAACAATTCTGGTTGCTAAGATATCAATCCGTCAGCTATAGTGTAATTCAGCAAGTATATCGCTTCATTTCTAAAAATTGTCCTCAGCCACCACCTTTATTTATAACACAGCTAAATATATATCCATGTTAAATACATTTATAAATATATAATCAAAAACTACTCTGAAGAAAATGTCATTAAACCAAGACATTTAATTCAGAAATTCCTCCAGGAATTTTCTCCTGGAGTTCTTTCCTGAAGCATACAACTTTAAGTCTGCCACATTCTTCAGCTGTACTGTAGATGTCGGTCTTCTCTTATTGGAGAAACTCAAGTAAGTATTGGCCTCCTACTACCAAGTGTCATTGTTAATCTGTGCCAGTCATACCTGTGGACCACAGTTCCCAAACTACAATTTAAACATTTTATTTATCTCTTTAATGCACTGGGTGCTCCGGTTTCTTCCCAAAGTCCATAGGACATATGGGTTATGTGGATTGGTAATGCTAGTAAATGCATGGGGTTTAGGGGAAAAGGCCTGGGTGGGATTGTGGTTGGTGCAGACTTGCTGGGCTGAATGGCTTCCTTCTGTATTGTAAGGATTCTATGATTATGAATAACTAGTCTTGGAGAGGATTTTTTGATTGGATAAAGAAAAATATTCTGTCAGTTGTCTCATTGAAAACCATTTTTACTTGGGTACTGTCACTGTTGTTGCATCCCCTGGTGAAGTTAAACTGCATAGCTGCTTCTTTGCAAGTCCAGGGGATTTTGGCATGGTGGTGTGGTGGTTAGCACTGCTGCCTCACAGGGCCATGGACCCAGGTTCGATTCTGGTCTCCAGTGACTGTGTGGAGTCTGCACGTTCTCCCCATGTCTACGTGGGTTTCCTTCGGGTGCTCCAGTTTTCTCCCACAACCTGAAAGACTTGCTGGTTAGGTCTATAGGCCATGTTAAATTATCCCTCGGTGTACCCAAACAGGTGCCGAAGTGTGGTGACTAGGGGATTTTCACATTAACTTCAATGCAGCGTTAATGTAAGCATACTTGTGGCACTAATAAATAAACATAGAACATAGAACACTACAGCACAAACAGGCCCTTCGGCCCACAAGTTGTGCTGAACACATCAAAACCTACCCAGCCATAGACCTATCTATAACCCCCAATCCCATTGGATCCCATATACTCATCCAGAAGTCTTTTAAAAGAACCCAGCGAGTTCGCCTCGACCACCACCGACGGCAGCCGATTCCATTCACTCACCACCCTCTGAGTGAAAAACTTTCCCTAGCATCCCCTCTGTACTTGCTTCCCTGCACCTTAAATCTGTGCCCTCTCATCGCGACCATTTCAGCCCTGGGAAATAGAGAGTCCACCCTATCTATTCCTCTGAACATCTTGTAAACCTCTATCAGGTCGCCTCTCAACCTTCGTCTCTCCAGGGAGAACAGTCCCAGCTCCCTCAACCTGTCTTCATAAGGCATGCCTCCCAATCCAGGCAACATCCTTGTAAATCTCCTCTGCACCCTTTCAATAGCTTCCACGTCCTTCCTATAGTGAGGCGACCAGAACTGCGCACAGTACTCCAAGTGTGGTCTGACAAGGGTCCTATAAAGCTGCAGCATTACCTCCTGACTCCTGAACTCAATCCCTCGATGAATGAAGGCCAGTACACCGTAAGCTTTCTTAACCACATCCTCCACCTGGGAGGCCGATTTGAGAGTCTTATGGACCCGGACCCCAAGATCCCTCTGCTCTTCCACACAGCTAAGACTCCTACCTTTGATAGTGTACTCATTCATCCCGTTGGATCTGCCAAAATGGACCACAACACATTTATCCGCGTTGAAGTCCATCTGCCACTTCTCCGCCCAGTCTTGCATCCTGTCGATGTCATGCTGCAACTTCTGACATCCCTCCAGACCATCCACAACACCACCGACCTTCGTGCCATCGGCGAACTTACTCACCCATCCCTCCACTTCCTCATCCAGGTCATTTATGAAAATGACAAACAGCAAGGGTCCTAGAACAGATCCCTGGGGCACTCCACTGGTGACCGACCTCCATGCAGAAAAAGAGCCATCCACAACCACCCTCTGCCTTCTGCAGGCAAGCCAGTTCTGGATCCACAAGGCCAAAGCCCCTTGGATCCCATGGCCTCTCACCTTCTCAAGAAGTCTTGCATGTGGGACCTTGTCAAATGCCTTGCTGAAGTCCATGTACACCACGTCCACTGCTCTTCCTTCGTCAATGTGTTCAGTCACATTTTCGAAGAACTCAATTAAGCTCGTAAGGCACGACCTGCCTTTTACAAAACCACGTTGACTATTTCTAATCAACCTAAACTTCTCCAAATGCTCGTAAATCTTGTCCCTCAGAAGCCTCTCCATCAGCTTACCAACCACTGAGGTCAGACTCACCGGTCGGTAATTTCCAGGACTATCCCTGTTCCCTTTCTTGAAAATAGGGACCACATCCGCAATCCTCCAATCCTCCGGAACCTCTCCCGTCTCCATCGACGACGCAAAGATCATCGCCAGGGGCTCTGCAATGACATCCCTCACCTCCCACAATAACCTGGGGTACATCCCATCTGGTCCCGGAGACTTGTCTATCTTGATAGCATTTAAAAGTTCTAACACATCCGCTTCCTTAATATCTACATACTCAATCTTTTCAGTCTGCCGCAAACTTGTAGTGCATCCTCCCAGATCACTTTCCACCGTGAATACTGAGGCAAAGTACTCATTAAGCACCTCTGCCATTTCTTCCGGTTCCATACAGACTTTTCCCCCTTCACCTTTTATAGGTCCTATCCCTTCTCTTCTCATCCTTTTACTTTTCACATATTTGTAGAAGGCCTTGGGATTCTCCTTAATCCTACCAGCCAAGGCCTTCTCATGACCCCTTCTGGCTCTCCTAATTTCCTTTTTAAGCTCTCTTCTATAAGCCTTATACTTCTCTAGATCCCCAACATCTCCTAGCTCTTTGAACCTTTTATACACCTTTCTTTAAAGTTTTTCTTTAAACTTTAAATAAATTTCAAATTTTTTTCTGTGTGCCCAACTGCCCCAATCATCTCCTCTCGCCTTATTATTCTCCAGTTTTAGTTCAGAATGAAACTGTACAAAACATTATAGTTGCTCTCCATACTCAAAACCGAGCATAATATTACAGGAGAACAACCATCTTGTAGAGGAAAGTTAATATGGAGGGGTGACTTGGTTAACTCTATTCAAGTATTCCAGTCTTAATGTGTTGCACTTTTCTCTCTTTCCAAAGCTTCATGTTTTCTTAATATTCCTCAGTATGCTCATCAATCTGTGAGTCATTCAAAACATGATTGTCTGCCAAGACAGATTTGAATAAAGAGCAGGAAGGGGCAGCATACCCATTGTTGTCAATGTCATTCATAGTTTGAAGTAGGAGATGCATAGATATGGTATATAAACATTCTGTGACTGAAGGACAAACTCAGTAGTTAGTTTAACAGCAAATGCCATGTTTTCATCTTGCTATTTAACAAAAATTCTGTTTCACTCTTAAATAGAGAGGATTGCATTTTAATTTAAACTTGAGAAACGGTCATTATTACTCTATGGAATAAAAACTTGATGCTGGAACATTTGTCAAACCAAGCTGGCGGGAATGTTTAGACTGTCAGTTAGGAAACTGACTTTTCTTGTCTGTGACAGATGTGTTTGACAGTTTATAGAAGTAATTAACTATTTGCATAGCACATTATTGTGTTTCAGATGACGACCCAAAGTGCTTCACGTCATCAGCAAGTGAAGTATCTGCTGTCTAAGCAAATATGGCAACCAGTTTAACTGTAGCAAACCCTGCAAACTACAGTTGTACAAATAACTAGTCTAATTTAGTCTTGAGGGAGAAATGGAAGCCAGGAGGATTATCTTATCTTAAGCTGATGCCATAGGATTTCTAATATTGAGCAGTTGACTGAACCATGGTTTAACATCTTGGCCGAAGACCTCTCTGTGCTTCATTAATGTTGGATTGGAATGCTGGGCTAGTTTCCTGTGCTGTGGCAGAACTTGACCTCTCTGTTCAGAAGTGAGTGCTATGAACTGAACCAAAGTTGCCACTGATAATAAAGATGTGGAGATGTTGGTGTTGGACTGGGGTAAACACAGTAAGAAGTCTTCCAATACCAGGTTAAAGTCCAAAAGATTTATTTGATAGCAAAAGCCACTAGCTTTTGGAGCGCTGTCAGATAAGTGGGAGTTCTGCTCACAAACAGGGCATATAAAAACACCAAACTCAAATTCCTCTATGTGTGGTGCGAGACTGATAGGGTATATCTTGGGGTCAATGGGGTCTATTTTGGGTTTGCAAAATCACAGTAACTGTCCTGGCTGGAGACAATACTCCTCTTTAACCTGTGCTTAACCCTCTCTCCACTCATGTTGTCTGTACCTTTAAGACTTGATTATCTGTGAAGACTCGCATTCCAACCATTATTTTGTAAATTGAGTTTGTGTCTTTATGTGGCCTGTTTGTGAATAAAATTCCCACTTACCTTACGAAAGAGCAATATTCTGAAAGCTGGTAGCTTTTGCTATCAAATAAACCTGTTGGACTTTAACCTGGTGTTGTGAAATTTCTTACTGGTAATAAAGTCATACATTTTGCCAAGTTTGCTAAATTTAAGTCAGGAAAACTTGCTGAAGTGGCACTGATTTCATAAACTTCAGGGCAAATTTTCATCAAAGCATCATCAGGATAAATTGATTTTGTTTTCCAATTGAAGTAAAGGAATGCATTCAAAACAAAGTCAGAATTATTTGCATGATTATCTATGTAACAGTCAGAGTCCTCTCTGAAACTTGGCTGTTAATGTGAATACATTATGTGAACATATAATTTTTTACAGATAAGGAAGCAAGATAATTTGCTTATCAAGTTGTTTCCAAAATAGATAGAATAAGCCTAATCATCCTGCAAGATGCATTATATTTAGGTAAGATTTTATGTAAATCTCATTATTGTGACTGTTCATGAATTTTGCAAACAGTGAAAATAGAATTGTTAATTGTGAGATAGAATACCTTAGAAGTGAGTATAGTGAGTTTGTAGACGATAAGCAGAAATCATCAGGGATGCTTAAGAAGAAAAATCAAATGTTCTCCTATGCTGCATGATTCTAAGTACTTTCCTGCTTACAAAAAAATTGGCAGGAAGTTAAATCTCAGATTATAAGTATTGTAGAAGTTCATTAAACTGGAGAAGGACATAGCGCCAGGACGGGAAGACTGGGAACGATGCTGAGGCCATTTGTTCACAAAGAACAAATGGAGACAGATCCTCAACAATGTTCTAAAGAAAAATGAATGAAGGTCAGTGCAAAATCATGCATCATGAATGTCACATCCCAAACAGCCTCTCCGAATATCATCCCTTTGTACCAGGTCATTGCTGGAATAGCTTCAACCAGAGGATCACTTTTCTATGTTTTCAACAGAATCTGCTGCTCCACTCCCCGCAAACAAAGCATCCCCTATCTCCGCCTATGAAGGACGTTTGCCTTGCCAATCTGATCGTACAACCTCTAGCAGCTCTTTCCTCTTCTGCCATCATCCCCCACCTAACTAATCATTAACAATTAAGACATCCTGCTTTAACTCTGACCAAAGTTGTTCTAGTGCAAGCACAGTGAATGCTTACAAGGAGGAGTGTACTAGTGCATCCAATTTTCTCTGCATGTCTGTGTTTTATAGTTGGCCAACTGATGTAGTGAAATTGCAGACTGCATTTTCCTCACTTTTGTTAAATGAATGAGTTTAAGGCTTAATACACTGATGTTTGTTTTAGTAGATCATCATTTTATTTGGTGCATGTTGTCTTGCCACCATCATTGATTTTTCTTTAAGTTCTCTTTTCTCTTCCTCCAATTTTTAAAGCCAAATGCTCCACTGCCATTCGCACAATTCCTTACAGTAGATTTGGAATTGGAGGTAGAGAGTTAAATCTACCTCCAGCCCTCTGCTAATGTTATATTAGCCACTAAATAACCATTTTGTTTTTTCAATATAGTATCAGCAACACAGATATGGTATTTCACTACTGATGTATGTTACAGCCTAAAATATACAAACTCTGCTTCTGAATTGTCAGGGTACTGAGAGCTGCTGCAATAAGTAAAGCTAATGTGGGCGTTCATCCTCTTTGTGTCTCCGGCACATTTGGCTTGGTGGGATGATGCAAGTAAAAATGAGAGAACGGCATTGATTTCTTTACAATGCTGTGTCCTAATGGCAATTTAAAATGGCTTAAGATGTGTGAGAATGTCATAAAGTCTCTGCCTCTTTCTCCCACTTTTCCAGTAGCCACTCAACATATGCCAAATCTGTGTGTTAAATTTGAATCTGTGGCATGACAGATATTAGATATGCTTTGTTTGGTTATTTCATTGATCATTTTGTTTGGACACGTTCCAAAGAATGTCCCTGAAATTTAGCTGTATGAAGAATAATAAAGAAACATTGATGCAATTTATATCTGAATTTGTTTTCCATTTTAAGCAGACATTAACTTAATTCTAAGGGAATTAATGGATATAGGGATAATGTGGGAAGGTGAAGTAGCGGTAAGAAACCAGCCATGATTGTATCGAATGGCCACACCGGCTTAATGGGCCGAAAGACTTGCTCCTCCTATTTATATTCTTCTGCTTAGTTGTATGCCAATGGCACAATTCAAGACCTATGTTTGAGTGTCACGTGTGCTGAGATGTTGCAACACCCATACAAATGTTCTGGTGTTTGGAGTTGGCTATTTATTGCACTGTCTACAACTATGAAATCTATTTTTGCAACCAATGTTCAATAGTATAGCCTGCATTACTGTCATCTGAAATGCCATTTTACTGACCTTTCAGATAAGTTTCCACACTTATGTACTGGCTGAAAGTCAAGGTCATTCAGTTCTGCACAACTGCCTTGATCTAATTATTATCAGAAACAAACCTCGGCTGTGGAAAGTTTTCCTGAGTGAGTGCCAGATACCATTTCCTCGCCCAGCACTTTCAATTGCTTGTTCGTCGAATTGTAAACCAGCTCTGCATCTAGGGACTTGAATTGGAGATTTTTGATATGAAAACTATCACTTGCCTATAAGATGCACAAAGAGAATTATAGTAAGAAGTCTTACAACAGGTTAAAGTTCAACAGATTTATTTGATATCACGAGCTTTCGAAGTGCTACTCCTTCATCAGGTGAGTGGAGAGGTAGGTTTCACAAACACGGCAGACATAGTCAAAGATTCAATTGCAACATAATGGTTGGAATGCAAGTCTTTTCAGGAAATCAAGTCTTGATTCAGTGAGATTGCTGGAAAAGACTCGCATTCCAAATATTATTTTGTAATTGTGTCTTTGTCTATCCATGCTGCATTTGTGAAACCTGCCTCTCCACTCACCTGATGAAGGAGAAGTGCCCTGATACCTGCCTGTGTGCGCGCACTGAAATCCAATGACGTGCATGTAGCAGTTTATCTGGTATGCCACCAATTCATTTTGCTTTCTAGAAATTATAGAAATCCCACAGTACAGAAAAAGGCTGTTTGGCCCATCAAGTCTGCACTGACCACAATCCCACTCAGGCCCTAATCTCATATCCCTACATATTTTACCCACTAATCCTTCCAACCTATGCGTGTCAGGACACTAAGGGACAATTTTAATATGGCCAATCAACCTAACCTGCACATTTTTGGACTGTGGGAGGAAACCGGAGCACCTGGAGGAAACTCGCGCAGGCACGAGGAGAATGTGCAAACTCCACACAATGACCCAATCCGGGAATCGAACCCAGGTCCTTGAAGCTGTGAAGCAGCAGTGCTAACTAATGTGCTACTGTACCACCCCAAATTCGATGATTATAATTCCGTTGATCCCATGTATTGCTGAGTTGGCAGTTTGCTTGGAATTTATGTTGCTTTATATTCAGTAATAGAAAAGAATCAGCCCAGGCAGGGAAGAAAACTGTTCAATGTTGTACTGAGCTCACTAATGTTTAGCAAATTTTGCCGTAAGATGTCTGTATATTCTGTCATGTTCTCAAATCTCTACGGTATAAGAAGGATCAATTAATTAATGATGTTGCAGAACGAGACAATTTTGCAGAGTACTGACAGCCACTTCATTTTGATGCATAGTTCTTAAAAATAAATAGTTACTTCATGCTATACATTGCCCTCTGTAAAGTTGGCAACTGTGCTTACCCCAGTCCAATGCCGGCATTGCACTGGGGTAAACACAATAAGAAGTCTTTGGTTGAAGCGTGTAGTCTGATAAGTTGACAATGGATTTCTCTGCTTCTTACTCTGTAAAGTTGGCAGCTGTGCATACAGGGCAAATGCAGCCTTGAAAGTATTATGGAATGCTAGTATATTTCTTGCTGCCCAGTGTTAGCTATCCCTGAAGTTTTGTTGTACAGCTAGAATCTATCCACTGCAATCTCCCCATCCTCATTTGAGAAAATGTGCTCAACCTGCATAACCTTATCGTTCTGTTTGACAAGTTTAGATTTCAAAATCAGTCGATCTCCAAGTCTGTTCCTACTGCATTCATTGTTACCAAAATCCTCCTCATGCCGTTTTAATTCACAGAAAATATTTACAATGCATCTTCCCAAGCTCCAAACTCCAGCTCACCTAAAATGATGCTGACTGCATCCTCCTCATTCCTAATCCTGCCTAATTTTTCTATCCCTCAGCCCAGCAATAATAAATTCCTTAATTTTGAATCCCTGCAGGTCTTGCTGTTCTCTGCTACTACAATCGTCCATAGGCCAATGTCGCTGCTTTTACTCATGGCTCTTCTAGTTCTAAAATATTGTTCATTCCTTTTCTCCTGTTTATGATGTACAGCAGAAACTCCTTCCATGTAGGTTCTTGGGCTTTGAAATTCCCTTCCTAAGTTGCTCTGTCTTGCTATGTCGTTTTCTCCCTGTTTTAAAAACATCCTTAATATCTACATCTTCAAAGCTATTTCTCCTCGGCTTCCTCTTCCAATTAATTGTAATCCCTCCCCTCCATTGTGCAGTACTTTCTTGGCTAAATACAGGATGTTGTGTGTAAATTCTCATCAGTTTCTTCTTAAACTCGAAAGTTCTTCCTTAAGTTTCCTGCCTCTCACCTTGTTTTCCCTTTTCAAGTAAAGCCTACTTCTTCGACTAAGCTTTTAACTGTCAGCTCTGATATCTCCTTATATGGCTCAATGTTATATGTTATAATGCATCTGTGGAGCATCTTGCATGCTTTGTTCTGTTAAAGAACTTACATTAATATAAGTTGCTGTTTTATTTTCATTAGGCCAGGAAAAATTAGCTTGGCTTTGCAACTCGGTTAATAGCGAGGCATCCTTTTATATTTGAATATTGTACAAAGACAGGGTAGACTTAAGCTTTGAAACTCTGACCTATAATGAATGTAGGATCGAAACAATGAATATTTCCTTTTGAATAAACTCATGTTCAAATCTCTCATGCTTTCACTTCCTCTTCCTGTCCTCTGGACCCTGCTAAGAAATATTTTCTGAAGTTAATGTATTTAGAGTTCCCATGGCTAATAAAGCATTCCTCACATATTATCTCTCCACCCGGAGATAGAGCTAGTTTAACAGGGAAATGTTCCTTATCCAACATCATAGGAAACATTTACTGATCTGGAACTGCATTTTATTCAGTGTAGTGCTGATTCCCTGCTTTATGCACAATTTTTTTTGGCTTAACAGCTAGCTGAGAAAAATGTGACTTCTAGTATTTTAGTGTTGACAGTTGTTTCATGTTAATTCTATACCATTGAATGCAGTAACAATTTATTTGGATCAGGTTTCCTGACTAGCTCAGAACTGCTAACCTTTCCTTGGATCAGATATCCTTGCTGTAATTAAATTTTGCATTTATTTTGTGAATTATCTATGAAGTGTTTTTAACATATGTTTTCATGCATTTGGGAGAGATTCAAATGGCTAAATATTTACACTTAAATTTCTTCATAGTGAAGAAATAGCCTCAATAAGCAATGCAGAGTCATCCAGGACGTACTTTTTACTTGTCCTGCAGAAGCATTTGTTGCAAATTAATGACATCTGAAAATTTTAAACGTATTTTAGGTTCTTTTCTTTTACTTTTAGTATGTTTTTGTATGTTAGAACATAGAATCCCTAAAGTGTAGAAGGAGGCCATTCAGTCCATTGAGTCTGCACTGACCACAATCCCACCCAAACCCTATTCCTGCAACCCTATGTATTTATCCTATTAATCTCTCTGACGTTAGGTCAATTTAGCATGGCCAATCAACTTAACCTGTATATCTTTGGACTGTGAGAGAAAACTGGAGCACCCGGAGGAAACCCACACAGATACGGGGAGAATGTGTGAATTCCACACAAACAGTGACATGAGGCCGGAATGGAACCCAAGTCCCTGGTGCTATGAGGCAGCAGTTCTACCGCTGTGCCATCGTGCTGTCCAATATGATCTGTGGGAAATGTGACCATTTAATGTGGGTCTCGTGCTTTATGGGAACCAATAACAAGCTTCAAATTGAGTGGTTGCCTGGTGGCATGCAGGTGGGTAAGGGTGGAATTCGTTGCTGTGATCCACAATGTTTGTTCCAGAGGAATTTAAGCATTCAAAATAGTTGGCTTCAAATTAAAATATCAGCCCAGTTTTGGTGATTCTCATCCTTTTCTGCCACCCCCATGCCTGAACCCAGATCCTTCCAACAACAATGATAGCTTTCCAACAGGATCATACTTTGTCATCATCAGCTGCTGTTAGGCCTGACCAGACTATCTTTGAGCACACTTATCTAAAGGTAAATGATTGTTCCACAGCTCTGACTACTCTCCAGCTCAGCTTTCACTTCTCTTCTCATATGCTCTAACTTCCGTTTAAGGCTGTTGACTTTGCATGTTATAGAGGCTGTGTGATGTGCTAATGGCTGTGGAAATACCTTGCTCCATAAGCAAGCAGAAAAAATGTTTGACCCTTGGTTGGTGTAAAGTTTAAAGCTTGTTCAGGGTCATAGAAATCTTGCAGTGCAGAAGGAAGCTATTTGGCCCATCGAGCCGGCACTGACGAAGATCCCACCCAGGCACTACGTATTTACCCTGCTAGTCCCTCTGGTACTGACAAACAATTTAGCATGACCAGTCCTCTAACCCGCACACTTTTGGGCTGAAAGGGGAAACCGGAACACACGGAGGAAAACACAGAGAATTTGTAGATTCGGCACAGAAGTGACCCAGGTTAGGAATTGAACCTGAATCCCCAGTGCTGTGAGGCAGCAATGCTAACCACTGTGCCACCCTGTCGATTCCAGCCCACAGAATATTTGCATACTACAGACTTTGAAAGAGATAAATGATAGAAGTTGAGTGAATTGTGAAGTCATCTGTGTAAGTGTTTTGGGCATACAGGAGAGAAGGCAAAAAAGTAGCAGGTTAATAATCTTTGCTTTTTAATTGAAAACTAAAGACTGTTTAGAGAAACAAAGCAATGATTAAATTAATTTTGAGAACTGTGCAAAAGGAATAAGAATTATTGTGTGTAATGTTCAAAAGTTACTCAAAGTAAAAATTATGGAAGTTTTTGAGAACCTATTCACTCTACAATGGAACTTCATATAATGCAGACAAAGTTATTTTAAAATATGTTGAAAAAGTTTTCTGTTCAAGGTGTGTAGATTTGTGATTATTTTAAAAATACACTGACAAACTTAGATTAATTAAGCCGGTTAACATATTTCTTTTTATGGGATTTAGTCTTGCGTTGGGTATTGAAATGATTAAGTAGTTTAGCAGCTTTATGTACCACACCCTTGGCAATAACTTAGCTTTGGGCCTCACTTTCAACTGATGTTCAGACTCAGTCCTCGTAAAATCATAAGAAACAAGTGGTTTGGCCATTTGCTCCACCAAGATGTGCCAGTACTTATGGTTGATCTGATTGTGGCCTTAATTCTACTTTCCTTCCTGCTGTTCTTAATTTTTGATTCCCTTGTCTCAGCCTTGTTTATATTCATTGACCTAATCTTTGCTACTCTCTAGGGAAGATAATCCCAAAGATTACTGATCCTCTGAGAGATGAAATTCATAGAAATTGGAAGCAGGAGTACGCCATTCGGCCCTTTAAGCCTGCTCCGCCATCTGTTTTGATCATGGCTGATCATTGATGATGGACTTCAGGAACTTCCCCAATATCAATGTTAAGTGCACTGGCCTGTTGTTTTTTTTCGTTTTCTCTCTACTACCCTTTTTGAACAGACTTACATTGGCTACCCTCCGATCTGTAGGAATTATTCTAGTCAATTTTTAGAAAATAACTACCAATGGATTTATTTTTTCCAGGGGCACTTCCTTAATTACTCTGGGATGAGCATTATCAGGCCCTGGGGATTTATCTGCCTTCAATCCCATCAATTTCCCTAAAACCATTTTTCTACTAATGTTGATTTCTTCCAGCTCCTCACTAAAACATGTTTCTCTCAGCACTGCTGATACATTATTCATGTCTTTTGTGGAGACTGAAATTTAATTCCTCAGCTATTTCTTTATACCCTCTCATGAATTCTCCAGTTTCTGACGAAGTGCGTACATTTGTTTCTGACAATTTTTTTTCTCTTTAGAAATATATAAAAATTTTTACAGTCAGTTTTCTGTTCTCCACTAGCTTACTTTTGTGTTCTATTTCTCCCTTCTTAATCAATTCCTTGGTCCTCTGCTGAATTTTAAACTGCACCCAATCCTCAGGCCTAAAGCTTTTTCTTGCCAATTTGTATGCTTCTTCCTTGAATCTGCTACTATCTCTAATTTCCTTTCTCTGTCTTAAATGGGAGATACCCTAGATTTTAAACTGGGTACCTAGTTGTTGACTTCTTCAGGTAGGGATACATTATCTCAACACCCACCTGTCAAGCTCTCACAAAATGTTATGGTTCAATAAGATCCCCTCTCACTCTTCCAAATTCCAGTAAATGTTGGCATATATATGAATCAGGAAGAGATTCCTCAAACCTGCTTCTCCACTCACCAAGATCATAGTTGATCTAATTTTAATTTCAACTTCACATTCCTGCCTAACCCCAGTAGTGATTAGCGCTGCTGCCTTCCAGTGCCCGGGACCCAGGTTAGATCCCCAGCTTGGGTCACTGTCTGTGCTGAGTCTGCACATTCTCCATGTGTCTGCGTAGCTTTCCTCTGGGTACTCCGGTTTCCTCCCACAGTCCGAAAGACATACATTGTTAAATTCTTCCTTGGTGTACCCAAGTACATGAAGTGTGGTGACTCGGGGATTTTCACAGTGACTTCATTGCAATATTAATGTATTGTGACACTAATAAATAAACTTTCAAACAATAACTTTCACCCATTTGCTTATCAAGAATCTATCTACTTCTTTCTTAAAGATATTCAAAGACTCTCTGCTCCAACCACCTTTTTGAGGAAGAGAATTCCAAAGTGTCTCAACCCTCTGGAAGAAGTTTTATTTCCCTCAGTCTTAAACAGGAGACACTGTAAATGGACATACCTTTTTCTTCTAAACAGTAATGCCTGGTTCTAAATTTTTCCACAAGAGGAAGCATCCTTTCCATTTCCACCTTGTCAGGACTCCACAGGATTTTGTATGCTTCAATCATGAAATCTGTCACTCTTCTAAACAAAGTAAGCAGCCTCACAACACCAAGTTAAAATCCAGCCTGTTGGACTTTAACCTGGTGTTGTGAGTCGTCTTACTGTGTTTACCCCAGTCCAACACCAGCATCTCCCATATCACTCTTCTAAACTCCAGTGGATAGAGTCATTAAAAAAAATCATGAATTATACCATTTTACAGCATTGAAACAGGCCTTTTGGCCCAACAATGATCAGTGCTAGGATGTCAACTCTAAATAAATGATTTGAATGAAGAAGGTAGTGGGGTAGTCACTAAATGTACTGATGACACAAAGATGGTAAAAAAAATTAAATTGTGAAGAGGACGTAAGGATGTAGATAGTTTACATAAGCAGGCAGAGATCTGGATGATGGAGTGTAATGTGGAAAAATGTGAAGTTTTCCATTTTGGCAGAATGAATCAACAAAGGCGTGCAATGAGATTACAGAGTTCTGTGATGTAGAGGGATCTGAGTGTCCTAGTATGAATCACACAAGGTTAGTATGCAGGTGCAGCAAACATTTAGCAAAGCTAGTAGAATGTTATCATTTATTGAAAGGGGAATTGACTACAAGAGAAGGGAGGTCATGCTTCAGTTTTTTAGGCTACTGGTGAGACCACATCTGGAGTACTGTATTCTGGAGATGTCCACATCTGATTCAGATCTGGATACCTAGAAACTTGAAATTCTTGACCAGGGACTCTATGATTTCCACTTCATCCCCATTGGTGTAGACAGTGAGATATCCTCTACAATGCTTCCTGAAGTCAATGATGATGAGGGAGGGATTACTGTGTCTTCGCACCATTTCACCAGATTCAATGGGCACCGCCTTTCATGATGTGTTAATTTTTTTGGCGCATTGGGTTGGGAGAGGCATATGTCGGCCATTTTGTGAGATTCGTGCATGCGTTCCTGACACGTGTATCTCCCATCTCCGGAGAGCAAGTGCAGTTGAGGCCACACTGGAAACCGGTGGGAGGACCAGGTAAGTGATTTTAATCCATTTGTAATGTAATTGAAATGTGATTATCGGGCCCGGGATTGAATTATCCAGGCTCAATAGCATCTCCCACCCTGCCAGGAGTATTTCGCTCTGGGGTTTAGAGTCACTCCCCACTTTTGGGGAACTAGCAGGAGACTCTGCTGGAGAGAAGGAGGACAACTGAGGTACGTTCCTTTCCCCAGGGGTTGGATGGCAGGTGTGATGCCCCTGAGCATGGATATTCTGGCAGTGGTAGTCTGTGCCCCATTGGACAGTGCTAGGGGTTTGGGGCCTATTGTAGACACAGCTTGTGGATGATCAGTGTGTCCCGCTGTCACTCTGTATTGCAATTGATTGGGGCTGGAGGGGAGACCAGCAATCTGGGTAGGAGGTGTGTGTGTGTGTGTGTGTGTGTGTGTGTGTGTGTTGGGGGGAGGGGGGAGAGGTGTGGTGATGGTGGACATCACTGCTGGAGATCAAAGTGCTCGGTATGGATGGAGTGAAAGTGGGGGGGAGGTGGTGGGGATTGGGGCTGGCCCTGGATTGCTTTTGGGGCCATGATTGGGCCATTTTGCGTTAGAAGGGGAGCACTGCGAGGGCTTTGGGCTGGCCAAGCAAATGGGGGTCTGACAGTTTGGGGCCACTGTGTGTGGCCTCCCCAAAACAATTGTGAATTACACCATTTGCCCTGCTAATTCATCATTTAGAATTTTTTGGGGGGAATCGCCCCTTATATCTGTTTCCTGTACTTTGTTTCATTGTCCAGGATCACACATGATGAATTGTCAGTTTGATAAGGTGCTGGATGATGGCCAGGCAAGTGAAACCATAGCCTATGAGTCAATATCTTCAAGCAATGTTTCATTTTTTAAGAAAGTAAAATAGAAGTTCAGGGTAAGTTAAATGGTTTAGACCTGGGCTATCAAAGCCATGGCTAATTATTTGCAGTCTTTTTTTTAAACCAAGGGTCTTTTTATCATTGATTTCTAGCCTAAGTTGTGTGTGATGTTTTTGGGTAGGTGCCACAGCTCCTGAACTATTACATCTTCATTCTTAAGAAGTTTTAAACATCTGCACTTCTTCCAAAATAGGCATTATAATAGAAGGAAGAGTCCTCCCATTTTTTTCAGAAATGATTTGTACCTTGGTTTTGCTGAAGCAATAATATTTCTTGGAGGCGCTTTCGTCACATGCATTTGATTCCGTATACAGTCTGTTATTTGTGTCCTTCTTTAGGCTCGTTCAGAGAATTTGTACACTAGTGGAACTGGAAATATTTATTCTTGCCTCACTGCTTTGGAATTGCTTCAATGCTGGCCACTATAGGGACTAGCTACCATGAAGCTGCAACTTGTAGTTATTGCCAGTGACACAAGCCCTGTGATGGGGGCGATGGGACAGTTGTATCTGATTGCACGTAGAACAGCAGCTTTGGAGTAAGTCCAAACCAGTGAGAAAGCATACACTTGTTATACTAACATTAGACTATGCTTTCCTTTTACTATTCAAATTTAACACTATCCGTGCCAAAATACACCAAGTCAGGGCATACGTCTGTCACCTATTCATTTCTTTGTTATTTGAGAAGAGGAAATAGCATTTGAGAATTATAATGGAAATTGAATAATTATAATCTAATTAAAACTATATTCTATAAGCCTAATATTCTGATATTTTGATTTGAAAGAACATTTGGTGTTTTTTGCAGCTTAGTTTTGCTGTAACCTTGAAGTTGATCTATGAGAGTAAATTTCCAGTTGATCATTGACCTCTTGTGGCCAACTTTAAAACTACAATGCTTCCTGTTTTTCACCTGCAGTCACGAGCTTAGAGTCTGCACTAAATGCCACAGTGATCAGCATCCATTTTAAAACAAAGTTTCGAACTTGAACTCTGATTACAGTAAGGGAGCTTGTGAGTAAGTGGTAACTGAATTAGCGTAAACAGGATGTCAGTATAAAATTGGGGTTTCCCTTTGGTATAGTCCATAACTGGTAGATTAGTGACTTATTGACCATCACTGCTGAGCAGGCCCAACTATTTTACTTGTTTTTCAACTGCAGTAATGTTATCTTGTGTGATTTTTAAATACCCACTTTAAGTACAATAGATGCAATTAACTCTCTGTTCTCCACCTGGAAATTAAATTAATTCCAAAATATATGACACGCAGCTTTGTGCAGCTCTGTTCGCCACATTACAGGAAGGATATGATTGCACTGGAGGCGGTGCAGAGGAGATTCATCAGGATGCTGCCTGGGTTAGAACATTTAAGTTATGAAGAGAGATTGGGTAGGTTTGGATTCTTCTTGTTGGAGCAGAGAAGTCTGAGGAGTAACCTGATGGAGGTGTATAAGTTTATGAGCGATGGGGACAGAGTGGATAAGGAGCAGCTGTTCTCCTTAGTTGAAGAAGGTTTGGGGGGATTTGAGGAAAAACTTTTATACCCAGAGAGTGTGATGGCCTTGAATGCACTGCTGGAGAGGGTGATAGAGGTGGGCTGCTTCACATCCTTTAACAAGTACCTGGATGAGCACTTGGCACATCAGAACATTCAGGGCCATGGGCCAAGTGTTGACAGGTGGGATGGCAGATAAGTGGGAGCTCAGGTGTTTCTTAAGTATTGGTGCAGACTCGATGGGCCGAAGAGCCTCCACTGCATTGTGTGGTTCTATAATTACAGCCGCACAAAGTAAGCAAAAAGTATTTGTAATAGCAAATGCTTGATCTTAGTACAACTGCACGGGAAAATAGTCTCCAAAACAGAAAGCTGTTTTTTGTCTGATATGATTTCCAAAGCCTGAACATAAGGATTACATTTTTTTTAATCTTTAGAAAGTGGTCTGCCTGTTTCTATCTTACTACCTAGCTGTCTCTGCCTTGTCTGTGGATATATCTTTGTCTATCACTTGTATATTTTACATTCACACTTGCCTTTCTATGTATTTTCCTGCTTACCTCTCCATCTCCATGTTTAGTAGGCAGTGCAAACAATAAAGTAGTTTTTCCAAGAGCCCTTACTGAACTGTAACAAATGTCTGTTTCATAATATGCCAAATACCATAATGAATTCAAGAATAATTTGCAGTTGTGAATAAAAAGTGAAAACCTGTAGATGAAGGATTGAAATGCCTAAAACATACAGCAGAGTAGTCAACATCCTGACAAGGGATTCACACCATAAGTGATAATTAATTTTTCCTCTATAGGTTAAACATTTCCATTTTTTTTCTTTTTATTTTGCTCCTACAATTCACAGTAGTCATGGGAGCAGTTATTAATCAGTAATTGTACACAGAAAATGGCAGGCTGCTTCACTGGATGGATGCATTGTGTTGACTCTGGGCAGAACTACTGTCTCCTATAAAGCCAAGGTCAAAGGTGCAGTCCTGTGAGGGTAAAAAGACGAGTTAAATGACTGGTTCTGCAACTTTAGCAGCGACAAGAAAAATCTTATTTCTAAAATTTTATCTTCAAATGGATAATTATGGAGCTGTGAAGAATGATTGCAACTGGAGTTTGTAAATTGGCTAATTTTTAAAGTTTGATTTTGTTAGGTGTGGTAGTTACACTCTACCTCCTTGTGTGCATCAGTTTTTTCTTAAGATTTGGCATTTTCAAGTTAAGCATTTTCTTTAACTGCTGAACCCAGACAACAAATGTGCAACATTCTCAGAATATTTTTCCTGCTCCCCTGTCTGAATCATTACTACAAGTAGCAACTCAGAAAATATGGCTCAATGGGAAGTCATTTTCAATAATAATGCTGTTATCGCAGCCTCAGAAATGAAATTGTCAGAAACTAGTCATAAAAGGTGAGATTTGACTGATTAGAGGAAAGACCTTATTTAGATCAGCAAATCTGCATGGATCACTAACTTACTATTTACTATATAGGAGATAATGAATAAAGACACTGAGTTTGCTGACCTATAAGACAATGTAAAAATTGCTCAGGAAAAATAAATCGTTATATTGGTCCAAGTATTCACTATTTTGTACGAGCTGCTGCTTTTAGTTTTGCAATCTCACTTAAAAAGAACAGTTTTGTAGTACATATTGTAAGTTACCTTCTGCTCTAACTTGCTGATCGCGCAAAGATACGCTTGTGCAAACTGGTGTCATACTCAAGGCACACTGTTCTTTCTGCAGTACTTTAACTCAGTTTATAGGACATGCTTAGCAATTTGCACATGTTTGGACACTGCTTTCTTGGTCTTTGAATCAACAACCAGTTCACTTGATGGCTCGGTGTAAGAATGTTCTGAATTTGATCTCCTGCTTTGTTGGTCTCAAGCAAGGCAGTGGTTGGGATTAGAGAGGCTGAAGTCAGCCGAGTCTTCTGTCTTTGATTTCATGAGCACTGTCTGCCGAGACTTATAAATGGCCTCTTGGACAAAGCTCCTTGAGAAATGAATGACTGATACTTTTGGATCACTGGCCAGTAGTTGCAACAACAACTGAAGAGTGTAAGATACTTAATTTAATCCCCTATGGAAACCATTTTGTGTTTTTCCTTAATTAAGGGGCCAGGTTAAAAAAAAGTGTGATTAGAAATGAATGAATGGATGTGAACATTACGACTCATTATGTATTTCAATGTGCTTCACAAAAATAGCACCTGCTATTGTTTGTGTTACTATCCGATACGTTTATACTATATTGACGCAGACTTGATGAGCTAAAGTGCCTGTTACGTGCTGTATTGGAGGTTCTTTGTTCTTTAATTCCACTACATTTTTGGTTGCATGAAAATGATATCATACATGGGTGTACAAAAATCAGACTGTAAATTGAAGCTGACAAGAATTGTTTTACTTTTTGTGATTCAGGGAGTCGTCGCATTGTGGATGTCATGGATGTTAGTACACAGAAAGGGATTGAGATGAGCATGTCACAATGGGTGAAATACTATGAAACACCAGAGGTGGAAAGAGAGAAGCTCTATAATGTTATAAGCCTGGAATTCAGTCATACCAAACTTGAGAGCCTGGTCAAACGACCAAATGTGGTAAGAAAATTACATTCACAAGTATGTTTTTTTTTTACAGGTGCAGTAACTATGCATGGCAGATGATCGATGTTTGATTGTTCTAACTAACTAATGGCATCATTTGTTATATTAGAGGAGTAACTTCTCTTATGGGGTTGTAACACAATTCTGTGTCTTAATTTTTTTCATACAGTCCTTAATTTCCATGTACTAATGTAAAAATGGTGGTTTTAAAAAAAAACCCATGGAGGAAAAATTAAGCCTTCAAATCGAAGTACTTCACTCGCAATATTTCAAAATTAAGGCGTAATTTTAGCTGCAGGTAACTTTTCCAAGTTGCTGCATTTTCTTAAAATTAATACGTGTTAGCGTTCCAAACAATTTCTGTATTGACCCTTTTTGTTAACAATTTAAAAATATATATCTGGCCGTTTAGCTCGTTCATTCCTGATTTAAAAAGATGTTTATTCCTTATTGATGATAATACTAACACCAAAGAGGTTTAAATTGAGAATGCAGGTTGTATAAACTTGTCTTGTATTCCCCTAAGGACAGAAGATTGAATAATTTGGTCAAGATGTTCAACAGGGTAGATCCAGAGAACCTATTTCTTCTTGTGGTGAATGAAGCTCCTTAAAATTAGAGCTAGGCCATTTAGGAGGAAAATTTAGCATTCTTTTATGTAGAAGCCTGAATTCTCTTCCTCCTAAAAGCTATAGATACTGCAAAACTAGGAGATTATATTAGATAGAAGTTTGCTTGATCAGGGTATCCAAGAGACCTTGATCCAAGGCAAAGTGAATGGAATTAAAACAATCATGATTGAACTGGAAGCATTGAGTGGCTTACTTCAATTTCTATGTTCCTGAGCTTGTCAGGAGAAGTTGCCATTTCTAGGCAGCATACTTTGGTAAATTATGAGCTCATAAATGGTGATGCATGAATGAACGCTCATGTTTGAGGGGCTTTATTTGTGTAGCATTATCTCAAAAGGACTAAGATAAACATCTTGAGTACAATTTTTTATTAAAAATTATCCATGTTTTGTCAATCTCCTTCATTTCTGTTGTTATATTTTTAATTTCGTAATTTTACTTTGGCTTAAAGACTGGAAATATTTTATAATCAAAAATGCATGTGTTGGATAAGTGATGAATAATGACTGGGACCCCAGGAGAATTTCTCTGTTCAACTTGTACTGTGGGATCTTCTACATTCACCTAAATAAGTTGTTTAGGTTTAACCTTTCCTCCAAAAGATGATAGGTTGATTGGCCATGCTAAATTGATCTTAGTCTCGGGGGATTAGCGGGGTGATTGTATGGGGTTGCGAGAGTGGGGTGGGGTGTGATGTGGTCGGTGCAGACTCAATGTATCATAGAATAAAATCCCCACAGTACATTCAACAATGTAGCACACCATCCAGTATTGCCCTGCAGTATTGATAACTGGAGAAGAAAAACATAATGTTTGGCTCCAAGGTCCATATAGTAATGTTGGGCAAAACTGACATCCTGTGGGTTTTATTTATTTATGGAAAAGAAATATTTTCCATTTTTGATTGAAAGGGGAATTTTAATGTTTAATTTTTGGCTCTTGTGATGGATTAACTTTGAATATTTATTTTCCTTTTGGACCAAGTATTTTTTAAAAAAATGGGTTTTCTTCCCCCATTCTTAGTGAGCTTATCCATTGAGTAACTGAACCAGATGACAAGTTTAGGCTTTTCTTGGAATTTGTTTTGAGTGGAGAGCTTTATTTTTTACCAACAGAGATTCCTGGAATGCCCCTGAAGCTTAATTAGCATCCTTCAGATTAGTTTTTGAATGCTGTGACAGTTAAAAATTCTGAACTCCCAACACTTTTGAATATGAATAGCAACATGCCACACAACCCACTTTTTTGATTTGATCAGAGAAATATAGAAATTCAAAATACTGTCAAAGATAGTTGTTTTAAATACAGGTTATTGGTGCCATTCATATTGTTCGTGAAGTAGACAGGTTGTAACATCAAAGATTTGCATTACTCTATATGACAGTCCAAGAGGAGATTTGTAAATAAGTAAGTTTCCAGTAAAATCTATTGACAATATGTGTTCTTAAAGTATTGTTAGCTGACAACATTAACCACAAAAGGCAGGAACAGAACAATAGTGCAATATTGAATTTTTAAAAAATCCCAAATATACACAATATTGAAACATGGTTCCCCATGCACTAAGGTAAATTTGACCCTCAAGATTTCTCCCAGCCAAGACTGGTGAGTGCCCATTTTCTTCGACAAAATCATAGACACACGTGATTTTGAAATGTATGATTACTCAGCACAATTTTATTAATGGCAACTATAAAAAAAAAGCATTATGTCATTTGCCAATTTATACCAAATTCATTCCCATTCAAAAAAAACAACCAAAAATGTTTATTTTTTTGGTTCACATGGGTTGTTTTAGTAAACACCAAGGTGCCTTACTGGGTGCAACACTATAAATATTTTACATGAGTTTGCACATCCCAAAATTCTTCCCATTCTGATTTAGGATTTGTCCATCGACTAAGAACAGACTTTTCTAAATCTCCAATTCCATGAAGTATAAGCTGGACAAACCAGCAAGCCATACATAAACACACACAAAATTGAGTTGCCTGGAGTTTGAGAGACAGATTGCCTGGACATGCAGACATCATCGGTCTCCCATCACCTTCAAGCATTTCACTGAATGAGTGTATTCAACTAGACAATAACTTCCATAAAGACTCTGTAGGCCAATAAACTTCTGGGTGTGTGACAGAGCCACACAGATCAGTATTGTTGGTGGCCTGCCCCTTGATATGTGCTGTGCTAGTTGATCTCAACTTGAACTGTAATGAAACCACTGCAGGAGGCAAAAAGATTCAACAAAGTTTTCTCTACCAATCACATGACTGTGACGGCTAAAGCAAAGTGCACATCTGTTCTTATCAATGTGTGTGGAATGGGCCTAATGGAATAGCAGCAACAGGGAAATAGACCTGCAATCCTCACCAAGATCACACAGTGAAATAAATGGTCACTTTTGAAATGAAGTAACCGCAGGCTGCAAACAACTGTGCCTTGTACAAGTTATACCTTCAAATGGTGGAGGGAAATGAGGAAGAAAAAAATATGAATATATGTAAATTATTCAAGAAGGAATAACTTATATGAGACATGGTCTGTTTTGCAGAGGTGGTCTTATTTTGATAGATAGGCAGTGTGTAGAGAGGTGGAAGTGCTCTGTGATTTCATGTAAATTAGGGAAATATTGCCCATACTTTTTTTTTCCCCTGTCTTTTGTTGTTAAAGCTGTCAGCTAACCATTATTTAAGAACATTCCAATGTGCTTTACAAAAAGTGAAGAAAATGAATAAGAGTTTTTAAGAGATTGTTAGAATTTATAAGGGATTGAAGGCACCAATGAGGGAACAACTCAGAATAGCTGAAAGATTGGTTGAACATAAAAGTTTTGAGAAGCTTTTTAAGATTTAAGGAAAAGAGAGGCAGGGTGTTTTAGAAGCACCGAGTTTTACAATGCACTGAATGGCTGGAAAAATTTCCACTGACAGTGGACAAGAGTTTGCAAGTTTTAGTTGGGGCATATAGAATTATAAGGACTGCGCCTTTGGCTTAATGGTAGCATTCCTGTCTCTGGGTAATGGATTCTATTCCCCCACATGACCCTGGAGACTGGAGATTAGAATTTGCTCTCAGTGCTGGGTTGACACCCTGCTGGGCTCTCACATGATGTGGTGTGTCTGCTAATTCAGTACATCAGAAGGGATCAGCATCAGTGAGTGGAGTCAGGCATGCTAGCTCTGAATACAGGGTTGATATTGAACAATCAACACAGGAAGTTTGTCTTCCTCCCATCCCTGCACCTCCCTCCATTGTAAAAGGTAAATTGTTCATTTCTGTTTTAATTGCAGCCCTTAGAGAAGATATTTTGAATTTAAAATCATTCAGCAAGGAAACGGGGAACCACCTGATGCTTCTAAAATCCCAGTTTTTAATTAAAACAAATTCCTTGACTTATGAAGAGCGAGGATCAAAATTACAAAACTGGTATCCAATTAAGTTTTCAACTAAATATTGTTTGCTTTGCTCGGATGGCACAGTGGTTAGCAATGTTGCCTTGCTGTGCCAGGGATCCGGGTTCGATTCCCAGCTTGGTTCACTGTCTGTGTGGAGTTTGCACTTTCTCCCTGTGTCTGTGTGGGTTTCCTCCAGGTATGCCTGTTTCCTCCCACAGTCCGAAAGATGTGCTGGTTAGGTGCATTAGCCATGCTAAATTCTCTCAGTGTACCTAATAGGCGTCAGAATGTGGCGACTAGGGGATTTTCACAATAACTGCATTATGGTGTTAGTCGAAGCTTGTGACACTAATACATAAACTTTAAAATGCATTTCCAGTGTTTTTTTTCTCATTTTCAACCAGTAAATTTCCATGCGCTGTTCCTTCACTTTACACTTAGTTCTTATAGCACGTGGCTGTTTATTTAGTGTCTTCATTTCTGACTCCTGATGCTGATTTTAAAGTTCCTCTCCTTATCTATCCTACAAGGATGCTTTCAATTTTAAATCAATAGTGGGAGCTTGGATTGAAGTCAAAGCTTGTGGGGGCAGTCAGTCAAATAAATATCACAGTACTGACGCAGCAGCTGAAAGCTATGACTGATGAGAACATACTGGTATGACACAGTTGGATTTACTGCCTTTGGTGACATTGATTCAATAGAAAGAAAGAAGCCAGCCAGGAGGAACCTCTGAGGGAAGGGTACGATCCATGTATATGATGCCTTCCCATACTTTTGGCCTCAAATAATGTCAAATACAGCTAGTCTCGCGTGTGAATATTTGTGGAAAGTTGCAATTTTGTTGAAGGAAATTGTTAAAATTCATTCATCAGTGTCACAAGTAGCTTATATTAACACTGCAACTAAATTACTGTGGAGACCATCTAGTTGCCACACTGAGGGAGAATTTAACGTGACCAATGCCCCGAATCAGCACCTCTTACAGACTGTGGAAGAAAACTGGAGCACCTGGAGGAAACCCATACAGACACTGGGAGAATGTGCAGGCTCTGCATGTGACCCAAGCTGGGAATCAAACCCAGGTCCCTGGCTCTGGGACAGCAGTACTAACCACTGTGCCACCATAGGAAACTAGGAGGTAACTTCTTTATTAGGATTATATTCAATTATTTCTGAAATTTCCACCTCTTCCTTTTTTAATTGCTCTGAGACTAAAATAATTTCAGTTAAAAGTACTTGAAATCATTCTTGATACTACAGTTCCAAATATATGTCTTGTCACAAAGCTTTTGCGAATCTCTACTTCAGTGGTTGACACCAATTTATAAATATTCCAAAATAAGTTCCACATTTCACTTCAAAATATAGCTGCTGCAAATTCTGAAATAATGACCTTAGAATTAAGTGCTTGCATTCATGTACAATGCAGATTTTATGAATAAATAATGTTTTTTTCTGGATTACGCAACTGAATGCATTATAGGTAATTACAAATTGAAACCTGAGTATTGATTTACAATAAAATTACAGGATTAGTAATTTGTGTGGCATCAAACTTCTAATTCAGTGATCAGTTAAACCACGAATGTAAAACACCCAATAACAGCCAAGATTAATCATTCATGTTTCATTATTGGGATGAAATAAATAGGATGTTTGAAGGGAACAAACAGTGCTCGTTGATAACTGCTTTTAAATCATGTGTAAGAACATACAGAGAATTGGGTGCTGTTGCTAAATTAAAATGGATACATGCATATAAGGATATAAAAGATGAATGTTAGCAACATAGTTCAATCTGAAAGGTGGCACAGTAGTTAGCACTGCTGCCTCACGGCGCCAAGGACCCAGGTTTGATTCCAGCTACAGGTGAGTGTGGAGTTCACATATTCTCCCTGTGTCTGTGTGGGTTTTCTCCAGTGCTCCAGTTTTCTTCCAGACTCCAAAGATGTGTGGGTTAAGTTGAATGGCCATGCTAAATTGCCCCTTTGTGTCGGGCGATTAGCAGGGTAGATATATCCGTTTATGGGAATAGAGCCTGGATGGGATTGTGTTCAGTGCTGGGGTGAGCTTTGATTCCAACATTTTTTGCTCTAAAACAACATTAAGCCAAGTAGCAAGACTTAATATGATTCTCCCAGGCATAAAACAATTAAGGTGGCTTCCAGCTTTTGCTTGACATTAAGTGAGTTTCTGTTCCATATCTGTTGCCCCTTGTTAAACAATACCTTCCATTAATCAGTGTTTGTAGATTTCTTGACACCATGAACCTTTGGTTGTAATACTGGACCAATTGTCTGGCAATGGGGATCACATTTAAGGGAGGAAAATCCACTGAAATTCTCGTCTGTGTTTTACCATGCACTGGTATTTCAGCTGGAACTTCATTTGAACCAAAAAATACCTTTTTTGGCACCTGATCCTCTAACAGGATGCAATAGGGCACACATGCCCAAAACAGAACTACTTTTGGGTCAGCAGCACATTCGTAGAAATCTTGGAATCCCTACAATGCAGAAAGAAGCCATTTGGCCCATCGAGCCTGCACTGACAACAATCCCACCCAGGCCTATCCTCATAACCACATATGTGTCCGCTAATCTTCTAACCTACACATCCTGGGACACTAAGGGGCAATTTAGCGCATCCAATCAGCCTAATCCGCCCATCTTTGGATTGTGGAGGAAGCCGGAGCACCCAGAGGAAACCAACGTAGGTACGGGGAGAATGTGCAATCTCTACACAGGCAGTGACCCGAGCTGAGAATTGAACCCAGATCCCTGGAGCTGTGAGGCAGCAGTGCTAAACATTGTGTCACCATACTGCCTGTAATTTATCTTGCCTAGCACAATTCCAAACAGGTGGTGACGCAGCTGACATTTGTGAAACTGTGTGTTTTGTGCCCTGCTGACGTAAGACAATTACCATTTGTGTTATTTAGAAATTTTAGCAGAAGCCAACAGCATTATTCTGTTCTAGCTGTCTAAACCTTTCAGCACTGAGCTTTTTTTTTGCTCCAACTTGTGTGTCCTGCAGCAGGCATCTCTGGTTTCATCACAATTACAAACTCTGATATCTAATGGAAATGTTGAGTGGAAAATTATTTGTTGGAATCTGGCTTTGTTAAACTTGGCAGGCTCAGCTTTGGTAGATGATTTATCATCATGAATGTTAAAGTGCTAGATTTCACATTATGCCTCGAGTTCTTATAAACACTTAATCGTACTTGTAAGTTTTAATTCTGTGGTCTAACTTTCACCTGTTTCTGCCTGCTGATACAAATTGCTGAGCTTGAACAAATGATTTGTTGTACGTGGTCAACAGGCTTAACATGGGCAAGCAGATAGTCTTGTGCTGCTTACTCGGCCATTTCAGAGACGTGGATAGAGCAGGGGCAGGAATGGTTGTTCCAGGTTCCGGGATTCAGATGTTTCAGTCAGAGCAGAGGTGGTGGTAGAAGAGGGGGAGGAGTGGCATTGTTAATTAAAGACAGCATTATGGTGGCAGAAAAGACATTTGATGTGGACTTGTCTGCTGAGGTAGTGTGGGCTGAGATTAGAAACAAGAAAGGAGAGGTCACACTGTTGGGAGTTTTTTATAGGCCTCCAAAAAGTTCCAGAAAAGTAGAGGAAGGGATTGCAAAGTTGATCCTGGATAGATGTGAAAGTAACAGGGTAGTTGTAATGGGGGACTTTAACTTTTCTAATATCGATTGGAAAAGCTATAGTTCAAGTACATTAGAGGGGTCAGTTTTTGTTCAATGTGTGCAGGAAGGTTTCATGACTCAGTATGTACATAGGCCAACAAGAGGCGAGGCTATATTGGATTTGGTACTGGGTAATGAACCAGACCAGGTGTTAGACTTGGAGGTGGGTGTGCACTTTGGTGATAGTGACCACAATTCGGTTACTTTTACCTTAGTGATGGAAAGGGATGGGCACGTACCGAATAACAGTAGTTATAGCTGGGGGAAAGGTAATTATGAGGCTATTAGGAGAGATTTAGGATGCATAGGGTGGAGCAGGGAATTGCAGGGGCTGGGGACATCTGAAATGTGGAGCATATTTAAGGAACAGCTTCTGCATGTCCTTAATGAATATGTACCTGCCAGGCAGGGAGGAAGTGGTCGAGTGAGGGAACCATGGTGTACTAGGGAAGTTGAATCTCTGGTGAAGAGAAAGAAGGAGGCTTATATAATGATGAGACGTGAAGGCTCAGTTAGGGCAATAGAGAGCTATAAATCAGCCAGGAAGGAGCTAAAGAGGGAGTTGAGAAGAGCTAGAAGAAGACACGAGAAGACTTTGGCGGATAGGATTAAGGAGAATCCTAAAGCTTTTTACAGGTGTATAAATAATAAAAGATTTGGTTAGGGCAAGATTAGGGCCAGTCAGAGATAGCAGCAGGAAGTTGTGCGTGGAGCCTGAGGAGATAGGAGAGACACTGAATGAGTATTTTTCGTCAGTATTCACGCAGGAGAAAGACAATGTTGTCAGGGAGAATACTGCGATACCGGGTTGTAGACTGGGCAGGATTGACGTTCATAAGGAGGAGGTGTTAGCGAATCTTGAGGGTATGAAAATTGATAAGTCCCCTGGACCAGATGGGATTTACCCTAGGATTCTCTGGAAGGCTAGAGAGGAGATTGCAGAGCCTTTGGCTTTGATCTTCATGTCGTCGTTGGCTACAGGTATAGTGCCGGAAGACTGGAGGATGGCAAATGTTGTCCCTTTGTTCAAAAAGGGGAGTAAGGACCATCCTGGAAATTATAGATCGGTGAGCCTGACTTCTGTTGTGGGCAAAGTCTTGGAAAGAATTATAAGGGATAGGATTTATAAGCATCTAGAGAGAAATAAATTGATTAGGGATAGTCAGCACGGTTTTGTGAAGGGTAGGTTGTGCCTCACAAACCTTATTGAGTTTTTTGATAGATAAGGGTAAGGCAGTTGATGTAGTGTATATGGATTTTAGCAAAGTGTTTGATAAGGTTCCCCATGGTAGGCTACTGCAGAAAGTGTAGATGCATGGGATTGAAGGTGATTTAGCAGTTTGGATTAGGAATTGGCTAGCTGATAGAAGACAGAGGGTGATGGTTGATGGGAAATATTCAACCTGGAGTCCAGTTACAAGTGGTGTACCTCAAGGATCTGTTTTGGGGCCATTGCTGTTTGTCATTTTTTATAAATGACCTAGGTGAGGGTGTAGAGGGTTGGATTAGTAAATTTGCTGACGATACCAAAGTGGGGGGAGTTGTAGACAGCGAGGATGGATGTTACAGTTGGTAGAGGGACATAGATAGGTTGCAGAGCTGGGCCGTGAGGTGGCAAATGGAATTCAATACGGATAAGTGTGAGGTGATTCACTTTGGTAGGAATAACAGGCATATGAAATATAGGGCTAATGGACGGACCCTTAATAGTGTTGTCGAGCAGAGGGATCTTGGGGTACAAGTACATAGCTCTTTGAAAGTTGGCACCCAGGTTGATAAAGTTGTTAAGAAGGCGTACGGTGTGTTAGCTTTTATTGATAGAGGGATTGAATTTAGGAGCTGGGAGTTATGTTACAACTGTACAAAACTCTGGTGCGGCCGCACTTGGAGTATTGCGTACAGTTCTGGTCGCCGCATTATAGGAAAGATGTGGAAGCATTGGGAAGGGTGCAGAGGAGGTTTACCAGGATGTTGCCTGGTATGGTGGGAAGGCCTTATGAGGAAAGGCTGAAGGACCTGAGGTTATTTTCATTAGAGAGAAGAAGGTTACGCGGTGACCTAATTGAGGCGTATAAGATGATCAAAGGACTGGACAGGGTGGATAGTGAGAGCCTTTTTCCTCGGATGGTGATGACCTACACGAGGGGACATAACTTTAAATTAAGAGGTGGTAGTTATAGGACGGATGTCAGAGGCAGGTTCTTTACACAGAGGGTGGTGAGAGCTTGGAATGCCCTGCCTGCAGCAGTTGTGGACTCACCTACTTTGGGGGCATTCAAATGTTCAGTGGATAGGCATATGGATGATATTGGAATAGTTTAGGTTAGAGGGTCCACTGGCCGACGCAACATCGAGGGCCGAAGGGCCTGTACTGCGCTGTAATGTTCTATGTTCTATGTTCTACTGTTATCTCCAACTTTGAAGTTTAGTCACTATTGTAATTATGGAATAAAATGTCTTCATTGACTGTAAAGTGCTTTGGGATACCTCAGGTCTGGATAGCAGTTCTAGAAACATAAGTTCTTTCTCTTTAGTTCTGTGTCATCTCATGGTGCTCAATACTGTGGCGAGCCTGATATTGGAATTGCCTTGGATATTTCACAACTCATTGTGTTTTCCTTCACCTCACTTGATTCGTAGTGTACAGTGACTCCATTTCCACCTTTCTCACTCAATCATCCAGTTCATCTGCGGCCCTCGAGTATGAATCACAGCCAAGCCCAATTATTAGCAGCTTAGTGACCGGAAATCAGAATCTAAACCAACTTCCATAGTTCAGTGTCGTGTATGGTTAGAGTGGGAATTAAGAATGGAATAACATTCAGCCTTGAACATCGAGATGATGATGACTGCAGGAAGGCATTGAAACAATGGTGCTTAAAGATGAATAACACTTTTCCCAAAAACTCTGTCATTAAAACGAACTACAGTAAGAGGTCTCACAACACCAGGTTAAAGTCCAACAAACCTGTTGGACTTTAATCTAGTGTTGTGAGACTTCTTACTGTGTTTACCCCAGTCCAATGCATCATTAAAACAAACGCCATTGCAAAGTATATATTGGAGAAACAATCCTAATGTTCATCATGGGGAATACTTGTGACAAGTACAAACAACAGACATCAGTGCAATACCATCAGGATAATCTCCCTGCTTGATGAGCAATTCTCCCAAGGCCAAATAATGTCTGCCTGAGATCAAAGGGTCACAGGTGTTTTATCCAGCCAGCTTTGCTACATATGTACCTTTGATGTGAGATTGTGAGAGATTTAATGTAACAGTGGATCCAGATGGGAGCTCATTGGTGGGGGTTATATTGTTGACCTTTAAATAAGTGCAGGATCTTCTGTCACAACTCTTAGCCATTGATACCTTAGACTTGGAGATGGCTAAATGCAAAAAATATTTTCCAAAGTGAGAAGTATGGATGGTGATTGAACACCTGTGCCACCATTGTGCATTCAGAATTCTGTAATTACTCTACCCTACCACTTTGTCTCAGTGCAGCCCCGACATCTACAGTAGAGGTAGCAGTTGGCTAGTTCACGATGTTAACAGCACAGGTTCAACTCCCATAACGGTTCTCAACCTTGCCCCTCACTTGAGATGTTCCTCAGGTTAAATCATCACCAGCCACCTTTCCCCCTCACAGGGGGAGAGCAGCCTATGGTTATCTAGGACTGTGGTGACTTTACTTATATCTTACTGACTGCTATGCCCTGTTGTCTGATAACTTTGGTCATATTCAGGTGACTCATAGCCTGGAATGTCCTGGCCTGCTAAGGGTGTCCTATTCTGGGATACGTGCATCCTCCTCAGCCTGGTCTGTTGACATGTCTGGACCTTTGCCTATGGAGCGATCATCAGATTGTGAACCTGAGCTTACTCAGAACCGGATCTCACCAATGTGCATGCATCTGCACTTGTGGAGAATGCAAGTGAACGCAGTGATGGCTCTTTATCAGATGATTAGAGTGGCTCCTCATCTGAAGGGTGGAAGACATCTTTGGCTTTTTTATTGCTGGTGCCTGGAACAAAAGAAGAAAGAATTAGTGATTGACTAGGCAGGCTCCTACGTTGTATATCACTCATATTCATTGTAAGCACATGGCCAATGTATTTTGGATACAGCTTCACTGGCTTGTTTAGAACAATTGCACCTTCCTGCATGATCAATCCCCACCCCCTCCAGCCAGCTTTGTGGCGTGTCCCTCAACTGCAGGATCCACCCTCCGGTCTGGGTTCTCTCCCTTGTGGGAAATCTTGTACTGCATAAAGACAGATGGATTGATGATGAGCACTGTGGATGAACAAACAATTCAGAAGCGTGTGTGTCTGTTGTGCCTGCTGAGCCCTCCCCAGAAAAGGATTAAGATGCTGATTATGCAGGATCTTGCATGTGATACTGGTCACAAAGTGGCTGACAGATATTTAATGCTTATTCCGATATGACATCCCTATAAGCTTAACTGCCTGATGCTATATGAGTGTGAGAACTGGAGTGAGGAAAAATTTAACCGCTGATGGCATGGGACAGACTATTTATCCTTCTTCAGCACTGTAGGGCAGTTCTTTCTTTTGTTTTCCAGAGGTGCTGACCTCCCTAGCGACCTCTTTCCAAGGTGATGTGATCATGTGAGAGGGCCTCCTGCCCCCACCCTGGGGAAACATGACCTCTTATCTTTCCTGAACGGCATTGAGGAGAATCCCCAGAGAGGCCTCACTTGAACCGTGATGCTGACATTTGACCTTTTAGGTGCCATGGATTACTTGTCTGATAGACCAGTTGGGCTGCAGTGAGTGAATGTCTGTGTAGGTGCTGTTTAAATATGATATCAGGACTCCAAGAGGTATCTCCTGCCCATCTTGCCACAAATTTGACAAGTTCCTCACTGATGCGTAATTAAGGAGCTGAAAAGCAGAAGATCACGAGGACTCTTCTGACCTGTCTAAGGGGGAATCAGGCCGACTTCTGCCCTTCACAAATGTTGGGTTTAAAAATCAAATACATTTTGCATGTTTATTTGACTGTATTTACAACAGAACGCAAAACAAAATTCAGTGTTTTTTGCCCATGCAGGTCTGTTATATTGTAATATTGTTTGTTCTTGAAAAGGTACATATATGCTAATTAAACAGCCCCTTGAAAATTGGAAGTGGGGATCATGATGTGTGAGTAAACAGCGTCTGTTGATTGCAATGTTGGCATCACGGACCTTCATCTGTTGGGCTTCCTGCTGGTTACAATGATTGCTGCATGCAGACATGCTGTTTTTTGGCTACATATACCATTGTGTACAAAATCATAACTCCTTAGCACCACTTAAAGAAGAGGTACATCGTGACTGAAGCAGCAGCTGGAATTTGGGAAGGATGTGACTCTGACCTGGGAAATGGTGAAGAATAGCACAAGATGAGAAGGCATGGCTTCTCTGGTTTTGGACATTGCACTTGAGGTCTTGATGGAGCAAGGAAAGGAGAGGAGATGCCCTCTCTCCACAAGGGAACAAGGGGTCCTCCAAATACACTGTTGAAAGACTGTAGAAGACCAGTATCTGTAGTTAAGCCCTGAGGTGCTGGATATAATACCATAAGAATAAGTTTAATGAGCTCATGATTAGTCAAGGTCCGTGAATGAATCTTTAAATACCTTATCCAACCATTTGCACTACTAGTTCAATTTCACAATCCCATCAATTATCTGACAACAATCAGTGTAACCAACTTTTACCAGCTTTATGTGGCCTCTGCTCATTCTTCCAATCATGCTGTATTTCAAACCGGTGATCTGCCAATGCACCCATGTTTGGGAACAGAAACCTTGACATCAGCTAAAGTCCTTCAGCACTGACCACACTACTTCCTATATTTTTTTTCAAGTTTAAAAAAACTATAGAGAATGTTAAACAACTTGAAAAATTGTACCAACAGCCAGAAGAAATCAACAAAAAAACATTTTTTAAAAATTGTGGTGGGGGAAGAGGAGAACTGCTTTATGCCACTTAATACAAAGTCATCTGTATGAGGTAAAGACAGGGTGCAACCTAGAACTTGGAAAATCCAAAATGGTAGCACTAGTGTTGAATCAGCCTTTGCTGCATCTTTCAGCAGGTGTGCTCCATGTACTTTGCATTGGTGGCATTCATGGTGGGTGAGTGGGTGCCATAGACACCTTTTTGATCTGCAAGTTACCATACCCAATTTTGCACTTGAGCTTTGTTTTAAAATCTTTATTTGGAAGTCTTAAAGTGGATTATTTTAGCTGAATTCTCTCTCCCATCAGTGGTTTTGGACCTTCTCCTTGATCCACTATAATCCTTCTAACAATGATGCTCCAATAATAATGTTAGATAGGGAATTCAAGGATTCTGAACCACCAGTAACAAAGAAATAACAACATTTGTCAAATCAGGATATTAACGTCTTAAACTTAATGAATGCCGAAAACTTGAGTAAATGTTAGGGCTGAGATGTTCCCCAAGTTTGGCATTTGAATTCTTAAAAGGATGCACTTGATTGTTTTGGTGGGCTTAATATTAAATAAACTTGGCATACTTACAACTGCATAGGCCTGCACGTAATCAGTGAATTGGTAACAAGTTGACAGAAGGATTCCAGGTTGGGTGTATTCAGGAGTTAGATAACCTGGTTGTTATGAGGATGCTGTAATGGCCCTGTGTTATTTCATTTTGAAGGGGAGGATTAACTGCAGCGCCTATTCCTGTTCGTTATCCAGTGAAGCTTGTTGGAACACTTGCACGTGCGAACATTGTTGGCAGTGTCAGGCTCGGTTGTAATTATTATCTGTGCCTTCTGCTTTCTAACCTTCACACTTATATTTTTTAAGTGTTTTTCAGAATTTCCTGAAAGTGACATGTTTTACTTATCGCTAAGATTTTTAATTTTAAAAGCTCCTTCAAACTGATGGCAATGGGCATAGTAATGAATTTTCAGCTTAACAGACCACAGGTGTCTGGAACGTATTTATGACTTGGGTGATATTTACTCGCTGGGATCATTGTGTTAAAACAGCACTGAATAAAGCTGATTTCCTGCCCTTAATTAATTTGTTCAACATTGTGTGTGCATATGTGGCATTGTGGCACAATGGAGGGAGAGCACAGTGGTTAGTCCTGCTGCCAGCCCCAGGGTCTCGGGTTCGATTCTGGTCTTGGGTGCTCCAGTTTCCTCCCACAGTCCAAAGATGTGCAGGTTGGGTGGATTGGCCATTCTAATTTGCTCCTTTGTGTTGCAAAATGTCTAGGTTAAATAGATTAGCCACGAGAAATATGTGAGGTTATGGACAGAGAGTAACTTCCCTAGGCCCTCCTCTATCAGAGTTGGTGCAGACTTGATGGGCCAAATGGCCTCTTTTGCACTGTACGGATTCTGTGCGTTCTATTCTCACCAAACTTGGACTAACATCTAAAAGATTTTCAAGATGAGTACTTTTTGAGACGTTGTTTTGTGACCATTGCTTAGCTTTTGGTTGTATTGACTCTCGTTTTTGTGTGAAGGCTGGTGACCATCCATCTTCAGTTGTAAATTAAAGATCACTGAAGCACAATTACACAACTTTCAGTAAAAAGTAATGGGTTTCAGGAGCTGAGTGGAGCCATTTTTTTTAAATTTACTTATTTCTACAGACATCCAATTTTTTTTTTGCAGGTGGACTTGGTAGACTGGGTGGACAACATGTGGCCACGGCATTTAAAGGAGAAACAAATGGACTCCACAAACGCAATCGCAGAAATGAAATATCCCAAAGTTCAGAAGTAAGTGAAAATTCTGTTTAAATTGAAAGCATCCATTCGGAATCAATATATTTTTGAATCCTTTATAATTCCATAAGGCTGAAGAATGTTTTATTTCATTTTTAGGATTTGCTGAAGGATCCAATTATGAGATTTTTATTTTAGATTAATGGTGCACTGTGTTAATTCTATACTCGTTTTTATTCTAGCGTTCTGCTTTAGAAATTGTTGAACTTGGATAATGGGGTTAATTACATGAGATGTCTAAATCAGCTATCCATGTAAATTACATTTACAGTACCCTCATACATAATAGAATGTATTTTCTTTTAGTCAAGGTGTCTACACGTTGACACCATTATCATAATTCAAAACAGAAAAATAAAGTTGAGCTTAACTAACTTACCAAAAATTCAGAAGTAGGAATATAGCAGCAAGCCACTTAGCATCTCAAGCCTGTACTGCCATTCAGTGAGATTGTGGTTTATCTACAATTTCATTCCATGTACTGACATTTACATATCCCTTAATAGCTACAGAAATCTGGTCATCTTGTATCCAAAGTTAGCAATTAATCTAGTATTAATTGCTGTTTGCAGAAGAGAGTTCTAAACTTCCAACACCCGTTGCATTATCTCCGCACTCCCTGCTGCTCTATACGTCTCTTTGCTGTCTGCCTCTCCATCTACCCTGCGGGTTACCCATAAGATTTTGAATTTCTTTTTGTTTAGTTGTGGGACATAGGCATCGCTGGCTGGCCAGCATTTATTGCCCATCCCTAGTTGCTCTTGTTCAGAAAGCTGTTGAGAATCAATCGCATTGCTGTTGTTCTAAAGTCACGTGTGGACCAGACCATGTAAGGACAGCAGATTTCTTTTCTTAAAGGACGTTAGTGAATGAAATGGGTTTTTCTGACACTCGACAATGGTTTCATGGTCACTAATAGATTCTTAATTTCAGATATTTTTACTGAATTCAAATTCTATCTTTGCCATAGTGGCATTCGAACCCACGTTCCCAGAACATTAGCTGGTTTCTGAATCAATAGCCAAGCATTAATAGCATTAGCCAACCCCTCCCTTTACTTCTATCACATGGAGTATTGTCTTTTTACTTCCCTGCGATCACAGGAATGAATCAGGGGCAGGTTATTCTGCAGCTAGTGACTCACTTCTACAAGCCTTATGGCTGAGTATAGGTAGAGTGTTCCAGGATTTTGGCACAATGACAATAAAGGAATGGCTAGAGGTATTGTTTTTATACAGTTTATGGATGATTGGTGTATCCTGGTCAGCAACTCCTTGACAGCGTTTATCTGCACTGGCCTGAAGACAATGGCCAATTTACACCTAAAATGCAGTGCACACCCCTGTCTTTTCCACGTTCCACCCAGCATTGGCACTACTACAATAAATGACTCCCATCGTTATTTTTTAACAGCAAATCCTGGGCATTTTTTCTTGCAATAAACATGCCTTATCTTGCTTGAATGCTTTTACAAAAAGCGCATCCTGTCTTGCCATGAATATAAAAAGGATATAGAAGCTGTGTAGAAATTGATGTGTATGTTGCAAATCTTAGCCTGTTATTCTTTGGATCAGTTTAGCTAGTACTGGCTCAGGGTACTTTGATAAACAGAAGCCCTTGGCTTCTTGGAGACAGAGGCTTCCAGTGGAATTGTTGAAGTATATTTTAAATGCAGATTTCTACTATACATGTAAGTTTAATCATTTTTTCTAAAATTTATTCATGCCTGTTGAGAGCTTAAAGCAGAATCCTCATAGAATCCTGTAGTGCAGAAGGAGGCCATTTGGCCCAATGAGCCTGTACCAACTGCAATCCCACCCAGGTCCTATTCCCATAACACCACATGTTAATCCCTGACGCTATGGGCAATTTGCAATGAAAAATCAACCTGACCCACACATCTTTGGACTGTGAAAAATGGAGCACCGGAGGAAACCAACGCAAATATGGGGAGAACATGCAAACTCCACACAGTCTTGGTGACAAAGGGATGTTCAGAAAAATTGAGCAATTTGATTGGTTTGTCTTTTTAGTAATTGTCAACTTTTTTGGACATTTTTAGTTTGTACATCCTTATCTTTTTGTTTTAAAATAGTTTGCTTTGTTAAATATTCATTCATCCAGTTGTGATTTATCCCTGTTTCATCAACAAGAATATCAACCAAATAAGTGCAAATGTGACATAAATTTGCATAAAATGCATTGCAAAGTATAAAGACCAGTTACAAATTGTTCCATTTTTGAATGTTTGCTGCTCAGCTGTGTTTGCTGTCTTAGTTGATGGCTGTTGCACAATGTCAGCTGGTACACAGACCATTTTTGATTCCAAGTGTAACTCAGAAAAAATTGAATAGATCAGTTTTCATATTCTGATGTTCTGCATAAAAAAGTTATCCTAATTACAGAAGACGAAGCTTTTGTAGAGTTTGTTTGCCTCTTTGATTTGATTTGATTTATTATTGTCTTACAAACAATGCACTGCGATAGCCAACCTTAGTGCTGGTCAGAGATGTTCCTAGAAGTTTTTGGCAGAGGTGCGTGTAGAGAACAGTTGCCAATTTGGGTTTATTCAACAAAGAGTGATTCATCTACGAATTTGCATGAACAATCCTCAACGTGGACATAAGCCTCCAGTAGAAAATACTGTTGTGTAGGCATTTATAACACAAGAACGTGCTATTCATAGATTCCCTACTGCGAAGAAAAGGGCTATTTGGCCCATCGAGTTTGCACCCACTCTCTGACAGACTATTCTGTCTGACCCTGTAACTCCACTGATCCCTCTAAATTACACACCTTGAAACACCAAGGGGCAACTTAGCTTCATTTTTCACAGTCCAAAGATGTGTGGATCAGGTTGATTTTTCATTGTACATTGCCCGTAACATGTGGTGTTATGGGAATAGAACCTGGGTGGGATTGCAGTCGGTACAGGCTCAATGGGCCAAGTGGCCTCCTTCTGCACTAAAGGGATTCTATGAGGATTCTATTTTAAGCTCTCAACAGGCATGGGTAAATTTTATCAAAACATTATTAACCTTACGTGTATAGTAGAAATCTGCATTTAAAATATACTTCAGCAATTCCACTGGAAGCCTTTGTCTCCAAGAATCTAAGAGCTTGTGTTTATCAGACTACCCTGAGCCAATACCAGCTAAACTGACTTAACCTGCACATCTTTGGACTGTGGGAGGAATCCAGAGCATATGGAGGAAACCTACATAGACACAGGGAGAAAGTGCAAGCGACGCTTAGACAGTCACCCGAGGCTGGAATCGAACCTGGGTCTGTGAGGCAGCAGTGCGTGCCTTGGATAGGTAAAGTACATTTTTCAGTCATTAATTTTTGCAGGTCTGCTCTCTTAGGTGACTCCTATTGAATTGCTTTATCTGCCTAAGACTTGGAATGTCTCCCCTTGATTTTCCTGGCTTTCAGGAACTGGTAAAATAAATACTTCTTTTAGACTGTGACTAAAAGATTTATGGAACAGTAAATGGGTAACAAAACAGATGCAGTGATTCATTTTAGATTTATTTAATATCCTTCCTGTTAAGATCATTAAATAGCAAGATGAGCTTTAGTTGCACTGAGCAGCAATATAAACTAACTGGACACAGAGGCTTTCTGATTGTTAACTTCTTTGGGAGTTGATGATGTTAATCCGTAAAGTTTCTTGCTCTTTCTCATCTTTGTCTCTAATGGCTTTGAAATGAAAAATCTAAGATTCAGTTATGATTAAAATATGTAATTCACTTCATAGGAGCTGCCAATAATAAAGCGCAAAACTCATAACATGCTTGTAATGTAACAATTGTTTTAATCTTTCTATTGGAAACCTTTTTAGAGATGACCTTTATGTCCTAGTTATTCATGTGTTGATTGTTTGTCAGTATAAACCACTTTTTTCTGTGGTTGTATTTGTGCTTTAAGTCTATGTGTAACATCATTGAAAGAAATAAACCAATTCTGTAATATATTATTGACAAAAATGTTGATGCTTATATGTTGCCAAACATGTGTTTTCTTATTTCTTTATAGTTCTTTTGGGATTCATTATGTTGTACACTTTTTTAGTAATTAGGATTCAGGTTAATAAACCCTATGTAGCAGTGAAGGATTTTTAAAAGTATCTTGAATGATTGAATCGCTTTTTCCAGTTTAATTTTTACTGTTGTTGATTGCCCACTTTGATACTGTTACGACAATCTAGTTCATGGTTCATATTAACGTTATAGAGATAATGTTATTTTAGGTTATTGTTGTAAAGATGAAATACATAATATGCTGGGCTTTAGGCATTGCCAGGACATACAAAAGATGGTTGTTCAGAAGGTGGCTTATGTTTATTTAATGGAGCCATAAAGCAATAAGTGGGGTTTAGTTGGAGAACTGGAGACATGATATCTACACTGCTTGTAAAGAAATGGGGTCCAAATAAACATTTTGGTTTGGGAGTTCGAGCTAAATTAATTTAAAAGTGGTCTGTGAATGCTGAAAGGCTATTTCGTCGTGGAGATCGGTGAAGCTTAAGAAGCTTCATCTGTCTGAGTGTTCTATGCAGCAGAAAAGGTTCCATACCAAAAAGATGCTGCTTTAAGCAGCCTCCTGGCAGTTAGGACTCAGAAAAGCTCTGGGAACCAATTATAGCTTGGTGCAGCTGTGAGATTGGAATTCAGAGGAACCCAAGGGCAGTGCCAGCCTAGTGAAGCTAGCAGTCTGACAAAGAGTTGGAAGTGTGCAGGTAATTAGAGGTGACTTCATAAATCTCATGGAACAGTTTCAGGAGGACTCATTGCCTCAACAGCTGTTCACCTTCCAATTGGGTGCAGGGAATTTTGAGGGTTAAACCTTGAAAATGAAGCATTAAAATCCCTGATGAGGAGGACAGAGGTTTAATGAGATCTTTTGACTCTCAGTGGTCACTGACGCCTGGATAATTTGCTGCAAATTCTGTGGGATCTATCTTGGTTGCACCTGTGACTTAATGTTCAGTGTTTGACCACAGTTTGCTGTTAATTCATATTTATCTCATGTTAAACTTGAATGTTAAATTATAGGATAAAAATTGTAGATTAGTTTACTTTTTTTGAGTTTATTTTGTTTGAAATCATGGAATTTTGTGACTTTATTTTCATAGTGAGTAATCGGGCTTTTAACCTTTGTTTACTTTAAACGGAGAGGTTACTGGTTCCTAACTGGATTGTGACAACAGGTTTTCCAACTTAGTAGTCTTGATTTCTACTTATTGATTAGACCAAAAGAGATAAGAGCAGAATTAGGTCACTTGGCCCATCGAGTGTGCTCCGCCATTCAGTCATGGCTGTTTTTTTTTTCTCATCCCCATTTTCCTGCCTTTTCCCCCTAACCCCGATCCCCTTATCAATCAAGGTTAGTATGACATTACCTGTAATGTGATTTATTGCTGCTTTATATATGTCAAAGCGTAAGCAGATAAAGTTCCATGTGTGCCACAGATTTGTATATTAAAAGAAAAGTTATATCCTGAGCTCGACTGATGGAAACTGATACAATGCAGAATTTTAAAAATTACATAGTAGGTTTCATGTAGGGATTCTGATAGCATGTTGGATGTTATGTTCTCTAAAGTGGGTGAGTTTTACATAATGGCTAATAATGTGGTCTAAGGTGGAATTACACTGATGGGGACTTGTTTAATGCATAGCCAACAGATATGATTTGTTCTTTTTTTTTGAACAAATTCCTAGCAGAGAAGATGAGAGATAACAGGATCTAATTGCTTAATAAACAGAGCCATGGGTCTTCCAGTGTTTAATTGTTGTTTGTTCGGAAGTTCTTCAAATTAGAATAGGCTCAGACTTAGAAACAGGTGGGAGAGTGATTCTCCCAAAAAGATTCTAAGTGTTGAATTCGCTTAAAAACTGGAGTAAATCCTGTTGAAAAAAACAAAATGAATCTCCCACACTCTATACACTGCAGAGTGCACTGGCATAAATCACTCCGGAAATCAAGAGGACAGGGCCTATTCCTGTTGAAGAGGTCGGCAATATAGCTGTGAATGCGTCACCGCATGCACTGATCTGTCAGTGCTGAGATTGGCCTATGTGCAGTAACCTGTGCCGATCATCTCCCAACTGCTGGCTAGCTTGATCACTGGCCAGCTGCGCGACCCAGCATCGCTGGCTGTATAACCCGGATCCTCTCACCCCCCCAGCAGTGCCAGAGGGCCAGGCTGGCACTGCTGAAGTGGCAATGACCAGGGAGCACCACTTATAGCCCCTCTGGAGGCCCCCCCTTCAGTCCAGGATTGGACCACCAGCTCCCCGCAAGTGTTGTAAACACTCATGGTGGGGAGATGGAGAGATTTAATGAAGCTTAAAATAGATTCAAATCATTATTTAAATAAATTCTGCACCTCTGAGCTGACTTCTAGCACAGAGCTGACAGTGCAAGAAATCTGGTGCCTGGAGACTCACGACAGAGTACATGGCACCCAGTGGAGTAGAGGTCAGCCCCCTACAAAAACAGTGCAGTGAGTTTGGAGAACCAAGCCCGTGGCATTTTAATGTTTTGCCTACATGATAATTAACTGGATGCGTTGATGTAACATTTTAATGTAAATTTATATATATTCAAATTTTCTTTCTCTTCCCATTTTCTCCCCTCTACTCAAACCCACTCATTTTTCAAGTGCAATTCTGGACAATGAATTGTTCGATTACACTGGCATCACAGTGAGACATAGTCTTTCCTGTTATGGTATCCACACATGGGCACTTACTGGGGTTTGCTAGACATCAAACAAGAAAAGGGACATCAGCTGATTTTTTTTCCCCCCTCCCTTCTATTATCTGATTCCCAACCCAATTCCTGAAAGCCTGTTGGAGTTCCTAAATTGCCATATAATTGAGGTTAACTATTTTGACACATGGCCATCCAAAATAAATGTGTGGATGTTTTTGTTAATAAGCAGACAAATAAACTTAACATGAATAAGCTACTTAAGATAATATCACGTGCCTTATTTTGCAAGCTCAGGAACATTGCATGAGAAATGGCAGATAATCCTCATTAAATAAATGTGGTGGAATCCCTATTGTCTTGCCAGTCTTGCTACACAGTTAATGTGTTCCCCTACTGTGCCCATAGCTCTTCAACTGACACCTGGATCTGACAAAAAGCCTAATTGACTTCAGTTCACTGTTTTATTCTTTACGGTATTGGTTGTATTAGTCATTTTAATTGATTTTCTGTGGAAATGTTTGTATTTATTGTGACAGGAAGCGTATAAGTGCTAGTTACTTTTTCTGAAATGTATTATTAGAGGCTTATGCCTGTTACTGACAGTGATGGATGTTCTGTTCGATAGCGTGTGTGTGTGTGTGTGCTGGAAACTAAAAGTACTGATTGCTTCAGTTCATATCATGAATGATAAAATCCTTAATTCGCCTTTCAGGCCATGGAACATGATTAAAATGCAACTCGGCAATGGGTTTCAGGCAAGTAGATCTAGAGCAATGTGCAGAATGATCTGACTGGCAAGGTGAAATGCAATATAAAAATTATTTTTCTTCACCCGAGCTTTACTAAGGACATGACGACAGCGCAGTAGTTCGAGATGTCAGTGTGAAAATGGGCAGTTGTGTTCCAAAAATGAACGTGCACAAAATAGGTTCAGGTTTAAGATAGGTTGATTTTGTTTTTATATGTATTTAGATATCACCCTGCTAGCATCTCCATATTTCTTTTTCCAATTAGTTTTATAGCTACATAAGTGGGATGTGGTTATGGAAGCACGTCCAATAGAAATTTTTTCATTACTTCTTTGCAATTTCTTAGTATCTGCACAAATTTTTAAATTCTAAATATTTTGCAAAATTATGTTAATCTGTTAACATAATTCAGTATTCAGATATTTTTAAAAAACTTTTTTGTGTATTTTATTATGGTAATGTTAAGATTAAGTTCAGAAATACTTTCAAAATAACTGTGCTTTTGTTTATTTTCTGATATGAGCTGTATTATTTCTAATTGATTAAAATTACAATCAAAAACACTTTTACCTACAAGTTTGCATACAGAGCTTGACCCAGTGTTCTGTAGTGGCTAACTACAGAGAGACTGCCTCTTTAATTGTGAAATAACATATCATGGTTATGTAAGCCGGTCTGTTTCCTGAAATAGGTTATGCAGGTTCACACAAGTTGTGGTTTTGATGGGCACTCCACTCTCTCTGTAAGAAACATGGAGGGTCTCGTTACCATCGCTGAGTCAGGAGAACTGTAATAGTAACAACAGGGAACAAAGACTATTAGACCCTGTAAATTGCCTGAGCTGTCTTCATGACATCAGTGCATATCTTTCTGTCAACCTCAATCCTGGATCCTGTTGCTAGGCAGCGGACTTCTCCTTACCAGAAGCAGCTCTGATCCGCAGACTGCTGCTGTTGCCACCTGGTACAGTCCTCCACAGCCTATCAGCAGAGGAGAGTGTGCATTGCCTGCATAGTGCTTAGATTTTATCTCTAAAATGAAGGCAATAAGTGAAGAGAAGATGAGACAATAAATGATCTTTAGAAGAGTTCAGCAACGCTGACACAACATAACCCACAAAAAGCAGCAACCGGAGTAATGGTGGGTTCACATTAACAGCTGAATTATTTCTAAGGTGCATGGAGCATCAGTTCTGTGATTCAGCCATTAGTTACAGCTGATGGCTGCTGCTAAACCTAACAGGACTGGGAATCATGCATTGAGCGTAAGGCAGCAATTCTTTGCAGCAGATTATTTGATCATCCTACAGATGTGGAGTTAGATTTTTCTGTAGTCTTTTATTTAGAAATACTTATTTATAAATGTCTATGTTGGCCTGTGATTATGTATATTGGAAGTATAATTGATGAGTGCTGATATGTGATTGCATTGTAAGTATTTTGCCCTGCTGTTTGGTACAGTGTAACCAGGGCACTATAATTGCCTTTTTCTGTGCACTTGTGAAACTGGGTGCAGCTGCTGTACTGATGTGCAATAGATTTGAATTGCAGAAAATTATTTTCCCCACACACACACACACACAAATATGTAACAGAGTTCACATGTTTGTGGGCCATAAATCTGCTAGCTAGATTTGACAACTAGTTAGATGTGTGCAACTAGAAACTCTGCAATAACATGGAAATAATTTAACAAATCTGTTCCTCCCAATTTAGAAGACATTAGGAGAGCACTTGATCATTTTCCACAGGTACACAGGCATCTTGAAACTGAGAATTTGTTTTTTTTCAATTTGAATGCATTTATGGAATAGAATACAAAAAAATTTTCTTTCTCTTTATGGATAATGAAGGTTCAACTAATGTTTCTTCAACATTAGAACTGTTTTCATTTACCTCTCTAGTTTTATGTACTTTAAACTTAAAATTAACAACTAATTCCCATTTGGAAGTTGTTCCATCTTTTACACAATTTCTAGTTTATCAATTGCACTTCGGTCTTGAAACACAGCTGCAGTGTGGTCCTCAATGATACAGTGAGGATCATACATCATTTGCTGATTTCCTTGGAGGCAAAAAAAATTATATTGAAACCCAAAAATAAAAATTACTAATCCTAAAATTTGTTAGATTTAATAAGCACTAGAGTCACGTTCAAAGCAGACATCTTCCATTAAATGTTCTGTCCTTGTTGACCTCCATCATGTCATTAGAGGACATTACTTGCTGCTGTTCTTGGTCATGATTGAATCCTCATGTAGGTCAACAACTTGCTGATTGCTAAAGCATGAAGTGATTAATTGTTAAATGCTTTCTCTGCAGGTACTGCTTAATGAGCGTCAAAGGGTGCTACACAGATTTTCACATTGATTTTGGTGGCACTTCTGTCTGGTATCACATACTTCGAGGAGGGAAGGTAAGCAGTGAAGTGTTTGCTTATCTGGCATTTGAGCTGTTTGTTTCAATTTTATAAACTTGTAGATTGAATGGTTTATAAACATAACTGTGCTCGTCAGGGTGAAATTCTACAACAAAGATTATTGAAAACATGATTTAAAAAATGAGATGAACATTTTTGGGACAATAAAAGCCTGAAGGTTAATTTTAAGTAAAACAAATCAGAGCCAACAATTTAAGCTTCCCTTTTCTGGATAAAGACACCACCACTTATAATTGTGAGCAATACAGACCAGAAGGTCCCAGATTTGAGACACAGACTGTGTTGAATTAATTGATTTGGAATATAAATTGGGACATTCTCCAGAGACTCTCGCTACAGACAAGATGTTTGGATATGGATAGGCTATACTTGGCTGTTACAGAGTTCAGAGTGATGAGTAGTCTTCTGATACTAACTGCCTGAGTCTGTTGGTTAGGTAAGTTATAGGAGGCCCTTGTGAGAATATGTCCCAACAAAGGTTACTAGCTCCAGAACAGGAGTGGTGAAATGTAGTAATCTCTCCCTCTAGAAAATATACCAATCAGCCAGCTCTTGTATGTGCTTTATAATGTGATTTCCCATGATAATTGTGCATCTTCCCTGTTATAATAACATTAATTTGTCAAGCAATTTGAGCTAGTTGAGAGTTCCATTTTTCGCCCCACGTAGTGGAAGTTGAACTACAGTGCGTCACAGTTTAAAGTTAAAGTTCATTTATTAGTCACAAGTAAGCTTACATTAACACTGCAACGAAACTCCCTGATTGAGTAAAAGTAAATCTGTGACAGCTACTGAGTTGTTTCTTTTTGTTCCTTCCCTCCTCCCTATTTGCTCCCTCCCATATGCACTCCCTTCTACTTAAAAAAAAACAATGCTTTGTCCCTCCCTTGATAATGCAACAGAGATTGGCCCTCACTGTGGAAAATAACAAGTGAAAATCTGCAACCTGATAGCACAGTACAATTCAACTTCCACACGTTGTTATTCTGAAAATGTTAATATATAACACTGTGATACTTTTGGCAATGGAACAGGAGAATTTGGAATGGTGAGCTGTGCAGTGATCTGACCTATCTCTCTATCCCTACATATCCAAGAATCACTTGTCATTAGTTGAATGATTAGTTAACCAAAAACAAAATACCATACAGCACCCAATTATACCTCCTTGTTGATCTTGAAGGAAAAGAAATTGCCATCTGAATAGCTTAAAGAGTTGTGAAATGGAACATGATGTAAATGGCTATTATTACAACCATATATATAGCTGTATATTTCTTAATATCAATATATCTCTATCCATATTTACTTATGCATGAATTGAATATAGCTCTGTCATATCCCTGTATATTTTTAGTTTGCTTATGCAGATTTTTAATCACAGAAAAACAGAATTTTCAAACCTCCTTGAGTATTTACTAATTTATTTAGGAGTACTGTTCTGTAAGTGTGAAATGACATGGGCCATTGAAAGATCATTGGTGTATGTCACAACGTTTAAAAAATTACAATTTAAAGTGCAATCTTACTTTAACTATGATCTTTTGAGGCTTAAACAGTTATTGGAGTATTTAGCTGAAAATTGCATTGTCATGTTTAATATTGTAATAGTGCAAAATGTGATCATCCTTAAGGAGTCCAGGTTTCATAAGCAGTCTGTCTCATTCAGGTATTCTGGTTAGTTCCCCCTACGGCGCACAATCTGGAGATTTATGAAGAGTGGGTTCTGTCAGGAAAGCAAGGTGATATTTTCCTTGGGGACAGAGTGGACGGATGCCAACGGATTGAGTTAAAACAAGGATATACGTTTCTGATCCCTTCAGGTAACTGCAGATGTCTGTTATTATTTGTCACTTTGCATTATCTTCACAGGCATATTGGAGAAGGGTGGGATTTGTAGGTGGATACAACCTTTGTTATTTTGGGTGAAAGAAGGAAACATCCCTTTGCTGCTCTACTGGGTACTGTTTCAAATATGTGGGGAATAGATAAATCAGTTTCACTAAATCATTCTGAGCTGATGGCCATCTGAGTGGCTGATTGCACCATCTAACATTGTTACAGGCCTAATGTTACTCAGCGTTATCTTTGCTGTATTGATGTATATTTGATGTGCTTATTACTTCTCACTGAGGCACGTTGCATGTTACCTTCAACAGATGATAAGTCCATTTTTTTTTTTGTTCGGTTTGACTTGGATTATTTTAGTAAGAGGGTCAACCTCTTTATTTTCCACTGGTGTTGTATCTGAAAATTGAGTTTTTAAATGAAATTTCATCTGTCCTATTCCATTTGTGACTCTCTAGAAAGCCATTTCCTCCTCCATCTGCGGGATAGTAGTTTGATCTGTTGTCAAATGGCTTGAAATGAATGATTTTAAAAGATCATGCACTATTATATGCACTTGATGTGACATGACTGCAAGATGTTCACTCCTCATCTCTACTTTACACACATGCAACACGCACAATTTTATATCTTCAGAATTGTTCCTGCTGCGTAGCTTTAAGGCACTTCTATTACAGTCAGCAAAGTGGTTGAGACTCTTGGAGAAAATAGAACTCCCCAACCTTCTACCTTATGTTAGTGTGCATGGTATGCTAGTAAGGATTATTATGCAGTAATAACTTGTAAATGTCCTGCATTATTTGAATGCTGCCATTGTTACACTGATGTATCCTGTTGATTAATGAGAGATGACAGATTCTGAAAACATTGGTACGCCATTGAGAGGAAATATTAACAGCTGATGCCAGCAATTTCAAAGTCGTTCTACTGAGAATGTATTTTGCTTTTTTACTTGATGCTTTTGTTATTTCTCCCCCCCTTTATCTTTATAAAGATAAGGGAAAGATTGGATTTTTAAACGTATCCTTTTTTTAACAAATATCTAATGCACTGAGTTGCTTAAACTAATCTTGTATGTAGCCAAAGCCTTTTTGTTAATAACAAATTAAAGTTCTGGGTAATACACTGGCATTGAACCCCTGATGTGAAATGCCGAAGGAAAGTGTTGGCCACGCGTGGCTGTGTATTGTCCTTATCGCCTGCTTCCTATTTATCAAACGCTGACTTCATTCAGCGATGATATTAGGTAATAAAATAAATGCTCTTTGCTGCTCTGTCATGCATTTGAATGACCAATGATTAGCCTGTGGTGTAGACTGTATCTAATTGATCCTTTTTTGGTATTATGTTATAACAGCAAATGCACGGCAGAATTTGGCTGTCATTGATGAAGATATTCCATGCTGTTCACAGAATTGTTGTGTTCTTTGGGTTGCATAGCAAATTAGAATAGGTCACTCGGGTACATATATCAGAAATAACCAGGAAGCCTCATATGATTGTGCACTTCCATGAGAGCTGCTTCTTGGCCTTTTGGCTAAGATCAAGTATGACGTGCTGCGCTTGGTTGAAATCATTAGGTTACATTTTAGCTTCATTTGAAGCAATTTTTAAAAGCGGGTTTTTGGCTAAGATGCAAATGAGATCAAACCAAGGAGGAGCCAAGTCTACTCCAATCAGCTTGGATTGTGTAGATCAAGCCCAAGACGGGGTGAGAGCCCTGTCTTATCAGCTTGGATCGGGAATGCCTCAACTGTTGAGACTCTGAATTGAACTTGAATTGATTGAATTGGAATAAAAACAAAATTGTAATGTTTCCAATCACAAAAACAAAACTTTCAAATGTGAGACCCTCAAAAAGACACAACAACAAGATTTTGAAACAAAACTACAGAAAACATAATGCACCTTTTTATTCACCGAAAATGTGAAACCTCTCCATACACCAGACCTGAGTCCCACATCATCCTCTGCTTCCCTTTTTCCCCCTCTCTCTCCTGAAAGCCTAGAAATTCCTACACCTGTTGGACTGACAAATGCTACACTTTGGGTCAAACTTTAAAGAGCTGCCAATTAAAGCAGCCAAAGTTAGTCTTGCACATGGAACAATCTGAACTACGTGCACTAATTCGGAGGAAATGATCGGATGATTTGACATGAGGGCTTTTCTTCATTCTAAATAACTTGTCCTCTCTACATGGAGCCTTTTCACTTATTTACATTTAACAAATTCTCAGATACAGTGATCTAGTTACAAATAGAATTTTTGTGACTCTTCCTCAGTGTACCCTACCCCCTCTCCTCTCTTGGATACAGTTCCACAGTTGCTAGTGGCCCTTCAGTACTTTTCCAAGTATTCATTCTTCACCTGATACCCTAAATGGTGAGTGTCAGCTAGGGTGTTTTTTATTTGAAGAGTTTTAATAAAACTTCTAAAACTTGCCTAATTTACAATCTTCAAACTGCAATAAAGCTCTCAAGTCCTATCAATCTATTTGTAGGATGGATCCATGCGGTATACACGCTCGTAGACACATTGGTTTTCGGTGGAAATTTCCTGCACAGCTTTAATATTCCTATGCAGCTTCATATCTATGGCATTGAGGATCGAACTCGGGTAAGTCATTGCTGTGATAATTCACTTTAATAAATGCAGACTACTAGGTATTTTCTCTGCTTACCTAAATGTGTTGTCTTTCTTGGAATACAGTTCCACCATACTTAGAACTTTCTGGATCATTAAGCACTCACTTTTAATGTAATTGTTTTGTGATTTTTTTTTTTAGGCAGGCAATTCAACTGTGTCATAGAATTCCTACATTGCAGAAGGAGGCCATTCAGCCCATTGAATCTGCACCAATCACAATCCCATCCGGTCTTTTTTCCTATAACCCCTCGTATTTACTCCCACAAACACATGGTGAAAACTCCACACAGACAGTGACCCAAGGCCAGAATTGAACCTGAGTCCTTGGCGCTGTGAGGCAGCAGTGCTAACCACTGTGTCATGTGCTGCCCTGTTGGTGAGGTAGAGGGGTAAAGTTATGATTTTGGCTAATCCTGATTCTGGTTCTTACCAGAAGTCCACACGTGCATTTATCAGTAGGAATCACAGGGTATCAATAAGGGATCTGAGCTTTTAGCTGACTTTTTCTTCATTCAGCAATGGGATAACTGATACCTCCAACCGGTGGCTGAACTGAACTAATTACCTGGCAACATCAGCTGGAGAATTCAACCTGTGACTGCTCTGCTGTGTGTGCCATGTATTATATTGAATGGTGCATTAATCTACTATGGAATGATCCTAGGAATTTTGAGGATCCTGTATTACAGTTGACTTCTCTTTCCATTCCCTTTAAATAATAACTTAATGGAAGTGTAGTTCGCAAGCTAAGCTTTGCACTAGCTAACTTATGTAGAATTAGAATATATTTGTGGTTAATGTTCAGAATGATCTTTTTAGTTCAAAGATACTTTTTGTAATGGTATTTGTAATACTTATTAGTCTTGCAACTTTATTTATAAGAAGGTATTTCTAGGAGGGGGGTAGGGGCTGAGACTGATAGCTTGGTAGAGAGCAAAATGGGAGATAGAGTAAGCTTGGATGAGAAGAAATACACCAGGGAGAAGGAGGTTCCGAGTGGGGTTGGAGGTCCGGAGTGTGTTTGTTTCAATGTGAGGAGCATAACAGGAAAAACGGATGAACTTAGGGCCTTAATGTTTGCGAGGAATTTGGATGTGGTTGCGGTGACGGAAACGTGGTTAAAGGAAGGGGATCAGTGGCAACTGAACATTCCTGGGTATAATTGTTTCAGGCGTGACAGAGGAGGGTCCAGAAGAGGTGGAGGAGTGGCGTTGTTAGTTAAGGAAAGCATCATGGCGGTGCAGAGGGAGGACAATACAGAGGAGTTAGGAGGGTGGAGTTGAGGAATAGAAAGGGGACGATTACTATGCTAGGGTGTATTATAGGCCACTGAACATCCCGCGGGTTGTTGAAGGAGGCATATGTAAAGACATTTTGGATAGGTGCAGAAAGAATAGAGTCGTTATAGTGGGAGATTTTAATCTCCCTAGGGTGGATTGGAAAGTACCGAGAGTTGGGGGTTTGGACGGGCAGGAATTTATAAAATATGTACTGGAAGGATCGTTGGAGCAGTATGTGGCTAGCCCGACTAGAGAAGGGGCTATATTGGATTTAGTTCTGAGTGATGAGCCAGGGCAGGTGGTTGATGTTGTAGTAGGGGAACATGTGGCTAACAGTGACCACAATTCTGTCTACTTTAGGGTACAGATGGAAAAGGATGCTTGTTGCCCTAGGGTAGGGTGCTGAATTGGGGGAAGGCTAACTACAGTCAGATTAGGCAAGAACTTAAGGAAACTGATTGGGAACGGTTGTTGGAGGGTAAGTCCACATGCTAGGCATGTGGGACTCTTTCAAGGGAATGCTGAAAATGTTGCAAGGTAGATATGTGCCAGGTAAGAGGAAAGATGGGAAAGGTAGGATTAGAGAGCCGTGGATTACTAGGGATATTGAGGACTTGGTTAGGAAGAAAAGAGAGGCGTATGAAAGGTCAAAGCAGCTGGGAACGGGAACAGCTTTGGTGGAATACAGAGAGAGTAGGAGGGAGCTCAAACGGGGAGTTAGAAGGGCAAAAAGGGGGCATGAAATTATTTTGGTGGATAGGATTAAGGAAAATCCAAACGCTTTTTACTCCAATGTTAGGAACAAAAGGGTGGTTAGAGGAAAAATCGGACCTCTTAGGGACAGAGGAGGGGAACTGTGCTTAGAGCCCGAGGGAATGGCGGAGATCCTGAATGAATACTTTGTGTTGGTATTCACGAAGGACAGGGGCTTGTTGACAGCTCTGTGTCTGAGGAAGCTGTGGACCAGTTGAGGGAAATATCCATACCGAGGGAGGAAGTGTTAGAGCTTCTAGGTAGCATTAAAACTGATAAATCTCTGGGGCCTGATGGCATTTATCCCAGACTGCTTAGGGAGGTTGAGGTGAAATTGCTGGGCCTCTGACGCAAATCTTTGTCTCTTCTTTGGACACAGGTGAGGTCCCAGAGGACTGGAGAATAGCTAATGTTGTACTGTTGTTTAAAAAGGGTAGTAGGGATAACCCTGGAAATTATAGGCCGGTGAGTTTGACGTCAATGGTAGGGAAGCTGTTGGAGGGGATTCTTAGAGATAGGATGTATAGGCACTTAGAGCGTTGCGATCTGATTAGGGATACGCAGCATGGATTTGTTAAGGGGAGGTCGTGCCTTACGAATCTGGTAGAATTTTTTGAGGAGGTGACGAAAACGGTGGACAAAGGGCGAGCCGTTGATGTCGTCTATATGGATTTTAGTAAGGCGTTTGACAAAGTCCCTCATGGAGGTTAGTTGAGAAGGTCAAGGCTCATGGGATACAAGGAAAGGTAGCTAGATGGATAAGTAACTGGCTTGGTAATAGGAGACAGAGAGTAATAGTGGAAGGGTGTTTTTCTAGCTGGAGGTCGGTCACTAGTGGTGTGCCGCAGGGCTCGGTACTGGGACTCTTCTATTTGTAATATATATAAATGACTTGGAAGAGGGAGTAAGTGGAGTGATCAGCAAGTTTGCAGACGATACAAAGATGGCTGGACTTGCGGATAGTGAGGAGCATTGTCAGGCGATGCAGCAGGACATAGATAGGCTGGTACCTTGGGCAGATAGATGGCAGATGGAATTCAATCCTGATAAATGTGAGGTGATGCATTTCGGGAGAAAGAATGTAGGGGGGGAGGTATATGATAAAGGGTAGACCTATTAAGAGTGTAGAAACGCAGAGGGACCTGGGGGTGCAGGTGAACAAGTCTCTGAAGGTGGCAGAGCAAGTGGAGAAGGTTGTGAAGAAAGCATATAGTATGCTAGCCTTTATAGGAAGGGGTAGAGAGTACAAGAGCTGGCCTTTAATGTTGCAGTTGTATAAAACGCTGGTTAGACCTCATTTGGAATACTGCGTCCAGTTCTGGTCGCCTTACTACCGGAAGGACGTGGAGACTCTGGAGAGAGTGCAGAGGAGGTTTACCAGGATGCTGCTTGGTATGGAAGGTCTGAGTTACGAGGAGAGGTTAGGCAAATTGGGACTGTTTTCCTTAGAAAGACGTAGACTCAGAGGAGATCTAATAGAGGTGTACAAGATTATGAGGGGTATAGATAGAGTAAACAGGGTTAAACTTTTTCCTAGGATGGACTCGAATAGCACGAGGGGTCATGGGCTTAGGGTGAGGGGGGGTAAGGTATAATTTGGATGCTAGAGGGAGTTTTTTCACACAGAGGGTGGTGTGGGTATGGAATGCGCTGCCAAGTAAAGTGGTGGACGCAGGTACTCTGGAGTTATTTAAGAAATACTTAGATGGGCACATGAACAGAATGGGAATGGAAGGGTATAGAAAACTGATTTAAAATAGGGATCATGAGCCTTGGGAGTCCCTGGGAAGTGTGTAAATAGATGATATTGCTGTACTTGTTTTTATCCTACAGGTGCTTTGGTTTACCTTGTTGTCTAACGAGGGGCATACACGCGATGGGTCGTGAGAGGGCTGCTCTTGGATTTTTTTTGAGAGTATCCTAGTGCTTCATGTCATTAGTGTACGCTTGACTTGGACCATTTGATGGGCAACATGACAGCTCAGTGACTATCGCTGTGCTGTGCAGATGCATGGATTTGGGCCTGTGTCTGTGGGAGTTTGCACATTCTCCCCGTGCTGACGTGGGTTTTCTCCAGGTGCTCTGGTTTCCTCCCACATCCCAAAGATGTGCTCTTAGGCTAATTGGCAAAATTCTCCCTAAATTGTCTCAAATTTGGTTTTTTAATCCATAGATCTATAAACATAGACAGGGATCACAGGTAGAGGTGGGAACATCGGGGTGGCGGCACGGGCTTGTTGGGCTGAAGGGCCTTTTTCCCGTGATGTTTTGTTCTTTGTTCTAAATGCCCACCAAGTTTCGGAGAATATTTCTAAAAACAACTGCTGCATTTTTAAGAAAACAAAATGAAATTTTTGTTTTGATGAAGGAAAGGGTTTAACATGTTTATTGATTCTCCTAAAGCTTTATCTCTTCCACAGAAGATTCTTGCCTATTTTCTTTTCTTTTTGAAGGCATTTTTCCTCCAATTTGATAGCAAAGGCAGAAATGATCTGCAACAGGAGACAATGAATTTCAGAAAAACGTTACAACATTAATTTATGATCAAACTAAGTGAATTTCCATTGTTAATATCAGTTAGCTAATACCAGTGCTGGCATATCTCAGTGGCTCCAGTCTCACTGCTGTGCATGACTCAGTGACACAGCCTAGAAAATGCACCTTGATGGATGTTTGGTGAAAACCCGATCAAGCTTAGCTGTGTTCAGACATTCGTTGTTTTGATTCAGGCGTGAACAAGAATTATTTTGATCAAGGCCGGTGGCACCCATTCATCTGTAACTGGAAGATGATACTTTCAGGAAAAGGTGCCATAAAATAAACTTTGCTTTACATCAATGTAAAAGCCATGTGGAAACTCACTGAAAAGAATGATAAGCACGTACCTCTAGAATTTACGACATTGTGAGGACTGGTGAACTACCCCCTCCATTTGTGAATCTTAGCCATACAACAGCTATTACTCCAACTCTAACTAATGTAGTTGATGTCTGCATCATAACCCAAAATGGAAATCAGCTAAGCTCAACCAAGAAAATGCTGCCCCTTGGGCAAATTGACATCAGGTCCAATGCAATTGGCAGTTTTTTCAAGTTACTATCGAGTTTGGCCTGCTGGGGCTGCTTCCCCGTGTTTCACAAGGGGGTATTATTTAAACTATCGCTGATAAACACAACCTTTTCTCCAATTCCTCTTTAATTAGTTTTCAATAAGTTAGGCATATCACATCCAAAGATGGAACATGTCCAAATACCAAAATGCAATTGGCCCCAAGGGGAGGGTTTCAGATTAATGATACTTGACCTGTAGTTAAATTAGAACTGCAAGGGAGCAAGTTTGTGCTGGTTCTTCAGATAAGAAGTTATGTTGTATAAGGGTAGTTAGGACACAGTCAAACAAGGGAGTAATGAATATTTCAAACTATATGCCAAGTGAGTATTTTCATAGATGCATTGTTAGACCACCATTTAGTCATGATGCGAGTTAAACTGAATTCTATATCTTCATTCTATACTTTAGGGAGCTTTTTTCTTTTATGGCCATTGTGCTGTTGATTTGCAAACCTTCCTCCAATTATGGTTAGACTTTGACTTGTATGAAATTAAGGATGATTTATCTGTTGAATAGAAAATTCTCATTTGCACACCTATATCACCTGCCTCCAGAAACAGTTTAAAGATGGATTCCCAAGTGGCTGAGGAGCCAATGGTATGAAGTTACCATCTGTAGGATTATGACTGAATGCTTCTAAGTCAGAATCCTGTCTAAAGGAAACAGGGTTCAAAGATGGATTCCCAAGTGTGCACTTCAAAAAAAAGACTGATTTTTAGCCTCCAGTCCTTGTCGACCTTGTTCTATGTTACCTGCCACTCAAAAGCAAAGTAAAGCAGAAAAGGACAATAGAGAGACAGAGAATAGAAAGAGACATAGAAGAGGAGAGAGGTGGACAGAAACCACAATGTTAAAATGACACAGGTAAAAGAGAGACATGTAACATCTTGGAAGAGCCTCCATTGTGTCCACTGCTTGCATTATGTATCTATCCGTCTGTAACTCTCTTTGTGTATCTTGGCGAGAGAGTTTACTAGCCACTTCCTCAGGATAAAAATGCCTTTCAGTTTGTTTTCTGCATGCTTCCGAGCTACATGATCTGTCGCATCTGTTTGATTCTATTCCTCCTGTAGGGTAAGCACACTCAAGGTAGAGATGTATCATTATATAGAAGTCAAAATGAAGGCAGTTATTACTTTGCTCATTGGGATATGTGATTACTGCACAGTAACTAAGGATCATAGATAAGACCTGTGGCATTTTGGCATTCACACAATATTAACATTCAAAGACTGGATAATTCAGACATTCTAATGTCAAATCTGAGGTCTGAATCCAGATATATTTTCATTTTTATCATCAACTCATTAAATAAGTTGCAATATTAATATATCATAAAGCAATTAGATAAATAGTTATTTATAAACTCCAAGCTAATGTACTTTGCATCATTAAAAATTTATGCTCCATTTTTAAAAAGATGATGGAACTTGAAATGGTCTTGCATCGTGTAATTTTTTTGAAACTTTCATTCTTGTGAATTTTCATACTGTACACCAAGAAAAGAATATACACATAAGATTTTAACACTCTTCCTCTTGATCAAGTGCTGGCAGCTATTTTGTTACAAATTTTGTTTAGTGTGTGATAACTGACCTCTTAAATTGGCCTGTTCTGATTGGAAGCAGGTCACAATAATCTTGATTTATAGAAACTGTTTACTACAATTGGTGTGCAGAGGACTGCTGTACAGAATGTGTTTTGCTAGCTGTTCATAAAACTGAGTAATTGTTCTTGGAATGTTAGTCATTAATGCAACAAAACAACAATGTCTGAAAGAATGCTAAAAATACCTTAGAAGGATATAGTGTATGTGCACATCATGTTGCCATCAATAATCTCAAACTCTCAACTTTGAATTCTGAAGTAGACCAATTGTTCAGTTACAGTCTTTAGTTTGCTAATCCTGAGTTATTGTTCAACATTAATGCCAAAAGCAGGGATTTGAGCAATCATCAGCATAATAGATTGTGTCTCTTACTCAAGAGTGAAATCTTAAACTTGAATTCATCATGAATATTATCCCAACTCTCTTCACCACTGGATTAAGTCTTTAAGAAATTAATTGCAAAGTGTCTTTTGGCTCATAAGACATGATCACTGTAAATTCACTTTGTGATTTAATAATGGTTTGCTGAGTTGGTGCAGCAATTGCTAAAGTACTGGTAAGTTTTGCTTACAGTTCCCTGAAAGACAAGTTGCTGATTTCAGCTTGGCTTGAGGAGCCATACCCCATCAAGAAGTTCATATTCAAAGGAGATAGGAATACAGAAAATTGTTGGGAAGATTAAACCAGAGTTTACAACACGAAGAGTGGCTCTTTGATCCATCATATCTGCATCAAGCATCTATCAATTCTAATCCTATTTTCTAGTTCTTGGTCCATAGTCTTGTTAGTTATGATGTTTCAAGTGCTCATCTAAATATTTCTTAAATGTAATGGGGGTTCCCACTTCTCCAATCCCTTTCAGGTAGTGAGTCCCAGTTCCCCCCACTTTAGATCAAAAGGTTTCTCCTTTAGTCCCCTCTTGGGTGGCATTGTTAGCACTGCTGCCTTACAGTGCCAGGCACCCAGGTTCCATTCCAGCTTCAGGTCACTGTCTGCATGGAGTTTGCACATTTTCCCTCCATCTGTGTGGATTTCCTCAGGGTGCTCAGGTTTCCTCCCACAGTCCAAAAATGTGCGGGTTAGATTGATTGGTCATGTTAAATTATCCCTTTGTGTCAGGGAGATTAGTAAGTTAAATATATGGGGTTATGGGGATAGGACCTGGATGGGATCATTATCAGTCCATGCCTCTTTCTGCATGGTAGGGATTATCTGATTGTTTTATGAAATGCCTTGCCCCCTTACCTTAAATCTATGTCCCTTGGATATTGACCGTTCTACTAAGGGGGGACATTTCCTCCTGTTTACCCTATCTTTGCCATTTATTTTGTGGACCTCAATCAAGTCTTTCCTCAACCTTAAAAGTTCTTAAAAAAAAACTAAACTATTATGTTGTTTTGAAAATTCTGCTCATTGGACTATTGTTAATGGGCCTTTTAATTTGGATGTTCTGTCAGGGTTTAACTTGCTCATAGTAAAGGAAACTCCAGTTTCTTGCTTGGTTGGGACAATGAAAGATTTGTTCTGGTTTCCACAGCCAATTAATGAAAGACTTTGACACTTCAAAAAAGTTTGAATTAGTCATTGAAAATGCCATCAATGGAATTTACTACCAATGGAAATGGGTTCATTTAATTCCAAACAGTAACATTAATCCAGATGATTGAAAATTGCCCTGCCTTGTACACCAGGTACTACGACAAAAATGTGCACAATTTTATACATTAAATCCCTTCTGAACACACTGGGGAGAATTCACATTAGGTTCTCCCAATATCTCCATAATTTTGTTGATGGCTCCAACAGAAATACTGATTAAATAACTCTTCAGTCACTTGCCCAATTTTTAGTGAAGTCCAAGTGAAATGGAGCAGCAAACTTTGATCAAAGATTGTTATTTGTTCCTAAATGTTGTACTATTGTTTTTTTCCTTCCAAATTCCTCCAAATTGCTCTTCCACCAACCCCACCAAAGAAGCTACCATCTGGCTTCTGGTTCTAAGGTGCACACTGCACCATATTCAGCAGTGGGGGAAACACACTCATTTCTTTCAGAACATTGAGTTAATATGCAAATCTCAGCTCTCCCCTTCTTATTTGTAAAATTCTGGTACTGTGTATTTTAGATACTGCATTTTATGAACTTAAACTGGTGCAAACTCACAAAGTATTTTTGAGCACTTATGTTCTTAATCTTGTCGGTCCTCCAGCAGTGTCATTTTGAGTGTTGTAACAAATTGCTTCTAAAAATATTTACAGACCTTCTGGATGATGTCTGTCTCTGCTAACTAGCAAACCAGTATGACTTGAAGACTTCTTGAATTTTAATAACTTGAATATTCATTCTGTTTTCCTGTTTAATCCACGCAGCAAACTTACTAAAAATGTAATTATTGCCATCTTTGTATATTGAATTATGTGTTAATTCAAGCAGACAGTGAAACAACAATGCATGCTTGTGTGCACTGCCTCATAATGAAGCATAGGCTAATGTAAGTCATTGTATTTCACAGAATTGATTCCCTCACCCCAACAAATAAACCATTGATGTGAAATGCTTTTACACTGTATGAATTTGATTTTTAAAAACAAGTATGTGCAATCTACCATTACATATTAACCTAAAATAAATATGCACTCAAGAAATGATTTGGCTGTGTTCTCCTTAGTCATTGCCACTCTCCACAATGGCAATTGTAGTAGTTCTCTGCTGTGCCTGCACTTGTAGATTCATTTTCACATTCTCCTTTACCATAAGCTGCATTCTGCTGTATAAAGGTTCCTTGTTTTTCAGGTTAATGCCAAGTTCCGTTATCCTTTCTACTATGAAATGTGCTGGTATGTCCTGGAAAGATATGTGTTCTGTTTGACAAAACGGTCTCATCTCACCAAACAATACCAGAGGGAATCAATGTTAATTGGTAAGCAGCCGTCAGTAGTATGTGTTAATTGGTAAGCAGCCGTCAGTAGTACGTGTTCACATCAGGTGTTTCAGGCTATTATTTCTTAAATATTCACAAATGGATAAAGGGTTGTTAGAAAATTCCACAAAATATGCATTGTCTTTCAGCAGACTAACAGTAGCTGATTGGAAGGAAGTATTTAATGGCCCAACTAGTTTATCAAATGGCAGTTGCATAATTTTAGCAAGGTTTCTGGTATGCCTCAAGTCAGGTATCAGCAACTGGGGAAGTACTGAGAAAGGAAGTGGAAACCAAGCTACTGCTGATGCTTGTGTTTGATAATAGTAATGCAGCAATTTGTTTATCTGAGCTGGATGCAGATAGAATTAGACCAGATGAAACTGGAATCCCTGATGCATTTGAGGCTCAGATATGAAAACTGGTTACTTGGTTGAGCATGACTTGTACCATGAAATGACACTTAAGAATCAGCTTGAGAAGAAAAGGGCCAAAGATAGAAATAGAATTAAATTAATTAGCAGAAAATAATTCATTACCTCTCCTGACCCAAGCTTGGACAACACTAATACAATTACTAATTAGACCAATTGCCATTTAGTAGTGGCTTTTTCCTCCCCTGAGGACGACATAGCCTTTTTCTCAATGCTGTTTCCTTCTCGTCCTTTTGAACGATCCAGTTTTTAGATGGAGTGGGCAGCTGCTGTCTGTTCTCAGACATTGTCATTGATTTTGTTGCTTGAGATGCCACAGGACTCTCAGGAATAGGCAGATGAAAGTTCCCTTATCGATCGCTATAAAAATGATATTTGAAATTTATTTGCAGTTATGTGTTTATAATTGGCTGAGCAGGGTGTAGTTAATTTACTGTTATTTATTATGTTCTCTCTAGTTCCTTTTCTCTTTTTCTCTTCAAATTAAAGCGTAAAAAAATTCATTAGTCTTCACTACAAATTTCTGTGACGGTGCATTTGAGTAATTCTGCTGTTTGCTTTCTCTTTTCATTTCAAACCCCTGGTTCGTATGTTACAGATGGTTATCTAATTCTGCTTTGAAAGTAAAACAGAAAATGCTGGAAAATCTCAGCGGGTCTGACAGCATCTGAGGAGAGAGAAAAGAGTGTCTTGTGTCTGGATGAGCTGCTGAGAGTTTCCAGCAATTTCTGTTCTTGTTTGATTTCAGCATCTGCAGTATTTTGCTTTTATCAGTTTTGAAAGTCCCTATTGTAGCCTCCAGCAGATGTTCAGACAGTGTATTGCAGATTCTAACTAATTGCTAATAAAAGGCTTTTCCTTATTTTACCATTGCTTCTTTTCCCAGTCACATTTTTTTATATTGGTGTTGTTTAGTTCTTGACCCTTTTGCCAGTGGGAGTGAAAGAAAATTTGCACGCATCAAACTTGAAAATTGTTGTCAGTTCTCTATGTAGCTTGCTCATGTTGGTGCTATTTTGAGTCACTGCAAGGGAGAGCATGTTGATGTACTAAATTGGCTTTAGTACTTCTGACAGATCATCAGAGGATGCCATTGCACCAATGGTAGATTAGGAGTTCCTTTTTAACTAAAGTTCTCCATCCTTCTGTTGTGTTGGTCTCAGTTGTCAACAAGCAAGAAAGGCATATGTCTGTAACACTCATAATTAGAAATATTTTAAGGTGGTTTATTTACCATTTGCACCATGTTTTAATCCAATTAAACTGTAAAGGTGTGAAATTGTGACCAAATTTATGCCAATTCTATATTCATTGTATAACACTGCCAAACCCAAAGTTAGCTCATAGACTAGTTTCAGTGAGACCAACTCAAAGTAATGTATTGGAATACAAGTTCCATTTTAGCAGTTGAAACTGGTAAAGCCTCTCAATTTATCATAGATTTGCAATATCACAATGTGCATAAATTAATTAATCTGCCCCAAGATAGTAGTCCAAATACTATCTTCCATGCCTTGGCTCAAAAGACTGAACCTGACATCAGTAATTAATTATGAATGGCTGTGGCTGCTGACTTAAACTGTGAACATGAGGCACTCTAATTTCTTTCAAAACTGGGAGTGTCTGTGCGGGTGGACAGGAGATCCCTTGCTCTTTTTGATAGTGCCAGATCTTTTGTGCCCAAATGTGAGGGAAGATAAGGTCTTGCTTTAATGTTTTAGCTGAGCAACAGCATCTCTGACAATGTAGTGTTGCCTTAGTTTTGCATTGAAGTATTATTTTATTTAACCTATTCAAGTGTCTGGACTGGGGCTTACGACAATGACCTCCTGATTTGAAGACCAAGCTGCAACTACTGATCCAAAGTTGACATTAAGGCAGCATGAGGAAGTTACAGAACTATTAACCTACAGTTAAGAGATCTCCTGTATGAGATCTTTCTTGATAGCTATCATAGTGCAAACCAGGTTATGCATTGCAGTCTTTTCCGGTTTCTCTTTGTAGTCTCCTGGTGGCCTTCCACTAGGGCTCTGATGGACTTTCAAGACTCGCCCAATGATATGTTTTAGCTAGGTTGAGTTTGCTTGCATCTAAAGTGTTATTTCACTATATTCATGGTGCAAAATAGGCAGAGGTTCAGCATGATAGTACCGCAGTTCAGTGTCTGATTGCCACACAGTTGACTCCAATTAAGAGGACTTTAATGATTGGAAAGTACTGCAGATTAGTTATTCTTGTCCAGCACTGCAACATCCTTTTTCATGACAACACAAGATTTGCTGTACTATTGGTTTTCTTCTCTGGTTGGGAGTGGTAAAATGAGCTGATCCACAGCTCAGATAAATGTTAACCCCTGGCAAGGGAAAGCAAAAATCAGTCCAGGTTCTTGCTTTTGACTACTGTTCCAAGATCTTGACGAGGAAGTGTGGGCTTTAAATGGGAGTAGTATTGGGCTCAGATGTGATAGCCTCTTAAACAGTCAGTTATTCACCAGTGCTTGGTACTTGAAACTGATTTTCTAAAATCATTGGATAATCAACATTTGACATTCTTATATAAAAATGTGTTGAAAGGGTGGCTTAGGTATTGACAGAGATAAAGATGTTTGGAGAGTTTGTGCTAATACTGCAACTGAAATGTTTTTCATTGTTGTTGCGATTCCCTGTGGCGACATGTGGGTGTATCAATATGAGGAACTTGCAGCATTCTATTAATAATGTGCCAGAAAAAAAATCACTCCTACAAGCAGGTTCTTTTAACCTCTTGCGGTTAGAGTTTTGAAAATATTTGGTACAGTTGTACTGATGGTATAATCAAAACTGCCAAGAATGGTAACTGGAATTTTTTTTTGCATTGTTACATTGCAAGGTTTGGAGGGACATGACTGATGTCCTCGCACTGTGGAAAACTCCATCAGGGCATAACCTGGGAGAGCAATAATTGGGCCTGCATGTTCTTCCCAAGGGAATATAAAAATAGAAGGTTTTTACTGCTGATCAATACTTAGACTTCCAATTTTGTATCTTGAGATGCGTATGTTGGGTTTATTCCTAGTTTCCTTAATGTAATCACTTATTAATATTACCCTTTATTTAACTTCAGCAAAACTTTCCTTTTCTTGATTAGTGTGGGACATATTACATTTATGTTTAAATATTGTCAGATACAGAGAAGAAACCAAATACAGAGAGTCCTTCATCAGATTCCCGGTTAGACATGGATGAAGAATCTTCTGATGTACGTTCCAAGGAGGAAAAGGATGAGACAAGAGACAAAATGAGCCTTCAGAGCACGAAAGTATTTGGTGACGATTCACCTTCTCCTAACAGTGTACATTCAGAAGGAAATGAAAGCTCTGGGAAGACACAGAAAATGGCAAAGCGTTTAAAGCGGACTTTGTCCAATGAGTCAGATGACAGTACCAAGTCACCAATGTTGACAGATTGTCCAAAGACACCGAGTGGATCCCCTGACCCCTCTCAGCCAGTGTCTGAGGGGTCTAACAAATGGATTCATCTTACAGAGTTTGAGTTGAAAGGGTTAAAAGCACTTGTTGAAAAACTGGAGTCCTTGCCAGAGAATAAAAAGTGTGTTCCTGAAGGGATTGAAGATCCTTACGCCCTTCTGGAGGATATGAAGGTTAGTGTTGTGAAATGTTTTCAAAGGCTTTGACGCAATTGTTTATCTGTTCGGAGCACACCATTTTAATCAAATGCCAGTCATGTTATCATTTCTGATTACAAGTGGCACTTATCCTGTGTTTCAATTTACATTTTATTAATAATGTGACTAAATTAGTAAAAAGCACAATGTATTAGTCATCTTTTGAGATCCAGGAGATTGACAAAATAAATCAAAAATTCCTTCAATGCTCTTTAAATTTGATAATTAGGACTTAATGTGTCAGTGAGAATTAGGAAAATCCCATCAGTTTGCTAAATATGACAGAGCTTCTTTGGGTTTAGAAATTGTTAGCCTCTACTGCTTAATTATTCTGTTGGATTTACAGCAACTCAACTTCAATAATTTGACATACATCTGCCAAATGAAATTCTTGTCAATACTGTGAGAATATGTCTTAAGATTTCTTTGTATAAATGAGCAAGTCTCTTGTGTACCCGAACATGTGCCAGTGTGTGGCGACTGGGAGATTTTCTCAGTGACTTCATTGCAATGTTAATGTGAGCCAACTTGTGACACTAATAAACAAACTGAAATAACTGTGGAACCTTATCCTAGGGTGGCACAGTGGTTAGTACTGCAGCTTCACAGTGCTGGGGACCTGTGTTCAATTCTGGCCTCAAATGAGCACATTCTCCCTGTTGTCTGCATGGGTTTCCTCTGGGTGCTCTGGTTTTGGCTATGCTAAATTGCCCATATTGTCAGGGAGATTAGCAACATCAATATGTAGTGTTACAGGGATAGGGCTTGATGCGCAAATGGCCTTCTTCTGTACTGTAGGGATTCTATGATTTTTATACAGTCTGTAAGCACTTGAAACAGCAATTTTCTAACCTTTTTTGTTTTCTTAACTGAGCGACTTTCTGGTATGAAAATTGTTTTCTGGTATGAAAATGTTTTCTGGTGTCGAAACTCCAAGCGTAACCATATGATAACAGAATCATAGGCTGGTGGTCTCTCCTCCCTATTCATAGGTCATGGGAGATTAAATAAAAACACTAGTTGTCTCAAGGATGTACAGATTAGGACTGAATTTGTTTGGCAGCATAACCCTTGTGGATTAGCATGGAATAGATTAGCCCATTTCTAGCTATCAACAGGACTTTCCAGTCACATGTTTGTGAAGTGGGAGGTTTAGGGAAGCATCTGACTAGCTCAGAAAAATGTCACTTGCTTGGAGAGCACGAATACTCCATTTACTGCAAGCTTGTGTGTTCTTGGTCCCAGTATCTAACATGGTGTATGTTTGGAGGCCAGTTAGATGAGGAGCACCTGCCTGCTATACTGCCATTAACCCCACATACACATCACATAGATATTAATTTTTATATTTGTTCTCTGTATGTTATAAATTAGACTTTGAAGTAATGAGAGTGACTTTGTTGAAGCAGCAGCATGTAGTGCAATCCATTGGGGTGAAGAAACAGATCTTACTTAGTCCATCCAGCCTTTCGCCTCAGGTCTCTGAGCTGACCTCTTGCATATCCCCAATTTTTTTTTTAACTCCACCATTGAAATTTCCTCCATCTAAATAATGGGAAGACTGAAACTTTAGCCTTCATTCCTTAGCTGGCTTCATCAATTACTTCACTCAATGGGTCGTGAATCTTCGTAATTCTGTACGCCAGAGGATTGTGGATGCTCCATTCATGAGGGTATTTGTGGCTAGGATAGATATGTTTCTCAGATAATGAAGAGATATGAGGAGCAGGCAGGAAAATGGAGTTGGAGCCCAAGATCAACTATGATTATATTGAATGGCACATAGGGCCATATGGTCTACTCCTTCTGTTATGTTCTTTCCTCACTGCCTGAGGCTGAACCAGGTAGTCCGCATCCTCATTTGGATTGAGTTTCCATCAATGTATCTGCCCCATTTCCAAGACTGTCTTTGTCCATCGCAGGTCTCTGCCCCTGCCTCAGCTTTTCTGCTGATCCATGCTTTTCTTACTTCCAGACTTGACTGTGCCAGTATTTTCTTCTTTGGCCTGTCGTCTTCCATTAATGTGAATTCAAAATTTGGTGGGCATGTGAATTGTAAGGAGGATGCAAAGTGATTTCGAGGAGATTGAAATGGACTAAGTGAGTTGGTAAAAGCTTTGCAGATGGAGATATAGTAGAAAATTATCCAATTTAATATGAAAAACAAAAATGCAGATTGTTTCTTAAATGGGGGGGAGACATTGGAAAGTGTTGATGTCTGGAAGGACCTGGGTGTTCTGGTCCATAACTCGTTGAAAGCTAACAATGTACGTGCAACGAACAATTACGAAAGCAAGTTGTATGTTAGTCTTGCAAGTGGATTTGAGTACAGGAGTAAGGAAATCTTCCTGCAATTATATAGAGCTTTAATGAGACCACTCCTAAAGTTGTTATATGCAGTTTTTATGTTCTCACCTAAGAAAGGGATTTACTAGCCAGTGCAACAGAGGAAGTGCAACAAAGATTTAACAGACTAACACCTCAGATGGTGGGATTGCCCAATAAGGAATGATTGAGGAAACTGGGCCTGTACACTGTAACGTTTAGAAGAATGAGAGGTGATCTCATTGGTGTACAAATTCTTACACCAGGGTTGGACAGAGTATTTGCAGGGAGAATGTTTCCCTGGTTGTGGGAAGGGGGTGTCTAGAACCAGGGATAGTGTCTCAGAATAAAAGATCATTCAGGACTGAACTGAGGAGGGGCTTCTTTAGTTAAAGGGCAGTGAATCATTGGAATTCTCTACCCAAGAGGGCTGTGCAGGTTCAGACATTGCATGTGTCCAAAACAGAGGTTGATAGATTCTTGGACGTCAGTGACATAAAGGGATAGTGTGACAAAAAAGTGATAGAAGGATGATGTAGGAAGATGCCATTGACCTAGATCAAGTTGAATGTGGACAGGCTTGAAGGCTGAATGGCCTGGTTTTGCCTCTCTTTATCCATAACTCCGCTGCTCCTATCCTAACTTGTTAACAGCCGACTTTTAAAAGACTTCCATATATTGGATATGGATTTACCTTCAAACAGCTACTCCTAGTCTACATTCTTAGCTCCTATTATTGTCATGGTTAGCCTTTCCCTAGTTTAGTACTTTCTCTCTAGAACTATTACCTTTTTCTACAAGTATTCCATTTGCCTTCCTAATTATTTGCTGTGACAGCATGTTAAATTTGTGCTTCATGTATGATCTCTCTGTAGTGCTGCACTCTTTAGACGCTCTGTATTTAAATAATGTTTTGCATTTCTATTCTTCCTTCGAAAGTGGATAATCTTACATTTCTCTCATTATTCTCTCACGTGCCAAATTTATGTCCACTGACTGAACCATTTATAGAATCATGATGATTTTGATTGTATAATGCTTTTTTAAATGTCTTGCTTCTATTTCCCTAATAATGAATTCTAGCATTTTCTCAATGGCATCAAATTTCTAAACTGGGGGAAGGTTGATTTTAATAAAATCAGATATGATTTAGCCAGAGTAGACTGGGAGCAGACACTTTTAGATAAATCTGTGACATAGCAGTGGGACTATTTAGGAAAGAAATAGGGTGCATACAGGGCCAATATATTCCAATAATGAAAAAGAGTGGCACCAACAAGTTGAGTGCATGCTGGATATTGAGAGATAAACCGCATTGCACAGAGATAAAAAGGGAGGCTTATAGCAGAAATCAAGAGTGCAAAACAGCAGAAGCCCTAGAGGAGTATAGAATGTGCAAGAGGGAACGTAGAAGTGAAGTTTGGAAAGCAAAAAGAGGACCTGAAAGAATCCTGGCAGGTAAAGGAAAATTCTGCGTGGTTTTAAATATATTAAGGGCAAAAGGATAACTAGGGAAAGAGTAAGACCATTAAGGACCACCGTGGTAATTTGTGTGTGGAGCCGGAGGATGGAGGTTGGTTTCTAAATGAATACTTTGTCTCAGTACTCATTAAGGAGAGAGAAATCAGGGAGAAGGACTGTGATACAATTAAAGAAAGTAACATAGAAAGGAGATTCTGAGTGGCTGAAAAGTCTGTCAAGGCCAGTTGAAATGTATTCCAGACTGTTGAGGGAGGCAAGGGAAGAAATAGCAGGGGTGTTAGCAAGTTTCAAGATGTCTTCTCTAGCCAGAGAGGAAATGATGTGGAGATGCCAGTGTTGGACTGGGGTGAACACAAAAGAAGTCTCACAACACCACGTTAAAGTCCAATAGGTTTTCTGGTGTTGTGAGACTTCTTACAGGAGGTGCCGGAGGACTGAAGGACAGCCCATGAGGTACAGTTGTTCAAGAAGGGGGAAATCAGGAAATTACAGGCCAGTTAGTCTAACCTCTGTGTGGGGAAACTAGTGGAAACAATTCTGAGAAACAATTAATCTGCATTTTGGAGAGGCAGGGATTAATCAAGAACAATCAGCGTGGTTTTGTTTAGACATGATTAAATTTTTCAAAGTGATCAGATGTGTAGATGAGGGCAATACATTTGATGTAGCCTTCTTGGACTTCAGCAAGGTTTTTGGCAAGGTCCCACGTGAGAGACTGATAGTGAAGGTAAGAGCTCATGGGATCCAGGAAATTTGACAGATTGGATATAGAATTGGCTGAGTGGCAGAAAGCAGAGGGTGATAGTCGAGGGTGTTTTTTGGACTGGAAGACTGTGTCCAGTGGGATCCTGCTGGGACCACTGTTGGGACCTTTACTTTTTATGTTTTTTGTAAATGATTTAGACTTGAATGTAGAAAGGTTTACCAACAAGTTCTTGGGTGATATGAAAATTGGTAGCATGATAAATAAGTGAGGAGGAATGTCTTGGATTGCAGATGGATATAGATGGATTCATCAGATGGGTTGATCAGTGGTAAATAGAAATTCAATCCAGATAAATGTGAGGTGATGCAGGACAACAAGACATGGTGAATGTCAGGGTCTTACCAAGCAAGGAGGATCAGTGGGACGTGTACACTAGTCCCTTAAGATAGCAGGACAGGTAGATAAAGTGGTTAAGAAGGCATATGGTATACTCTTAGGCTAATTGGCAAAACAAATTCTCCCTAAATTGTCTCAAATTTGGTTTTTAATCCATAGATCTATAAACATAGACAGGGTTCACGGGTAGAGGTGGGAACATCAGGGTGGTGGCATGGGCTCATTGGGCCGAAGGGCCTGTTTCCCGTGCTGTTTTGTTCTTTGTACTTGCCTTTATTTGCAGGGGCATAGAGTTTAAGAACAGGAAGGTTATGCTGGAACTGTATAAGATTTGTTAGGCCACGGTTAGAGTATTATGTACAATTTTGGAATCCACATGATAGGATATGATAGTACTGGAAAGGGTGCAGAGGAGATCTATCAAAATGTTGCTTGGGTTGGAGAGTTTTAGTTATGACAGTAGTTGGATAGACTGAAGTAGAGGAAACTGATGGGGGCACATAACAGAGATGGATAAATTGAGGGGCATAGATAGAACAGACAGAAGAAACTTCTCCCCTTGGTTGAGGGATCAATGAATGGGGTGGTGAGGGTTAGATTTAAGTTAAGGGCAGGAGGTTTAGAGGGAATGTGAGGAAAATGTTTTTCACCCAAAGGGTGGTGGGAGTCTGGAACTTATTGCCTGATAGAACATTTAAGAAGTATTTAGATGTGTACTTGCGATGCCAAGGCATACAAGGCTAAGGATCAAGTGCTGGAAGATGAAATTAGAATAGTTGAATAGTTTGTCTTTGACTGGTACAGATGCGATGGACCAAATGGCCTTATCTGTGCTGTTGACCTCTGACTTTGACATGCTCAGTTAACTGACTCATAATTTCCTACTTTCTATCTCACCCATTTCAACATAGGGGTGTTATGTTTGTGATTTTCCAGTTAGGGTCTTTCCAGAATCTAAGGAATATTTTTAAGGCAGAGGTGGATAGACTCTTGGTCAGCAAAGGGGTGATGGGCTATTGAGGGTAGGCGGGATGCAGATTTGAGGTTACTGTCAGACCAGCCATGATCTTATTAAATGGCAGAGCAACTCAAGGGCGAAATGTCCTAATCCTGCTCATTGTTCTTACGTTTGGTGGATATGTTATTTTATATGCATTCCTATATTTCTTGATTTTAAAGCAAAAGTTGCCATTTTGCATTTGGGCTTGTTACTGAAATGTTTGAGTTAACATTCTGAATGATGTGGGTGTTTGCAGTGTACACAGTGAAAAGCTGCATTATGAATTCCCTTTGGATGGCATCACATCATTTCATTAGATATTGGCTAATGTAGTAGTACTTTTAATTATTGAGGCCACAAAGTCTGTTAGGAGACTAAATCCTCATGTTGAATTTATGAGAATACCTATTTGAGTGTTGAAATCGGTAACACTGCTTAGACTGTTGCTTTATGAATGATATGGAGATGTCGGTGTTGGACTGGGGTGAACACAGTAAGAAGTCTCTCAACACCAGGTTAAAGTCCAACAAGTTCATTTGATAGTAAACCCACAAGCTTTCGAAACGCTGTTCCTTTGTCAGGTGAGTGGAAAGATCTTAATGCTATCTCCACTCACATTGCACCTTGAAGACTTGAATAGCAGATAACTGTAAAGACTCACATTCTAGTCAGTATTCTGTAAACTCTGTGTGCCTTTATATGCCCTGTTTATATTCAGAACTTTCCACTCACCTGACAAGGAACAGCTTTCCGAAAGCTTGGGGGTTTACTGTCAAATAAACTTGCTGGACTTTAACCTGATGTTGTGAGACTTCTTACTGTGCTTTATAAATGATCAGAGTACCACATCATGGCTTTATGAATGATTAGGGTAGCAGAGGCCTGCTGCAGGCTATGGAAGGAACGAGGGAGTGAAGAAACTTGCATTTATAGTAGCAATTTGTCCTAAAATGCTCCAAGGTGCTTCACAGGATCATTGGCAAAAGACTTGCCACTGAGCCGTACATAGGGCTATTAGGACAGATGATCAGAAGGGAACTGCAGAGCTTCAGGTTCAGGGAATTGCAGGGTTGAAGGCGTGACCAGTAGTGGCAGAGTGATTAGCATCAGGAATGCAAGGAGGTTGGAGTTAAATAGGGCATTGTTGGAATTATGGAGCATTGGCACCAGTATTGGGGCAGATGGGACCTGTTCAGATGAGATGGTCTATGTCTGAATTGTGCAGGGACCAGAGTCCTGGCAAATCGTATAACTACGACTGTAGATAGGGCTTTAAACTAATGGTGGTGGTGGGGGTGGGGGAATTACAAAATCTGGAGTAAAGGAAAAGGTATGTGCGCAGGTGAATGTTGAGGATGTTCTGCCTATTAGAGGAGTATGGGGATGAGAGAGACCAGTAGCATTTCAGCAAATAAGGTCCAGGCAAAGGCTGGTATAGAGGCACTTTACCTGAATGCACGAAGCATTCGGAACAAAGTGAATGAGCTGATGGCGCAAATGGATGCGATCTAATGGCCATTACGGAAACGTGGTTACAGGGGGACAGGGACTGGGAACTGAATGTCCAAGGCTATCAGGTGTTTAGGAAAGATAGACAGGAGGAAAAAGGGGGTGGGGTGGCTCTGTTGATTAAGGATAGTATCAGGGTGGTAGTTAGGAAGCACATAGGCCCTGAAGAGCAAAATGTGGAATTGATGTCTTCCTCCTCTTACTATTCTTTATCTCTACCCAATAGTGAGAGGAGGAAGACGCTGGTGGGTGTGGTCTATACGTCCTGAAATAACAACTTTGAGGTGGGGCGGGCTATAAACAAATGAATAAGAGATGCGTGCAAAAACGGAAGGTGTTAGTAATGGGAGATTTCAATCTGCATATTGACTGGGTGACACAAGTCAGACACGGTGGGCTGGAGGAAGAGTTCTTGGAATGCTGTCGGGATGGGTTCCTCGAACAGTATGTTACAGAACCGACGAGAGAGCATGCAATTTTGGATCTGGTACTATGTAATGAGGCAGGTAGAATTAGGGATATTCACATGAGGGATCCTCTAGGGATGAGTGATCATAGTATGGTAGAATTTGTGATGCAGATGGAAGATGAGAAAGTAGTGACCTGGACCTGTGTACTATGTTTGAACAGAGGGGACTATGATAGGATGAGAGAGGAATTGGCGACTGTGGATTGGAGGAGTACATTGGTTGGTAGGACGGCTGAGGAACAGTGGGGGATTTTTAAAGAGATCTTTTTCAGTACTCAGCAGAAATATATTCCGATGGTGAAGAAGGACTGTAGGAGAAGGGAAAATCAGCCGTGGTTCTCAAGGGAAATTAAGGAGAGTATTAAATCAAAAACTGAGGTGTTCAGAACAGCTAAAAACAGTGGGCAATCAGAGGATTGGGAAAGTTTTAAACAGCAAAGAATGACTAAGAAGGTGATTAAAAAAGGAAAGGTAGAGTATAAGGCTAAACGAGCTCAAAATATCAAAAAGGACAGTAAAAGTTTTATAAATATATAAAGAATAGGAGGATGGCCAGAGTTAATGTTGGACCCTTGGAGGATGAAAGGGGGGGATTTAGTGGTGGACAATAAGGATATTGCGGAGACCTTGAATAAGTTTTTTGTGTCGGTCTTTAGGAGGAGGATGTAAATAGCTTGCCCGAAATTAAGGATAGAAGGGTGGTAGGAGATGAGGTCCTTGATGAGATTACAGTCACGAGAGAGGTGGTTGATAGGCTAACGGGGCTGAGGGTAGATAAGTCTCCGGGACCGGATGGAATGCATTCCAGAGCTCTCAAGGCAGAGGTGATAGTGGATGCCCTAGTAATTATCTTTCAGAATTTGCTGGACTCCGGGAAAGTGCCGGAAGATTGGAAAATGGCTAATGTTTAAAAAAGGTAGCAGACAGAAGGCAGGGAATTATAGGCCGGTTGGTTCAACGTCTGTAGTTGGAAAAATGCTTGAATCTGTCATCAAAGCAGAAATAACAAGGCATCTGGATACGAACTGTTTGATCAAGCAGACGCAACACAGATTCGTGAAGGGGAAGTTGTGCCTGACAAATTTTTGGAGTTCTGTGAGGAAGTGACTAGTGCGGTAGATAGAAGGGAACCAGTGGATGTGGTGTTTTTGGATTTCCAAAAGGCGTTTGATAAGAAGGTTAGGGTGCACAGAGTTGGGGGTAGGGTATTAGACTGGATCGAGGATTGGTTGCCTAATAGGAAGCAGAGAATAGGTATTAATGGGTGCTATTCTGATTGGCAGCTAGTGATTAGTGGAGTGCCCCAGGGATTGGTGCTAGGGCCTCAACTATTTACCATTTACATAGATGATCTGGAGGAAGGGGCTGAGTGCAGCGTGATGAAATTTGCTGATGACACAAAGATGAGTGGAAAAGCAAATTGCGTGGAGAGTGTGGAAAGCCTGCAGAGGGATCTGGACAAGTTGAGTGAGTGGGCGAGGACCTGGCTGATGGAGTATAATGTTAGCAAGTGTGAGGTTATCCACTTTGGTAGGAAGAATGGTTTGAAGGATTAGTATTTAAATGGCGAAAAGCTGCAGCATGTGACGGTGCAGAGGGACCTGGAGATCTTTGTGCACGAATCGCAAAAACACAATCTGCAGGTGCAGCAGGTGATCAAGAAGGTGAATGCGCTGTTGGCCTTTATAGCGAGGGGGATAGAATGTAAAAGTAGGGAGGTACTTTTGCAGCTGTATAGGGTACTGGTGAGGCCACAGCTGGAGTACTGTGTGCAGTTTTGGTTGCCGCATTCGAGGAAGGATATGTTGGCCTTGGAGGGGGTGCAGAGAAGGTTCACTAAGCTGATACCGGAGATGAGGGTGTTGGATTATGAGGAGAGACTGAATAGGCTAGGTTTGTACTCTTTGGAGTTTAGAAGGCTGAGAGGTGATCTTATAGAGACGTATAAGATAATAAAGGGGACAGATAGAGTAGAGGTTGAGAGACTCTTCCTACTTAAAAAGATAGCAGGACTAGAGAGCGCAGCCTCACGATTAGTTGCGGAGGGGGGGGGGGGGTGTCGGTTCAGATCAGAGTTGAGGAGGAATTTCTTCACACAAAGGGTGGTGAATCTTTGGAATTCTCTGCCTGATGAGGTGGTGAAGGCTTCCTCGCTGAATATGTTCAAGTCAAGAGTGGATAGGTTTTTGATTGACAAGGGAATTAAGGGTTACAGAGAGAAAGCGGGTAAGTGGTACTGAACCACTGCAGATCAGCCATGATCTTATTGAATGGCGGGGCAGGCTCGAGGGGCTGGATGGCCTACTCCTGCTCCTATTTCTTATGTTTTTAAATGTGCACAGATATTTTCGAGAGCTATGGTTAAAAGCGATTACAGAGATAAGACAGGGAGAAGCCCTGGAAGGATTTGAAAACAAAGAGAATTTTAAAACTGAGGCACTGCCAGACCAAGAAAATGTGCAGATGCCGAATGATGATAGAATAACACTGGACAGTGATTTTCCCATTGTCTGATATCCTTCCAGAACTTGCACATAATTGATCCAAATAGCAATAATTCATCAAAGGAATATTGTATTTCATTTCCTGAGAGTTGTGAAAAAGCATTCATTTTCATCTAAATCACTGCCCTCGTTTTGATATGGTTAAAAAGGCGATCAAGTACAATGCCCAAGTGACATTCCTCATGTGTGCAGCTGAATTACATTTGAAAGCAAACATTGATCTCAGCTGGAATTGGGGATGAAGTTGATTATACCCATGTCTAATATCCACACTTTGGCTGAGGTTGCAGGATAGTAATCAGGGAATGTGATGCTTGGATGCTTTTCTTTATGTGAGGCCAATTGGAGCAAGCACCTCCACTTTGGCCAAGGCTGAGAACAAACTTAGCTCAGACCTGGGACCTTCCCAGTCACTAAGCCCTGGGACACTCCTCATAAGTTTTGCTTAAACACTCTCAGCTAAGCTAAAATTATGTTTTGTAACCTCATTCTCTGTTGACAGTTTACACTTTTGTTGGCTTGCAATTTTGCCTAGTTTTCCTGGGTGGGTCTTCTGTCCTGCCCATGTCTTCACGTGCATTTGCATCCATGTTTGATTATTTCTTATGAGGATTGGTTGGGGACAGGGTGCAGGCAGGTGGGGAGGGCCACATTTTAGTTACGGTCTCTTTGATGAATATGGTTTAACTGCACCTCCAAAGTTTTCCTTCGCCATTCTCTCTCGAGGTACCCTCAAATGCAGATTTTAAAACCAAAGCATTGTTGCACTAGTCACTGACAAAATGGTGGTGTATTTGAAAGGAGCATCTTTCTGTTGGATGTGCAGGAATTGTTATTTTTGCCACCTATTGGCTATCTAGAGTAATGCAGACAGTTCTGCAGAATTCAACGAAATATCACGCTGTATAATCAGCACATACTGAATTAGATGCAGGATGGACTTTGAAATATGTTTTGTTGTCAATTTGTCTGCACAAACTTTTCCTCTCCCTGATTGCCTTTATATTCCCTGTTTGTGAACAGAACTCCCACTCACCTGATGAAGGAGCAAAAGCTTGTAGTTTGTGCTACCAAATAAACCTGTTGGACTTCAACCAGGTTTGTGACACTTCTTACTGTGCCTGATGTGGTACAGCCTCAAGGCTGCCAGCGCCTTGCCCACGGTGGCATAGTGGTTAGAACTACTGCCCCATTGCACCAGGGACCTGGGTTCAATTCCCTGCTTAGGCGACTGTCGGTGCAGGATCTGCATGTTTTCCCCATGCCTGTGTAGGTCTCCTGAGTGTTCTGATGCTCCCTCAGCCTGAAAGATTTGCTGGTTAGGTGCATTGGCTGTGCTCAATTCTCCCTCAGTGTGTCCAAGCAGGTGCCTGAGTGCAGCGACTAGGGGATTTTCACAGTAACTTCATTGCAGTGTTAATGTAAGCCTACCTGTGACACTAATAAACTTCAGAGAGATTGTTATTCAGGTGTGAACTTTAATGTTAAGATATATTTTAATGACCTGACTTAGATGTACAAGGAAGAATTTCAAAGTTTGCAGGTGGTGCAAAATTGGAAGGTATTATGAATTGTGATGAGGATAGTAATAAACTTCAAGAGGACATAAGTTGATGAAATGTGTGGATCAGTAGTAGACGACATTTATTTAATATTTGGATATGAAGTGATTCATTCTGGTAGGATGAATAAGGAGAGGCAAATTAAAATAAAGGTACAATTCTAAAGGAGATGTCATGAATAGAAAAGGAGAAATAAATTGAAATCCACAAATTATTTCTTTTACTGCCCCTAATCAGTGTTGCTTTGGTGAGGAAGATATGTGTAGCTCTTAGCCTCCGTAGTGTGTGGTCAATTTAGAAATAACAGGAACGAGGTTTTGTAGGTTTAACTAAAGATGATTATTATCCCCTCTCAACCTCAGTTTTAAAAGTGACATCATTTACAAATCACACATGCGAAGGATACAATTAAAGAAGATAGTGCATTTTTAAGAGTAGCAAACAATTAACGTATTGAATTCATGTTTGCAGAACAGCTATTGTGGGCTTAATAAAAGAAATGAATCCTTTCCACTCTTGAATTGTAGTTTAGTTGGGTTCAAATTGCCGAAGCAAATCAGGATTATTGAGGATTCTCTCGCAAAGATGGAAGTGCATTTTTGGTTTTCTAATAGGAAAAAAATTTCTTTACAGATGGACTTGGAGTTTTAGAATCAGGCTAGGAATCTATTTTAAGATTATAGCCATCAGGTTAAAGCAAAGACAGCTTTTTCTTGCAGTTGTTGTCCTGTATTATTTTGCAGGTTGTCAGTTTGAATTAGAAAGGGGAGCCCAAAAACATGGCTGCCTCACCATGTGGCTGTTCACAGATTCCTTTCAAGTATGGTTTAAGCCTTACTGTGATTAGCCACATATACCACAGCCTGGGTTGTTGTTTTCCATGGTGTGGAGATGCCGGTGTTGGACTGGGATAAGCACAGTAGGAAATCTCACAACACCAGGTTAAAGTCCAACGGGTTAATTTGGTAGCATATATCTGGTAGGTACAGTGGCATTTGCTACCAAATAAACCGGTTGGACTTTAACCTGGTGTTGTGAGACTTCTTCTTGTTGTTTTCCAGCCAACCTGTCATGGAGGTGGGAGACTGATACTATTCCTGTTCCTGAAATGACCCATTCAAGGCAGCAGTGCAGTGTGAATGGTTTCAGGATATGGATGTTGACACCTGTTTGTCTGAAATGGGGTCTGATGTCTGTCTGATACTGTCTGGGCATGCCCAATAAATGTCCAAGTGACTTAATTAGGAATCTTCTGGAAGCTTGGGATAATCTGTTCAAGTTACAGAGGTCACTTAACCCTTGATGACAATCTTAACAGTTCATCAGTATCAACTTTAAATAAAAAGTTCTGAAAACTTCAATACAAACGTAGATGCCATATTCAATGTTAGGAATATGCCTTGGCTGGGCATAACATGCTGTAGGAGCAGAGGGGCTGGTGATGTATGTGGACAAATCTTTGAAGATGGCAGAATAAATTGAGAAGTTAGTTAATGCAGGATCCAGGGCTTTTCAAAATGTGCGTTGATTGCAACAGCAAGGAAGTTATAATAAAAACTGTATAACTTGGTACACATAGGGATCCCATGATGCTGTCTGGCTTTCTAACTTTAGCAAGACACAAGACTTCTGAGATGCATGGGAAAGCCAACATACTTCATCTTGGCTGAGATTAAAGAAAAAAAATTACATTTATACAAGGTCTTTCACAATTCTGAGACATTCCAAGACATTTTACAACCAATGAAAGGTCAAACTGGAATTTTAGTATTGCATGCCATTTCCAATACTGCCTTCTGTCTTTCCTATTGGATGGTTTAAAATTTGGATATATTCTGATAGATTCCTGAACATTAAAAACACATTTATAGAAACAGTGAGGTTATATTTAAAAGAATGGCCCGCCATCACTTATTATTCTGTCTATCATTATACATTCTGCCCATCATTTCCCCAAATCCACCTGAATAGTTATCAAATTGAACTTTCACACAAGTATTCTTCAATAAAAATGGATCTTATCACTTAAAAGGCTTTTATGCTATGATTTTATCTGGTTTCCTTTACAAACCCATCTGTTAGCCCTTTAACTTTGACTGGTACTTTGACACCTTTCTTTCATCTGGGGAGAGGAGGTTGGAAATGAATAAATTAGAGCTCTCCAGGACTAATGTTCAGTAGCATTGATGTTGACTATAGCGTAGTCATGCGGGCATTAATTCCCCCCAAAACTGAGTGTTTTGTTGTTTTAAAGTGATCCAATCAAACAATAATTGGGATCTGCTGGAACTCGTCCGAAGGTGGTGGCCAAATTTGAAGGGTGCCTGAGGCTGGAATGTAAACTCTGATCCTTATTTTAGGAATCAGTACTGGTTACTGCACTTGCAAGCAGGCATCCTTTTACTCCACCAATGGTCAATTGATGGATAAAAGGCTTTGAGGACTTTGTTGATGAATTAGCAACCTTCTTTGCATAAGTTTAGCTTAGGAGATATTTCGCCTCCAAAAAGTGGAAGACTGATTCTTGCTGCACTTTTGAGACCAATTTGAGTAAAGGAGACTGGCAACATGGCATTTGTGGTGTATTTATGTCGATATGATAGTGACTTTTAAGAGTCGTCTTGACAAATACATGAATAATATGGGAATAGAAGGATGTAGTGCCTGGAACGGTCGCGGGTTTTGGTTCAGTCAGGCAGCATGGTTGGTGTAGGCTTGGAGGGCCAAGGAGCCTGTTCCTGTGCTGTATTTTTCTCTGTTCTTAATATCACACAGTAAATAGTAAAACCTCAAACTCTTAAGTAGCCAAACATAAGCAGAAGAAAGGATAATCAGTAATTCACAGAAATATTGATGATTCTACAATAAATAATGATGGACTGATAAAGAGCAGACTGATGATGAGCATATGAAACAAATCTCTGCTTTGAACCTCAGCACCTCACCTTCAAATTCTTTAGTGTTAACCAGTAGATCACAAGCCTTATATTTCACAGTCCAATAGTGCAAACGTGGGCTAGTTTGGAATTCACAGGCTGCAGTTAAATCAGGTTGAAAAGCATCAGTGAAAATAATGATGATAAAGGAAGGAAGTATTTAACCTCGGGCAGAGACTGCTATGAATAAACCAATATCTGTTCTGTTGCCATGACAATTTTTTTCCTTCATTTATTCTCCAGAATTTAAAGCTACATGTCGTATTAAATGACCAAGGAACTTGGTGGGATTCTTTGTGCACCACTTCAGTGGTTAGAGTCAGTATATTACTGATGTGACACCTTGAGGGAGCCAAAGTACCAACAAGCCTGCCTGACCCAGCACAAAACCTGGGACCTACCTCAAATGCCTTGCCTTCGTACTTGATAGTGCCATTCACACTGAAACTTAATAGATGGTTTGAGCCTGAAGTGTATGTCTCTTTACCTGATTCATATATGCTAGTCTTACACATTCTAGACAGCACTTTAGGACACTGTTGTGATTGTGACCTAGTATTCATGCTGTGTCTTGATTTCCATCTGCAGCAATGCTCTGGGTTCCTACTCCTGTTGCTGTGATAGTGAATGTCACTGCAAAATGTTTGGGGGAATTCCAACAGAATTCGGAGATCCTGTCACACAATACAGTAGCATTCAGGTTAGGTGCAATTAACAGTGACGGGAGTCCTGAAAAAACATGGAATTGGGAATCTTACCGCAATACTTGATGGGAAATGAAAGTAAAGTCCATGAATAGGACTAGTGGAACTAGGTATGAGGAGGTGGCAGAAGGCAAGGGCGAAGGGAAAAACATAAGCTGTTATGGGGAATGAGTAGAATGTAAAATGTTCTGGTAATTTGTTAATTTATTTGTGGGATCTTGCTATTGTCAATTTATGCAACGTTTGCCTGTACATGAATTCACTTAAAAAGTAGTAGTTGATGGTTGGGAGTATGTTCCAAAGACCTAAGGATAAGATAAGGCACTATATGAATGTATGTTTTTGGTGCAAAGTTTTAGAAGGCTAATTTAAATTTTGCAGCTGTAAGCAGGAGCCGCACTGAGCATTAAAACACAAATGGGTACAGTATGAGAGATAGTTGGAAGATTTGATCACAGTTTCATTTCTCAGCACGTGAAGGCTGAGTGTCCTTCCAGTTTACTGGAATGAGTAGTTTGAGTTACTAGCTGGATTCTCTCATTCCGCTGGCATAGGCGTGTTGAGATAAAATATGCACCTCTGGCCTGTTGTCTCCACTCTGCCAGGCTGGGGAAATAAATACAAGGCCTGTTATAAATAACTTTGGTTAATACCTAGAACGTGAAAGAGAAAGGCAAAGTTAAATAATGTAGAGTCTAAGGGAGTATTTGAAATTTAATTAAATGTGCTTTCATGTTAATTGATCGAAAGATACAAACTGAATTAAAATAGTTTGCATAGTTTTGCTGACGAATCCCCTGCTTCCTCTTGACCCAAATAAACTTAAAGAATTAAATTTGACCACATGTATTTTTAGTTCATCATTTTCGACATTTATGTAATTTTGAGTAACTATCTAGTCTGAATTTTTCTTATTCATTCATGGGACATTGGCATCACTGGCTGGCCAGCTTTTCTTGCCCATCTCTAGTTTCCCCAGGGCAGTTAAGTGGCACTGGAATCACATGTAGGCCAAATGAGGTAAGACAGTAGATTTCCTTAAAGGATATCAGTGAACCAGATGGGTTTTTCCAACAATCGACAACGATTTCAATGATTAGACTCTTAATTCCAGATATTTTTTATTGAATTGAAATTGCGCCATCTGCCATAGCGGGATTCAAACCCCAGTCCTTAGAACATTAGCTGAGTTTCTGGACTTAGAGGCCACTGCCTCCACTTAATGAACCCATGATTTGGGAAAATTGAATAGAAGATTTTTCAAATCCAGAAGCAAGTAAGCTAAATAATAATGATGTAACTCAAAGTTTATTTGAACTTATAATTCTTGCTTTTCTGGGTTTGATATTGATTTCGCAGGCTAACAGAACTGTTTACTGTATCTGTGGTGGTGAAAATACTCTATATAATTTAGCCAGAAAGATACACCCTTGAGTTTTGTTTGCGCAAAGTATATTAAGCAGTGGTGATTAGTCCATGTTTTGTAATTCTTTAGTTCTGATCCATAATACTTCATGATCAGCAACTAAATAGCACCCTAAGAAAATAAGCTTATAAAAACCTAAGTCTGGATTTCTCAAAGCTTTTTTTATATTTTTGTTTTGTGTTTAGCTTTGCGCATATTTCAGAATGTGGACCCAGCGTTGCATATTTTGGATAAGATAGCTATGATTGGCATTAATTTAATGTAGTAAAATGCCCCAAGCCACATAAAAGTTGTTATAAATTGTAATTTTAATAGAGTCATAGGAAGAGATATAAGAACAGATGATCAGCAGCATTCTTAGGGAGCAGTGAGAAGTAGAGAGGCAAAGAAGCATAATGAGGGAACTGCACAGTGTCAGGTCAAGGCAGTTGAAAGATCAGATGCCAGTGAAGGCCAGTATGGCCATAGCTTGATCCCTAGTTTGTATTTACTGAATTATTCTGGGCCAGCTGTATAGGCAACACTATTAAGTGTTCATATGCAAACATATTTCCTTCTATTGGCTATCCAGTGCCCCTCTGCTGTTTGTGTGGGTCATTTCAGATGAATAGGACAGAATTGCATTTGCCGTGGCTAAATTGCTAGTCAACAGTTACTTTAGCATCTTGGGTAAGATGCTAAACAGTGATCTTTGATCCTATATCTAGGCTTATGATTTCTTCACTCAGATTTTTAGTGTTGCTTGAAACTAACTACCTTGCTAATGCTCTAGCATAATGTATACTGTTGGAATTGCTGCTTAACATCATTAAAACTGGTTGTTTCAGCTATGTTAACTAACGCAAACAATGTGGCTATGTTGAATAACATTACTCCATTGGGATTCAAGTTGAGATGAGCAAGGGCACAAGTGGAGAAAGGCATATAGAGAAAAAAAACAGATGGTAGTGAGGAAAGATGAGAATAATATGTCAACCATAGAGGCTGCGGGGAATAAACAGCAACTGGTAGAGGGTGAGGGGAGTAAAGCAGCAACTTAAAAGTTTATTTCTCACAAGTAGGCTTATGTTAACACTGCAGTGAGGTTACAATGAAAATTGCTTAGTTGCCACACTCTGATACCTGTTCGGGTACTGTAGAGAATGCAATGAATAATGTAGCAACTATAGAGGATGCAGAGAATAATACACCAATTGTAAAGGATAATGAGGCCTGCGGAGACTTTGTGATTATGATAGGATGGGTTGGATTTTCTTCGTCTCATTGTCTCCCCAAAGCAAGTTTGACCCACAGCGTTGCAATCGCTACCATGAGGTAAGTCCTGAATTCACCCTAAAAGTTTACTGTTGATACCAATCTGATCCATACTGGTCATCCAGTCAACTGACTCTTCACGATTTCTCCATCACAGATGTTCGGTTAACTGGTCTGTAATTCCCCGGATATCGTCTTTCACCCTTCTTAAAAAGCATAGTGATGTTAGCAATCTTCTAATACAGAGGAACGACTCCTGAATCTAAGAAACTCTTAAGATTATAGTCAGAGCATCAACAATGCGCCCTCCTACTTCTTTAATACCTTCAGGTGGAAATTGTCAAGTCCTGAGGAATTGTTACATTTTAGTTCCATTAATTTCCTTGTTATCGATGTTTTACTTACTTGAATTGTATTTAATCCGTTTTGACCCGTTATTAATTCCCTTGGGATTTCGGCAGCTATCCCTGTATGCTGTAAATAGAACATAGAACATAGAACAATACAGCACAGAACAGGCCCTTCGGCCTTCGATGTTGTGCCGACCAAAATAAAAAGCAATGCCCCTCCTAACTAAACCATTCCCTTCTCTTCCATATACTTATCAACTAAAAAACTTAAAATTTTTAAAAATTTTTAAAAACTTAAAATAACTAAAAAACTTAAAAAACTAAAAACTTAAAACTTAAAAAATACTGAGGCAGAATAATTATTCAACATGTTTGCAATTTTCCCAGAGTCAAGACAATATTCTCATTTCCAGTCTTCAGTGGGCCCACCTTGCTCCTCACCACCCGCTTTCTCTAACTATAATATTTCTTCTTATTGATCTTGATGTTCCTCGCAAGTCTCCTTTCATAATCCCTTTCAGTGGCTCCTATAAGCCAATTTGTGGCCCTATCTTTCCCATTGGGTAGGATCTGTGCTTTGTTTTTGCATTTTTGTCAGCCCTTTTAGTTTCTTGTTGTCCCTCATCTCTTCAGTTGCCCAGGGCTGTTTTCTCTATGAAGTGTAACTTATCCTTCACAGACGTATAAACTGGTTCTGTATTGCGTTAAATGTTTCTTCAAATATCCTCCACTTCAGTTGTTTAATCCATTAGCAAATTTTCCCAGTTTACTGTGGAAAATCTCATGTTTCACATCATTAAAGTCAGCCTAACCTAAATCTAAAATAGTAATTGCTGATTCATGCTTTTTGCTTTCACATGCTACATTGAACTCAAACATGTTAGGATCACTATTTGATAAATGTTCCCATAAAATTAGGTTACTAATTAAATCCGGCTCATTACTAAAGCCAACATTGCTTGTCCCCTTGTTGTATCCAGATCATATTGCTGTCGGAAATTATCCTAAATGCACTCCAGAAATTCGCAATCATTCTGACAGCTCTTTGTCTGTTTCTCCCAATCTATGTTCAAGTTCCCATTAATACTGCTCTGCCTTTGTTACGTACTTGCCTAATAATTCTCCTAAAAGTAACCACTTCAGATCTGCATCCTGTATGTCAATTTCTGCTTTTTAATTGCAAATAAAATTTCGAGTTTTTCTCTCTATAACGCAACCGTCTTTTCATAAAATGTGTAAACCTGCATTAAACAACTTGCACTGACGCAGCCAGCATCTTTTAATATCGTAAAACATCTCAAGGTATGTTTCACTGGAGCATTATAAAAGGAAGTTTGATACAAAGACACAATATATTGGTGTATGAACAAAAACTTGTTCAAAGAGGCACTTTCTAAAAAATAAAAAGAATCTTGAAGGAGGAAAGAGTGGCAGGGAAGTTCGTTGAGGGGATTTCAGAGTTTAAAACTTAAACATACATTACACACCAATGTGTCAGATCATATTGAGTCATTCAGATCCTTATGATTAAATATGGTACATGGTGCTCTCGGGTACCCCCCCTCCATTTAACTTGTATACAGTCTGGGTGTTTTACACTGGTTCTAGCCTCTTGGTGTGAACTGCAGCATTTTCCCATTGAGCCTTTGTTGCAGATGCCACAAGCTTAAATGTATCCCTAAGCATATGGTACTGAACTTTGAACTGTCTTAGTCTGCAACAGTCAGTCACTGGAAAGCCAATAGGTTGTGATCAGACCAAAGAATATCTTCCACTGAGTTGACGACCTATTAGTGGCAATCAATGTTTGGTTTGGGGTCTGTCCCTGGGAGCAAATCATTCTGCAAAGTCTCAAGTGTGTCACTTGCTGACCACACCCTGATTGACTTGTAGCCAAAGATGTTTTCCTGCACAAACCTTTCCACAAAGGACAGGTAATACAGCATAGTTTAACTGAATATAGTAGTCAATGGTAACATGATCAGGCCTATCCTTTGCAATACCGGACACAGGGAACCTTATTAACATGCGGACACTTGGTTTGACACAGCTATGCACAAAGGTGGCCATTGGGATAAGGACAACGTTGGATATGTTTCTCCCCTGTTCTTTGAAGACTTGTACACCATATCTCTAAAAGAATGATCCATTTTTGATCCCCAATCAATAATTCAATCGCCTTATTTCGAGGCAGATGATCTCCAGTTTCTCCATATTACTCTCTTCATAACCCATATCCCAAACATTGGAGATTTGTCTCATTGCTCTAATTTGCACAGCTCCCACACTCTAGGAAGTTAAGGTACACCACATCATAGGCATGCAGTAGTCCACGGGGTTTGTTACTTCTTTAAAGAACTGAAAAATATCGGTCAGGCTGAATCTTTCCCTTGATTAAGAAACCATTGGATGATACACTAGAGAGAATTTGATACTTCTGGATGAGTGAAATAAGATGGGCTGTATGGCTGTCCACGTTGTAATGATCTTGTCACTTTGCTGGAATCCTATCATTCGCCTGACCTCTGAAGTGGAGAATAACATGCTGACATAACCAAAAGGAGATGGGGGTATCGTTAAATACAAATTGAAATCAGTTCCCTTCTGCTTAATTGCAGTGCTTGCAGTAGGATTGTTTGCATTTGCCTGGACAATTTCCAATGGGGAATATTTGAGCAGTTACCTTTAAAAGATGAGCCACATTAAACTGCTTGACTGTAGAAGCAATGATTTTGAAGGACCGTTAGACTCTCCATAAAAAGAAAACCAATATTTCATTTTGATGCTATGAGTAACATGCATAAATAGATGAATTTTGTTTACAATATATTTATTCTCTTATCCCTGTTGTGAACGCAGACGGTGCTGGAGGAACATGCTGATGATGATCAGAAACTGGCCATCACTGGGGTTCCAATTGTAACATGGCCAAAGAAGACAGTGAAGGTAAGAATGGATGGCAGGATTATAGACAGAAACACACATTTGTGCTTTTCAATATTGTTCGCAGTTGAAATCTTTACAGTTGCAGGAATGCTAACTGTTCTTGTTGATGCAGATTACTAGTTTACTGTGTGCAGAACTCTGAAGAATTTTAATATTTTGATAGATGTTTTGCAGTAGTTTTTTCATCCATTTATGTAAATTGTTTCAAGAGTGTTCATGTTGTGAGTTGCAGAAAGTGTTTATTGGTTATGTAGTTTCATGTGTCTACAAGTTCATGTTGATATTTTATTTGTATTGTTATATTTTTGCCTTGGGGATTCATCTTTGAATGTGCTTAAATGAGGCAATGTTTATATTTTGTTTGACTTTTGGATGCATTATTCTTTTGATATCAGGAGTGTAACTAACGTAATGTTGTCAATGCAAACTCAGCTTTTATGTTGTTTATGTAGAATAGATTTCTAAATTATATCTGTTAAAGGATGATAATCAAGTACATTCATAGAGTTAAATTCAGGAGGTACATTTCTTTTCATCTTCTGTTTATGATTCAATAGCTTATGAGGCATGCTCATGTTGGGAGATTGGAACAGTTAATGCTGGGCATCCATTGTCAGCATCAAACATTCCTTGATATAGCATAGTTAAGCACCTTGACTCTGCCCTAATGTGTTTCAACTGCTACTTCAGAAGAGTAAACTTTAATGCACCAATGTAATGCTTTTCCATTTCCCACACCTACATTCCTGTGACTTCTCAGAGAGATTGTCATGGCCCCAAAGCACAACATTTCTCATAATTTGACAAAGTAATAAAAAAGGGTTGAGGATAATGAGATTGACCTGTACGTAGATTTTCAAAAGGACTTTACATAATACTACGCAAACTTGTCGCTAAATCAAAACCTGTGGAATTAAACGATAACAATGCGCACAAATAAAAATGATTAAGGAACAGAAAGTAGTCATATTTGAGGCAACGATGTTGGATATTTTTTGAGCTGAAGTGGATAGGTTCTTGGTAAGCAGGAGGTTATTGGGGATAGGTGGGATGCAAATTTGAGATTGCTATCAGATTATCCATGATCTTATTAAATGGAAAAGTACAACCGAAGGGCTGAATGGCCTGCTCCTTGTCCATATGTTTGTATGTTTTGATGAGCTGCTGTTTATTGGACTAGAGGAAAGTATATAGTCATGTTCCCCAGAAGGTGACAATTGGACAACTGCTCTTTTTGATCATCTATTAATATGGGCATGGGCATCATTTCAAAGTTGCAAATTAAAATTTGTTGTCAGGAATGATGAGGATGGTAAGCTTCAGTCTACATAGACTGGTAAAATAGGCAGACACTTGGCAAGGAAATGTAAAGTGATACATTTTGGTAGAATGAATGAGGAAAGACATAATAAACAAAATGGCACAATTTTAAATGATGTGTAGTAGCAGAGAGAACTTGGTGTATGTATACTCTACTTTGAAGGTAATAGGAAAGTGAAAAAGCTTTTGAAAAAACATATGGGGTCTTTGGCTCTATTAAGAGAAGTATGAATTACAGAAGCAAACATGTTGAGCTATAACTGTACAAAACACTGATTAAACCTCAGCTGAAGTATTGTGTTTAATTTTAGTTACTGCACTTTAGGATCAGTAAGATGATCCTACACACCAGGTTAAAGTCTGATAGGTTTATTTGGAATCACAAGCTTCCGGAGCGCTGCTTCAAAAGCTTGTGACATCAAATAAACCAGTTGGACTTTAACCTGGCATTGTGAGGCTTCTTACTGTGCTCACCCCAGTCCACAATACACTTTAGGATGGATGTGAAGGCTTTAGTGTTCAGAATAGACTGACTAGAATCGTACTAGAAGGGATGAAGGACTTCAGCTGTAGGGACACATGACAGGGGAACTGAAATTACTCTTCTTGGAGCAGAAAAAGCTGAGGAGATTTGATGGACATGTTCACATCATGACTAGTTTTGATAGATTAAATAAAAGGAAGCTGTTTCTCATGGCTAAAGGATTGGTAACCAAGGAATATGGATTTAAACTGATTGTCAATAAGATACACAGGCAACATGAGATTTTTTTAGACAATGAGTTGTTTTGATTTTGAATATACTGCACAAGTTTGGTGCAAATCAATTCATTTGCTACCGTGATAATGCAATATTATTTTGACGTGTGATAGCTGCTTTGCAACAATTGGTTATGTTGAGTCCTCCTGAAGCTTACTATCCTCATCATTCCTGACAACAAATTTTAATTTGCAACTTTGACATGATGCCCAGGCCCATATTAATATATGATCAAAAGAGAATTGTGGTATGGTGCTTGAAGGGAAAAAATTTCAAAGCTGTGGAAATTGAATGAGGTGGGACAAATTGGATCATTAAAGAGACAACAAAGAAACAATGAGCAGAATGGCCTCCCTTTCTGCCTTAGGTTCTATGAATTTGTGACAATTGGAACCATCTTATGAATGCCCAAGTACATTTAATGTACAACCTTTAGAACCAGCAAATAGAGGTGACTTTCAAGTTTTGTTGGATTCACAGTGCATGTTCCAAAATTTAAGGTTGGTGCCTTTCCAATCAAATCCAAGTTTGAACCTTATTCTTAAATTACTGATGAACAATCAGGGATCAAGGATTGAGCTGTCTGACAGGGAGGCAAGATTGCACTCTACCAAAGAGTCAACTCAAAAGTAGGAATGACCATATCTATTCAAGTCTCTACTTGTTCCTATCAGTTCTGTGCTACGCAAATATTTCAAGTTCAATTTAACTCTTGAACGTTTTTGTAGATAGAAAACATGTGATGTGTGCAGTCCAGTTATCACTCTGGACAGGCTGCATACTTCTCAAGCCAACAACATTCCAAATCAAACCAGATTCTTGTGGTTTTTCCTCTCCCTGAGGCTTTAATTGCTGTTTGGATATGGTTTGACAAGTGATGATTGCCCTCTGACACATTACTTGGGGTTATCCTTCATGTGTAAGCTTAGTGTGTGAGCAGGAATCATAACTGAGTCTGATTTTGTTCTCACTCCATGTGTCCCAGAGTTCTGGATCTCAGGATAATTTTGTTCAGAAAGGTCATTGAGTCTGTCATAATGTATCCACAGTGAAAAGTCTCTCAACACCAGGTCAAAGTCCAACCAGTTTATTTGATAGTAAAGTTTATTTGATAGTACTATCAAATAAACTGGTTGGACTTTAACCTGTTGTGATTGTGTTTACCCCAGTCCAATGCTGGCATTTCCACATGTATCCATGCAGAAACATTCTGTAGCACCTTTATGCAGTTTCCAGTTGATTTTTAAATTGTTCCAAGATTTTTGTCTCTTGTAACTCTTTTGAAATCTATTGATCATTCATTTTGTGCAGAAAATTCTGGATACCTGTCCTAAATTTTGGCTTTCATTAATAGATACCTGTGTCCCTCTGTACAACTCACAGTTTGATTTGAATATATTCTCCATATATTTTACTATTATACATAGCTCCACAATTTGCCTAGTTTCCTAGTTAAAAGATAAAAGTTTCTCCAGTCTTTCCTTTAAACACTGATGACGTGTATCAGCCTCCTAGCACTCTGGGGAGATATCCATGCATTGGATGTTGTACTGCAGTGTCTTGGTAACCAGATGGAACACAGCCAGCACTCAACGTGCATTCAGATGCCAGATGATTTGTTCCTTTATTCAACTATTTTGGCATGATAATTCAATGTTATTTTGACTTGTGATGGCTACTTGGCAACAATTGGTCATGTTGAGTGTTTTCGAACAATGAGATGACTCGGGAAGAGATAGTTAATAGGTTTGCAGTAAAGCTCTATAGATTTTTTGTTAAGTATGCATTTCCCAACATCTAGGTTGCTTGTAATTCTATCCTTGACTATTTCAACACTCTTATGTACCCATCTTCCCTTCCTATGTGTAGCACATTAAAACTGTTTACATTGGCTTTAATTTGCCCATTTGTATGTTTTTTCAATTTGTTTTGTAAATTCTGAGTCATCTTAAATTAACCCGAGTTTGATGTCATTCACAAATTTGATCAACTTTCAGTGAGGTTTTGAATTAATCGTTATAAATTCAGAATTGTTGTGCTCCCAGTGTACATCTCTGGGATACCTCAAAGCTCTCCACTCTCCCCCAGATATATGTTTCCCACCTTCCAGCTCATTTCATACCCATTACCAAGATTTACCCTGAATCTCATCAGTTTCCTCCTTTGTCTCACAGAAAGTACGCCAGAAAGCATTTGTATTCTCTATCTCTGTGTTACAATCTTTCGATATAGAGGGTTCAGTACTGGGACCTCTTCTATTTGTAATATATATAAATGACTTGGAAGAGGGAGTAAGTGAAGCGATCAGCAAGTTTGCAGACGATACAAAGATGGCTGGACTTGCGGATAGTGAGGAGATTGTCAGGCGATGCAGCTGGACATAGGCTGGTAGCTTGGGCAGACAGATGGCAGATGGAATTCAATCCTGATAAATGCGAGGTGATGCATTTTGGGAGAAAGAATGTAGAGGGGAGGTATATGATAAAGGGTAGACCTATTAAGAGTATAGAAACGCAGAGGGACCTGGGGGGGCAGGTGCACAAGTCTCTGAAGGTGGCAGAGCAGGTGGAGAAGGTTGTGAAGAAAGCATATGGTATGCTAGCCTTTATAGGAAGGGATATAGAGTACAAGAGCTGGCCTTTAATGTTGCAGTTGTATAAAACATTAGTTAGACCTCATTTGGAATACTGTGTCCAGTTCTGGTTACCTTACTACCAGAAGGACGTGGAGAGTCTGGAGAGAGTGCGAAGGAGGTTTACCAGGATGCTGCCTGGTATGGAAGGTCTGAGTTACGAGGAGAGGTTAGACAAATTGGGACTGTTTTCCTTAGAAAGATGTAGACTTAGAGGAGATTTGATAGAGGTGTACAAGATTATGAGGGGTATAGATAGAGTACACAGGATGGACTCAAATAGCACAAGGAGTCACGGGCTTAGGGTGAGGGGGGGTTAAGGTATAATTTGGATGCTAGAGGGAGTTTTTTCACACAGAGGGTGGTGGGGTATGGAATGCGCTGCCAAGTAAAGTGGTGGGGGCAGGCACTCGAGTTATTTAAGAAATACTTAGATGGGCACATGAACAGAATGGGAATGGAGGGGTATAGAAAACTCATTTAAAATAGAGATCGTGAGCCTTGGGAGTCTCTGGGAAGTGTGTAAATAGACGATGATATTGATGCACTTGTTTTTATCCTACAGGTGCTTTGGTCCACCTTGTTGTCTAACAAGGGGCATACATGCGATGGGTTGTGAGAGGGCTGCTCTTGGATACTCTCAAAAAAAAATCCTGATGCTTCACGTCATTAGTGTACGCTTGACCTGGACCATTTGATGGGCAACACGACAGCTCAGTGACTATCGCTGTGCTGTGCAGATATGTGGATTTGGGCCTGTGTCTGTAGGAGTTTGCACATTCTCCCTGTGCTTGTGTGGGTTTTCTCTGGGTGCTTGGGTTTCCTCCCACATCCCAAAGATGTGCTCTTAGGCTAATTGGCAAAACAAATTCTCCCTAAATTGTCTCAAATTTGGTTTTTAATCCATAGATCTATAAACATTGACAGGGATCACAGGTAGAGCTGGGAACATTGGGGTGGCGGCGCGGGCTCATGGGGCCGAAGGGCCTGTTTCCCGTGCTGTTTTGTTTATTTGTTCTTTGATATTGCTTGTTTCTTCCTATGTCAATAACCCTATATAGAGAACCACCATTGGGTTTCTTGCCTTCAGTAAGCCTTCAATTTTTCCTACTCTTTCAAGTCCAACTATTGTCCTTAAAGCAACAATACCTATTTCCTTTTCTGAACAATTAACTCTCCATGACTTAAATCCCTTGTGATTTATGATCTGCATTTCTAACCCATTTTCTAGCTGTTACTACATCTGTAACCTTGTTTCCTTCTGCATTATAGCATCATGACTGGAATCTGATTGTTACTATTGAGCTTCCTGAGAAGCTTCTGAGGTTTTCTCAATTATTTTTTGCTACTTCTACAGCCAGTATTCCTGTCACCTTGACTGTTTTACTTAAATATACAGTGATCGCTCGTTATTTTCATATTTTGTTTGGTTTGCCGGAGCAGATGTTGAAAAATAATTTAATCTAACCAGGGCTTCCCAAACAAGGGACCCTGAGCAAATTTTTGCCATGATGCTTGGATCCATGATCCAAATGATCCACTGCAAAATTAAGTTTTTAAAAATAAGTTAAGACTGAATTCAGCGCCCCGACCTCTGCCCTTGCACAGCTTCTGCTGAAGGGGTCTTGAAATGGAGTCACAGTGGGAAAAATTTTAGGAAGCACTGAATTAAACACAGGCTTTATTATCTAAATGGTAAGATAAGTAGGAGACATCTAAGGCTGAGTGAGTGACTTCTGTAAGGGTATTGTGTGTTTTATTTTCCTAATTTTAGCTGAATTTTTTCAGAACTTTATTGTTTAAAGAACTGTGCCACAATCAGTACCCAATTTCCAAAATACAATGTTGCAGCGTGAACTGAAAGCATTGTTGCGAATTCCACATATCAAGTGAGAAGTGATTGCCTTGTTCAATATTGAGTCATTCAATATTGATTCAGTTGTACAAGGCATATCATCTGATTTAGTTTCAAGCTCTATGGGAGTGTGTTTTAAAAGTCCCACCCAGGGGTAATCAACTCAAACAGGTGACTTTCCTGAGACTGCTGGGAAGAGATTGGTACCATGATTGGGTGGAGAGCACTCACAGCTGAGATTCACCTCGCAGTACTGTATGAGCAGCTCAAGGGCAGTCAGGAATCAATGTTCTCAAACCCATGTTTGTCAGCTGAAGAGCTTGAGTATCTTCATTCACTGTTATAGTCTTCTGGTTTCCTATATTGTCATATCAAGGTTTATCTTGGTAATGTTCGGATTTTGTAGTCTCAGGCACAGGATTGAAACTTCAACTCCCAAACAAATTTATGGAAAGGAACTGGAAATACGCACCACAATTTTCTAATTTTTGCGCTTGTAACACTAAAGAATTAAATTTTGTATAGTGATTTTTTTTTCCTCCTGAAAATTAAGAAATTTTTGACGGGTGATAGCAAATTTTATTTAAACATAGTTCGACAAAAATTTGGGTGAAATTTTTTGTGTGACGTTGTAACGATTGCTTTTCCCCATTCTGATTGGTAGCTGCTCTTCTCTGTAATTGAGTAAAATAGTTTGGACAACATGAGCAAGTCAGAAAAGCATTGCTCAGATTCTTGTATGATAGTCATATATTTATAGTGTGACAGACATTGTACATAGGACTTATATTTGACAATTTAAACCAAATTTTGAATAGGCCTATATTTCAATTCCTCTCTCCCTGAACAAACAATTGACTTGCAACCAGCAAAGTACTCATTGTACTCAATTAGCCCATACTTGAAACATTCGGAACTTAATGTCTAACATTATATTTGATTCTGTGATAAGGCAACACTTACGGAACAATCCTAATTGTGCTAAGACTTACACTAACCACCAATTTCAGATCATCAGTTGGGTTTGCAGTGTGACTCATTCACTTGTACAGGAAGCTACATTTATTCACATACTGTCTTTTATAACCAGAAAAACATGTCTTTGCTTGCCACCTTTTTCAACAAAACAAAAACTTGGGGGGGAGCAGCCATTCCCCATGTCAATTCCTTGACCACTTGGAATCAACTTTCCTGGTTTGAATTTAAACAAAAACTTGGCAGTCAGCTGTTTCCTGGTGCATTCTCCTTGGCAACACTTCTACCAATCAATCAGTCCTCTCTTCTCATCAAATATAAACTGTTGTTCCTTTTGAGATTTGGTATTCTTGCAAATCTGTCCTGATGAGAGCAAGACAAAAAACTTTAACACCATGTTTTTTTTAGAAATAATATTTAAATAAATGGCTTTATGATATAGTATCAACGAGGATTTTCCAATTCTGTGCAGTTAGTTATAAAAATGAACTTTACAATCAATTGCCGGTCAAAAGAGAAAATAAAATGTTTTAGTTTTTTTATTTCTTCACAGCAACATTCTACAAACAGCTTTCAAAGAAGCATAGACCACATTTTAAAATGTTTTAAAATTTAACCTTTAATCATATTTTGTAGATGAAATTGTCTACCCCCACCACTATTAACGTTATCAACTCTCAGTGCCCCCAGACATTACACAGTTAAACATAGAAATCAGGAAGTTGCTGTCCAGGTTTCCCTATTCTACCAAAAGATTCACTGTAAAAGTATCTCGTTGAAAGACATTAAAGTGGCATGTCATCAGTCACTGTATTTCAAGTGATAAATCAATGCCAAACTCACCAGAAGGTTTTGCTTGTTCATGCCAGTGTAATTGAAATGTTAATGGTGTAAGTTTTAAATTACTGCCAAACACCCTCACCAACATTGAAATTTCTTTAGAACTGAGTTTTAGTTGGGAGATTTTTTTTTAAGTCACACTTTTTTCTTTCTTTTTCTTTCATCTCCCTTTTTTAGTTCTATCTTCCTTGTTCTATTTCGCTTTCTGTACATGATATGACATTGAATGCAATATTCTAACTTGCACATCCTGGTACAAACTCTGCACGTCTGATTAACAATTCTTCATTCTGGTTAATGAGATACACAGTTGCTTTTGCTGTTCATGGAGGTTCCATATCCTCTGCAGAGGACAAAGTGTCAAAATGACATTTTAAATACCACAGGTTCCATGTAAAAGCCCACAGAGAGTTTGTGGGCAAGTGTAAGCACAATGAATGGCTGATGGCACTTGTTATCTGCTGAGAGTAACATCCAGCCCTCTATTCCAAAACATTTTTTTTGGTCAAATGACATTGTGCAGCACATTAGCGCTCCAGAACACCACGTCAGAATGTGATTACACTCTGTTTTCGAAATGTGCTGGCATTTTGAGTCGGGCTGTTTGACTTCAGGAGGAGTCACAATCCAATTCCATCCGATCTTACAATCAAAGACGCATACATCCAGTAATAATAATCACTTTACTGATTTGTCCTTTTCCTAACGGAGATGCACAATGTTCAATTGGAATATAAGCTGTACTGTCACACGATCAGATAAACCATCAAAGGCTGGTGATTAGAACCCTAGTACCTCCCCCTTTTCTTCAGTTCTTTTCTGCAAGTGACATTGCATGTTAAAATTAGTTTCCTTCTAGTATCATTCTTTCTGCATGAGGCCAGACAGTGAACGCCAGCCAGCCATTCAACCACAAAAACCCATTATGATGCTTTTCAACAGGATATTGAATATCAGGTGATAACTGGAGTGGAACCCCTGGCTGATTTCTATCCCTTATTTTCAAGGATCCCAAAGGGTAATTGTGGCATCCCATATGTGAGCACCGGAATAAACACAGACAGGGACGCTGACCAGGGACCTTCCTGTTTAATATACCTGTTGGATTTACCAACTCAACAATCAAGCAACCAGGCAATTTATGTTACAATAAAGTTGTAGTTGACTCAAGAAGTCTGCCATTGTTTCCGCCATGAAAATACATCTCCCAATCCATTTTCAGTTTGAAAATTTGCATTCTTGGGTTAAAATCTTTTATGGCTTCCCCCTTTCCGATCTCCATCCTAACAACCCTCCAAGGGTTGTTACCCCTTATGAAAAAGTATTTGAATTTCCAGTGAGTGTCTGAGAATATCACTTGACACAGTTTTAAGATAATAACAAACAAACTAAAAAAACTAAACAAACTTGACCAAGCACTGTTTAGTAGACAACTAACAATTTGAATGACAGAAAAGATACCCCGTGTCACTTTTAACACAGCCGATTGACAATCCCCCACCATGGTTATAATTTATGCCATCTCTTAAGTGGACTTTACTCTTTTGTAACCAAAGCTAGTCTCCAGACCCAATGGCTTGCTTTCTTTCCTAGCTGAGTTGCTTTCAATCCCAGAGCTACCTTTCAGTTTGACAGTTGCACTGGACATTCTTTCCCTCTAATCCAGGTTAGTTGAATGTTACACCTTCCTTGAAATCCTCAGATATTTGGTCTCTTCAGTCTGAGGGTGAACTCCAGTGCACAACAGGATCAGTATTTTCTCTGCTTAAGGTGCAGGATTGGTCGCTTCTGTGATCCAGCATGTCCTCTCAGCTTCTTGCAGATTGACTTGGGTGTACGAAGTTTAGTGATATCTTAGAAAACCTGATAACCCAAAACTCCTATGGCTTGCTATGGGCTCTTCTCGTTTTGAAGCCCTCTCCATTGCAAGGTGAGGGGCTACATCCAGACAGAAATGTTAATTAACTATTTTCTCTCTCCTCAACTCTAGTCCAGCTTGGAATTAAATAAATAGTTTAAATTATAACCGTTAATGAAACTTGACACTCTAAACACCTCCCTCTGCGATTCAGAGATCTACCCGTAGTGAACACAGATGCTCTTGCCATTGTTCACAGGTGTAAACAACTTGCAAGTCTCTTGGCTTGATCTCCTCTTGTCCCCTTGGTAACAGCTACCTAGGCTTGTTGGGCTGAATTCATCATAGATCACATATTTGTATTTTTTATTTATCTTACCTTAGATTAAAGAAACAATCTCAAAATGTTATAACCTTATAAACTTACTGTTTGTAACACATTACTGATTTCCTCTGTCCTACCGTTTACAGCTCTGCGTTAGCTGTCTGGGCCTTAACTCTGGAATTCCCTTCCTGAACTCTTCACCAATTATTTTAAGGCTGTCTTTATAACTTGTCTATTTAATCCAGCTCCTGTCCTAAAATTCCCTTATGTGACTTGGTGCCATATTTTGTCTGGTAATGCTTCTGTTAAGTATCTTGGGATGTTTTACTAGGTTAACATCATCATGCAAAGACAAGCTTTTATTGAGATAGATCTTCCATAAAGTGGCTTGTGATTATATCTAATTTCCTTCACTCTGCTATGTTCCCTCCCCCATGATAAATTGACATTGAACATTCAGCACCGTTAGCAGTTAGGCAATGCAATAACATTCTTGCCAATATGCCAGAGGTTGTTCATTTAGCCCTTTATGATCCAGAGAAGCATAATCCATTCTTCCAGATCAGAGAGAATACCAAGGGCCCTATCTGTATAATTAGATGGATGTAACAGATTTGGAAAAGAATAGAAAATCCTGCTGGTGTTCCAATCTATGTTCCTCTCTATTCAATATCACCAAAAATACTTATCTTCGTAGTTTATATCTTTTGTTGCCTTCGGGTTCCATTTTTGTACAAGTGTAGGAAAACTGACATTGCTCAAATTACAACAGTGTACTGCACGCAGTAACCCATTGTCTGCAAAGTATTTCAGGATTTCCTGAAATATTCTCTATGAATGCAGAAATTTCCTTTGTCCAAAAGTATAGATAAACTGGAACTGAATCCTTTAACAGTTTTTATTCGGAGACGATAAATATTTTGTCTGTTTTCCTTATTGTTTTGTCAGCTTTTAGCCATGAGCTGCTGCCAAACCAGACCATATAAGTTTTATTTTGTGCATTAACTGGACAATGGATTTGAGCAAAAAAAAGTTCACATGACCTTTAAACTGAACCTTTAAGAGTATGAGTTTCTGTATCAGCCAACTGGCAGCAGTGTTTGTACGGGGGGCTGAACGACACGAGAGTGCTTTAATAAATGAACGGAAGCATGGAATAATGTTGTAAATGTTCTCTGATTACATCTCCACTCGAGTACTCAGTGCATTAAATTCTTCTGGGTTCAGTTGTTGTTTAATATTAGTAATTGTTAAATGTCTGAGGGTCTGAGGAAAAGCTCTAAAGTCATTTTAGCCGGGGTGATTTGTGAATGTGTCGCGTGTGTGCCCTTACAATGTCATTTCTCCTGCTGACTCTGGTGTGTAATCACAACCAGCTCTCTATTGTCTGCTTTTCAAAATAACACATCTGCCTCTTTTTGATTGGTCAAATGAAACGGTTCAACCCCATCCTGACCTTCCCCTCATGAATATTGATGAGCTTTGAGTGTAGAGGCTGGGTTTATGGTGGAGACTCGTTACTACAGCAGTCCAGCCATGTCAGCTTGTCCCTGGCTGGGCCCAACCTGAGATTTGGCCATGTCCCTGAGTGGAGATGATGAGGAGTATGACTCAGACCCAGAGCAGGTCAGCTTTCAGCTTTGGTTGTGGACGCAGTGGAAGCATTATTTAAAAACAAAACTAGAAAGCCCTTATTGGGGGAAACAATGTCAGAGCCTAAAGTAACTAAGCTGAAGCCAGGCTCTGTTGTGCTGAATAATGATGGTGGCTGTTCATGTTTTTTAAGGCTGCCAACAGCCTGGTTTTTTTTTTACTGACGCTTGCTACTTTTAAAGTTGAAACATGTGGCATTCTGAGTCCTGCGTGTTTACCAACGCAGGTATCCGTTACCCAGATCACAAAGTAATGACCCATAAAACCTTTTCCTTCAGGACATCGAATAGGCATTTTTGGAGAGTTCACACATATTGTTGATGTATGGCATCACCGGCAAATCGACACATGTTAGCGCCTGAAATGTTTCAATTATCATGTTGTGCTCTTGTGATTTGCAACAGTTTAGTAGCTGTCTTTTGATCCTAGTTTTTCAATTGTGTGAGTCTAGGAAAGATTGTATTGTACAGCAAAGCAACTTCGAAAAGAGCGTGGCGTTGCTGCTGTTGCACAAAGTACAGCAGTTGTTTCAATCTGAGACATTAACGCAGCGTGGCCTCCAGTCCGGGGACGGGACTTTGACAAAAGATATTATCTGCCGGAGGAAACCTATTAAATATGATCATGCTGGAAAGAGCTGGACTGCCTTGTTTGCTGCAATGGATTGTGTGTGTGGGGGGGGGGAGGGGCGGAGGAATCTTGGGCTTTTCTAACAATGAATTGTGTAAATGCTGTGGGTTTGTACATTCATGGCACTTTGGGAGAAATGAATGCTGGAGGAGACTTCGTGCGGAGCAATGTTTAAGTCGCTCGCAAGTGTTTATCGCATCCCCGTCCCCCTCCGCTGTAACATTTTACTCGGGCCTAAAGAGAGCTCCGTGCAGGAAATCATTGTCAATGTAACTTCAAACGGTGCTGGGCTGAAAACATTTAAATAATGAATTGGAATTTAGCCCTTAGACAGCATGCATGGTTCGAGTTCATCCCTTGATTTTTTTTGTAAATGTTACTTAATATCCGTATTGATTTCATTGAATTATGTGCTGCTATGTCAGGGCCCCTTCTCATGCACCGTATAATGGATTCATTGTGAGTGCCAAAAGGAATACTGACTGGGAGAGTTCCTTTAGTCTGTTCCCTCTAGGATTCGGTTTCCTATATAACACCCAGAGAATGTCTGGCCTGGAATAAAAGGCTATCATTAAACCACCAAACACTCTAAAGTATAAAGTTTATTTATTAGTGTCACAAGTAAGGTTTACATTAATACTGCAATGAAGCTACTGTGAAAATCCCCTAGTTGCCACAATCAGGTGCCTGTTTGGATCAATGCACCTAACCAGCATTTGCAAGAGGGTGGGGGTGGGGAGGGGAGACTGTTGAGTTTATTTATTTCCTTTCTATAAAAATTCTTCCACCTCATATCGGGCCAACTGCTAAGTTACAGGTCACTAACTGTGGCATGTTTCTAAATCCAAATAAAGGCCAGAGCTGAAAAGAAGCTTTTTGTTCATATTGAGACTGTGCAGGTTGGTGGTGGTCAGAGTAGATTCTTGTCATTGCTGGCACAGTATTATGTTGACTGAGCTGAACTATTGGTACAACATCAGAAGTGTTAAACTATCAACTAAACGTAACCCATTTCTCCTTCTCCATGCCACCTGTATCCCCTTCCATTTCTCCACCAATGCTATCTTCAGATCAAAGTTCTCCCCTTTATTTATCCATTCTCCTCTTGCATGCATGTGTACAAATACTTATCAATATGTATATGCATTGAGCCTCCTTGGTTAGTTATTCACCGCTGGGTGTGGCAGGACTGCAGAGCTTTGATCTAATCATTGAATCCCTACAATGCAAAAAGAGGTTATTCAGCCCATTGAACCAGCACCAACCACAATGCCATCCAGGCCCTATCCCCGTAACCCCACGTATTTGCCCTGCTCAAATGGGCAATGTAGCATGGTCAATCTACCAACCCTGCACAACTTTGGAGTGTGCAAGAAAACTGGAGCGTCCAGAGGAAACCCACACAGACACATGGGGAATGTTCCAACACGACACAGACAGTCACCGAGATCACAATGGAACCTGGGTCCCTGGTGCTGACACATTGTAGGATGCATGTAGTCTTGTGCTGAAACTTCACCAGATTACACCTCATTCTTGGTGTGTTGGATCTGCTACTGGCATGCTCTTCTGCAATTCTAATTGAACCAGATTGTTACAGATTATAGTTGAATACAGTTCTGCTACTGATGGCCAATAATATCTAATGGGGTTGCAATTTTAAGCTGCAAGAGCTGTCCTGAATCTGTCCTATAAAGCACAATGGTGGTGTAACAATATATTGGAAAGCATCTGGAGGACTTTGCGATGGTGACTTTTACAGATGGAGCTCTGACTGGTAGATTAGTGAGAGAGGTTTTTCCATTTTTATCACTTCCCTCACCACTTGCTGCAGTCCTGGATATATTCCTCAAGACTTGGCCAACTCAGTCACTAGTGATACTACTGAGCCACTTTTGTGAGCGATCTTGAAGTCCCCCACCCAGACTACACTTCAAAGTGTTTCTTCCAAATGTCACTCAACGTGGAGGAACATTGATTTTTCAGTTGAGGAAGATTTCCTATATTTACTTCTTATGATAATGAGGTCCAAAATCAATGCTGAGGACCCCTGGAGCCACTCACTCTGCTATATGCCAATGAACTGCCATCATTACTGCATCTGTCCTGGCAATGGGACAGGATTTACCCAAGGATAGTGATGGAGATGTCTGAGACATTGATGATGAGGTATGATTCGTCAAGTACAACTGCCAGTTTTGCTTGACAGCTGCCTAAGTTTGGTAAAAACTCCCAGATGTCAATGATGTTTTTGTGGTGTTTATTGGGTATGTTGTTTCTGATGCTGAATGATGTTGCAGATAGGTAGTCAAAAGCACATCTCAGAATCAGATATAAAACCAAGGGTGAAAAAAGTCTGATTGAGCCTCAGATTGTTGCCAGAGGTTGGTTGTTTGGGACCAAAGACAAAGGCTTTGATTTTCAGAGGAAAAATTTGCTCGCCCAGCATTGAATGTTGACAATTTAGAGGTAATAGAAAGAATGATTGAGTATTGAGATACTGCAGTAATTGATACAGAATCTTTTTACATTATGGTTTGCTGCCATTATTATAATTAACTTCTACAATGAATGCATTATCAGAAATGTCAATTTTTTAATAATCAAATTAATATTAAATTGGTATTAATGCAAAAAAAATGAATCTGGTAACTTACAATTATCTGAATCAAGAGCACAGTATTTATGATATATTTACAAGTGTACAGATAGAACTCTACTTTATAATGATCCTTTTAATGGCCAATTTCAAAAACAAAGCAGACAAGTTAACATGCAGCATCAGCTGCACCTAGAATATTTGAACCAGGAAGTTGCGGTTTCTTAGAAATAAGCTCATTTTAGTACTACTTTCTTGTTTTGCCCATGATGTGCTGAACTAAGAGCCCTTGGCCCCTCATTAGGGTTACTCAAAGAAAAAAAGTTTTATTTAGATACATGCAGCATATCATTTTACTTGTTATTGTACCTTCTTCTTTACCTTACTTCATCCATAAAATATATTAAGTGCTTCCAAATGTTGCTCAATATGGAGAAACATTGATTCATCAGTTGAGGGAAGTTTCCTTGTCCATATTTCCTTCTCAAGATTGTTAATGAGTTCCAGAGTCAATGCTAAGGGCTCCTAGGGCCCACTCCTTCTCCAGTGTATGCCATTGTATTGCCATGTCCGACCTGGCAGTGGAACAGGACATAACCAGGGATGGTAATGGCAAAGTCTAGGGCACTGACAATAAGATATGATTCAGTAAATATGACTAACTATTAAGTCTTCATCTCTTTTTCCTCTTTGGAAAAGTTTTGTAACAAGTGTTGCATGACGTTACAGCTTCTAGGGTGAGTTGATGGAAAGTGTGTCATATTTCTGTTTCTGATGGCCAACATAAATTAGTGATCATAGAATTGCTCTGTTGTCTCATCTCACAGGAATGGTGCCTGTTATGCTCACGAGCAGTTCTTTCCTTGCTGCCATCAGACCTTTGAATGGATATACCTTGCGTTAAGTTGATCTTTCTCTGCATCCTAGCAACAACTATAACATCACATTCTGCGCTCTTTCCCTTCCTTCTCTATGAATTGTGTGCTTTGTCTGTATAATAAGACCATAAGACATAGGAGCAGAATTAGACCATTTGGCCCATCGAGTGTAGTCCACCATTCAATCATGGCTGATATTTCTCTCATCCCCATTCCCCTGCCTTTTTCCCTATAACCCTGATCCCCTTATTAATCAAGAACCTATCTATTTCTGTCTTAAAGACTTGGCCTCCACAACCACTGTTCCATGCAGCACAGAGTTCCACAGATTCATCACGCTTTGGCTGAAGAAATTCCTCCTTATCTCTGTTTTAAAAGATTGTCCCTTTAGCCTGAGGTTATGCCCCCTCTTTCTAGTTTTTCCTACTATTGGTAACATCCTCTCCACATCCACTCCTTGCAGTACCTTGTAAGTTTCAATAAGATCCCTCCTCATCCTTCTAAACTCCAGCAAATACAGACTCGGAGTCCTCAACCATTCCTCATATGACGAGCTCTTTGTTCCAGGGATCATTCTTATGAACTCATCTCTACTCTTTCCAAGGCCAGCGCACCCTTTCTTTGATATGGTTTTGTGCACAAGAAACAGTACTTTTCACTGTATGTTTGTCATGTGACAATAAATAAAATTAAATTTCTCCTCCGTATCTTGCTGGGATAACGTGATGTGGGAAGAACTTTGATAAGTCTGGCCTCTTGAGCCTCAAAAGTTGCATTTCAAAAAGATGTTTGAATTGCATTTAATGTGTAAAACATTGATATACATCGGAGCACGCGGTGGAGAGCTCAGAAAAGCAATTTAAGATGGACATCAGTATTTATAAGTGCACGTGTTAAAAAGAATGGTATAGGCTAGAAAACTAACCTCAACACCTAAATGCTGTGGTGAGAAGTTTTGGTGGTGTTTAAAAAATGTGTATTTCCATTTAAACAAAGAAAATTACAGCCCTTTGACCCTCCAAGCCTGCGCTGACCATGCTGTCTAACTCAACTAAAACCCCTTATGCTTCCGGGGACAACATCCCTCTATTCCCACTTCATTCATGTACTTGTCAAGATGCCCCCTTAGAAGTCTCCACTGTATCCATTTCTACTACCTCCCCTGGCAACGAGTTCCAGGCACTCACCACTCCAAATGTACAAAATCTGCCACATACATCTCTTTTAAAACTTTGCCCCTCACACTTTAAACCTGTGCCCCCTCATAACTGATTCTTCCACCTGGGAAAAAGCTTCTGATTATCTACTCTGTCCATCTCTCTCATAATTTTGTAGACTTCTATCAGATCTCCATTGCTCCTGTGAGAACAAACCAAGTTTCTCTAACCTCTTCTCATAGCTAATGCCCTCTGTACCAGGTAACATTCCTTCTGGTAATGTGATGACCAGAAATGAACACTATATTCCAATTGCGGCTTTACTAAGGTTCTATAAAGTGTCGATTTTCCAATTTTCAAACTCAGTATCCCGGTAGATGAAGGCAAGCATGCCGTATGCCTTCTTGACTACCTTCTCCATCTGCATTGCCACTTTAAGTGACCTCTATACCTGTGGATTTGTTAAGGGGAGGTCGTTCCTTGTAAATCTGGTAGAATTTTTTGAGGAGGTGACGAAAACGGTGGACGAAGGGCGAGCCGTTGATGTCGTCTATATGGATTTTAGTAAGGCATTTGACAAAGTCCCTCATGGGAGGTTAGTTGAGAAGGTCAAGACTCATGGGATACAAGGACAGGTAGCTAGATGGATAAGTAACTGGCTTAGTAATAGGAGACAATAATAAAGGAAGGGTGTTTTTCTAGCTGGAAGTCGGTCACTAGTGGAGTGCCGCAGGGCTTGGTACTGGGACCTCTTCTATTTGTAATATTATATAAATGACTTGGAAGAAGGAGTGATCAGCAAGTTTGCAAACGATACAAAGATGGCTGGACTTGCGGATAGTGAGGAGCATTGTCAGGTGATGCAGCAAGACATAGGCTGGTAGCTTGGGCAGACAGATGGCAAATGGAATTCAATCCTGATAAATGTGAGGTGATGCATTTTGGGAGAAAGAATGTAGTGGGGAGGTATATGATAAAGGGTAGACCTATTAAGAGTACAGAAACGCAGAGGGACCTGGGGGTGCAGGTGAACAAGTCTCTGAAGGTGGCAGAGCAAGTGGAGAAGGTTGTGAAGAAAGCATATAGTATGTTAGCCTTTGTAGGAAGGGGTATAGAGTACAAGAGCTGGCCTTTAATGTTGCAGTTGTATAAAATGTTGGTTAGACCTCATTTGGAATACTGCATCCAGTTCCGGTCACCTTACTACCGGAAGGATGTAGAGACTCTGGAGAGAGTGCAGAGGAGGTTTATTACGATGCTGCCTGGTATGGAAGGTCTGAGTTACGAGGAGAGGTTAGGCAAATTGGGACTGTTTTCCTTAGAAAGACGTAGACTTAGAGAAGGAGATCTAATAGAGGTGTACAAGATTGAGGGGTATAGACAGAGTAAACAGGGTTAAGCTTTTTCCTAGGATGGACTCGAATAGCATGAGGTCACGGGCTTAGGGTGAGGGGAGTAAGGTATAATTTGGATGCTGGAGGGAGTTTTTTCACAGAGGGTGGTGGGGGTATGGAATGCTCTGCCAAGTAAAGTGGTGGAGGCAGGCATTCTGGAATTATTTAAGAAATACTTAGATGGGCACATGAACAGAATGGGAATGGAGGGATATAGAAAACTGGTTTAAAATAGGGATCATGAGCCTTGGGAAGTGTGTAAATGATGATATTGATATACTTGGTTTTATCCTACAGGTGCTTCTGTTGTCTAACAAGGGGCATACACGTGATGGGTTGTGAGAGGACTGCTCTTGGATTTTTTTCAAGAGTATCTTAGTGCTTCACGTCGTTAGTGTACGCTTGACCTGGACCATTTGATGGGCAACACGACAGCTCAGTGACTATCGCTGTGGTGTGCAGATACGTGGATTTGGGCCTGTGTCTGTGGGAGTTTGCACATTCTCCCTGTGCTTGCGTGGGTTTTCTCTGGGTGCTCCGGTTTCCTCCCACATCCCAAAGATGTGCTCTTAAGCTAATTGGCAAAACAAATTTTCCCTAAATTGTCTCAAATTTGGTTTTTAATCCATTGATCTATAAACATTGACAGGGATCACGGCTAGAGGTGGGAACATCGAGGTGGCGGCGCGGGCTCGTGGGGCTGAAGGGCCTGTTTCCTGTACTGTTGTTTGTTCTTATACACCCAGATCCCTTTGCCTATCAATACTCCTAAAGGTTCTGCCATTTACTGTGTATTTCCTATCTGTATTAGACCTACATATCTATATTAGATTATACGTATTTAGAAAAAGAATGTTGTAATGAATTGTATTTCACTGTGATAATTTGATTTACTCGTGTTATGTATTAGTACGCAGTGAAATGTATTGTCTCTTGCGCGATATATAGACAAAGCATACTATTCATAGAAGAGGAAACGACAGAGAATGTAGTGCTACAGTCATAGCTGGGGTAGAGAGAAAGATCAACTTAATACAAGGTAGATACATTCAAAAGTCTGATTTCAGCAGGGAAGAAGCTGTTCTTGAGTCGGTTGATATGTGGTCTCAGACTTTTGTATCTTTTTCCCAATGGAAGAAGGTGGAAGAGAGAATGTCTGGGATAGGGTCCTTAATTATCCTGGTTGCTTTGCCAAGGCATTGGGAAATGTAGACAGAGTCAGTAGATGGGAGGCTGGTTTGAATGATGGATTGGACTACATTCATGATCTTTTGTAGTTTCTTGTTGTCTTGGGTAGAGCAGGAGCCATTACCAAGCTGTGATACAACCAGAAAGAATGCTTTCTATGATGCTTAGTGAAAAGTGGTGAGAATTGTAACTGATATGCCAAATTTTCTTGGTCTTCTGAGAAAGTAGAAGCATTGGTGGGCTTTCTTAACTATAGCATCGACATGGTGGGACCAGGACACCACTGGTTGTTGGTGATCTGGGCATCTAAAAATTTGAAGCTTTCGACCCTTCTATTTCATCCCCGTTGATAAAGTTAATATTGGTTACCATCATGTTTGTGCAAAGAGCTGTCTTTCACAAAGACGTGTTGCACCGTGATTAGAGCAACAATGATTAAGCATTGATGTGTTAATTTGTGAGAAGAGGATTAATGAAGAGTCAACAGCAAAGTTGATGGGTTGAAAAAGTAAAGTTCTTGAAGTTCAAGATGGTCTAGCCTAAATTAACTGGTAGAAAAGCAACAAAAGATCAGCAATAAGAAATGTTCAGATTCTAGTTGTCCAAAGTAAATATATTCCAATAATTGCAATCAATCTGTTGAAACCAAGTCATGTTTGACAACTGATTTTTGTTTGCTGGTGAAAGCAATGTGATAGATATAGACTATATGGATTTTCAAAAGGCAATCAATAAAGTGTCACAAAGAGATTCATTGGAAAAAAACCCAGATAAGTGGTAGAGGCATTGGTGAGCTTTCTCAATATAGCGTTGAGGGAATGTGGAGGCACAAAAAGAAAGTTTGATTGAACTGAATTTGGTATTAGTAGAAGTGTGTTGTTTAGTCTGGGAAAATATTGGAAATTACCCCAGCACTCAGTGCTAAGTTTAGACTTCTTTTGGATGATTTCAACTGAAACAGGAGCCCTCATTTCAAAATTAGCTGATGAGACAAAATAAGAGAATAGCAAGTAATAAGGAGGGCTGTATGAAAAGATATATTGGATAAATGGAATAGGTGGATAGGTACTCAAGTAGTAGATGCAATTTAAAGTAACAAATATGAGTTGTTATATTTCTAGGCAAAAACACAAGAAATAGAAATATTCAAAGAAAAGATGTTAATTGGTGTAGATGAATTGAGAGATCAGGGATTAAAATAAATAATTTCTTGAAAAGTTTCATCTTTAGATAAAACTCAGTAACCTTTGGGATTGTATAGATATATAGACGTAAGACTAAAGAAGAAATGATGAATTTGTATCAAATGTTGTAAGGCTACACGCTGCCATGTATTTTTCACATATGCTGATTGCATCCAGCTCTACTTTATCACACCTCTTGCACACTTCCACTAAATTGTCAGCTTGCTTATCTGATCAACATCCAGTACTGAATAAGAGAAATTTCTTCCAATTAAATATTGGGAAGGCTGAAGCCAGTGTTTTCTATCCCTGCTCCAAACTCTGCTCTGTAGCAAATGACTTCAACCCCCTCCTTGACAGCTTGAGATTAAGCCAGTCTCTTCACAAACCTAGTGCTACATTTGATTCCAAGTTGCATGCCAACCTTATATTTGTGCCATTACTGAGACCATCTATTTCCATCTCCATAACATTGCCTGCCTTCGTCTTGTCTCTGCTCATCGGCAACCGAAACCCTGATTCATGCTGTAGTTGCCTCTGGACTTGCCTATTCTAATTGGCGGGCCTCCCATCTGTAAACTTCAAGTCATCCAGAACTGTGCTGCCTGGGTCTTAACTTTCAGAACCATTCTGTGCTTGATCAGCACTGGATCCAGTTGAAGCAATATCTTGATTTTAAATCCTCATCCTTGTTTTCCAATCACTCAAGAGCCTCACTCCTGCCTATCTCAACAATCTTCTTCAGCCCCACACCCCTCCAAGGTTTGTGTGCTCCTTAATTCTGATCACTTGTGCATTCCTACTATGATTGCTCCACTATTTGTGATCGTAATTTGGAATCTACCCACTCCCATCTCTCTGCCTCACAATCCTCCTTTAACACGTTCTTAAACTCAACCTCCTTGACCAAGTTGTGGTCATCTGATCTCAGGACTCTTTAACGTACTTGATATTATAATTTGTTTTATAATGTTCCTGTGAGGCACCTTGGGATATTTCCATTACAGTAAAGGTCCTGTGCAAATACAAGTAGTTGAAAGTTCACAACTAAGAATATTGCATGTAGTTTTGGACGCCACCATGCCAGTAAAATGTAACCATGAGAGAGATTAGGTTAAGTTAATCTGAGCATCATGAGCCAGAAACCAGTGCATTTTTTTAAAAATAAAAATTGGATAAATATCCAAAGCAGAAGATAAGACTACAAGAAGGTAGTAGGCCAGTGAGATTTATGTTAAAATAAGCAAGGTACTGTGGATGATGGAATCAAACGAGAACAGAGGATGCTAGAAAAACTCAGCATTGGAGAGAAACAAAGTTAACATTTTGAGTCCTTAGACTTTGAAACTGGAGAAACTGCAGCAAAAAGTAAGCAACATTAAAAACAAAAGACAGGTGGTTCTGGTGTGAGAAGGCGGGGTGGGGGGTTGTGGTTGATTAAGGTAATACATGTATGGGATATTTTTTAAAAGTGGAATTTAAGATGAAGGAGGAAGGCTAAAATCTAAAGTTGTTGAACTCAACATTGAGACCCAAGGGCTGCAATGTGCTCAACTGGGTTTTGTGTTGAGTTGTTTAACTAATACCCTTCTCTGGCCCTGTAAATCTGAAATGTTCTTTGTAAAATTATACTTCATAGTATTGGTCTCCCATGGTGTTATATCTTGGTAGTTTGGGACCAAAAACATTTGTGATGTTTATATACAAAGTTAAATATATTGTGCTTGATGTGTGCTATTCCTTTTAAGGCAATTACAATATGCTGACAAGGAAGTGACCTGATTACACATCTGGGAAAAGGAAAACATGAGAGAGCCACTTGCAAGATTGACAAGAATTTAGTGGCTATGGGTTTTCATAGCTATTTATATAAATATATATTACATATTTATAATACTGGAATTAGATTGTCTCTACTAAATTTTATGCTGAAAGCTCTCTGTTAGAAAGCCTGACGTACATTTAAATGAAACCATTTTTTGTTTTAAAATTGCATAGCAGGCAGATTGAAGTATACAAAACACTTTGCATTCTTAAAGCACTTTTCATCACACCTGCACATCCCAAAGTACTTTGTCGCTAATAAAGTATCTTTGAAGAATAGTTACTGTTGTAATGTAATCAGCACCACAGCCCATTTGTATACAAGCAATTGACTATTTACATACATTATGTGTGTACAACACAGTGTTCCACAGAAAGCAATGTGATACTGGACAAGTATTTTTTCTACTGGCTAGGACACCAGGGACACCTTCTCTGCTGTTGTTTGAATAGTCTATCAGGATCTGTTACATCCCGTTGGAACTGCCAGTGGGGCCTCAGTTTTAATGTTTCATCTGAAAGCCAGCAGCTCCAATATGCAACATTCTTGTCAGGTGTTAGCTTAGATCTTGTGCTGAAGTCTGTGTATTGTGACTTAAACCCACAGTCTTCTGCTTCAGAGGTTGTCATGTTGATAAGTTTGGAAATATCCAGAATTCACATGAGATGAGCATATTTAAAATTAATTAGGACGCTATTTTTCGTGCATAGGGAAAATTGACAAGGAATCTCCCTGGACACAATGGAGATGGGTAATAGGGAAGGACTCTGACATGTAAGTAATTACTTACAATGCCTGAAGAGGATGAAGGCACCAGGAAAGGAATTTGAGCCAGGTGGCAATCCACTTGGGGCAGTGTGGAAAGACTGTAAAGGCAAAGAATTTGGAGAAGGGATCAAGCAGTCTTGAATCCTCATTAATGGTAGGCCCTGTGGACAAAAGATGGCTGATCATAGTGTCTTGCTTAATCTGTCCCTGATATGGTACAACATGCCATCTTCTTTCTTAATCTTAACTCTCATGCCCACTTCTCCTTCATTTCCTTAACTTGGCTCCATTCCTAATTGTTTGAAAGCAGCTAAAAATATCCATCCATAGATTCTCATCCTATTCCTATACAGCCATTCCCTAAGTCCCTGAAGGGTTTATACTTGGCTCCCAGCTCCTCATTGCGTTGTCACTTGGTAGCATTAACTGCAGGCATGGGACCAGCTTCCATGTAAATGCAAGCAACACACGGTTCTACTCTGACACTTTATTTCTCCTACAACCAGCTCCGTGCAGTCTGATTGCCTGTCAAGTAAAGAAATTGGGCAGGAAGTTGCTTGCAATTAGGTGTGACACAGGAAGTGTGTTGTGATGACAGGAAATTTGCACAGTTGTACAGTTTTTGTTAGACTAATTGATGAGCATTTGAGAAGGAAAGTAATGACAGCTAACATGAGCTGGATATGATTCTTAGCCAGGACTCTATCCCACATAAGAAAGTGAATTGATTCAATGTGGTTGTTAACTCATGTGTATCCCTCAAAGTGAGTTATTTGCTGAGAATGATTAAATTTACTTTCCCAAAATGTGAAAACAAGAGGCTTTCAACAAAGAATTACCATCCAGCTATAAAATTTTTGCTTTTAACTTCAAGCAACTTTGAGGGAAAAGTAAAAGACAACTACAAGGAGAAAATAAAATAATTTTTAAACTCCTAATGGTCACTTGCTGCAAATTTCTAATATTTGCTGCATTATTATAATTAAATCTTAGAAAGTAAATTATTTTAGAAAGTCATATTTTCTCACTGTCTCAAGAGAGATTGGCACTCCCAATATTTCAATCTTATAGTAAATTTGCTCAGTCTATTATCGTTTGTCGTGATGTTGAAAGGACAGTTGATTTCCCTCCTTGTGTTATATTGAATTTTGATACTTCTGTGTACAGGCTCTGGGGAAGAAACTGATCTGAACATATTTAACTAATTTGAGTGATTTTTTTTTTGTTTACAGAATAGAGCAGTGGGAAGGCCAAAAGGAAAGCTCGGAACCTCTGCAGCTGTGAAACTTGCCGCAAACAGGGCTACAGCTGGAGCACGCAGGAGAAGGACAAGATGTCGAAAATGCGAGGCATGTCTAAGAACAGAATGTGGAGAGTGTCATTTCTGCAAGGACATGAAGAAGTTTGGAGGACCAGGGAGAATGAAACAGTCCTGTATCATGAGGCAGTGTATTGCTGTAAGTCACAACATCATGAAATGTTTCCATTTAATACATTTACAGGAAACGTTGATGCATGTGATAAAATTTTTGGGCTGCTGCTTTTGGTTAGCAATATTCTTACAAATCCTGCCCGTCCAAAAGTAGCTCAATGGGCCTTTGTGCGTTATCTGAAGTAAAGAGTATTTTGAGCACAATAAAACATTGACTGAGGAGGTCCCAGACTATTGCACTGTTTGGTCAATGTGAAAAGGGAGCATTTAACTTCAGATCAGGTCTGGTGTGACTCTGATAGGGTTTCAACAAACCACCTGAGACACAACAGGATTATAGGTACACCATCTAATCATCCACTCTGTTCTGATTAAGCTAGTTAACAAATTGTTAGATGTTCAACTTTGAAAGAAGGCAGCCAGCTGTAGAATAAATAATCATAAATGAAAGAAGTGAATCTGATGGATCGCTTCCAGTGGTAGATTTTAGTATTACACTTCAGAGGATGGGATCGTACTTTCTCACTATACATTTGTCAAGTCCATCTGCATTATTAGATTCAAAGGAAAAACCTCATTGATGTTTTTGAAATATGTGAACATTTTATTGGTCAACAAAACACCTTTTTTGTCAACACGTAATTGTCAGCAAGGTGGCAAAATAGTTAGCGCTGTTGCCTCACAGCACCAGGAATCCAAGTTTGATTCTCAGTTTCGGTCACTGTCTGTGTGGTGTCTGCATGTCCTCTACGTGTCTGCGTGGGTTTCCTTCCACAGCCCGAACGACATGCTGGTTTGGTGCATTGGCCATGCTAAATTCTCCCTCTGCCTATCTGGCCGGCATGTTGCGACTAGGAGATTTTCGCAGTAACTTCATTGCAGTGTTACTGTAAGCCTACTTGATTAGGGTAGTCAGCATGGCTTTGTCAGAGGGAATTCATGCCTAACAAATTTGATTGAATTTTTTGACGTGATGACCAGGTGCATAGATGCAATTAATGCAGTTGATGTAGCTTATATGGATTTTGGCAAAGTCTTTGCAAAGAAGGTAAATGTACGTGGGACACGTGTATTATAAAATACTTTGTCATTTGACGAAGTGGATTCAAAATTTACTCAGTTGTAAGAGACAGAGGGTGATGACGGAAAGTTGCTTTAATTACTGGAAGCCACTGTCCAGCGACATACCACAGGGATCTATGTTGGTCCCCCTATTATTTGTCTTTTGTATAAATGATTATGTGGGGGGTGGGGGAGCTGGGATTATAAATTTGCAGGTGACACAAAGTTTGGACAGATGGTTAACAGTGAGATGGAACGTCTTGGACTACAAAAAGATATAGACGGAATGGTCAGATGGAAAGATAAGTGATAGATGGAATTTAACCTTGAAAAGTGAGATGATACTCCTTGGAAGGAGTAATTTGGCAAGAAAGTACTCAATGAATGGTAGGACACAAGGAAGTTCTGTGGAACAAAGAGACCTTGGTGTGTTTGTTCACAGATCTCAAAGTAAAAGGGCATGTTAGTAGGATGGTAAAAAAGGCGTATGGGAGACTTGCCTTTATCAATCGAGGCATAGATTACAAAAACAGGAAGTTATGTTGGGAGTTGTATAGAATTTTGGAGAGGCTACACTGGAGAGAGTACTATATGCAGATCTGGTCGCCACATTATTGGAAGGATGCAGTTGCACTGGAGGGGGATGCAGAGGAGTCTCACCAGGATACTACCTGGAATAAAACATTTAAGTTATGAAGAGAAGTTGGATAGGCTTACATTATTTTCATTGGAGCAGAGAAGGCTGAAGGGTGACCTGATGGAGGTGTACAAGATCATGAAAGTAATGGACAGAGTGGATAAGGATTAGCTGCTCCCTTAGTTGAAGGGTCAGTCACGAAGAGGCATATGTTCAAGGTGAGGAGCAGGAGGCTTGGGGGAGGGGGAATGTGAGGAAAAACTTTTTCACCCAGAAAGTGGTGATGGCCTGGAATATGCTACCTGGGTGTGTGGTAAAGGCAGCTTGCCTCGTTTCCTTTAAAAAGTATGTGGATGAGCACTTGGCACATCATAACATTTCGGGCTATGGGCTAGGTGGGAATTCAGATGTTTCTAATGAATCAGTGTGGACTCGACAGGCCAAAAGACCTCTTTGGCTCAGTATGATTCTACTTGTGACACTAATAAATAAACTTTAAAATTAATTTTGTGCATTGTTCTGAGCTGTTCTGCAATACTCAATATTGACTGAATTTTTTTATTAATCCTTTTATTATTTGATGTATTATTGTCATGTGTATTGGTATACAGTAAAAATGTTTCTTGCGCACTGTGCAGAAAGCGTGTTGTTCATTGAGTACATAGTGGGGAAGAAAAGGAGAGGGTGCAAAATATAGTGATAGTCATAGTTAGGGTGTAGGGAAAGGTCAACTTAATATAAGGTAGGTCCGGTCAAAAGTCTGACAGCAGCAGGAGAGAAGCTGTTTTAACCCACATTTCAAAGCTGTACTTCAGACTTTCAACTCTGGCCCCTCAAAAACTCAATGTAACCTGTTCAGTTCAAGTGTCTGAGTCCTAATGGTGTTTTAAAATCAAAATTTGCCCAAAGTATATTTTATCAATTAAATGTGCAAAAAAAAAGTGTTTGTTTATTATCAGTCTAAGTGCTTTTCCCATGAAAGGGGAAGGAAACTGCAACAGAGTACATTTTGTTCCACATAAATTTTGCCAGTTCTAACCAATACAGAAACCCTCTTTTAGGCTGCTTTGGTGGTGTGAAATCCCTGAACACCACCCTAAAGGCTAGAATACAGCATCAGAGATAATTTCATCCCCAAAATGCTGAATTCAAAAGTGTTGCATGGCTCTGGACAACATTAATACAGGTGCACAATGCAAGAACATTAAATCTCAAATAAATTCTAACCCCGCAATTTGAAGATACTTATTAGAAACTAATTACTGTATGTGAGTAAAATAAAGAAATAACACTCATTTAACAGTAGAATCACCACATGAACAAGAGTCTTTCTAAAGATGCTTTGTTTAGCTCCAGAAGTTTTGAAAGTAATTTCCTCTTCATCTGCAAATGAGCCATATTGTTCTCCAGTTATCATACAGAATCCCTACAGTATAGAAGGAGGCCATTAGGCCCATTGAGCTTGCGCTGATGACAATCCCTCTCAGCCCCTATCCCCACAACCCCATCTTTGATAATCCCGCTGACACTAAGGGGCAATTTTAGCATGGGCAGTTTTCCTAATTCGCACATCTTTGGTCTGTGGGAGGAAACCCATGCAGACACGAGGGGAACGTGCAAACTCCACAGTCATCCGAGGCCAGAATTGAACCAAAATTGGTCCCTGGAGATGTGAGGCAGCAACGCTAACCTTGTGTCAATTTATGGAGGCATCATATTACATTTTTATTTTGCCTAGAAAACCTTATCCAACTTGAGAATGAAAGTAAACGATGAAAGTTATTGTAATGAATTTAGTCAGGGTGTTGTAAGCAAATTGTTATGAGAGTCCAAAACTCAAAACATTATTAAGAAGGCAAGCGAAGACTGCTGATAGCTTATGCAATAATGTGTAGATGGATTGGAAATTTATCAGCTGTCATGTAGCCATTTCCTACTGTAGTTGTTCACACTTAATCAAATGAACTCTTTAATGCTTAGCCGTTTAGAAGACATTAAAGCTCGGCATAGGTTGCAGTTAACCTTCTGTTGTCGTTTATAAAATTGTGTTGCAAGAGCCATTTTCGTGTGACTTTTAGTCTTAATTTTCAGCCAACCTGATAAGAACCATGTTTCCAATGAACCCTACAATCTAATCTGGATTTTTTAAATTTTCTAATGTTAAATCCACATTATTGTCAAATAGTTTCATAAGCCTTCAAGTGATTCACTCGTGCCTCTGAAATATATTCAGAGCAATAAGTTGTTTTGACTCCTAGTAGAAGGGCAGGGGGATCATGGCTGTACTGCATCTTCTTGTGGATTATTAGCATAAGCTCAGTTCCAATATAGGTCACTCAACAATCACCTTGAGAAGATCCAAGTAATATTACTTTCCCCCTGACTTTCCACAGCAATGGGCATTGAGGTTGATTGTCTTACCCAACTATTTTCCTGCTGAAGATCATTGAACAGTTGCGATGAGGGATTAAACATTGGAAAAGCTTCTATAAATCAGTGCATTTGTTGTTCCCCTGCAAATGCTACAATTAAATGAATATTAATGTATACATAATACACTTCTACTGTTTACTCATCCTTTCTGTACTTTACATTTTTTCTCATTTTGCCATTCCCTAATAATAATTCTGTTCCCTGCTCTTGTGGTACTGGTTAATTTTAGCTGCTCAAAATGGGGTTAAAGAGACCTCTGCTTTCCCCCCCTCAAAGTGGAGATACCTTAGATTTCCCAGAAAGTACAATTATTTTTGCTGATTAGTAGGAATTTGAATAGTATTAGAATCTCCATATAGATAGCTAACATTTTAAAATAAATTTGAACTTCAGTTAATAGCTGAAAGGACAACATGGCACAATTTCACGTTTTACTCTCATAAAAGACTAAAAATGCAATTGACCAAATTTAAGCAACTTTAAACCACAAAACCAAACATTCCTATTCTTTTAACACAATTGAAAACACACTTCACAAATATATTTCACACTGTCCTTTAAGTGGACATTCAATTTTCCTGGAGCCAATCCAAGGTGATTTTTGGTTTCCAAGGTGATTTTTGGTTCCCAAAGGTTAACTTCTGTTCTTTTCCTTTCTCAGCCTGGGAATTTTAATCCCAGAGCTGTTTTTCACAGTGAGATTTTTTTTCCTCTGGAGATTATTTCTCCTGTGCAAATTAAGCAAATATTGCTGTCTTATTTTAATTCCTCATGAATTTGGTCTAATCTGTATTCCTTTGTGATGAACCGCTGTGCCTTGCTGTTGTAGCTGCTGCTCCTTTTCCCAAGCCTGGGAAACTAATCTTGTCTGAGAATTTTCAGGATATCTCGGACTTTTCCCCTCTCAAAGCCCATCAAGATGGCATCGTGAATCGTAGGGGCTTTGTACCCAGGTATCCTTGAGACTACAACTCTCTTCTATCTTGCAAGTAAATGGACAGTTTTAAAGCAGTTGTTTAAATCCTGGCATGCTCAACACTTCTCTGGGACTTGCAGTCTATCCACTGTTAGCAAATGGGATGCTGCCATTGTCGTTTGAAGCAGCTTGCACACTTTTCCCAGTAATACATTTCGGGAGCCCTTTGATCTTTAGCGATCAAACTATTTAAGCATGCTGTCAGGCAGACTGCAAAATACGTAATAAGTAGTAGTCACGTGAATAAATATGGTTTGATTAGGAAGAGCCAGCATAGGTTTTTAAAAGGGAAGCGAAAGAGCATCTTACCTATAGCCTATCCCTGTAACCCCACATATTTACCTCGCTAATTCTCCTAACCTGCACATCTTGGAGCACTAAGGAGAAATTTAGCATGGCCAATCCACCTAACCTGCCCATGTTTGGAGTATGGAAGGAAACTGGAGGAAATCCACACAGGGAGTGAATGAATTCTGTTCAGAATTGGCGTAAAATTATTATGGAACATACCTCAATGGATCTCCTAACCAACATGCTCCAGTCCAAATTGGATGCATTCTGGAAAGTACGGGACCCTATCTCAAATACTCAGGTTTCTTGATATCTGACCTACTTCTACAAGGTTTTCCATAGGCTATGTAACACTGCCTGTAACATACTATACGTGAAGGTGTGCACCACTTTGCCATATTCTGTAATTTTATCCACTTTCCCGCCATCCTGTTACTTGTCCTTTTTTTTGTATAAAGTGTCAGATGTACTGAACATACTGAACCAGCTGGGTTGGCTATCTCCTGTCTTTTTCTATATTTATATATGGAGTAATGTTCAAGCTGTACTGTATCAGTTTTGAGGGTGTATTGTTTATTTACAAAAATGGAAAATAGCTAATAAAAAATATCTAAAAAATACATATAATTTGTGATTTGGCCTCTGTGCTTTCAACAGCAGGCAGGCAATATTAGAAGACCTACACTTCTTATCAACCAAATTTAAATAGTGCATGTTATATGTAGGGCGTTGCATACAATCTCCTCGTTACTGCTGGCCTATTTTGGAGATAACATGGAATGCCTACAGTATGCTCCTTATCGCTTTGACTGATAGGAAAACACAATGCTTTTTTGACCGTATATTTCAGGCTGAATTGCGATTTGTTAATAATGGGAAAGGACTAGGCACAGAAGCATATAAAAAGTAAATGCCCCTTTAATATTTGAACAATTTCCCAACCCTCTGTGGGCACGAGCCAGTAGGCCCAATGTAGACTTGAAAATTCTCTGTGAACATGTAATTAGGTTAGTTTCAGGAAATTGCATGAGGTTGACAATATGCAGTCTTGGCAAATGCAAAGTTTGCTGTTCTCTGATTCCAGTCGTTCTGCCCAGGACCGATGTGCTTATTTTAATTTGTTTTCTATACTATCATGCATTTACAGCATGTGGTCACAACAAAGCCAGAAAGACTGCCCAATCCTTTAAAACTCTTAATTGTTTAACCTGTGTAAGTAGTGTTCAGTAAACAGGAATTTGTGGTTAAATTGAATGAATGGGATCAATGTTTGTAGACCACACTGGTTATATTCCCTTGACATAAATATTAAATCAGGTGCACAAATGGCATGAACACTGATTTTAAAAATGCTTAGCAGCATTTGGACAGTAAGGCACAGCTACAAAGTTCAGTTATTTGATGTATGAAGCTGTTTCAGTATCCTGACAAAATACTTTAAGCAATTGGTGCATTTTGAATATTGCTGAGTAATCCTGCTAAAATTTTGTGCCTGTTTATAATGGGAAGTGGTGGAAATATAGTAAAATAGTATTAATACATTTAAAGAAAAGGTAGACGAGTTATGAGAGATAATAGAGGGTTACAATGATTGATTTAGATGGGAGGAGGCTCAAGTGGATCTGTTTCTATGCTGTATATCAGTGAGAGTGTTTTCTTTTGAAATTGTTTCAGAAGGTTAGTTTCGCTAATGCTGCGATTACATTGAATACATTGTGATCATGAATGGTAGGAAATAGCATCAACACATTCTCATCAATTTGGAAACATGTCTAGTACATTCATAGATTGCAGGTGATTTTGTTCTGCTCTTGCTTTGGAATCCTGTCTCAGGCATGGAATCTCCTACAGCAACCACCTATATTTATAAAACGCCTTTAGTGCAGTAAATGAAACAAGACAGAAACAAATGATATATGAAAAGAATTAGTGACTGTGCTGTAGTTAAACAGGTAGGTTTTGATTTTGCTTTTGAAGATGGAGAGATAGTTGGCAAGGTGGAAAACTGGAGATATTCACGTAAATGAGGAATTAGTGCAGAGTTGGAAATGTGCTAACACGCAGAGCCTGCTGTAAATTAGCATGGAGTTGTGAACACTTTGGTAAACAAAAGCAGGAATTTTTAATTTGTTTATTTTTAAGGGGGACTCAAAAGACGTTGACTAGAGCGGGAGTGATAGGGGAGAGGGGATTGTATCGGGAGCCACTTTTTAAGCAAGCCCCAGGCTTGGTGTGGGCCCCGTGTTATAGTTTATTGAACCTCATCTTGTCTGACGTCTGACATCAGAGTGCATCAGAAGAAAGGAGTGCCAAGTGACCATCTCTGCAAGTGAAGATGAGATTTTGTAAGAATGTATTATTCAAATCAGATCAGTGGCAAATACTAAATATTGAGTCGGGCAATGTTTTTGCAAATTTGGAGAAAAATCTCAGCAATATACTGGAGGAAATAGAATTAACTCTTTTTTTTTTACAAAGAGCTTTGGAGTGACTGCAGACTCAAGATTAAGACTTTGTGCAAAAGTAATTTAAAAAAAACAATCGTGTTGCAACACACTTGCCCCGAATTGTTTATGTACAATTTTAGAAGTAACATGGACTAGGAGTAACTGCCTTAGGTTATGATGGCATACTGACGTATCACAGATGGCAGTTTTATGATGTTTGTTTTCTCTATAGCCGGTCTTGCCACATACAGCAGTCTGTCTCATTTGTGGAGAAGCAGGAAAGGAAGACACTGTGGAAGAAGAAGAGGAAAAGTTCGATTTTATGCTGATGGAATGCTCAATTTGTAATGAAATTGTGCATCCTGGCTGCTTGAAGGTAAAGCAGTTAAAGGTAATTTCTTTCGTTCATCTTATAAAAACGCTGACTCCTGATGGAATACTTTCCTTCATGTTTAAAACAAATTCCAGCAGGCCATCAAATAGAGTCAAAGGGAAATTGAAGGAAAGTGATTCAAGAGTTATCAGTGTGAGAAAGAAGTCTGAAGATATTTAATTATAAAATGAAACTGTTTTGAATAGCAGTCACTAAATTGGACGTTTTGTTAGTATTTAGCCTAAGGTGATGATGGAATCTCATAACAAAAGTACAGTGGTTAGCACTGCTGCCTCACAGCGCCATGGACCTAGGTTTGATTCTTGCCTGGGGTCACTGTCTGTGTGGAGTTTGCACATTCTTCCTGTGCCTGTGTGGGTTTCCTTTGGGTGCTCCGGTTTCCTTCCACAGTCCAAAGATGTGTGGGTTAGGTGAATTGGCCATGCTAAATTGCCTTTAGTGTACCTGAACAGATGCCAGAGTGTGGCGACTAAGGGATTTTCATAGTAACTTCATTACAATGTGAACGTAAGCCTATTTATGACTAATAAATAAACTTTAAACTTTTAAGTACTTACATTTTTAGAGTACAGTCAATTTCAAAATTATTGCCAATGGACTTCGTTGTCATGAGCTCAAAAGAACAAATGGATGCCATCCTTAGATAATCTAAATCTTAGATTGGACATATTTTAAAGCAGTGTCAGAACTCATCCATTAAACTTGGAAATGTTATTCTATCATGGTTTATAATGTCAAATTATATATATATATATATATGTTGTATATTTTGATGCATTTGATTATTATTTAATTTTTTAAATAAAAGCAGCAGAATATTTTTACCTTTTGTAAAATGTTTGGGACAGTCAGTTTAGTACTATTCAGTACTGCAGCTGAATGCTTGGTGATTAAGAAGTTTTCATTAAGCCACATTACATAAAACTACAGGTTTGTGAAGTATTCTGATCAGTTTTGAATGCTGCATATGCTCCCAGTTGTGAATTGAGATTAAAACAATTCTCACTGCACATTCGAACGTGGGTATTATTTTCTGTATTAGGTCTAAACCAAGTGATCTGTATCTTATTTGTGAAGTTGACACCTCCCCAAACCTGGTAAAGAAATTAATTCAAAGTTGATTGATACAAAGCTTTTATCGATGTAAGACATTCTGAAGAAGGATGTGAGATTGAAACATGTCTGACTTCTGTGTATTAAATAGAGAACATTTCAGAAAGACAAGGTGACTGTGAAATCAACACTCTGTATCACATCATAGTCACCCAGTGCCATCACTTAATTATGGCTTTCAGCCTAACAGTCTTAACTATAAGGAACTAGCTTCGACAGGTTATAGAGTTATGTAAGCTAAGTCCCTTCTGAAGCACTTATCACTAGTTTCAGTTATAATGCAGTGGCCAGTTGTAATTTTATGACTATGAAATACCACAAGAATTCACAAAACATTATATCTCTGAAATCATACTATCAAAAGTTCTTCACCATTTTATTACATTTGAGAATGACCACAGCTGGGATTTTCCAGCCATGTTCACCCCAAGGCCAGAAATTCCTGCCCGAGGTCAAAGGATCTTTGCGCAGTTTGCCAAATTTTCTGTCCCATTCACTATGGTTCCCCACGTTTTAAGTTCCCAGGCAATCCACGCCTTTGCACTCATCACCCTGCCTCTTCTGATTAAAGGGATTAATGCAGTATCATTAGTACCAATAATGCAAGGCTGTATAACTGGTGACTGTAGTTCATGATTTTAAATAGAACTGTTTATTGACATTTTTATTTAGTGTCCTCATATTTACAGTTTTATCAGTGTATTATAAGCTTTGTGCCAAAGCTTCCAACAAGTCAGAGAATGCCAATTAGATTAACATTGTCATTGTATGATGTCCTATATACAGAATAACTTGTCAGTTGCCATGTGTATTTTAATTTTAATCATAAATGTTGTTTTGTTCATTTGTGCTGCTGAAGAATTATCTGTTATCAGAGTGGACTTCTAATAATGGTGTTATCTTCCTGCCCTTGTTATTAGGTACAAGATGGAGGTGGAGTTGTCAATGAAGAGCTTCCAAACTGCTGGGAATGTCCAAAGTGTAACCATGAAGGAAAGACAGGGAAAGTAAGTTTAATTAAAGTTTTCTGTCCATGCCGTTTACTGGGAGGGTCACTATATGTTAACGTTCAGCTGCAGCCACTAAATAGTGGTGAGAGACTGCGACTTCTCTTCCCTCCCTTCATTGTCTCTAACATTCAGGTAAATCATAGGAGTCTCATCACCACTGTAACAAGTTGGGTTACCCAGCCTGGACTAAGAATTAAAGCCGGAACTTAATTATTTCTTGATGACCTGGTGTAAGCTACGTGGCTATGTTTACAAACAGGATAACCGAGGGAGGCACCATTTAGAAGGAAAAATATTTTGACAGGGTTTCATGATTTTTTTTTTTAGAAACTAGGAGTTCTTTTTGTCTCACTGAATAACTCTGAAAGAAGTCTCAGTTGAATGTTAGCATAAAGCAGTATCATACCACCCCACCCCTGCTCCAGTCCAATTTGACATGAAATTATTCAGCCAATCAACAAATTGTCTTTAAGTGCTGTGGAAAATGTAGTTTATTCCATCCATGTATAGTCATAGGTTGTTGACATTTAAATTAGGCATTTAATTATGTGATATCAGGTGCAAATTGATGACAGTACATTGGTGTCACAATGCATTCCGGAATATAGAGCATAACGACATTCCCAGGTGTTCAGCAGTCGGTTGCCAACCTGAGCCTGGCCATAGGGTTGAGTGCCAAACAACCTCAGATGATGAGCAAATGTGCTCATTGGTCAAATGTACACATGTGGACTTCACTCCTGCTCGTTCTATGACGAATAAAAGATCTGGAACATGGTTCTCTTTCAGCCAAGTTTTACCTGCTCCGCGACACACCATGTTCTGTCATCATGTATGTCAAACTCATGCACTTTGTGAATACTTGCTTTGTCAATCACTAGATGATAGTATTTGGCACTGGACGTGGAATGGAATATGTATATACATCTGTTGAAGCTAATACATTGCATTATTGTGGCCACAAAACACAGAATGAAATATGTCCAACAGTGCCACAGAGTCAAGGTGTCATTACCAAAGATTGACTGTTCTTTCAGGGAATAGTGCGTGCCAAATTAAACTTGGGAAAAAAAATTGTTTTTGACACGGGTAGATTTGTGGCAGGAATTATTTTCTTTTGGCTGTAACAGTCTCTAAGATGAGAGTGGTAGAGGATGAGAAACCAGTTGATGTATTCTTTAACAGGGTTTGCAGTATTTGCAACAACCATATTATGTACTTTTTTGCATAATCTGGGATTTTGGGGATGATTGTACCAATTTTTCTGTGAAATTGGAAAACCAGTTGTTTTAGTTGTAGTACACAAAGGAGAGGTTGGTTGCAATTTCCCATAATTAGGGCTATTATTTTACAATAACCAAATAAATCAAGTTCTATTTCTTTTGTATGGGAATTATTGATATTTTCAGACTGTGTTCTGCAATTCTGTCTACTTTTTCAAAACTAGCCAGTAGTGACTTTGACTTTAGGAAGGTGTCTGATATTCTTTATTGCAGCATGATGATGTGGTTGTGTTTGTGAAATTTAGGGCTTATCCGCTTATCCACTAGAAACTGTTCAACTAAAGAAAGCAGGGTAATTATTTAAGTCAGGAACTGAATTTTGGAGCATAATTTCTCCACAAATCACTGCTCAGACTCCAACTTGTTCTGAATGAAGTTTTGACAATTTTCAATGTTTTCTGGAAGTGGCAGATTTATTTAATTTGCAGCTAATGAAGTATTGTGCAATGCAGTTGTTAGGGTATCAGATCAGAAACCGCATATATATTATGAAGCCATATTAGACCCCAGCAATTTTCTATTTTGGCATTAAGGATAAGATGTTTCATTCCCAACAGGATCATACTGACAAACTAGGAAGCTTTTATCAAACAAACCTTAGTGAACAACATAGTTTAATTATAACAAATGAATTAGCCTAACATTTAACGATTGGATAGTATTTAAACATGACAAGATACAAGTCTTATATGCTAATTTAGCGATATGAGTTCCCCTTTAAAATTAGATACCAAACCCAGGCATACTTGCTGTGACTTAGTTTAGCAGCCTGGAGCATTCAGAGGTGTTTTGAGAGAGAGAGAGAGCTGCTGCTTTCTTGCAGTGCTGGCAGTAACTTCCTTTTGTTTCAAAAACAAAACTGAAAATATTTCTTTCCTACAAGCTTAGCCCTCCCACTAATCACATGACTCTGTCGATCAAATGAACCAGAAGCCTACTCTAAAACTCCAGGGGAGTTCCAGTAAACACAAATGCATTACCTTTGCTTAAACAAACAATCCATGTTCACAATGAACATTTAACTTGTTCTTCGGGCCACTAATTTAAAGGTTTTCCTAGACAAATCGGCACCCGTCAGAACAGATTCGAATACTAAACGTACCCCTTACATGAAACATGATATAAATATATTTCTTAAAAGCACAGTATCATCACACTGTCCATGAGTCTTAAGCTCATTTCTCCAAGGATCATAAGAAACAGAAAGGAGCAAAGAGGATTCAGTTATTGAATAACTTGACGTTGGTAGATGAGAAAGATCTTTTGAAGAGATTGTACATTGGGTTTCAAAGATGTGTATAAAATAGATCAGAAAATCCTGTTTAACTGCCCAGTTGGTCGATATACAAATTCAAAAATATTGTTCCCAATAATAGTGCTTTTTACACCAATTATTTCACAGTTAGAGCATTGCCATCTGTCCCAACATTCTGAAATAGAAAAAAATAAGTAGTTTTCCAATTTGGATTACTGTCATGTGGAGTTGATCTCATGGAACAAAACTTCATTGAAACAAATGATGGAGATGTGCACCATGATTATCCAAAAGGTTACCTTTCCTTAGAATTGTGGTAATGCCAGTTTTGGCTAGCTAATAAGAGATTAGTCAGATCAGCAAGGACTGATTCAGTGTTTTGAGTTGCCCCCATGCTGTTTTCCCTGCAATGTTGTAAAAGATTCTAATCACTGTCATTCAGAATTTGCTAAGCTTAATGCATTTAAGCTATGCCATAGTTTTTTCCCCACAAATTGCAACAATATATGATGCAGCTGAGCAAATAACACACAAAGCGAACCAAGGAATGGTGATGGATACTCTGATAGCTCAACTGAGTTAAGCAGCTGAGGAGATAAAAGGAACTACAGAAGCAGTTTATAACTGGAACAATTACAACTTCAACAGCCAAAAGGCACAATGGTATTGGCATCCTTTAATTGTTCTTTCTATGTAGTAAGCAGGATCAGAATGTTCATACATTTTGCAAGGACACATTGGCTTGTCACTAAGCATGCTGTAATTTTAATGGAATCTGTCTTTTTACTGTAGGCTAGCCAGAAGAATGAGCAATCATCTACTTTCATTTTTTTTGGTTAATTCCTGAACGCACATGACCTACTGAGTTTTTCAAAATAGAAAAATACAATGCATTGCATTGTTTCAGATATTCTATGCTGATGAATATTCTTTGCTGATAACATAACAGATAATACACCTACATTCTCTCTATAAGTAAAACAAAAAAGCTAATGGGATCAAATTTTAAAACATAGAGCCACTGCAGTGCAGAAGGAGAGCATTTGGCCCATTGAAGCTACACTGGTAACAATCCCACCCAGGTCCTAAACCTGTAACCCCATGTATTCACTCTGCTAGTCTCCTTGACACTAAGGGCATGGCCAATCCACCTAACTTGCACACTGCTGTAGGAGGAAACGGCGTACCTGGCAGAAACTGATGCAGAAGCAGCAAACGCTTACAAACTCCGCACAGTCACCCAAGGCCAGAATGATATCCAGGTCCCTGGCGCTGAGAGGCGAGAGGATCTCCAAGGAGAGGCTGAGAGGCAGCAGTGCTAATCACTGTGCCACCATGCCAGCTCAGTACATGTCAAAAAGAATCAAACAAACACTTTAACACTGGAATTCACTTTAATTCTCTTTATTGTTCTAGCTATCCTCTAAGGTGGATCCTCTAAGAATCCACATGGATTCTTCCCTGAACTTTTTCGCTACATGACCCTGTACCTTTACATACCTCATGACATGGATGCCTCAGTTCCTTGTTCAGACTGTCAGTAGCTACCCAACTGCCTTCTCATAACTTTCCAAGCTAAATCTGCTGACTGTTTTCTGCCATAAGGCTCTAAGATGATCACTGTAAATTTCTTCCATATGCTGCAAACTAGAGTAAATCTTCTAGCTGCTTTTCCCTCTTGAAATCAAAATTCCCTGCTTCTGTGAACAAACATAGACAAATTAAACAAAAGAATCTTCTAATCCAGGCTCCACAGGAATCAATATCTCTTTGGTAATGTGGCATGCTTTGGGATTGTTGAAACTAAAATGCAAAAGAATTATTTTACCTTGAGCACAACTATTTCATTCTGCAACCTATACAAATAATTTATATTGTTAATTGAGGTTTTTTGCACCTTTCTCCAGACTCCCGTGCTCCATTATAAGCTTAGAGATGGATTGTTTATTGTTCAAGTTTTTTCATTATCAACTCTGACTTCACAAGATCAACATAGGATATCTTTTCAGTAAAATAAACCTGGGCTTGTTGAGTATACTTTCCTCCAGTCACCATTCCTCTATAGTATTTAACCTTTCAACAGACTTGCATGCCATGTTCTGCTCTGCAGCCCTGTATCCCTTTCAACTCATTGGAATTAATCCTCCCTTGGTTACATATTTTCACTATTGTTTGATCCTTGTCTGTTTCTAAACTGCCCTAAACCTAATGATATCATGATTAGCATTTCTTAGCTATCCCCTCCCTTCATTCCCCAGCATCAGATCCATCATTGTTCCCATCCTTGTTGGGCTGGAAAAATAGTAATAAAAAATGTTTTCTTATGAAAATTTCCAAAATTGCTCCCCATCTTTGTGTTCTGCAATATTTTCCCAGTTTATGTGAGGCTGATTAAAGTTCCCTATTGTTCATCTATAGGCGCTGCATCTTTTTGTAATGTGCCTGCAAATTTGCACCTTGCTGTGATGACTTATGGTACCTCATAATAAATCCTCCATTTTTTCTTATTTCTAACTAAACATTCTACATTTGAACCATGGGATATGTTGTCTCTTTCCAGTCTATAACAATATCTTGACTAATGCTGCCATTCCTGATTTTCGGCACCTCTCTTCCCCTATCCCTCCATTTCTCCCTTCCCTATCTTCTGAATAATTTGCAGTCTGGAAAAAACATTTAAGTTCCTGATTTCCTTGTTTAAACCAAATCTCTGCTATTGCCTTTGTATTGTAATCCCAGTTTATGATTGTAGTTCACCTTTATTTGTTTATCACATCCACTCATTTACACACAAGTAGTTCAGACCTATTACAGTCTGCCCTGTGTTTCCTCCTAACATGCTCCCCCTCCCCTTCCTTGTCTTAACTGTCCTGATTTTGAACTATTCCTTATTCCAATATTGTTTGTTTTGCCATGTACTGTATGTACCTTGTTTCTTCTTCCAATCCTTCATTTTGGTGCTTTTTCTCAAGCCAAATTAGTTTAAACGCTCCCTCACCAGACTTGAAATATTGATCCAGATGTCCCCTTCCCTAGTGACTACCCAATATATCTTACACACATCTCCTATCAAAGTGGCTGGGAGCTTTAAACGTGCCCAGTTTACAACAGCTGATGCTGTAAAAGGGGAGCATTGTTCACATTCCCCAACCCTTCTGCAATGAAGGGACCTCAGGAGCAGCTATGCTGCACGCTTCTCAAGAGGCCCATGTTGAGTGAGAAATGTGCAAATCTACACCAAGATTTGGCAGTCTGCTCCACTCCACACCACTGAAGATTCTAACCTTGTTGGATCCAATCCCTCCTTTCCCTGAACTAGTTCCAATGTGTTTGCATTCTGAAACTGTCCCTCTTGAGCCATTTCTCTAGCCACATGTTAACCTGCCTTCTCTTACCACTCCTTTACTCTCTAGATCATGATACCGGGAGTAATTCAGAAATGTTTTGAAGTCCTGCTTTTCCAGGCTCCTGAAACTCAGATTACAGTGTGACAAATCTCTTCCTTCCTACATCATAGATTCCAACTGAATTGTGACTTCTTGTGTTTTCTTTCACATGCAGATCCATACCCATTATTTCATGTCTACTGTGGATCACTGTACTTGTTGAGTATGTATATGCACATATTCCTGATATAAAATATCTTTTAAAAATTATTGGGGGGAGTTTTCCCGTCCTGCCTGCCACCAGAATCGTAGTGGGCAAGGGGCGTGGTCTGTTTGTCTCAGGTGGGATTTTCCGGTTTTGGGGCAAGTATGGCTGGAAAATCCTGTCCTATATCTGGTATTAATTTCTGCTCTGTTATTTCAATCAGTGTGTAGGCAGAGTAAAGCTATTAAGCATAAACATTACAATGACACCCTAAGACACGAGATATAAAGTTGTATCTGTGTTTTTTCTTCTTCTGGTCTATAAGCAGAAAAGAGGGCCAGGGTTTAAGTATGCCTCCAACCTCCCAGGTTCACTACTGAAGGAGCAGAGGCAGAACAGAGAACACAAGGACTCTGCAGAGACGACCAAGAGAAAGGGAGACCGTGAGGAAAATTCCAAACGGAGATCAGAGGAGCATCCCAAGAAAAGATCCGATGACTCTGTTCCAAGGAGGAAATCTGAGGATGGGCTTGTGATGCGAAAACGGAGAGTTTTTGATAAAACATCTGAGCCAATTGCCAGAAAAAAGGTGCAAGAATAAAAACTGAACAATTGATAACAAAGCAGATTCATATAGACAGGATTATTGATGAATGTGCCATTATTAAATAACACTCATCGACTTGTGCACCTATTTAAGATCTCGAGATTAATTTTAGTCTTTTTTACAAAAATTCAGAACCTCATCTAGTGATATTTATTATTTGCAAAAAGCTGCTTAAGCTTTTCAATGAAATGCACTGATTTATAGATCAGTAAGATCACTATTGATGAATTCCTGATTTACTACTTCTCTCTACCAACCCTGCTTGACCTGCCATTGTTCATAGCAGAACCAGGGCAATTGGCAAATGTAAGTAGGCACAGTCTGCATTGTGACCATGATTATTGGTCTGAATAGAGGAAAGCATTATTCCCTTCTCTGACAGATTTTTCTTTATGGTTCCCACATTATCTTATGGCACTAAATGTGGGATTCACTGCTCTCCTTTTCATGACTGATCTCAAACCTTCTTTCTGTGCCTAATATATCCCAAGTTTTCTGTAAATCTCCACTGCAGACTCCAAATCCATTGTTCACTGTTCAAACTCTTATAAAATCTGGTTTTTATTCTAGAATACAACAAGCATTATTTGTTCTTTATGACATAGTTATATAATTTCTCTTTTTTTGCATATTGTTTATTTATCGATGTTTTAGTGAAGCATTAGAAAAATCTAAATGTGTGACTCCATTTATTGTATGGTATTGACAATCTAGTTTATTGACATGTTATTCTGTATCAATTTAATGCATGGTCCGAGCTGCACTTTGAGTCATGTACGTATGTTAATTTGAGGAGCCATCAAAGTTGAATCTTAATTTTGTCCTCACTTGACCATCTTCCTGGTCTAGCAGCACAGAACTACATTGCAGTTTTGCTGCTGCTGTACCAGCTAACTCTGAATGGACTGAAGTTTGAACTTTAGACTTTAATCCTCTGTGCGGTTCAGCTAATCATTTCATTACCTTGCTGAGCAATAGGGAAAGACAAAAAATATTCTTAGTGGGGACAAGAGAAGTCAATTGATTTTGTAGTATTCTAAATCACACTATTTGAAGCAAAATGTCTATTGGTATTTGTGTAATATGGAGGAACAGCCTTCGTATCCTTTCTAAAAATTACCCATCTGCAACATGTACTTTGAGTTGATTACGAGCTATCCTAAACAGTGTACATTGTATTGACTGTGCTGCAATCTGTAAATTGTTATTTTGCCAAATATTCAGTCAAGTCTATAATTACCAATATTATAAAACCTATTGTTAAGCAATAACTGCTGAATATCCACATCAAGCATTATGGAACAAGCACTGACCATGCTGGCAGGAAGCTGAGTGATTGAAAAACTTTCTTTCACTCTGACTGATGCAAGTGGTTGAATTGCTGAGAGCTGTAATAAACAGACTGATTTCTGGAGAAGAACTTCAGTTCATATTTCCTGCCAAAAAAAACTATTCTGGTGTAATAGAATCAGAATGATCTCTGCTGTGACACTGATTCAGTCTGCTTTCTTTTTGTTGCAGTTTAAGATTGGAAAGGAAGAGAAACTGCTGAGGAAAAAGGTATTTACTTCATATTTTCAACAAGTTGGCTGCTGAAATGTTTTCTTAAGTTCCAAAGCTTTTTAAAATTGGCATTATGAATCAGTAAACCTCCCTTGGAATTGTCTAATGCTTGTCTGGAACGGCTAATGCTTATTGTAATGGATGAGAATCCCTGCCCCATCCATTGAATTGACATGATTTTTTTCAGTGTAAGTTCAAATTCATCAAATCCTAAATGCTTATATGTTCAATGGAAGCTTTTATTGCATTCCATGTTTGCATCATGTAGGTGAGCTGGGACTTTAAGTTTATGCAAGTGAAAGTTTAAGACTAGCAACCATTCTTTTAAAATTTAAAGTAGTTTGGAAATGGATTGCATGTTTTATTTGTGTTTGGTAACCTGGCTGCTTCCCCACTATTGGACCAATTTACCAGCGTAGACTTGGCTGCAAAGCTGCAGAGCAAAACATTGGAAATGAAGTCGGGTTGTTGCAAAATTCTGTTCAAATAGTTAATACATTTTGCAATGACTTACATGAATAGAGAGTGGAACTGCAGAGAATGTAAGTCTGTGAATGTGGCTTGGGTCTTAGAGATGCTGGTTGAAAAAGAATATTGCTTCTAATATAAGTTGCATGGGTATTTGCCTCCATGAAAAGATACTACTAGGACAAATGGTGGATGATGGCTGTCACATGGTGCCCATGGATCAGTCTGGTTGTTAGAGACGAATGTCAGATAAATCATTTGGGTCTCAAGGAATAGCAATTTCCTTGAAGAAAATGGACAGATTTGCTGTTGTCTAAATGCTGACACATTAAAATTATAACATTGATCCTTCTAATGGAATTATTGATGAGCCACATCAGTTATGTGATGTGATGAGAAAGAGAAGGTTCAGAGAAGAGTTAACAGAAGTGTTCAAAGTTATGAAAGAGTGGCTAGGATGAACTAGAGGAGACAGATTAATTGAAGCAGGAGGAAATGAGTTTTTTTTTTTGTGGAGAATTGATGTGATTCGGAATGCAGTATCTGCAAGAGTGATGGAAGCAGATTCAGTGGTAACTCTCAGAAGGAAGTTAGATATTGATGATGAGGGAGGAACACAGTAAGATCAATTTGATAGCTATTTCAGTGAGCTGGCCTAGGCATGGCCTTTGATACTATGATGATGTTATGAGCTAATTATACCTTTCAACACAAATGATTAAAATTTGTTAAATGCGACATGCATATATTCACGTACATAGCCTGTATCATTGATTGCATGGTGTGTGCTCCAATAGGGTCTTTAACTGTGAACCCAAGCCTATCCATAGAACCATATAGTGCTAAAAAAAGACTATTCGGTCCATTGAGTCTGCATCAAAGCCCAACCCCATGTTCCCGACCTATCCCTGTAACCCTGCGCATTTACCACGGCCAATCCACCTAACCCGCACATCTTTTGGATTATGGGAGGAAACTGAAAATTTCCATATTTGGGTGTATCTTATTCCACAGATTGTCTATTTCCAAAGGCAATTTTCCCATCATCACCATCAATAACCTTCAAGATCCTCTCTCTTGGCCATTCTTCTTTTATAGTCCTGGACAATGAATGTTGACTGTGGAAGCAACATCACAGCAAATGCAAATCTGTCCTCATCCAGTGACCCCACAATATCAGATTTCAGTAAGGATATCTGAATTATGTGTTTCCGATCAAATCTTATCTTTTTTTTCCCTTACACTTTAGCGAAGTCCTACCCCTTTCCCCGGAATAGAGTTCAGCTAATTCTGTATAGGTGAGAGATGAGTCCTAGAACCCCCTGTGCATTTTGAGTTGCCCACTATGTTGTGCTTTTCCTGCTGAGCCAGAAAGGGATGTTTCATTCTCCTTACAGATTTTTAGACCAATTTTTTTAACAGCTCACTTAAAATCTCCTTTGGATAAACTTTTAATTAAGTCGTCTGCAGTATTTCACTGTTTTGGTTCCACATATGACCATATTCAGCCTGGCTTTCTACTTCTGAAAATTTTTTTTATTGATTACCCCATGATATAAGTCTCAGCACAAGTTGCAAGAATTCAGTGACTGTTCATCAATTGTATCTTCGCACAATTAATCTTTTTCCAGAAGACAGAAGCTGAAACACAAAAGCCTGTTGGCTTGCTGCATTGAATTTCCCTACAGGCTGTTAGATGATCTTTTGGAAATAGTTGTTTCATGCACTGTGTCTTTAGTTCATGATTTGTAGTAACGATTGATTTCATATCATGGCTTGGAGGAAAAGGGAAAGCATGCATCCAGTCAGACTGTGTATTTAATTCTGTTAGCAAATCATCTTGGGTATCCTGTTACTAGTTGCTAGGCTTCAAGTAACAGAATCATGTTATAACTAGCATCATGAGCTGTTGGAGATACACAGTCAGAAAGTTGTAGGTTTAAGTCCCACTCACGTGACTCGAACACAAAAATCAAACCTTACACTTTGGTGCCGTATAATTGAGGGAGTGCTGTTTTGCTATTTTTCATATAAAATCTTAAATCAAGGCCTTGTCTGCTCCCTCACATGGCTGTAAACTGTCCCATGGCACTATTTCAAAGAGTAGCAGGGAAGTGTCCTGGCTAATACTTATTCCTCAATCAACATCACAAAAAGCATTTCCAAATGTTTCAGTGGCCATAAAATAATTCTAGATTTTCTTTGGTCATGAAGTGACAATATTAATGCAAGTTTTTTTTATATCATTGTCCATTGTTATTGCTGCTCACTTTTAAATGTTAAATGGGAATTTAATGCAGTCAATTTTTTTCAGAAAAAATCCTTGCAACCAAATGAAGATCACCCGCCAGCTATCAAAGCGTTGCGAAGTATTAAGCAGGAGCCCGAGGATGATCCACCAGAGACACCTCAGAAAACAAAGGAAAGTGACCAGTCCAGATCAAGCTCTCCAAGAGCTGGTCCCAGCACTGAAAGTGCAGAGACCAAGGAGAAGAAAAGCGAGAGATTTAAAGAAAAACGCAAAAAGCGATTGCACAATAAAGAACTTAGTAAAGAACTTAGTAAAGAACTCAATCAGGAGATTCATAAAACAGAGACTAGCCTGGCAAATGAGAATCACCAACCAATTACATCTGATGGAGATAGTGAAAAAGTCGAGAAGCCCAAACGACTGCTGGCAAACAGTGAAAGGTTGCACAGGTTAAACAAAGGGTTAAATGGAACTCCCAGGCTCAGAAATCAGCTTACCACAAGCTTGAGGCGGGCTCCCAGGGTTATATCCCGCCCACCGCCCTCTGTGTCCCCAACTAAATCTATTCAAATGGAGCGACACGTAGTGCGGCCTCCCCCTGTCAGCCCACCCCCGGACTCTCTGCCCCTTGACGATGGCGAGGACCATGTGATGCAAAGGGAAGTGTGGATGGCTGTATTTGGCTACCTTAATCGCAAAGATTTATGTATTTGCATGAGAGTCTGTAAAACCTGGAACAGATGGTAAGTTTTAATTTAGTATTTATTGTCCTGAATTGAGAGGAAGCAAGCTCTTTTCGTAAAAATTGAAATATTCTCTTTGTGCCCAAAATAAACTTGCATTTGTAAACTTGTTAAAGTGCTATCAGTGTGTACGATATCTAACACCCTCAATTTCCAGTGGTCTGCATCTTCAATACTAATTAAGTAACAATTAATATGGGCCCACTTTTGCCTTTCTCCAATATCTCGACTGTCATATTAGATTTTGGATTAACTAACCTTGATCTGATGGCAGGCTGATAATATACGGATGGTTTGATTTCTCACTGTCACTGATCACAGTCAGGTTGTCAGAGTAGTCAAGCAACTACTTGGAGGAGCTTCAGTTGTATGTTAACTTATGGCATATCTCCTAACTTACTAACATACAAGAGAGTGATGATGATTTTTTACGAGTGGGGAGAAATGTAATGTCTGAACTGTAAGAGTCCTATTAAATAACCTGTTACAATTGCCATTGATTGACAAGAGATTGAGAAAAGATGCTTCAACATTTGGTCTACAGATTATTCTACTTTAATGGTTACGCCACTTTTTTTAAACTTCGGTTGAGCCACTGCGTAATTTCAGCATTTTCAGTTTTTTCTTTTCAAATTTAGGCAGAGAATTGTACCTTAAACTTTATCTGCTCAGTGTTCCTGCTAGCCTGTCATACTGCACATACCTTTTCAGTTAATATTTGCAAAATGTTACACCATAGTGTTAAAAAGCTTTGAGCTGATTTTATTGCCACATGATGTTGTGCAGTGGGATTGTAAAGTTTAAAGTTTATTTATTAGTGTCACGGGTAGGCTTACTTTAACACTGCAATGAAGTTACTGTGAAAATCCCTTAGTTGTTACACTCCAGTGCCTATTCAGGTACACTAAGGGAAAATTTAGCATGGTTAATGCACCCAACCAGCACATCTTTCAGACTGATATTTATACTGATATCTTAATGCTACAGGTTCGTGAAACCATTCAACATAAGACATCACCCTCAGACAACACTATCTGCGGAGATAGAGTGCTTTTGTTTTGAGAGGCAGAGAATATTGAAGGAGAATTGGCTTGCACTATTCCTGAGCTGCTCCTAGCAGCTGTTTAAAGAGCAATAATGATGGTACTTGAACAGAGTTTTCTGCATGCTTCCACGGGCATGATGAACACACAGAGACGAAGAATCCTTAGCAGGGATCAGATGCAAGCAGACAATTGTACTAGAAGTTATATTTTGAGCTAGCAGGCACAATTCTAATTTTTGTTCACCCCTGCCCCCTTGTAGGTATTGACTCTTTCTGGGACGTGGCTCTATGTTGCATGTTGTTATCTCCTGAACAGTTTGTCTAAGTGGTGATTGATGAGCAGTAAAGCGAACCAGAGGGTTGGCAGGCTCCTTGATGATGGATCCTGTTCTACCATGACATTCTTGGAAATACTTTGAACTCTTTGCTCCAGGGAAAGGAGAGGACTATTGGTTAGCGATTAAGAGTAAAAAAAAAAATTTTCTAAATGCTTTGCTGGCCCAGGGTTTCTTAGTTAAAATCAATGAACCTGGCACAGATTGGGGATAGAACCTGATACTTCAGTGGCTTGTATGTCTCCCTGCTGTAGGCATTTAATTAACCTACAAAAGCATTGCTGCTGACCTTGTAATTCCTTGTCAAGAGAGATAAAATTACTTCATGTGACTTTATTGGTAACAGAAATACATGCTTGGTGAGGTTTAGCTTCCAGAATTCACTCAATGCAATGAGGTGCTTTAGGTGCACTGAGCAGTGCAAAGCTGATTTTGGGATTTGCGCTGCCAGTTAGCAAGGCTGCAGTCTGATAGCAGAGCCTCACTGAATTTGAATCTCTGCAAACCTTAATTTCAAAATAATTATGTGTGGGGGGGGGATGATATTTGTTAGCATTTGGGTGTTGGAAACAGGATATTTGACTTGAATGTTGCATAGCAACAGTGGGACTCATCATACCACTGTAATTATAGTATAAATATTTGACCCTGGACTCTGTGCTCTATCCATGATCAATTTGGGTCATTTTACCTGATTTACTCAATATCAGTTTAATGTTGGTGAGAAAGTGAAAGTAGCATTGCACCAAACATCATGTGGTATAAATGTATGCTTAATTATTCTGTATCATTGATATTATGTTGTGATGCATATACTATAGTTATGAGAAAAAGTGGTGAGAATGAAATTAACAATAGTTACAAGTTGCAGCACATTTTATTTCTGGGGGTTGGTGCAACTAATGTAATTAGTTACATTTTCACCAAATAACTGTCCGTCAGATCAGCCCAATACATTACTGAATTCTAACTGATCTGAAATCTGATTCTTCTATTATAGTATGAATGAATACCTTCCATGTTGAAATAATTGTTAAATTTGACCTCTTCAGGTGCTGTGACAAGAGGCTTTGGACCAAGATTGATTTAAACCGGTGTAAATCAATCACACCTCTCATGCTCAGTGGCATCATTAGAAGGCAACCTGTAACCCTGGACTTGAGCTGGACAAATATATCAAAGAAACAGTTAACTTGGCTTATCAACAGGCTACCAGGTGGGTGTCTGTGAAATGCCAACTCACCAATACTAACTTGAAGCACGAAAATGAGTTAAAAAATATTGAACTGTCAGATAAATTGCTTGATATGGTACTATGCTGTTCCACGCTGGTTATTCTGAAACATTCAGGGGTATAAGCCCAGTAAGATGATTTACTACCATAGAAATAAACAAATGTGCTTTAATGTCAACATTTAGGTGGCTTATTTGGAAAAAGCGATATAATTTCATTACTGTAAATATAATTTCCACTGGGTACTGTTCTTGGTCTTGTTTTCTATCCAATAACTTGAACCCGGTAATCTACAGAATTTTATTCTTCTGTCTTTTCAATTTGGGAAGGTCACCTGGTGTGACTCAGAATCATAAAAACCCTACAGTTCAGAAGGAGGCCATTTGACCCATCGAGCCTGCACCAATAACAATTCCACTCAAGCTCTGTTATTGTAACCTCATGTATTTACCCTGCTAGTTTCCCTGACATGAAGGGGCAATCTAGCAGACCAACAAGCCTAATCTACACATTTTGTGGAGTGTGGAAGGGAACCAGAGCACCCGGAGGAAACCTGAGCACCTGGAGGAAACCTATGCAGACACAGGGAGAATGTGTAAACTCCACACATTGACCCGAGGCCAGAATTGAAGCCGGGTCCCTGTATGATTTATCTCAGTATATCAGAGTGCAATGAATGTTTGGTTCTCATTGCTTTTGCCCTGATTTGCAACAAGAAAAGGCACATTGCTTTGTAAGGGATACCAGATCTGCTTACAGGAATGGTTTGTCACAAAACTAAGGGTATGTCTATTGTAAAAACCTATTGTAACATTTTTACCACCAGAAGTGATAGTTCTGTGGGACATGGTCATGAAGAAATAACCTCAGCGTTGACTGCAGGTCAGTTTTGTGGTATCAAGTCAAACATTTTGAGGAAACATTCTACTATTCAACACCTATATTTTCCCTCAGTAAATGAATCAGAGAAGTACTGAACAACAAAGAACAAAGAGCAACACAGCATGGGAAACAGGCCCTTCGGCCCAACGAGCCCACGCCACCGTCCTAACGTCTTAATGACATATCCTTGACTTTAGGCTATGCCTATTGTTGAAATTCCCATATAGGGACCAATATAGGGACAATTTGTTACCCAGTCAGCCTAAGAGCACATTTTTGGGATGTGGGAGGAAACCGGAGCACCCGGAGGAAACCCACGCAACCACGGGGAGAACGCGCAAACTCCCGCAGACACAGGCCCAAATCCATGGGTCAGCACAGCAACAGCGATAGTCTCTGAGCTGTCATGTTGCCCATCAGATGGTCCAGTTTAAGCATACACTGACGACGTGAAGCACTAGGCAACTCCTGAAGCAACCTCCAAGAGCAGCTCTCGCACGACATGCCGCATGCATGCCCCTTGTTGGTCAACAAGGTGGACCGAATTGCCTGTGAAAACAAATAAGACTTAATTAAACATGCTAAAAAAAAAAAAAGACATTCCCAAGACGAAACTAAAAGTCTACTACTATTTGGTCCTCCCGATATTCAAACAGTCCTGCTATATCCCTCTATCTGCAGACCGCTCATGTGGCTGTCCAAGAGACCCTTAAACAACCCTAGTGTGCCTGCTCCCACCACCTTACTCGGCAGTGCATTCCACACCCCCACTACCCTTTGTGTGAAAAACTGGCCTCTAATATTTGTCTTATACGTAGCCCCCCTCACCCTGAGCCCATGACCCTTCGTTCTATCCATTTCTAATGGTGGAAAAAGCTTACCACCATTTACTCTATCTATACCCCTCATAATCTTATATACCTCTAAAAGATCCCCTCTCAGCCGACGTCTTTCAAGGGAAAACAACCCCAGTGTTTTCAATCTTTCCTTGTAAGACAGCCCTTCCATACCAGGCAGCATCCTGGTAAATCTCCTCTGTACTCTCTCCAGGGCCTCTATGTCCTTCCTGTAGTACGGCGACCAGAACTGGACGCAGTACTCCAGATGAGGCCTAACCAACGTTCTGTACACCTGCAACATCAGACTTCTACTCTTGTATTCTGTACCCCTTCCTATGAAGGCTAACATACCATACGCTTTTTTTTAACCACATTCTCCACCTGTACTGACACCTTCAGAGACTTGTGACCTTGCACCCCCACGTCTCTCTGCATCTCTATACTCCATATACTCTATACTCTCTTACATATACTTACGATAGTAAGAGCACTGGAGATAGTGGGAAACTTCATTGTCCATTACCAACAGCAGCTCAGTAGCACCATTATTGACTGATACTTGTAGGACGGAGCTGTTTGACTGGGCATATGGCCAATAGTGAGATAACCAATAAACAGGAGAAACTGCTCCTCACTAATCTGCTTGTTGTGGATGTACCTGTCTGTGACACAACTGATAGGAGTGTTTACCACACAATCTCTGTGGAGGCAAAGTCCTGTTTTCACACCGAGGACCCCTCCCCTGACCCCAACACCATGTGTATAGCACTAGCCTCCTGCAGATCAGAACAGATCTAACTGCTCAAAACTTGGCAGCAATGAGATGCTATGGAACATCAGCAACAACAGAATTACTCCAAAGGGCAATGTCCCAACCTTTCTCAGCTGTTTGATCTATGACCTTCCCTCTATCAAAAATCAGAAATGTGAAAATTTGCTGGTGATCTTTGTTGAGTTCCAATTGCAGCTTCTCAGATGGAGAAGCAGTTTGTCAGTATGCAGAATGAACTGCATTCTGGCCTGATGTGATACGCAATATTCAGATCTCAAATGCCAGACAATGACCATTTCGAACAAGAGAATATTGGAACATAGGATGTAGAAGCAGGAGTAGGTTATTTGGTCCTTCAAACCTGCTCCGCCATCCATAAACCTAAAAGATTATCCACTTAACTTCAAAATCACCTAGAATCAATGGGATTCTCCCTGTATATTGATAAGACATTCAGTTGGAACTCTTCTTCATACTTGTGGATATTCTCCTCTTCACAGTTGTAATTCTTTGTTTCTATATATAAGTTTGTTTTGTAGAATGCATCTTGTTCTTGATAGCACCCAAATTCTTTTTCTGAATGTTCTTCTTGGGGGAAGCTGGCGCAGCCTACCAAACTTTTAGTAATGTGACCCATTTTGCCACAATTCTTGCATTGATTATCTTTGCTCCAAGCACGCACTTGCTGAATGGCACATCTGTTACATTATTTTTGCTGTTTTGGCTTCTTTATGGGCAGTTCACAACTTGTGGATATTCATTCCAGTACCATGTTCTGAAGGCTCTTCAGCTACCAGTTCCACTGATACTGCGATTTCTACTGCTGTCTATAAAGTCAAAGCATGTTCAGTAAACAGTCTTCCCTGGATTGCCTCATTTTGGAGACCACAAACTAGACAGTTTCAAAGATCTTCTAATGACTCACCAAACTCTCAATGTTGTGCCAACAGTTTTAAGATTGCCACAAAGAACAATGCTTTCACTTTCCATTTGATTCCTTCAGTGGAACTTAAACCCTCCTGCAGTGATCAGTGGTTAATTGCCAAGCTCCTTTTAACAGCACCTCCCAAATCCAGGACTCCTGCCACATAGAAGGACAGGGGCAGCAGGTGAATGGGAACATCACCACATGCAAGCTGCACGCTATCCTGATTTGGAAACATATCTCCATTCCTTCACATTTGTTGTGTCAAAATCCTGGAACTACCTCCCTAACAATACTGGGGGAGCACCTTTATACACATACGTTGCAGTAGTTCAAGAAAGTGGCCCATTACCATCACCTCAATGGCAATTAGTGGTTGCTAATAAATGTTGGCCTTGCTATGAATGAACAGAAAAAATGAAAGACTTGCTTTCCCTTCCAGTTACTGAGTTTTCTGTTGCTGTCCTTCAAAGCCTGTACTAAACACAGAAGGTTTTGTACATCTCTTATCCAAGTACAGTGTTCACTGAGGAGAGAAAATAAAAAGTGTTCATTGAGCCAAAGAAATCCCCTTGGGGCAAGAATTCAGCTGTACGGCACAGAAATATTACAGTTGACCGAGTACCATTTGTTTTCAAATGGAATAAGTTTGAACATACCTACTAGGTGGACAGAGATTTATTTGTCTTAGATGGAGTAGTGGGTAAGTGAATAAATTAATTAGCCTTTTACCATCTAATAAACATAGTTCAAATGTTTTGTATTCCATCTGAATTTTTGTGCTGGAGGCATGGGAAGGGAACAGGAAATATTATCTATGGGTGGGCTTTGTTGACGTTACAGATTACTTCCTTAATTTGTTAATCAGTATTTTTGCAAGGTAAATAAACTTAAATTCTCCAAACCTCTGTTATGTAATAGTAGGACTTGATCTATACCTGAATAAGTGCTAATGTGGTCCATGTTCTGACATTTCTGTGAACAGCTGTTTTGTGTTACCTTTGCTTTATTGCCTGGCTCTAATGTCAGATTTTCATTCCATAGTTCTGATTTATATCCTGGCACACTGTGTCCTTTAGTGAGGTCAGTTTGACTTTTGTTCCATTATACTTATTATTATAACCATCAGAGCAGATTATTTTCTCCAGTGATTACAACGTAGGTGATGAGCTAATTATATTTGAGTGTTTTCTAGTTTTTTAAGTAATTGTGCTGTCCTTGGCAGTGCATTAGGTTGCCTTGGGACACTACCTGTGTGTTCTGTTCTGAACAGGAATTATTAATAAGAATGATGGTAAAACACCTTTAGGTTATTATGCTGCAGTTCTAGTCTTGGGCAATAAATAGCTTAATTTGGATCCTGCTAGACAATGGTAGCTTTCTAACCACAAAAAAAAATTGCAAAGCTTTTAAGTAAGTTTTGTGTTAGTTGTACTTGTGTGTGCCAGTTATGCAGTTTGCCAAATGCGTTGGCATGTTGTGGATTTGGATAATAAGTCTCCCCAAATCGTTCAATAGACCATGACACACTGAACAAAGAGATGAAGGCTGAATTGCACATCACTTGACTAGTGTACACTGAGGTCTTTGGTATGACATATCATGGGAGTTTGTTGATTTATATCCAAGGGAAAGAAGACAGGTGATAGATCCAGACCTGCTATTTTAATTAAAAGAAGTGTCACAGTGCAGTATTTAACCCTTATAATCAACCAAATAGAAATTTTGAAAACTTTGTAAAGCATTAATTTTAGGAGCTTTCTATTGCCCATTATTAAAAATAAAATAACTTGTTTACAGTTGATTACACTTAGGCATCAGACATGCTTACTCGAGATTGTGAAGATTTGTTGGGAGGAGTTGAAACAATCTGTGGAGAATTTATTTCACAACTAAGCTTTCAGAAAATAGGCTTAAGTTTATTTATTAGGCTTACATTAACATTACAATGAAATTTTTGTGAAAAAAGCTTTGTTTAAAACAGCTTACAATCAGTGGACAAAATCACTGGGCCACCTGGTCCCCTAACTGGTTGCCTCACTTCTTCAGTTGCTATTCTATATTTTAGCTGTAAGTTTAAAGTTTATTTATTGATCACAAGTAGCATTAAAACTGCAATGAAGTTATTGTGAAAATCCCCTGGTCGCCATATGCCAGTGTCTGCTCAGATGCACTGAGGGAGAATTTAGCATGGCCAATGCACGTAACTATTTATGTATCCTTCCAATCAGAGGTTTTCTTTTTGTTAAAATGTGTTATATAATTATATTGCCTCATATTTTTCATTGTGTATTTTTGATTCTGCAGCATGTTGCTCCATTTGGTTGTTGAGAAGCTTACATTTTTATGTAGTTTCTGAACCACCTCAAACTCTCTGTAATCTGATTCATCAATATAATTCACCCACATACTCCACCTTCATTCTGCATTGCATCAGTTGTAAGTTAGATGTACGTTTTCTGTAAGAAACCATTTGCTTCTGCTGAAATGGCATGGGTGACACCAAGATGTATTTCTATTTATAAAAATCCATAGATTAGTCTGTGCTGCTTTGTTCATTTTAAGCAATAAATATTTGACTTCAACTGGGGAAACAGCAGCCTTTTTGACCACAAATATCAAAAATATGCACCTGTTTGGTAGCGTTGTTAGAACCAGTGCAGACAGATATACCAGAACTTTCCTGCATGATATCTGATACCAAGAAAAGGAAATGTCGTCCAGATTGCTATTTTTGACAATAGGTGCAGAAAGATTAAAGCTGTAAGGCACCTACCGGAAGCACCAGTTTCAAAATTGAGACAGCTTTCACTCTACAAGGAATCAAGTAATGTGCTGTCAGAGGGTGATCAGCAATAGCATGTCTCTTCGTCTGATGACAAGTAATTTTTCCTCATAAATGGAACTACATGAATTAAGTTACCATTATCAGAATCCTTTTATAACTAGCACAGAACATTAGCATGAGGCAATGAATTTTTAGCAGCTTATTGCTAACCACCAACCAACCATCACAAAGATGCAACATCAGAGCAACTGCTACTTTTATTTGTTTGGGATTCTGTAATTTGTATCTTTTATATTCTTGAAATTTTAATTGGGATAATACCAGAACATGAGCACACTTTAAAGTTAGTTCCTGTGTACGATTAAAACAGTGATTTTGGTGTTTTTTTTGTGTTGTTGTCCTTGTCACGTTTCATGATTCCTCTGTTAGTGGTTTATGTTTTTTTTTAAAGATTTTATATTAACTTAATTTCTTAAACATGACTATTTTGCAAACTGCTGTGCAGTCGATATGTTCAACTTTGTCTTCCCCTTAGGTCTTAAGGATTTGGTTGTGTCAGGCTGCGCTTGGGCAGCAATCTCTGCACTTTGCAGCTCAAGTTGTCCCTTGCTGAGAACCATGGATCTCAGATGGGTGGAGGGATTAAAAGATGCTCAAATGAGAGATCTGCTTTCGCCTCCAACTGACAACAGACCAGGTAAGAAACTTTTTTGCATCCTTTTACACGTTTCAAGGTATGTTGTATCTCGTCACCAAGTTTTTTGAGTTGGTAAATTAAGACCCATTAATTGCATATTTCCATTGTGTACGGTTTCAGCCAGTGGAGAGTTTTCCTCTAATTCCCATTGATTTCTTGATTTACTTGAGATGTCATGTTTGGGCAAATCTTGTCTGATATCAAGGGTAGTGACCCTCACCTTGCCTCTAGAATTTAGTTGTTTTGTCCGTATTTGGAACAAAAGTTGTAATGAGGTCTGGAGTTGAGTAATCCTGGAAGAATCCAAACTGAACAGGTTGCTGTTGAGTAAGTGCCATTTAATAGCTCTGTTAGTGACACCTTCTATTACTTTGTTGATGATTGAGAATAGGCAGGTGGAGTCATAATTATTGGCCTGATTGGATTTGACCTGCTTTTTGTGGACAGGACATAGGTGAGTAATTTTCCATTTTATCAGGTAGCTACCAGTGTAGTTCCTGAAATGATTTGTGAAAGATGCAGCTAACGTTAGAGGATCTCTGTTAAGCAGCTTGGCCAGGATGTTGGGGTCTTTACAGTATCCATTCTGCTCTGCCATTTCTTGATATCACATGATGTGAAACAAAAATTAATTGGCTTCGGTAACAATGAAGGAGACTGAGATAAATCATTCCACTAGATGTGCAGTTGTTTTGCAAAATGTTCCAGAAACACATTTTAACCTTTTCTGGATATTTTGATTCAGGTTAGGTGCCTTTAGGAGACTTGTTTTTCTAAAATCACAAGGCTCACAACAATTGCAGTTGAAAATTAAATTGACCTGTAAATTGTAATCCACAGATTATCTATACCTCCACTTCTTAGCATTTGTTAACTTGTCTTATTGAACGACATAACATTGCAGAAAAATCTCTTCAGTATTAACTGGGTCGAGCACTAACTTCGCTACAGTATGTCTCTCTCTCGGGACTATTGTTTACTTTTACTGTCTTTGAATGCCATTTTTTTTTTCAGCAGTTTCAGACTTCATACTTTTTAGACTACGTTCCATCAATGAATTCTGAAAAGGGCAAATTGACCTACCCTGATAACAGATTGTGGAAAGTAATCAAATGGATCTAAAATAGAGAAGATATTTTTAATTTTAGCAAATGATTTTCAGTCCTTCCTTTAACAACGTATCAATGGTTCATCGTGGGAATATTTTTCCATTATTAAAGCAAACACCATCGTGATTAAGTACAATTATATAACCATGGGACTCCCAGAATCAAGTATGTTAATAAATGTCTTGTTACCATAAAGGTCAAATTGACAATCGCAGCAAGCTACGAAACGTGGTAGACCTTCGTCTGGCTGGACTGGACATTACAGATGCAACACTCCGGCTTATTATTAGGCACATGCCAATGCTTTCCAAACTGGACCTTAGTTACTGCAACCATCTGACAGATCAAACAATTAACCTACTTACAGCAGTTGGTACCACAACTAGAGATTCCTTGACAGAAGTCAACCTATCAGGTCAGAAATGTGCATTTGATGCCTTATTATTTAAACTGAAAGTCAATGTTAATTCCATTGTAAGTGATTTGAGTGATTGTGGTACATAATTTAGCAAACAACTTGAGATTTTATGGTACAATGAAAATGTGAAAGCTTTATTATATCTTACGTGCTGCACAATTGGCAAGTTAGGCATTAAGGATCAGTTGTTCCCAATTCTGAAAACTCTTATTGGAGGCACAGCCCTATAACACTAGTGGCTTTTAGATACCTCACCCAATAGCCCCACCCAACTTCAGCTGCTTGATCAATGACATTTCCGCCATCATAATGTTTAAAGACAGGGCAGTGTTCATAAGTTGTCGAATCGTTAGGCAGCTTATGCAAGTTTAAAACAAGATTTGGATGAGGAAAGATTTGGGTAATGCTCCAGAGTTGAAAAGGTTGTCAAATGTTATTATTAAATTCTTATTTTTTAAATCCTGGATGCGATCAATAGCGGCCACTTTTAAATGCATTTTTAATGTACAAGTTGCAGATAATTACCTTTATCCATTCAATAGAAGTTCAAGATCTTCACTGGCATTACTATTTGCAACTTCTGCACCACTAACACCTTGGGGGTAATTACTGACAAGAAGTTTATCTGAACCAGCCATATAACTCAACTAGAGCAGGACAGAGATCGGTTACTCTGGGATGAATAACTCATTTCCTGAAATTGCTTCACAACAGTAACAATATGCATGCCCTTAACTGGATGTGTAATTGCAATCACACTGCCACACCATCCAAGATGAAGCAGTTCATTTGATTGGTTCTTGTGCCACTTTACTCAATATCCACATGTCCACATTGTGACTCCAATATGTACACTATAGATTGCTGGAACTCACTAGGTTATTTATCTGCACATTTCTCCCCTCCCTCAATCTTTAGCTTCAAGGTGGTCACAAGCTACAATGTTCTGAGAAACCCCAAATCACTTGCCATCCTGTCTTGAACATAATATCGTCATTCTTTCATTGTCAGTAGATCAGTAACTTCTCTCATTATGGGAGCATCATTATGCATTACTGCAGTCAGTGGTAAGGTTGAGTATCTTTTCAGAGCGGAGAGGGATGGGAAATAAAAGTGGCTATTGCTGAATGCATCCAATATTCTTCTTTTAAAAAAGAACTTGATAATGGCATTTGTCAACATTTTCATCAATAGAAAGCATTGGAGCTGAGCCTAAATTTTTCCTCAACCATACCTTCCAGTACATAAATAATAAATAGTAATATAAATTAAGAATACAGTCCTTTTTTTGCATTTTTTCATGGGACATGGGTGGGCAGTCCAGCATTTATTACCATCCCTAATTGCCCACAGAGTGGTGCTGAGCTGCCTCCACTCACTGCTATTAAAGAGGAAATTCCAGGATTTGTCCCAGCAACATTGATGTAGTTCCAAGTGAGGATGCTGTGTGACTTGGAGGGAAACTTGCACGGGTTCAGGCATCTGGAGCCAGGCTCACTCAGGCAACTGAGAGTATTCCATCACACTCTTGCACATTGTAGCTAGTAGATAGGCTTTGGGGAGTCAGGAGGTGAGTTATTTACCACAAAATTCCAAACTTCTAACCTGCTATTCTAGTTAGTGGTTACAGCATAGTATTTATAGATCAGTTCCATTTCAATTTCTGGTCAATAGCGAGATGTTGATAGTGGGGCAAATCAGTAAAGCTAATGCCAATGAATGTCAAAGCGGGGGAGTTGGTTATTGCCACTTTTACCTCCCCTAACCTTTTGTTCCTGAGGCCAATAATTTCAATGGGATTACAGAACTGAGGAAAGAAACTAAGGAAAACTGATTAATAAGTGTTCATTTTAGGTTTATTCCATTGTTAATGTCCATCTACAGTACCTAAATGTAATTTGAACCATGAAAATTTACTGAGAATTATAAATATTTGTTTTTTGATCAAGTACATTAGTGTTAAATTAGTGTAAAATTCAATGGTTTGTAGCTTTGAATACTTAATTGTCTAAGCTTACTCCATTACATTTGTTCTTAGTTTGATTAATTTTCTGTATTAACTCTATCTTGTTCTTGTCGCATGTTAGTCAAAGTTAAGACAGCATTTTAAATGAAGTTGAGAAATGACTGTAAATTCTTGCTTTACCTGAAATGCACAATATCCTTCTTTTTCAGTTTGCAATAAAGTCACTGACCAGTGCCTAACCTATTTCAAACGCTGTGGCAACATCTGCCGAATAGACCTCCGTTACTGTAAGCAGGTAACAAAAGAAGGTTGTGAACAATTCATAGCAGAGATGTCTGTTAGCATTCAGTTCAGTCTGTCAGAGGAGAAACTGTTACAAAAACTTAGTTAACTAAATAAGAGAAACTGGATCCCATTACAAAGGACATTTAATTTCTTCTAAGATTTAATTATGCCCAGATTCTGCTTCGTTATTGTCAACAGACAAAAGGACAACGATGAACCGTGGAGAGGACAGAAAATTAACAGAAGCTGCTTACCCTAACAAATGTTTCCACATCTGAAAATCACTCTGAAATTGAAATTTATTTCCTAAGTTTTAATAATGTATAAAAGGACATTGAGGCATAAGTGTTTGTACTTGTATAAACATATGCGGCGAGAAAAGAATTGATAAAACTAACATTTTTGTGCACGTTTTACAACTAAAGCATGTGCAATGTAAATTTTAATTTCAGTTTTTAAAAAAATGCAGTCTTAAAACAAAAAGGTATCTTAGTCATATCTGACCACACATTGGGATCATTTTGACTGTGTTATAAATATTGTTGTTTTGTTACTCTACACATCATACATTATGCAGAAATATTTTTGTACAGAAATTACTTTATTGATAGTGTGGAAATTTCAATAATTCCAATGGTAACCTTATTACTTGTATACAATTGAATTCCAGTTTATTTCAGATTTCCCTATTTGTTACTTGTGGTTTAATCTCTGTAAAGTTCCACATTTCTTGTGGAATGATCTTCGTGATGTTTGTATGTGCCATCATTGCATGCCTTTTAAGGCAAGCAGCTTAGCAGCAGTAATAATACTGTAAAGTGACAAGATGTTGAGTTTTCCACCATTTGCTATCGCCATTTTGTCATTGCTAAATTTGTATAAAACCTTTGTCTTGAATGCTGTGTATGGAACTATTGTTAGAATCACAGGGAAACAATATTCAAGGTGCTGTACAACACAATTTTTTTAACATGTTTCACAGAGAAAACAATGGTTTCCATTCCCTCTTGTGTCTGTTGCAGTTTGTCATGCATGTAAATAAGATGCAAATTAAGGATGGGGTAAGTCATTAGAATTCTCATTTGTGTTCATTGTAACTTCTTCCCAGATAAGTGAACTAAATAACTTGCCTATAAAGCAGCATCTGATGTAAATACACAATTTAATGTTACATAGAGGATATTAACCCATAGATCAGGTTGTTCTGCACATCTTTCAAAAGTTTTGTTTACTGAGGTAATAACAAGAAATGTTTGGATTTCCACTCTGTGAAGAATGCAACATAACAACTATCTGGGGTATGCTTTCTAGAATAAGAAGGGCCAATGGAGAATGTATCAAGGAAAGATAAAGAAAATTACTATTCACAATCTCACCCCTCACTGACCCTCAGAAACAATGTTTGGTAGCTTTGAAATGTTATTGTAGAGAATAAATGAGAAATTTTGCCTTTCGAACCAGTAGGATAGGAAGTCGGCCCTGAGTATCCTGTGGCCTATATCAATTTCCTGGGCAACTCTACCAGTCACTGTGCCAATTCATCGCCGCTATCAAGAAAAGAGATTCATTCGTTCTGGGCTGAAAACTAGGTAAAAGCATACTAAGGAACCTTTGCTAAACTGCCTCCAATGAAAAACTATCTTTACCTAAATAAGGGGACTAAAATTGCCCAAAGTACTGTAACCGCAGTCTCAGCAATACTTGTGCAGTTGCGTAGACATCCCTACTCCCATGTTCCAACCCCCTTGAAATAAAGGTCAACATTCTATTAGCTTTCCTAATTACCTACTGTGTTTCATGCACAAATATCCTGAAATCCTTTTGATACAGCTTTCTGCAGCTTTTCTCCATTTACATAGACACAGTTCTTTTTTGCTCTTCCTTCCAAAATGAACTTCACATTTTCCTACATTATACTCCAATTCTCTATCTGTTGCTAGTTTACTACCTCCAACACAGGCTCTTATCTGGTGACTTAACCTTTTTGTGAGGTACTTTGTTGAATGCCTTCTGGAAATCCAAATACAACACATCTTTTAGTTCCCCTCTAGAAACGTTTTTCCTCAAAAAACTCTAATATAGATTTCCTTCATGATTTCCCTTTCATGAAGCAATGTCACCTCTCCTTGATTTGATTATAGTTTTCCAAATGTGCTGCTATTACTACTTTGGTAAAATGTTGGAATCAATTACCAACAATAAATGTTATGCTAATCAGCCTATAGTTACCTATTTTTTGCCTGCCTCCCTTGAATAAGGATGTCACATGGCAATCCACTGGTACTCCTCCAGAATCAAAGGATTTTGGAAAATTAGAACCAATGATGCATTCACTATTGCTCCAGCTACTACTTTTAGGATTGTAGGATGCAAGCCATCAGGGCCAGAGGACTTGCCTGCCTTCAAAGCTCCATTAGTTTGTCTAATACTGTTTCTCTAGTAATAGTACTTTAAATTCCTCCTCCCCCCTCACCCCCATATTCCTTGGTATTAATGGGATGTTTGAAGCATCTTCCACTTCACAGACTGCAGTATATCTAACTCTACTGTTACTTTCTTGTTCCCTCATGCTATCTCTCCAGATTCATTTTCTAAGGGATCTAAATCCTCTTTCTTCCTGATTATACATTTAAAGAAGCTGTTGTCAGTTATGTACTTTGCTAGTCTGCCTTCCATTTATTTTCTCTATCTTTTGGTCCTCCTTTGCTGGATTCTAAATTTATCCCAGTCTTTGGGGCTAGATCTGACTTTTTATATCCATATGCTTTTTCTTTCAACTTAAAAACTGATTTCCTTGGTTAGCATTGGTTATCCCTCAGAATATTTCCTCCTTACTGGAATATATTTTTGCTGGAGTCATTAATCATCTCCTTAAATGATTGCCACTGCTTGTCTTTCCTATCAATCTATCTACCTAATCCCCTTTAGCTAATTCGTATCATAATTTCATTGCAATTCCTGTTGTTTCTGACCCTAGTTTTTCTATTATGTTATGATCGCTACTTCCTGGAGGATCTTTGGTAAAGCCATTTGTTAAATTTGCCTCCATCAGTTTCAAGATAGCCTATTCCCTAGTTGGCTCCAGTGACAATTGTTGTTGGAAACTATCCCTAATGCATTCTATGAATTCACTGGGTTGCTACAACAATCAACATGAAGATTAAAGTCACTCAATTATTGCTCTATTATTGCATGCTTTTATTGCTAGTACTGTAGTTTTTTTGTACAAGGTACTGGCATTTTTGTTACAAATCTAATTTCTTTGTTGTGTGAAATGGCTTTTGCATGACTACACTTCCAAGGAAATTACCCTCCAGCTGCAATCCTGACTAAATTAACATGCAAAATGGAGAAGTTTGCATCTGAATATAAACTGCCATAAGATGGTTACTCAGAATACAGTAATCTGCACTATTCATTAATTATCAACTTCTTTTCAATCAAGAACAAAAATAAAATTCACCTTCAAAGGTGAGCCCAACTACAGTTTAAAAAAAAACACAAATCAAGGTTATTTTGTGATAGTTGCAAGGGCAATGAATAAATAGACATTACAAGATTTAAAGGTTGTAACTAAATCTCAAGAGCCTTCATGCCAATGAGCAATTTTGTAAACAGCAATAGATTTTACTATTTTTCATTAATTGCTGTCTTTTCTTGTCACTTAGCTTAGCACTTTTCCTAGATGCCTTATGCTGTGCTGAAAGTATAGACTTGTATCTTCCTGTGACAGTCTGCACTTTTCGAAAGGAAGCAGAGGCCTATTAATGTCTAGAGGCATCAGACAACCACAAAAATTAGTGAAGATGCTTTTCTTTTGTGTACCAAGAAAATTGCTTCTCAATGTAACAGATCATGTACAATGGAGGAATGAGGTGCTACTCCTTTAACAGCTGATTCTACCCCAGTTCTCTCTCATCTCCTTGAGGGCTTATCTGTTTTGATTGGGCAGTAGTTGACAATAACTGTATTTGGGCTACTTCAACTGGACACAAGTTATTTCGTGATAAAATAAAAATGCATGTTAGATATTTTACCTCTTTATGGAATTTAGCTTTGAACAAAGAGCAAAACAGCACAGGAAAAAGGCCCTTTGGCCCAATGAGCCCACGCCACCACCTCGATGTTCCTACTTCTCGCCATGATCCCTGTCTGTTTATAGATCTAGGCATTGGAACCAAATTTGAGATAATTTAGGGAGAATTTATTCTGCCAGTCGGCCTAAGAGCACCCAAAGAAAACCCACACAAATACAGGGAAAATGCACAAACTCCCACAGATACAGGCCCAAATTCATGTATCTACACCACAGCAACAGTCACTGAGCTGTCATATTGCCCATCAAATGGTCCAGGTCAAGCATACACTATGAAGCACTGGGATACTCTCGAAAAAATCCAAGAGCAGCCTTCTCACGACTCATTGCGTGTATGCCCCTTGTTAGGTAACAAGGTGGACTGAAGTACCTGTAGGATAAAACAAATACATCAATATCATCAACCCTGTCATCTGTTCCCTATTCCATTGTAAGAGAACAGAGGGCAAAAATAAACATTTTTTTGCCATGTTTTTTGTCATCAGCTTCACAACAAACTCTTTAAAAAAAGTATAGGCTATACCCAGGTCAGAGACACTGTTGCAAATTATATACCTGATTTTCTTAATTTCAAACTTGAGAGTTACTATTCCATTAAATTAAACTTTTTATTAATCAAATTGAATTTCAAAAACATGACTTACAAAAAGTACTGAAAGCAAAATGACAAAACTAAAAGAAGGCAGTTGGCAGCAAATGATACAAGATTGCTCGAGGTTTCCTTTATGTTGGGCACTGCTAACTGCTCAATTCATATCCAGAGCAAGCTGCACCACAATTAATACACTACCACACCACATTATTAATCCATAAAATGATAAATGTTTTAGGAGATTTATAAAAGTGATATGAAAAGTTTAAAATAGAATCTTTGCAATTTTCTCCAACACATCCTTCATTTAGTCTCAATCCTAACTTTGATATCTCAACCCAAGTTTTTTTTTTGCACCTTAAACATTGCTATGTTTTACAATGATTTCTTTAAGGCTTCCAGTAATAAGCAATGATAAAACTGTTAGTAAATTAAATTCCATTCTCCTATCATTTTCCAAAATTGCCACAACAAAACTGTCATTGATTATAGTCCAAAAAAACTTTTCTCCATTGTTTCCTGTCTCTAACAGGAAAAGCCAAATTATTTTTCTTCTTCTTTCATTCAGACACCTTAAATTTAAGATTTAAAGACATGCACTGCCCTTACAACATACTGTCGACAAATAGGGCATTCGTTCATCCGTTTTCCACACTTAGTGCAAGTGACCATGTGACCACATTCAAGGAGAACACAATCAATCACTGCATCCATACAGATCCTGCAGAGATTCTCATCACTGCCTAGCTGCATCTGTTCTTCAACTGAAAAGAAAACAGAATTATGAAAACTTGGTTAATTAATTAAAAACATGCATACACAGTTTCAGCATTAGGTATGAACTTTGCAATAGTTACGTTTGGGAAAGCAATTGCAGATAGAGAAGCTGCAAGTATATGGTAAGATAACTAATGCAGCCATATTACTTCCTCGGAATTTGCGTTTTGAATAGAAATAGAATATTTCTGCTGACTTGCAGCCTCACTTTGTAAAGGTAAGAAAATTCAATAAGTTTTCTGATCCAGCTGTGTCTCACTAAAGTCATGCAGGGAATTTTAATAAATATAGTTCTGATCACCCTCTTATAGCAATGACATTATTAAACTAGAAAGAGTGCAGGAAAAATTAATAGGATGCCACCAGGCCTTTGAGTAGTAAGGAGAGGCTGGACATACTGCTACCATATTTTTCCCTGCAGCGTAGGAGTGATCTTATAGTAGTCTTTAAAATAATGAAGGGCATAAATAGTTAGTCAACATCTTTTCCCAAAAGTAGGGGAGTCTAAAAGTAAAGGGCATAGGTTTAAGGAGAAATGCACAAAAGGGTCTAGAGGGGAATTTTTTCCACTGAGGGTGGTGAGTGTCTGGAATGAGCTGCCAGAGGCAGTTATCAATTTCTTTTAAAAAAACATTTAGATGGTTATAAGATGGTTTAGAGGATATGGGCCAAACACAGGCAATTGGGACTTACTGGGCAAAACTGAGCAGCATTGCCAAATTGGACCAAAGGGTCTGTTTCCATGCTGTAAATCTCTATGACTCTTAAATAGCATTTGAATGCAGTAGCACCTTAAAAATCTTAAGTCCAGGCACTTATTTTCCCTTTGTTTTGTACTGTTTTAGATGATTGTACATCAAGATAACACAATACAAACTCTGAAGAGTTTATGCTTAATATATGGAAGATTGATTGGTTCAAAAATTCTCTAACAAAATCAGCAAATTTTACTGAAAAGATTGATATGCAATTTAGCTGAATTTACGGAGCCAGTTTTCCATATTTCAAATGTTAAATCTACAGAAGACATATACAGACATTAGAATTCAATTACACTTGATTAAATTTGAAGGAAAAAGTGTGTGAGAAGCCAACTTTTGTTTCAAGTACTTTTTTATATACGTATAGCATATATATATATCTTGCCTTTGACAATCTCCAATGACTATTTCCTACTACCATAGAGCCTTTAAAAGTTAAAATGTTGCAAGTAGGATACATCTTTCAAGTGAATGACATAAGAGGCCAAGATATCAATTCATCAGCTCAGGGAGCATTCTATAGCCTGGGCCAATGGGCTGATTTTCCTCCACTGCATGGCAGCAGAGAAGCTCCAACAGTGACACGTGGAATGTTCATTTATGACAACATTGTAACAACCCAGCAGTGAAAGAAACCTAACTACGGAATCTCTGACAATAAAACTTTTTGTATATAAAAAGGTTGAGCAGAATTCTCCTCAGCCTGATACTAATATGGAAATAGCTGGATCAAAATACTCTTTCCTTTTACTGACTTCTCAGCACCTCTGCATTAACTGCAAAATATTTTTCAATTTGTGAAAAGTTCAAGTAAAGTTGGGACTACTTACCAGCAGCAACAGCTGGATTATTTCCATTTTCCACTACAACAAAAGAAAAAAAAGTTTCAAGAGTCACTAATTGTCGAACTTAATGAATACATTTCTAATAAAGCTTTTTGGAGACAAACATACAAAACTTGCGATTTTCTTCTGTTTCTTTGAATAATCTCTTCACTCGTTCCACCAGTTCCCATTTTTCACAACATCCTGAAAAACTGACGAAGTTGCGAGCCAATATTTCCTTCAACTGACGAACAGTCAATGCTTCAACATCATCAGCACTGGAAAGGTCTGATAATGAGGCTCGTGTTTTTTTAGGTGGTATGTCGTCATTGGTTCCATTTGCCTGCAAGGAAAGCCCACATAGTACATAATAACTTTTGATTACAGAGTACATTGTGAACTGCTGCTTCCAATATTTTAATAAAATGGGCAGCATCACATGATCCCTCCAAGACGTAAACCATTCAGATCTGAAAGTACAATTGCCATTCCTTCACTGTTGCTGGATCAAAATTCTGGAACTCCCTAACTACACTGCAGATGTGCCTACACCATATGAAATGCATTGTTTCAAGATAGCAGCTCACCCTTTCTCAAGGACAATTAGGGATAGACAATAAATGCTGGCTTAGGCAGTAATGCCCACATACCATAAAATAATAAATTTCTGGGTGAGCATACACTGGTATTGATAATGTCTACAAGATGAAAACTGAAAATGCAACATCTGTATCATATCATGCATGTCTGTCTTTTTAAAGATGAGCACTAGTTTACAACCATAAACCATTTATGCTGTTTTCCCTGGACTGGGTAGTAATATTGTCATTTTTCTGATCAGATGTCACACCTCCAAAAACAAGAAAGATTGGCACAGTACATTAATTTTTTTGTTCTGCCTATTGGAAAAATTTCACAATCAGTAAACATTCCCTTCTCAAGGCTAAAAGGCATTTGGTTCTCAATTGCTACGTCTGACCTCAGGACAAAGTACATGGATTTTTGCTGCCAAGAGGAAGAGCACAAGTATAACCAACCAAGCAAGATCTGGAGAAGCATATAGCAAGTAAACACAAAAGTAACTCTATATTTGGGAATTTGGCATAATATTTTGGTGTAGCACACAGGGCATCCCAGGTACACTGGGTACAAAAAATTGAGGATAGGACATTAGAGGAACAATGGTGATGTTCAGGGAGATATTTAATATCTCTCAAAGTATATTCTAAGACAAAGAGGAATTGTAAAATGAAGAAAAATATTCCATGGCTAAATAAGGAAGTCAAAGGGGACAAAGGTGTAAACTAGGATATGTCATACTGCAAAAGTTTGTGGTAGGCTGGACGATTGGGAGAACTTCAAGATTCAGCAAAAAGACATATAAAAAAAATCAAAAGAACTAAGATGAACTGTGAAAGGAAAATAGCAGAAAACTTAAACACTGATATACCAAAAGGTTTTGTTAAGTATATAAAGAGGAAGAGAATAGCTAAAATAGATTTTGACCCTTTAGAGGATGATTCTGATGAGGTAATATAGGGAACATATGGCAGAGGCACTCAACCAACATTTTGCCTCTATCTTCACGGTACCGAACAATGAAAATTTTCCAAAAACTGCAGTTGATGCAAAAGAACTTGGTGCAATAACCATCACTAGGGAGACAATATTGAATAAACTAATTAGATGAAAGGCAGATATGTCTCTGGGACCTGATGGCCTGCAACCTAAGGTGTTAACGGATGTGGCAGCAGTGATATTGGATGTATTAGTTACGATAGTTCAAAATACACTGGATTCTGGAAAGATCCCGTTGCATTGGAAACACGCTAACATGACTCTCCTGTTCAAAAAGGGACAGGGACAAAAAGTAGTTAACTATAGGCTACCATAAGTAGCTTGACCTCTGTGGTGGGGAAATTGCTGGAATCAATCATTGAGAAGATGACTGAATATTTCAAAACAAAGAAGTCAATCCATCATTGTCAGCATGGTTTTGTAAAGGATAAGTCATTCTTGACAAACTTGATCAATTCCTTAAAGACATAACCAGCAAAGTGGATAATGGGAAACCTGTGGATGTGGTATATCTAGACTTCCAGAGTGTTTGACAAGGTGCTGCATAAAAAACTGATCCAGAAGGCAAGATTGCAGAGCATTGGGTAGGAGTTAAGAGTACTAGATTGGATTGAGATTTGTCTGACTGACAGAATATGGAGATGCCAGCATTGGATGGGTAAACACACCACCAGGTTAAATTCCAACAGGTATATTTGGTAGCAAAAGTCACTAGCTACCAAAGAGACTGAGACCTCTGGCTGGTAGAATGCCATATGGGTCAGTTCTCAGACCTCAACTGTTTACAACCTATATAAATGATCTGTAAGCAGGGACAGAATGTAACAGTAAAATTTGTGGATGACACTAAAATAGGTGAGAAAGCAGGTAGTGAAGAGGAGATAAAGATTTTATAGATAGATATAAATAGGCTAAGAGAATGGGCCAAAATTTGGCAGCTGGCGATTACTGTGGTTAAGTGTGAGGTTATAAGAACATAAGAACTAGGAGCAGGAATAGGCCATCTGGCCCCTCGAGCCTGATCTTTCCGTGGACTCAGCTCCACTTACCATAACCCTTAATTCCTTTACTGTTCAAAAACATGCAACGACGTAGCCTCAAATGCTTCACTGGGCAGGGAATTCCACAGATTCACAACCCTTTGGGTGAAGAAGTTCCTCCTCAACTTAGTCCTAAATTGGCTTCCCCTTATTTTGAGGCTATGCTCCCTTGTTCTAGCTTCGCCCGCCAGTGGAAACAACTTTCCTGCTATTTTATCTAATCTCTTCATAATCTTATATGGATCTCCCCTCATTCTTCTGAATTCCAATGAGTATAGCCCCAGTCTACTCAATCATAAACCAACCCTCTTAACTCCGGAATCAACCTAGATAAGTCCCCTGGGCCAGATGGGATTTACGCTAGGATTCTCTGGGAGGCTAGAGAGGAGATTGCAGAGCCTTTGGCTTTGATCTTCATGTCGTCGTTGGCTACAGGTATAGTGCCGGAAGACTGGAGGATGGCAAATGTTGTCCTTTTGTTCAAAAAGGGGAGTAGGGACCATCCTGGAAATTATAGACCAGTGAGCCTGACTTCTGTTGTGGGCAAAGTCTTGGAAAGAATTATAAGGGATAGGATTTATAAGCATCTAGAGAGAAATAAATTGATTAGGGATAGTCAGCACGGTTTTGTGAAGGGTAGGTCGTGCCTCACAAACCTTATTGAGTTTTTTGAGGAGGTGACCAAAGAGGCAGATAAGGGTAAGGCAGTTGATGTAGTGTATATGGATTTTAGCAAAACGTTTGATAAGGTTCCCCATAGTAGGCTACTGCAGAAAGTGCAGATGCATGGGATTGAAGGTGATTTAGCAGTTTGGATTAGGAATTGGCTAGCTGATAGAAGACAGAGGGTGATGGTTGATGGGAAATATTCAACCTGGAGTCCAGTTACAAGTGGTGTACCCAAAAGTGGTTTTGGGGCCACTGCTGTTTGTCATTTTTATAAATGACCTAGATGAGGGTGTAGAGGGTTGGATTAGTAAATTTGCTGACGATACCAAAGTGGGGGAGTTGTAGACAGCGAGGATGGATGTTACAGTTTGCAGAGGGACATAGATAGGTTGCAGAGCTGGGCCGTGAGGTGGCAAATGGAATTCAATACGGATAAGTGTGAGGTGATTCACTTTGGTAGGAATAACAGGCATATGAAATATAGGGCTAATGGAAGGACCCTTAATAGTGTTGTCGAGCAGAGGGATCTTGGGGTACAAGTACATAGCTCTTTGAAAGTTGGCACCCAGGTTGATAAAGTTGTTAAGAAGGCGTACGGTGTGTTAGCTTTTATTGATAGAGGGATTGAATTTAGGAGCCGTGAGGTTATGTTACAACTGTACAAAACTCTGGTGCGGCCGCACTTGGAGTATTGCGTACAGTTCTGGTCGCCGCATAATAAGAAAGATGTGGAAGCATTGGAAAGGGTGCAGAGGAGGTTTACCAGGATGTTACCTGGTATGGTGGGAAGGCCTTATGAGGAAAGGCTGAGGGACCTGAGGTTATTTTCATTAGAGAGAAGAAGGTTACGCGGTGACCTAATTGAGGCGTATAAGATGATCAAAGGACTGGATAGGGTGGATAGTGAGAGCCTTTTTCCTCGGATGGTGATGACCAACACGAGGGGACATAACTTTAAATTAAGAGGTGGTAGTTATAGGACGGATGTCAGAGGCAGATTCTTTACACAGAGGGTGGTGAGGGCGTGGAATGCCCTGCCTGCAGCAGTTGTGGACTCGCCTACTTTGGGGGCATTCAAATGGTTGGTGGATAGGCATATGGATGATATTGGAATAGTTTAGGTTAGAGGGTCCACTGGCCGGCGCAACATCGAGGGCCGAAGGGCCTGTACTGCGCTGTAATGTTCTAGTGAATCTTCTGTGTACCCCCTCCAGTGTCAGTATATCCTGATGCAAGGAGACCAAAATTGCACACAGTACTGCAGGTGTGGTCTCACCAGAACTTTACACAGATGGAACATAATCTCACTGCTTTTGAACTCCACCCCTCTTGCAATGAAGGATAAACTCCCACTTGCCTTCTTAATTACCTGCTGCACCTGCAAAACAACTCCTTAAGATTTTTACACAAAAACACCGAGGTCCCTATGCACAGCAGCATGCTGCAATTTTTTACCATTTAAATAATAGTCCATTTTACTGTTACTCCTACCAAAATGGATGACCTCACACTTACCAACATTGTACTCCATCTGCCAGACCCTCGTCCACTCACTTATCTATATCCCTTTGCAGATTTTCAATGTCCTCTGCACACTTTGTTCTTCCAACCATCTTAGTGTCATCTGCAAATTTTGACATACTACATTTGGTTCCAACTCCAAATCATCTATGTAAATAGTAAACAATTGCAGTCCCAACACTGATCGACTGAGGCACATCAAGAGTCTTTGACAGCTGAATGCGTGGCTGAAGGATTGGTGTAGGGCAGAGGGTTTCATATTTGTGGATAACTGGGAAGTATTTGTGAAAGAAGGGCACCTGTATAGAAGGGACGGGGAACACTTAAATGGGAAGGGCATGAATACCTTAGCTAGGAGGTTAGCTGGAGTGTTTCGGCAGGGTTTAAACTAATATGAAGGGGGCAGGGGATGAGACCGATAACTCGATAGGGAGCAGGATGGGAGCTAGAGTAAGCTTGGGTGAGAGAAAATACACCAGGGAGAAGGAGGTTCCGAGTGGGCCTGTTTCAATGCGAGGAGCGTAACAGGAAAAACGGATGAACTTAGGGCCTTAATGTTTGGGAGGAACTTGGATGCGGTTGCAGTGACGGAGACGTAGTTAAAGGAAGGGGAGCAGTGGCAGCTGAATATTCCTGGGTACAAGAGTTTCAGGCGTGACAGAGGAGGGTCCAGAAGAGGTGGGGGAGTGGCGTTGTTAGGGAGAGCATCACAGCGGTGCAGAGGGAGGACAATTCAGAGGAGTTAGGAGTGGAATCGCTGTGGGTGGAGTTGAGGAATAGGAAGGGGACGATTACTATGCTAGGGGTGTATTACAGGCCACCAACAGCCCAAGGGTAGGTGAAGAAGGCATATGTAAAGACATTTTGGATAGGTGCAGAAAGAACAGAGTCGTTATAGTGGGAGATTTTAATCTCCCTAGGGTGGATTGGAAGGTACCTAGAGCTGGAGGTTTGGATGGGGAGGAATTTGTAAAATGTGTACTGGATCGTTGGAGCAGTATGTGGCTAGCCTGACGAGAGAGGGGACTATATTGGATTTAGTTCTGAGTAATGAGCCAGGACAGGTGGTTGATGTTGCAGTAGGGGAACATGTGGCTAACAGTGACCACAATTCTGTCTACTTTAGAATACAGATGGAAAAGGAGGCTTGTTGCCCTAGGGGGAGGGTGATAAATTGGGAGAAGGCTAACTACAGTCACATTAGGCAGGGACTTATGGAAACTGATTGGGAATGGTTGTTGGAGGGTAAGTCCAAGCTAGGCATGTGGGACTCTTTCAAAGGAATACTGAAAATGTTGCAAGATAGATATGTGCTGGCTAAGAGGTAAGATAATAAAGATAGGATTAGAGAGCTGTGGATTACTAGGGATATTGAGGACTTGGTTAGGAAGAAAAGAGAGGCCTGTGTTAGGTCAAAGCAGCTGGAAACGGAGAGAACGTTGGAGGAATATAGAGAGAGTAGGAGGGAGCTCAAACGGGGAGTTAGAAGGGCAAAAAGGGGGCATGAAATGGTTTTGGCGGATACGATTAAGAAAATCCAAAGGCTTTATACTCTTATGTTAGGAATAAAAGGGCAGTTAGAGGGAAAAAAAAAAATCAGACCTCTTAGGGACAGAGGAGGGGAACTGTGCTTAGAGCCCGAGGGAATGGCGGAGATCCTGAATGAATACTTCGTGTCGGTATTCACGAAGGAGAGGGGCTTGACCGGTCCTGTCTGAGGGAGCTGTAGACAGTTGAGGGAAATATCCATACAGACGGAGGAAGTGTTAGAGCTTCTAGGTAAAACTGATAAATCTCCTGGGCCTGATGGCGTTTATCCCAAGCTGCTCAGGGAGGCGCGAGATGAAACTGCTGGGCCTCTGACGCAAATCTTTGTCTCTTTTTTGGACACAGGTGGAGGTCCCAGAGGGCTGGAGAATAGCTAATGTTGTACCATTGTCTAAAAAGGGTAGTAGGGATAACCCTGGAAATTATAGGCCAGGGAGCTTGACATCAGTGGTAGGGAAGCTGTTGGAGGGAATTCTTAGAGATAGGATGTATAGGCACTTAGAGCATTGCAATCTGATTAGGGATATGCAGCATCGCTTTGTTAAGGGGAGGTCGTGCCTTACGAATCTGGTAGAATTTTTTGAGGAGGTGACAAAAACGGTCGACGAAGGGTGAGCCGTTGACATCGTCTATGTGGATTTCAGTAAGGCATTTGACAAAGTCCCTCATGGGAGGTTAGTTGAAAAGGTCAAGGCTATTGGGATACAAGGACAGGTAGATAGATGGATAAGTAACTGGCTTGGTGATACGAAACAGAGTGTAATAGCGGAAGGGTGCTTTTCTAGCTGGAGGTTTGTCACTAATGGTGTGCCGCAGGGCTCGGTACTGGGACCTCTTCTATTTGTAATATATATAAATGACTTGGAACAGGGAGTAAGTGGAGCGATCAGCAAGTTTGCAGACGATACAAAGATGGCTGGACTTGCAGACAGTGAGGAGCATTGTCAGGAGTACGTCAGCATACAGCAGGACATAGATAGGCTGGTAGCTTGGGCAAATACATGGCAGATGGAATTCAATCCTGATAAATGCGAGGTGATGCATTTTGGGAGGAAGAATGTAGTGGGGAGGTATATGATAAAGGGTAGACCTATTAAGAGTATAGAAACACAGAGGGACCTGGGGGTGCAGGTGCACAAGTCTCTGAAGGTGGAAGAGCAGGTGGAGAAGGTTGTGAAGAAAGCATATGGTATGCTAGCCTTTATAGGAAGGGGTATAGGATACAACAATTGGCCTTTAATGTTGCAGTTGTACAAAACATTGGTTAGACCTCATTTGGAATCTGGTCACCTTACTACCGGAAGGACGTGGAGACTCCGGAGAGAATGCAGAGGAGGTTTACCAAGCTGCTGCCTGGTATGGAAGGTCTGAGTTACGAGGAGAGGTTAGGCAAATTGGGGCTGTTTTCCTTAGAAAGACGTAGACTTAGAGGAGATCTAATAGAGGTGTACAAGCTAATGAAGGGTATAGATAGAGAAAACAGGGTTAAGCTTTTTCCTAGGTTGGACTCAAATAGCACGAGGGGTCATGGGCTTAGGGTGAGGGGAGTAAGGTATAATTTGGATGCTAGAGGGAGATTTTTCACACAGAGGGTGGTGGGGGTATGGAACGCACTGCCAAGTAAAATGGTGGAGGCAGGCACTCTGCAGTTATTTAAGAGATACTTAGATGGGCACATGAACAGTGGGAATGGAGGGATATAGAAAACTGATTTAAAATAGGGATCATGAGCCTTGGGAGTTCCTTGGGAAGTGTGTAAATTGTCGATGATATTGATGTATTTGTTTTATCCTACAGGTACTTTGGTCCGCCTTGTTGTCTAACAAGGGACTTACACACGATGGATTGTGAGAGTATCCTACTGCTTCACGTCATTAGTGTACGCTTGACCTGGACCATTTGATGGGCAACTCCACAGCGATAGTCACTGAGCTGTCCTGTGCGGATACATGGATTTGGGCATGTATCTGTGGGAATTTGCGCATTCTCCCCCTGCTTGCGTGGGTTTTCTCTGGGTGCTCCGGTTTCCTCCCACATCCCAAAGATGTGCTCTTAGGCTGACTGGCAGAACAAATTCTCCCTAAATTGTCTCAAATTTGGTTTCAATGCACAGATCTATAAACTGACAGGGATCATGGGTAGAAGTGGGAACATTGAGGTGGTGGCGTGGGCTCGTTGGGCCCAAGGGCCTGTTTCCTGTGCTGTTTTGTTCTTTGTTCTGTCCATTTTGCCAAAAAAAAAAGGCAAGTTATCAAAATGCAGATTCAAAACATGTCTGAGCAGAGGGACCTGCATGCCTTTGTTCATTAATCGCAGCAAATTGGTATGCAGGTACAGCGTATAATAAAAACAAGAAGTGGAATGTTAGCATTTATTGCTAAAGGACTGGAGTATAATAGTAGAGAAGTGTTGTTCCAATTGTATTGGAGGCAGTTCCGAGAAGGTTCACCCGATTGATTCCGGGGATGAAATGGTTAACTATGAGGAGAGAGTAAACAGTTTGGGCTTGTATTTGCTGGAGTTTAGGAGGTTGAGAGGGGATCTGACTGAGGTACGTAAAATGCTAAAAAGGGTTTGATAAAATAAACGTAGATCAAATGTTTCCCATTATGGAGCAATCTAGAACTAGAAGTTACAGTATAGATTCGGAGGTGGTAGATTTAAAACTGAGATGAGGAACCACTCGCAGAGGGTGGTACAAAGAACAAAGAACAAAGATCAACACAGCACGGGAAACAGGCCCTTCGGCCCAACAAGCCCACGCCGCCGTCCTAACGTCCTAATGACATATCCTTGTCTTTAGGCTATGCCTATTGTTGAAGATTCCCATATAGGGACCAATATAGGGCAATTTGTTACCCAATCAGCCTAAGAGCACATTTTTGGGATGTGGGAGGAAACCGGAGCACCCGGAGGAAACCCACGCAACCATGGGGAGAACGCGCAAACTCCCGCAGACACAGGTCCAAATCCATGTGTCAGCACAGCAACAGCGATAGTCTCTGAGCTGTCATGTTGCCCATCAGATGGTCCAGTTTAAGCATACACTGACGACGTGAAGCACTAGGCAACTCCTGAAGCAACCTCCAAGGGCAGCTCTCGCACGACATGCCGCATGCATGCCCCTTGTTGGTCAACAAGGTGGACCGAATTGCCTGTGAAAACAAATAAGACTTAATTAAACATGCTAAAAAAAAACTAAGACATTCCCAAGACGAAACTAAAAGATAGTCTACTACTATTTGGTCCTCCCGAAATTCAAACAGTCCTGCTATATCCCTCTATTTGCAGACCGCTCGTGTGGCTGTCCAAGAGACCCTTAAACAACCCTAGCATGCCTGCTCCCACCACCTTACTCGGCAGTGCATTCCACACCCCCACTACCCTTTGTGTGAAAAACTGGCCTCTAATATTCGTCTTATACATAGCCCCCCTCACCCTGAGCCCGTGACCCCTCGTTCTATCCATTTCTAATGGTGGAAAAAGCTTACCACCATTTACTCTATCTATACCCCTCATAATCTTATATACCTCTAAAAGATCCCCTCTCAGCCGACGTCTTTCAAGGGAAAACAACCCCAGTGTTTTCAATCTTTCCTCGTAAGACAGCCCTTCCATACCAGGCAGCATCCTGGTAAATCTCCTCTGCACTCTCTCCAGGGCCTCTACATCCTTCCTGTAGTACGGCGACCAGAACTGGACGCAGTACTCCAGATGAGGCCTAACCAACGTTCTATACACCTGCAACATCAGACTCCTACTCTTGTATTCTATACCCCTTCCTATGAAGGCTAACATACCATACGCTTTTTTTTAACCACATTCTCCACCTGTACTGACACCTTCAGAGACTTGTGAACTTGCACCCCCAGGTCTCTCTGCATCTCTATACTCCGGATAGTTTTACCTTTTATCCTATAACTCCCCTCTACATTATTCCGGCCAAAATGCATCACCTCGCATTTATCCGGATTAAATTCCATTTGCCATCTATCTGCCCAATCTACCAGCCTATCTATGTCATGTTGTATTGCCAGGCACTGCTCCTCAGTACCCGCCAATCCAATCATCTTAGTGTCATCAGCAAATTTGCTGATCACACCACCTACCCCCTCTTCCAAGTCATTTATATACACCACAAATAGAAGGGGTCCTAGTACAGAGCCCTGTGGCACACCACTAGTGACAGACCTCCAGTTGGAAAAAGAGCCTTCCACTACTACCCACTGTCTCCTCCTCCCAAGCCAGTTCTCAACCCATCTACATACCTGGCCCTGTATCCCATGCGCCTTCACCTTTTCTATCAGCCTACCATGAGGGACCTTATCAAACGCCTTACTGAAATCCATATAGACGACATCAACAGCTTGTCCTTCATCAACCGTTTTTGTCACCTCTTCAAAAAATTCCACTAGATTCGTAAGGCACGACCTCCCCTTAATGAAGCCATGCTGCATATCCCTGATCAGATCGCAGCTCTCCAGATGCTCATACATCCTGTCCCTGAGAATCCTCTCCATTAGCTTACCTATAACTGAAGTCAAGCTCACCGGCCTATAGTTCCCTGGGTTATCCCTCTGACCCTTTTTAAACAACGGTACTACATTTGCAATCCTCCAGTCCTCTGGGACCTCCCCTGTGTCCAAAGAGAAGACAAAGATTTGCGTCAGATGCCCAGCAATGTCATCTCTCACCTCCCTTAGCAGCCTGGGATAAATACCATCAGGCCCCGGAGCTTTATAAGTCTTTATGCTACCTAAAAGCCCCAACACTTCGTCCCTCGTAATGATCATTTCCTTTAACGGGTCCTCAAATTCCTCAAAGCCAGCACCAGACATCAGGCCCCTCTCCCGCGTGAATACCGACGCAAAGTATTCATTCAGGATCTCCCCCATTCCCTCAGGCTCTAAGCATAGTTCCCCTCCTCCGTCCCTGAGAGGTCCAATCTTCCCTCTAACCATCCTTTTGCTCCTTACATAAGAGTAAAATGCCTTAGGATTTTCCTTAATCCTACCTGCCAAATCCATTTCGAGGCCCCTTTTTGCCTTTCTGACACCCCTTTTAAGATCCCGTCTACACTCTTTATATTTTTCCAGCGCTGCCTCTGTCCCCAGTTGCCTGGATCTAACGTACGCCTCCCGCTTCTTCCTGACCAAGTCCTCAACATCCCTAGTAACCCACGGATTCTCTAATCCTACCTTTCCCATCCTTCCTCCTTACCGGCACGTGTCTTTCCTGCAAAAATTTTAGTTTTCCCTTGAAAGACTCCCACATGTGCAGTGTCGACCTACCCTATTTGTGAATTTGTAGAACTCACTTCTATTAAATGGATAACCTCACACTTATCCATCTGCCAAATTTTGGCCCATTCTCCTAATCTATTTATATCTCTGTAAAATCTTTAGTGCAGTGGAGTTTACATCATTAAATGGCTTTTAAGAACGAGATTGATATACTTCTGATTTAAAAAACAGGTTAAAGAAATATAGGGAACAAGTAGGGAGATTGGATTTGAGACTGGGAAGAGGTCAGCTATGATCTGATTGAATGACAGAGCAAGCTCAAAAGGGCTGAATTGCCTACTTCTGCTCCTAGTTCCTATGAGTTAACCAGTCATTTGAGCTACCAAGCTGCTCATTGTTCAATTAATTTTTGTTCCTCTAGAATTTACGTTTTAAGTTTTGTCTTAATTTCCCAGCTTCCTAAATTAGCACCTATTACTTGGGTTGGATAAGTTTTATGTTGGTTACCAAATAAAGTTTGATTATTTCCAGACATATCTCTGTAAAATCCTGATACTAAATTTTCCCTTTAATAGGTCACAGCCCATGTGTTGCTCAATTCTATTCACCAGTCTTGGTTACATATCTGTTTAGCAAAAATTTCAAAATTAAAACTAATAATTGAACCAACATCAATTTCTTTTGTGTGGGGGAGTGTTCACTCTGAGTAAAGAAGTATTTTCTAACTTCTTGTTCAAATGGTGGAGCTAATCCCAGCCCAGTCACCTGCTGAGACAATTTCTGTTTACTCAATTCCTTTCAAAGGCACCCTATAATCTACATTCAGGGTACAACACTGCTAGTTTTATGTAATCTCTCCAAAGAATCTGAGCCAAACTGTCCTGGTAATATACACTAATTAATGTACATTGCATTTTTGCAAAGGAACAGTGCTCAGAACCATACATAGTAACCCAGATGTGGCCTAACCAGAGCTTTGTTTAGCTGTAGCTTTATATTTCTCGTCCCCTTAAGTTATAATGGCTAACATTCATTTGGCCTTATGAATACTTCTATGCGCGGTTATGGCATTTTAGATGGAATTATATACAACTTCCAGCAGAAAAACAGGCCATTCAACCCAACAGATATGCGTACGTGGGCAATTTAAATCTCTTGTGATGTCAACTGCTCCTATCTTCTCACAATTTACAAAAAACAGAACTAAATAAATAGATGACTTCAGCTGCTTGCATTAAATCCACAATTTTGCTCATTCATAGTTTATATTCCCAACCACATGCCATTAATCTATGTTATCAGCAAATTTAAAAATATGGCTCTCTATTGTGTGATTCTTCATTAATGAAATGAAAGTTGTAGAATGATGGGCAAATTAAACCACTTGGCCAATTCACCTGAACACTTTGGTTATGCTATGCAAATTGTCCCACACCTTTACAAACAGCAGTAAACTGTACCCTTCAAACATTTAACCAATTTCTTTTTTTCAAGTTACTACTGGATTTTTTTTTGATGGAATATGGACATCACTGGTAAGACCAGTATTTGTTGCCCATCTCTAATTATGCTTGAGCTGAATGGCTCACTAGCCCATTTAAAAGGGTAGTTAAGGATCAATCACATTATTGTATGTCTGGAGTCACATAGACCAGCTAAGTACAGCAGATTTCCTTCCTTGTAGGATATTAGTGAACCAGATGGATTTTTATAACCATTGATAGTAGTTGTCATGGTCACTATTACTAAGCCTACTTTAATTTACAGATTTATTAATTGAATTTAGATTCCAACAGCTGCCAAAATGGGATTTGAATCCATGCCTCCAGAGTATTAGCATAAGCCTCTGGATGACTAGCCCAGTAACAGTACCACTTTTAATCACCAACCCACTCCAATCTGCTTCTATCACCCTTTCGGGGATACTTTCTTAAAATCATAGATACCTACATGAAAGAAAAATGTAAAAATGAAGGATAAAGATTGCAAAATTTTGGAACCCCGGATAATGGCAGAGATTGAGAGCTTAAAGAAAAAGGAGGTGGCATACATAAATTTTAGAAAATTGAAAACGGTTAAGGCTCTTGAGGGATACAAAGATGACAGGGACCATGAAATATCCTTGCAGAAAGAAAAATGTTGATATTCTAAGACACGTCGACATAAAAAGGGAGAAGGTATTGGAGGTTTTGAAAAACATTAAAGTGGACAAACCCTCAAGGCTGGATAAGGTCTATTTCGAAATACTGAGAGGCAAGGGAAGAAATTGCTCAAGCCTTGTATTCTTTTTACCCACAGGTTAGGTACTAAAGAATTGGAGAGTGGTAACATTGCTTCTCTGTTCAAGACCTGTGAGTCTTACATCAATTATTGGAGAAGATTATTAGAGACAGGATGTACTCACATCTGGAAAAGAATAGGCTTATTAACAACAGGCAGAATGGTTTTGTGAAGGGGAGGTCAGACCTCAAACTTGATTGAATTTTTTGAGGAAGTAACAAGAAAAATTGACTAGGGCAGAGCATTGAATGTTGGACTTTAGTAAAACATTCAATAAGGTTCCTCATGGCAGGCTGATACAGAAGAAGGTGAAATCATATGAGACCCAAGGTAAGCTAGTTAAATGGATACAAAATTGGCTTGGGAGTAGAAAGCAGAGAATAACAGCGAAAGGGTCTTTTCTAATTAGAGGTCCATGACAAGCGGTGTTCCACAAGGATCAGTGCTGGGGCCTCTGTTGTTTGTAATACATATAAATGACCTGGAAGAAAATGTAGGTGGTCTAATTAGTAAATTTGCAGATGATACAAAAATTGGGGGAGTAGCATATAGTGCAGAGGATTGTCAGAGAATACAGCAGAATATAAATCAACTGGAGTCCTAAGCTGAAAGGTGATAGATGAAATTTAACCCAGACAAATGTGAGGTGATGTGATTTGGAAAGTCTGCTGCAGAAATATACAGTAATTGGTAGAACCCTTAGAAATATTAGCATTTATTTATAAGGATCTAAGTGTGCAGATGCACAGTTCCTTGAAGGTGGCATTCAGATGGATAAGGTGGTCAAGAAGGCATAAGGCATGTTGGCATTCATCAGTCAGGGTATTGAGTATAGGAATTGGAAAACCATGTTGCAGCTGTGTAATACTTTGGTTAGACTGCAATTGGAGTATTGTGTACAATTCTGGTCACCACATTACCGGAAGATGTTGATGCAGTGGACAGGGTGCAGAAGAGATTTACCGGGATGTTGCCTGGTTTGAAGGATATGGACTATGAAGAAAGGTTGAACATAAACTATGATTGTTTTCATTGGAGAGGATGAGAGAGGAACCTGATAGAGGTTTACAACAATTATGAAAGGCTAGGATAGAGAGGATAGCCAAAGTATTTTTCCCAGGACCGAAGGGTCAATTACTTGGGGGCATAGGTTGAAAATGAGAGGGGGGAGTTTAAGCGAGATGTAGGGGGCAAGTATTTCACACATGTGGTGAATGCCTGGAACATGCTATCAGAAGTTGTGTGGATGCAGATTCTATAACAATATTCAAGAGGCATCTGGATAGATACATGAACAAACAGGGCATAGAGGGATATGGATAATGTAGAAGCAAGAAAATATTAGATTAGAGAGGCATCTATATCGGCACAGACTTGGTGAGCTGAAGGCCCTGACTCTAAGTTGTTGTGGTGCAATCACAGTGAAGAAGCAGTGGTTAGCACTACTGCCACACAACACCGGGGACCCCAGTTCAATTCTGGCCTTGGATCACTGCACATGTTGAGTTTGCACATTCCTCCTACACGGATTTCCTATTTTGTATTGAGTTATCTTAATGTGCAATCATCTAATACTAGTGTTAAACAAAGGGAGAACAACTGCTTGGGCATAGAAGGATTTTTAAGGGACTACTGTATTGAGATGCTACTTATTTATAGAGTTTACAGCATGGAAACAGGCCCTTTGTCCCAACTTATTCCATGCCAGCCAGCTTTTGCCACTAAGCTACTCCCAATTGTTCACATTTGGCCCATATCTGTACATACCCATCTTATCCATGTAACTATCTAAATACTTTCTAAAAGACAAAAATGTACCCACCTCTACCACTGCTGCTGGCACCTCATTCCAGGCACTCACCACCCTCAGTGAAAAATTGTCACTCTGGATACTTTTGTATCTCTCCCTTCTCATCCTAAACCTATGCCCTCTTGTTTTAGATTCCCATACCTTTGGGAAAAGATGTTGACTATCAACCTTACCTATGACCTCCATTAATTTATAGATCTCTGTAAGATCATCTCTAAGCCTTCTATGCTCTAGGGAAAAAAGACCCAGTCTAACTATCTCTCCTTATGACTCAAATCATCAAGTATCGGTAGCATCCTGGTAAATCTTTTCTACACTCTTTCCAGTTTAATAATATCCTTTCTATAATAGGGTAACCAGAGTATTTCAAGTTGGCCTTACTAACGTACTATACAACTTCAACAAGGCATCCCAACTCATGTATTCAATGTTTTAAACAATGAAACCAAGCATGGCGAAAGCCTTCTTCACCACTTCTTCCAACTACGACTCCATTTCTAAGTAACTATGAACCTGTACTCCTAAATCTCTTCGTTCTATAACTCTCCCCGACACCCATCATGAATTGAGTAGGTCCTACATCAATCTGATTTATCAAAATACATCACCTCACATTTATCTAAATTAAATGCTATCTGCCATTCAATGGCTCACTGGCCCAATTGATCAAGATCATGCTGCCATCCTAGATAACCTTCTTCAGTGACCACTATGCCACCAACTTTGGTGTAATTGCAAAATTAACCACACCTCCTAAATTCTCATCAAATCATTAATATGAATAATAAGTAACAATGCACACCGATCCCTGGGGCACACTGCTAGTCACAGGCCTCCAGTTTAAAAAACAACTCTCTACACTTTGTCGTCAAGCCAATTTTGCATCCAATTGGCTACCTTACCCTAGATCCCATTAGGTTTTTGCACAAGATTCAACCTATGTAATGCTTTGTCAAAGGCTTTGCTGAAGTCCATGTTGATAATATTGTTTGCACTGCTCTCATTTACCTTCTTGGTTACCCTTTCAAAAAGTTTCTTTTGTCATTTCTTTATATTTCTCCCAATCTGTTGGATTGATGCTAATTGCAACAATTTTGAATGTTCCTTTCTTTAGTTTTCAGTTATATCTCAACCATTTTGCTGGCTAAGTAAATTAAATGCTTACTTAATTTGCTAAGTATCAATTCTTGTCCCTCAGGGGTTTATACTGGTCATGTATTATGCCAGTCTTTTTGGAATATCTGCCACTTTTAATTTTGAGTTTTACCCAAATAACAATTTTGACCAGTTTGTCTCATGCGATTAAAAGTTAATCATACCAGCAATGTAAAGTTTCTCTTTTACAAATCCAACACTGGGCTGGATCATATTACAATCGCTGTTAGATGAATGTTCCCTCTGTTACATTTGCAGATCTGACCCATTGTCCTACCTAACCGTAGGTTCTAAGACATACTGAAGAGTAAAACATATTCCAAAAAACTTTCTTACTTCCACTTAGAAATATACTATCTTTGACTGGAATTAGTCTGCATTTTGGATTATACATGAAAATTGAAAAATCCACAACATGCTTCTGGCCTGTTTTATAAAAGTTAGTTACTGACTATCCAAGATATATTACATAAAGCCAAACTGTTAGGTTTAAAATTGATTTCCCTCAATGACCCATATTTTGCATTTTAGAGAAGTGAGGCTATCAGTGCTAACTGTTATTGAGTAAGTGAGACACTAACCTCTGGCAACTGCACATATATAGCTATGATGTAGAGATGCTGGCATTGGACTGTAAGAAATCTCACAACACAAGGTTAAAATCCAACAGGTTTATTTGGTAGCACAAACTACAAGCTTTCAGAGCGCTGCTCCTTCATCAGGTGAGTGGGAGTTCTGTTCACAAACAGGACATATAAAGACACAAACTCAGTTTACAAAATAATGGTTGGAATGTAATCTGATACTACCTAATAGGCTGCAGGAAAGGATATTGCAAGGCATGGTACATTGGGCAGACCATGCAGACACTACGACGACAGATGAATGAACACTGCTCGACAATCACCAGCCAGGAGTGTTCTCTTCCTTTTGGGGAATGCTTCAAAGGTCACGGGCGTTTGTCCTCTGATCTTCGGGTAAGCGTTCTCCAAGATGGCCTTCATAACACACGACAACACAGAGTTGCTGAGCAGAGACTGATAGCCAAATTCCGCACACGAGGACAACCTCAACCGGGATCTTGGGTTCATGTCACATTATCTGTAACCTCCACAATTTGCCTGAGCTTTCAAAATATCACTAACTGTCCTGGCTGGAGACAACACACATCTCCTTAACTTGCGTTAACCTTCTCTCCACTCACGTTGTCTGTACCTTTAAGACTTGATTACCTGTGAAGATTTGCATTCCAACCATTATTTTGTAAATTGAGTTTGTGTCTTTATATGCCCTGTTTCTGATCAGAATTGCCACTCACCTGAAGAAGGAGCAACACTCTGAAAGCTTGTGGCTTTTGCTACCAAATTAACCTGTTGGACTTTAACTTGATGTTGTGAGATCTTACCATGTGTAGCTAACCATGGAAATCAAGCTGATATCAGAATTGTCCAGTTCCTCCCCAAGCTTCACTTTAACAATATCTTGCAAATAACTTGGCAATCATACATGCAATAGTGTTAAATAAGGACACTTACCCATTTGTTTCCATTTAAAAAAACCAAAATTTCAAATTTGTTCATCTGAGTGAATATTTTATAGCATGGTAAAACTTAATTTGCTGCTAACACTTTACTTTTACAAGTGTTCCTTCTTATTGTACTTATAAAAAATATTTTCAAACCTTTTCTCTTATTTCTCTCCTTAGATCCATTGTTCTTTGCCTCTATGTATTATTTTACACTGAATTAACTATTCTAATTATTTTCTAATATCTGATTGAATGATACTGGCGTACAGGAATCAGGGGAAAACTCTCCAATGATTAAAGTCACAAAAGAAGATGGTTGTAGATATTGGAAGTCAATCATTCAGCCTCTAGGTAGAGTCCTAGGCTTGACCATTTTCAGATACTTATCAATAATCTTTCCTCCATATAAAATCAGAAGTGGGAGTGTTCACTGGTATTTGATGTTGTGAAATCATCAATTATAATTCCACAGATACTGACGCAGTCTGTGCTCACATGCAAGGTATTCCACAGCATTACCATGACTGAATCTCCAGCATCAACATTTTGGGCCATTACCATTGATTAAAAGAGCAAGTCAGAAGCTTGGAATTCTCACCACTCGACTTTCTGAAAAACGTCCTGCACCTGGTGGATATAAGTCAAGTGTGCGATGGAATACTCTCCATTTGCCTGGATGGGTGCTGATCAACAATACTAAAGAATCTTGATAACATCAGATCAAAGCAGTTCATTCGATCTGCATCCTATCAGCCACCTTCAATATTCACTTTCTCCACCACTGACACAGGGGCAGCACAATAAACCATAAATACAAGATGCAATGCATTGATTCACCAAATTCCTTCTACAGCAACTCAAAGCCCAAAATCTTTACCATTTAAATAGGACAATGCAGCAGATACATGGGGACACCACCACCTGCAAGTTCGTCCCTAAGCCACAAACCATCCTATCTTGGAACTACAATCACTGTTCCTTCACTATAACTGGACCAAAACTTTAACTTCCAAACATCAATTTGAATGTACCTGCATGAGATAGACTGCATAGTTTAAGGCAGAAGCTGGTGACTACCTTCTCAAGGACAACTGGGGACAGGGAAAATACTGTGGGTATTCCATCAATGACTACTCCTATAACAGGATAAAAAACTTATACATCCTGTTCTACTCTGTGTACCTCAGTAAGGATTCCTCATTCTAATTGAGGAGACAGGCCATTGCTTGCCCTGTTTCCAGTAGAGGACGATGCGATTGCGATATTCTAATTATCGCAAGTCACAGTATAAAAGCCTACAGAACATCTGTAGACAAAGAACAAAGAACAAAACAGCATGGGAAACAGGCCCTTCGGCCCAACGAGCCTGCGCCGCCACCTCGATGTTACCACTTCTACACGCGATCTCTGTCCATTTTTGTAGATCTATGGATTAAAAACCAAATTTGAGACAATTTAGGGAGAATTTGTTTTGCCAATTAGCCTAAGAGCACATCTTTGGGATGTGGGAGGAAACCGGAGCTCCCAGAGAAAACCCACGCAAGCACGGGGAGAATGCGCAAACTCCCACAGACACAGGCCCAAATCCATGTATCTGCACAGCACAGCGATAGTCACTGAGCTGTCGTGTTGCCCATCAAATGGTCCAGGTCAAGCGTACACTAACGACGTGAAGCACTAGGATACTCTCGAAAAATCCAAGAGCAGCCCTCTCACGACCCATCGCGTGTATGCCCCTCGTTAGACAACAAGGTGGACCAAAGCACCTGTAGGATAAAAACAAGTACATCAATATCATCATCTATTTACACACTTCCCAGGGACTCCCAAGGCTCATGATCCCTATTTTAAATCAGTTTTCTATACCCCTCCATTCCCATTCTGTTCATGTGCCCATCTAAGTATTTCTTAAATAACTCCAGAGTACCTGCCTCCACCACTTGGCAGCGCATTCCATACCCCCACCACCCTCTGTGTGAAAAAACTCCCTCTAGCATCCAAATTATACCTTACCCCCCTCACCCTAAGCCTGTGACCCCTCGTGCTATTTGAGTCCATCCTAGGAAAAAGCTTAGCCCTGTTTACTCTATCTATCCCCTTCAAAATCTTGTACACCTCTATCAGATCTCCTCTAAGTCTACGTCTTTCTAAGGAAAACAGTTTCAATTTGCCTAATCTCTCCTCGTAACTCAGACCTTCCATACCAGGCAGCATCCTGGTAAACCACCTCTGCACTCTTTCCAGAGTCTCCACGTCCTTCCGGTAGTAAGGCGACCAGAACTGGACACAGTATTCCAAATGAGGTCTAACCAGCGTTTTATACAACTGCAACATTAAAGGCCAGCTCTTGTACTCTATACCCCTTCCTATAAAGGCTAGCATACTATATGCTTTCTTCACAACCTTCTCCACTTGCTCTGCCACCTTCAGAGACTTGTTCACCTGCACCCCCAGGTCCCTCTGCGTTTCTATACTCTTAGTAGACAAGTCCAGGTATTCTGAAATGTTTTCATTTATTCATGGGACAAGGGCATCATTGGCTAGCCAGCATTTATTGCACATTTCTAGTTGTCTGAGGACAGTTGAAACTCAACAACATTGCTGTGGTCCGAAATCACATGTAGGCCAGAGCAGATAAGGACAGCAGATTTCATTCCCTAAAGGTCATTATTGAAGCAGATGTGTTTTTCCAACAAACAACAATGGTTTCATGATGATCAGTAGGTTCTTAATTCCAGATACTTTTTACTGATTTCAATTCAACCATCTGCTGTAGCAGGGTTTGAACCGGGTCCCCAAAACATTAGTTGAGTGTCCATATTAATAGTCCTAGTAATAATACCAGTAGGCCATTGTTTCCTCATGTACTGTTTAGACACAACTTCTGAACCAATGCATGCGCAAGACAAATTATTTCTATTTGTATAAAAGAAGTTAAATAAAAGCTGTATTCAATATTTAGAATCTTCAAATTTGGTATACATCTGTCCATTTACAACTGCTTGAGTAATGAAAATTTAGAACCTGTCATCTCCTCCACTTTCCAGATTTGAATGGGATGCATTATGGTCTCAATGTTTCAAATCATCCATAATCTATTTAAATAGACCAAGTACACATATTTCTTTAAATGTAAGCAACTGTTAACAACAAAACATTTATTTGCTGTAGATTATTGATTTGACTATTAACTATATGCATATAAGGTTATCAGTAATTTATTTTCTGCATAATGGAGAATTTACTGGGATGTTTGGCCATATCTTTACAACTGGGCATGACTAATTGTTACCACTATATATGAATAGGAAACCAGAAAGACAGCTTAAGTAGTTATTGATGAAGAATACTCATTATCAGTAAGTTTCTAACTGGGCCCTGTTTAATTACAGATAATTCAAATTGGGGATAAATATTATATGCCACTAACAAAGAATGGTAATTGTAATTCAAAATGCAATTTAATGTCTTTTATTCTGAGATTCTTGAACTTATTGTCCCTTGAAACATCCTGGAATGATATCATATCTTCAACACATAGCTGGGATGAAAGTGTGGTAAAGCTTGCAAGTAGGATTGGATTCAATGTTTCTTTGTAGTCATTTTTGCACTGTAACAACGTGCTTCCAACTGTATTACTTAGTTACTATGTCTTGAGGCAACCATGCAAATGGAGCAAGTTTGACTCATAGCAATGGTTCATTGTGTAATTAAAGTCTGTTTTCAATACATGTCGAAAGATATCAAGGAAGAAGCTTCTTTGCTATCTTACTTCAAAGTTATTAAGTCAGTAAATTAAATAAATCACTTTATATTGAAACCTGTTATTTAACCTGGTTTACATTACATTAAATAAGTAGTTTACATTAAATAAGAGGAGGATCTAATAAAGACTTATAAAATTCTAACAGAACTAATAGGATAGATGCAAAGAGGATGTACCGGTGATGCAGGAGTCCAGAACTAGGCGTCAGAGTCTGAGGATTCGGGGTTGACATTTAGGACAGAGGTGAGGAAATATTTCTTCACCCAAAGAGTGGTGAGTCATTACCCCAGGAAGTAGTTGATACCAAATATTGATTGATTTCAAGAGGCAGCTAGATATAGCACTTTGGGCCAATGGGATCAAAGATTATGAGGAGAAAGCAGGATTAGGCTACTGAGTTGGACAATCAGCCATGATCATAATGAATGGCAGGAGCAAGTGGGTGCCAAATGACCTCCTCCTGCTCCTATCTTCTTTGTTTCTATGGTGGTTTGTAACTTGAGCCTCAAGTTCTATGTGGTATAAATTCAATTCATTTGCCAAAAGCACAGAAATTCATGAGGCATACGTGAGGTATTCCAATAAATTTGAAGAATTTGCAGTTTGATCCCTAGGTCTAGCTATTGTTTATCTAGATACAGCAGCTAAAGTCATTTTCTGGCTGAGGGAGAATGCAAATCATGATTTACAGATGTGATCACTGATGATACTTCATAGTAGAATATCTAGTGCAAAGCTCAAAAATGTGTCACTTACATATTCCTGATTTTGTTGTGATTCAGATCCTCTATTTATTGAAGATATTCTATCTTCTCTTCCCTGTAAATAACGTGAATAAAAAATTTAAGTAAGCATAGATTTCACTAACTCAAAGTTGTCTAGAGAAGATATCACAATAAATACCTAGTTCATGGTTCATTGTAATATGTTAGAGGTAATTTTTTAGTTGTGGAAGATTGAAGTTTAATTGTAGAAAATAGGCTGGTACATTTAAAAAGTTCACTTAAGGGATTAGCTACAAAGGCAAGATCATAAAACAACAGGTGAGCTTACTGGTAATGGAGAACTGCATACAAGGGGGCAAATTTTCCCATTCCGCCTATTACAGGAATCGTAGTGGGCGAGGGGCAGGTCATGGAAAGGTCCATTGACCTTGGGCAAGATTTTCCCATTTCAGGGCGAGCGTGGCCAGAAAAATTGCACCCAAGGTGTCTATAGTTCTTGCAACAAAATGCAACCAAGAGTAATTTGATTTTGGGAGTTAAAGCTATGCTTAATTTAAAAGCATTCAACGAGCCCAGGAAAGCTACGTCGCCATAGAAATGGTGGAACTTAAGGGTGTTTAATTTATCTGTATGTTTATGGGGGAAGAGTCTTCTGCAGCAAGAGAAAGGTGACACTGAGAAGTTGCTGCTGTTAGCAGGCTCAAGGCAGCAAAATATTGCTGTTGCCTGATCCTGGGGAAGCCCCAGGAGCCGTCACAAAATATCTGCATTGCAAATATTGTATATGGGAATGAAGAAAGAAACAGAGTTAATGTTTCAAGTTGATGACCTTTCAGAAACTTTCCACTCTTAATTGGAGCAAGCTTGAGGCACAACTGAGCATCTTATAGTTCGAACTAAGTTGACATTAACAATACGCATAGAGACCAAAACTTTAGCGTGGTAGGGCATATTGCACAGAAAAACTTCACATCTCTCCAAGAAATATCAATGTTTTCATAGTCAGGCATTTTTGAAAACAACATTTAAAAGTTCATAGATAAAGCATTGCACCAAATAGTACAAAAGGAACAATGCAATCTTAAATTTGTAATCCCACACATAAATCTCCCCAAATAAAAGGGAAGCAAGAGTTAGACTTGCAGCCTCATTGTAAATGCAATAAGCAGACATGCACAATGATTTTTGCCGATCTCATTTTACCATGTACAAACAACTGCTCCAGAAAACTTGTGATCAAGTCAGAAATATTCCAAGCTTAACATAATTGGGAATATTAAGATCCAATTCCCCATTCACATGCTGCCTGGCAGTCTTTTTCCAAATGTTTGCTCACATGTGGCTTCTTTGCAGCTATATTTCTCTATCATAGAACAAAAAAAAATCATAAGCCACTATTAATAAATGCAGTAATATCAATCTGAAGCACTTACAAACACACAAGTTATGCCCAGAAAACATTTCTATTATAAATGGATGGCTAGATTTACTTTCCTCTATTTACAAGAACTGCACACAAACAAAAACAGCAAATTTATATTGTGCACTGTTAAATTGTGCGCTGTTAAATTTTTACCACTGGAGTTAAAAAGAGCAAAAGCTGTATCAATACCCTGAGTTAATGACATTTTTTCATAGGATTTGCTGCTGCTGTCATCACTGGATTAATTATTTCAATCTCAAGGTGTCATTACATTGGCTTTGATGACAGCATCTCATTGAAAAAGAAAAATTTAAGAGGTTTGATGTATTTAATTTTCATATTCTTACAAAATTAAATTGGATCTTCATTAGCTGAGAATTTGTTAGTTATTTGAGCGCTAAAGAAACATTCTACAGATTTGCTGACTAAAATGGCTAATCATATCCTCCACTCTACCATTATCATCAAGTTAGAGGAATCAATCTTAGTTCGATGAAGAATACTGGAGGGCATGCCACGAGCAGTACCAGGCATTCCTGAAAGCTTTTTAATCTGAACCCTGATACTTCAAGCAGAAACACTGAAACAACTTCAGAAAATGAATAAATAGATTTTACTTTTACTGAAAAATCTTTATGGAGCTCAATCCATGCAAATACTGCCAGTCAAGAAACAGAAGACACTGCCACTTTTAAATTATCTGCATCTTTTGTTGCAAAAGTGATAATTAAGTATATTCTTTGTAGATGTATCTACTTAAATAGTATCATGCAGCAATTTTATTTTATCATTCAATGCATTTTATCATAACCAGTAATTTTGAAATGGATGTTATTGCAAATCAAAAATGTTATCCTTTTTGGTCGCTAAATGCAACTGCCTGTTTTAAACGTGAACACTAAGTGATAGGAATAGATTAGAAATTCCAGCCGAGTAAAGAAACAGAATCCTAATATTTTCATTAATGAGATTGACGTCTGTCAATTATTCCAAGCTCCCTACACAATAATAGTGATTGAATTATTTTCCAGTAAAGTGTAGGAGACCACATTTATTTACAACTACAGAAACTAATCCAGAGATTTGCTAGTGTATGTACCCCCCCCCCCCCCCCCTCCTCCCCGGTAAGTGAATCATCAACACGCACACAAATTCTCAAGAGTACCTTCTAAAATAATGGCCTGGATGCTGCAGACATAATGACAACAAAACCGTCAACATTCATCGTTATTATTTCTGTGAAACTTAGAACAACTTCTGGCATCCAAAGATAAAAACTGAAATCTAAAAGTTGTCAGCACCTCTAGACTTTATCACAGAGTTTGAATTTTCCACAGATCAAGTAGGAATCATAGAACTGATAAAAAGTTGTCCTTTTACACCTATCAACATTGTACCAACCTTTGAGAAAAAATTTGGTAAAGAGGCCATATTAAGTTGATAATTATTGCTAAACAGCCTCACTAACCCTCAAAAACCCTCAAAAAATTTGTGGAATGTCAAAATTAAACATTATTTTTTTTAAAAAATCACATTAAAATTTAAACCAGTTATTATTTCAACTTCTTCCTTAATCTCATGTGTGTCTGAATAATTTATTTCATGCTAAGTGACAATTCAGTATATTATACTGTTTGAAGCATTCTCAAATTGCAACCAACGTAACTGGTTGCTTACCCTGCTTGATGACATCACTATTGCTAGATACCTGGAAATCCTGTTGACTGGCACCAAATTCATGTTCAGAAAGGAGAACAGAGATAACTAAATTTTATTGGGCAGCTTTCTTCGAGATCAGCAGAGAGTACTGTTGCTTTAACTTGGATTCCACAATCAGTGGCTATAATTATTCCAAGAAACAGGCTTCACGATTTTAAAAATGTGTTCACAGGATGTGAGTATCAGTGGCTAGGACAGCATTTATTGCCCATTCCTACTTTCCCTTCAGAAGGTAATAGTCAGCTGCCTTCTTGAACTGTTGCAGTCTGAGTTATAAGCACATCCATAAACAGTATTGTTAGGGATAGAATTCTAGAATTTTGATTGGCTGAGCAGGGAACATCCAGACATTGGTATTTTCAGATATCTAATGCCCTTATCTTTTTAGATGGCTCTGGTTGTGGATTTGAAAAGGGCTGTCTAAGAAGCCTTGGTGAGTTCCAACAGTATATCTTGTAGATGGTACACAATACTGCTGCCACTATTCCTCAGTGGTGGGGACTGAATGTATGTAGAAGGGGTAGCAATAAAGCGGATGTCAAGCTTCGAGCGTTCTTGGAATTACACTAATCTGGGCAAATGGAGAGTAATCCATTGCACTTCTGACTTGTGCCTTACGGATACTGGACAAGCAGGGAACTACTTGCTGCAGAATTCCTAGCTTTAGCCTGCTCTTGTAGTCACAGTATTTATATCCCTAGTTCAGTTCAATTTCTGGTTAATGGTAACCCCACTCAGGACATTGATAGTGGGGGAATTTAGCGATGATAATGTCACTGAATTTCAAGGGGTGATGGTTAGATCCCATCTTGCTGAAGATGGCCATTGCCTGGCAACTGTATAGCACAAATGTTACTTGCAATTTGTCAGCCCAATTCTGAATACTGTCCAGGTTCTCCTGCATTTGGACATGAAGTGCTTACACAGAACATAGAACAATACAGCACAGTATAGGCCCTTCGGCCCTCCATGTTATGCTGAGCTTCAGCGTGGTCTCTGACTAGAAAACGATTATCACGAGGCTTATTATTATAAAGGAAACAGCGGAGTTGGCTCATTGTCAGCCAACATCAAAAGTATCTCAGAATAAAAGGCATGGAATATTTCATTCCAAAGTGTATTGGTGTAATTCAAAAAAGATGGAATAAATAAATAAGAATCAACAAAAACCACAAAATATGAATGGATATTAGGCTGTAGAATTTACATGCATAGAAGGAAAAAACAAAACCAGGACATGCATAAACATTCTGCCAAGAAAGCTATAATTAGAAAAATAATTTTCTACAAAATCCTGACTATACAAGTTAGAGGGTTAAAGGACAATTTGTTAATTTATAGCATTGACTAAATGAAGGGCAGAAAACTCAGATGTTCTGCCCTTCAATAATCTATTAATCTAAAAGAGGAATGCATCAGAATGCCACCAATTCCACCAGACCTACACATTTATACTAATGGCACTCATTTAATAACATAAAACGCAAGTAGCATCATTCACATTCAATTACATAGGTCTGAAGAAGTTATCCTGACTCAAAACTTTAACGCCATTTCTCATCCATAAATGCTGCCAGATATGCTAAGTTTTTCCAATATTTTCTGTTAAAGGATGTTTGGAGGTCAGCAAATAGTAGGAGTAGTAATAGCAAGAACAAGTATAGGATGTTCAGTGTTTCTCATCTTGCATTGCAAAACATTTTTTTGGTTTGAAACACCCGGTAGAAAATAAACAACAAATATTTTTAAAACAGATCCTTACCATGAAGGTATTTCTAACATCCTTTTCTTCTCTTCCCTCTTTCTTATTTCAAGCAATATCAAAACATTAAATCACCTTTCTTCAGTAAGTGAAATGATATTACCATTATTGTATCTGTTCAGCTTGATAATTTGATAACAAATTTCAAGGAATTGTGAAAACTATTTAGCCAAACCAGATGACGAATTTCACAAAAAGTTGGGAACTTACACTTCTGAAAAACATCTTTTTTATGTATATGTAATTTTGGAAGAAGGAGCTTATGCAGATGTTATCAACTCTATAGGTCAAGAAGAAAAGACTTATCTCCTAAACCTTGGAAGCATGCATTTGTACTTTGGAAAATCTCTGCAAATGCATTCAAAGAACATCATTAGCACAAACATTTCTGGTTGTGTATTTTTAAATGCTTAAAAAAAAAAATCAATGAACCTTTGCAAGTTAAGGAACAAATAACTTGATTCTGAATAGGTTTGTATGACCTTTACGAATTGAATCTTTCTCAAATCAAACTTCAACATCTTTGAAAAGTTATAATCTACCTGTTGCATGTTTGGAGTTCCTGAGCTGGATCTTTGATTGGAGGAAATCCCCTGAGAAGATGGTGCTGCTGATGCTGAGGTGGTGGCAGAAGAACTAGTATAAAATTGTGAATTTTGTGATCTTGACGAACGCATGTTCTCAGTGTCTGATTCGTGATGGCTCAATACAAGCTGTACCAAGTCTTCTTTTTCACGACATGTTTCTATGGGTATATTTCTTAAACTCAGATACTCTCGTAGATCTTTGACCTTTATCTTCATAAGCTCATTTCGCTGGAAAGAAGTTTGTTGTAACACTTGGCATGTGTAGCATCTTCGTAGATTTTCTTGCATCACTGAACAGAATGAACAGAAATTCTTCTTGCAATCCTTACATATGTACTGGTAAACAAAGATAAATACTTTAGAGAGTGCATGCCTCAATGAAGTAATTGTAGTACAATCTTCAGTTAAATCTCCTCTAAATAAAGATTAAGAGAAGCTCTGATACATTTTTGCTTCAAATTAGATCCAAAAAAGGTATATCAGTAAAAATATTTCCACTTGTCAGCAAGTCAGAAATCTATTTTTTTAACAATACTGTCATTGCGTTATAATGTACAACATGTGATTTTGATTAGTTTGTTTGTAGCAACTGAATGTGGCCAAATTGGCTGTAACATTATTTTTGGGATTAAATTCTGCAATTGTCAATTTTTCAAGAAAGTTGTAAATTTATAAACTTTAATGATTATCAGATTCACTTTTACCCATGTACTCAAAGGAGGCAATGTTAGGTTTCCTTCTAGGAAGCAAGTAATGTAAGAATGGATAAATATTAATATAACAAGGACAACATAATTATATAGGAATTATCAAGGAACTCATACCAAGTAAAAATGAAAACTATCTACTAAAATCCTTTCAATTAAAATGAGTTAGGTTAATGAACTTATAATTATATTCTGACTACTCTTAAGATACAATTTGTATAATATCTAGCTGACAAACTTGGGATAGAAATGTTTGCAAAAGAGGGACATTAAAATGTATTATAAGCAAACTACTAAACATATATACACAATAATATTTTGTAAGTTTTTTTCAGGATTTGCTATTAGTAATAACATTGACTGAACCAATAAAAAGAGACACTTTATTTTAGAGCAATTAGAATAAAATCAAAATGAAGTCCAAAAAATTTCAGGCAGGTGGAGAAAGATGTCTCCCTTTCAGTATTTAATATCAAAAGTCCACATTATTTTCCTGAAACATTTAGATTCCTGGGAATCGGAGTCCCTTAGCATTCAGTAAGTTTGGAATTTTTGTTACAGTACATGTATGAAATAGAAAGGCTATTTACAAATACCATTCACAATGTAGTTAACATTTTATTCTGTCTCTCCATCTCCCAGCAACCCTTCCTGACCCCAGCCTTTCTTGAATAAATTGCAATACAGTCGTATGTTTTTGTACACTGAGCCAACACAAAGTTACTTCACCATTGTGGCCTAGATCAATTCTTTCCAAGACAACACATTTACACTTCATTGTTGGTATCACAGGATATAAATTAGGAGCTAGGTGATTTTGTTTTGTAGCCTCAACAAAGTATATTTAAGTTTCCAAGTGACTTATTGTGACATTATACAGGACTAGCATGACATTTTTAAAACATTATATTCGCCAAAACATGCAAGTTTGCATTTATTATCTGCAAGAACAAAGTGGGTGCAGACGCACTTCCAGTTGAGCTCGGAAGATACCAATTGCTGTGAACTAATCACTGAATTCAATGGAATTTAGCAAAATGAACGCAACATATTAAGTCTCCAAATCTTTCTTTCCATGTAACACAAGCAGGTGGATATTGGTTTAAAACAGAAAAAGATCATTTTAGCTATCACATACTTAAAATTTAAAACAAATCAGTAAGTTAAAAAGGTGTTAGTTTTTGTTAATTTTTTACGCGTTAACTTAACCACTGTTAGTATTGTATTGAGGCATATCAGTGTATAATATAGCTAACCCACTCGCAAAATAGTGGCACGTCATGTAAATTTTAATTTCAGTAAATACTGTCAAGCCCTATTCAAACAAAATTGGATTGATTAGATTGTGAAAATTTAACAAAAAAAAAGGCAGATAAGAGTTTGGTATTGCATTCAAATAAAATCAACAGCTCTATAGCTCTGTGTATTCATTAAAACTTGAACTTTACGATACGTCCAAGTTACAATCGTTTAGATATCTTCTGCTATCACTGCTCAGTAACCAGTTATGTTTAACCTCTGAAGTTCTTTGATATTTTTGTTAGAGAATGTAAATACATGCTGTAGTTAGCCAGTCATTTGCAGATAGCAGCATGTGCTAACCCACGGTGGATTTGAAAGATGGATGGGGTGGGGGGGGCTTCATAAAATCCAGCACATGGCCTTCCTAAGCCTACTCACCCCGGGGGAAGAGAAGAGGTGGCAGTGGAGGCATCAGGCAACTCAGCCACTCTTGGGCCTATGCAACCCATGAGTGCCAACAAGGGCTTCATCTTGCCCAGCTGCTATTTCACTTGCAGCAAGCCTTCCAGATTTAACCGTATGGGCTGGTGTCAGGAAAAGAGGAAGGTGTGTATGTTTGGAGTATTGGAGGTGGATGTGGTAGTGGGGAGAAGCAGTGGGAAAGAAAAACTCCTTTGCGGATCTCTGAGCCCAGTGGAGGGCTTGGAACTGTGCTCATTATGCATCATCATTGGCTTAAACATGAAAGTAAAATTCATTGCCAATTATGGTGGATTTACTTTCTACATCAAACAGATAATTATTTGAATAAGAAAAAAAAAAGCTACGTTCTCTTATACCGATACTGGAATCGAAACAATTACCTTGCAAATAATTTAGCTTGAGGAACTTTTCAAAGCATTGTTAGTAGCAGCAGACAAAGTCAAGACATTTGCCTTTCAGCTTGCCTAACTCTGAAGCACAAAATTGCCCTAAGCACTACGATTTGGATCAAAATGATTTCAAGTGCTTTGTTTGTAATATTGCAAAAGTACCCCAGTTCATTTAAATTTTAAGCATGCTTTCAGAAGCATTCCTTTAAATACTTTTACACTACTACATTTACCACCAACAGATGGCTGTTTTTAGACTCAAGTTCATGTTAACGAATCAGCAGCCCACATGTGAGCAGTAGCCAGCACTCCAGCCCCAGGGCCAGGGATTTCTCCACACTGGCTTCCACAGACCAGAATCTTCCCGCTGCATCAGCAAAGCAGCCAGCATAATTAATGATCCCACGCACCCTGGACATTCTCTCTTCCACCTTCTTCTGTCGGGAAAAAGATACACAAGTCTGAAGTCACGTACCATCCAACTCAAGAACAGTTTCTTCCCTGTTGCTGTCAGACTTTTGAATGGACTTACCTTGCAGTAAGCTGATCTTTCTCTACACCCTAGCTACGACTGTAACACAACATTATGTATGCTATCATTTCCTTCTCCATGAACAATATGCTTCATCTGTTTAGCGCACAAGAAACAATACTTTTCACTGTATGTTAAAACATGTGACAATAATAATTCAGATCAAATCAAAATCAACATAAATACGAGCTTTAGTTATTGTCAATTCACACAAAATTCAAACTGCTGAAAAACACTAAATCTGACAGATACTAAATACAGCTGGTCACTAAAATGTTAATACAAATGCTGAACAGAGTTTATTTCATGGCTATTAATTTATGTGCAGCAGACATACATACCACAACATTATCTGTGCATACAATTCTCTTGCTCCTTGCAAACTCCTTTAATGCATGAATACCAAATTAGATGTAAAGCAAATTTAAAAGAAAAGATATGACTCACCTTCTTCCTAAAGAGAGAAAAGGCCTGACCACAGCCTTTACAGACTATATTTGGGACTTCAGGCATTGGGGAGGGATACGAAGAATATCCTGTGCTGTGAGCAAATCTGAATGGTCCTGTACCTCCACTGAACCCAGGTTGCTGTCCACGCACTGTTCCAGTACCCATTACTTCATTTAGTAGACCACAACATGAAGCCCACATCGATGTGGCCCCAGCCTATAAAGTGGGCACAAGTTCACACACTTTACAGAAATGTACTGCTTGTCCAAGAACAAGGTTGATAGAATATTCTTCAAAAACTTCAAAATTAGAATTAATTTACATTAGTGTTAATAATGGAGATACAAAAAGTTATATTTTACGGCATAGATTCATTAAATTCTCTAATTAGCATGGCATATTATCCTGCTGTCACTATTTTCAAGCCATATAATTCAGACAGAAAACAGACAGGCACAGAAAGCATTGATAAATAAAGTAGGCAGCATGTAATGGAAGCTGGCGACACTACGAATGGAATTTAATAGTATAGTAAGAAATCAAATAAAAATGTACAATTTGAGTTGTTTAACTTTTCCCTATATATTATCCCTTGTGTATCTTGGTTGCACATTTCTGTTCCCGAAAGGATAATTAGTGGCTGGCTGATTAGATGGAAATTATATAGTATACTATTATCTTTTTAGAATGGTTCAAGTTGGTCACAGCCATGAATTATTGTTAAGTAGGCAAATATTACCAGAAATTTGCACAAAGAAAGATCCCATGAACAGCAATGAAACAAGTGATCACAATCTTAACTTTGGCAGTGACTGTTGACAGTGTAAATGCCATCACTGAGCATCTGGTCTTAATTTAATTTCATAATTGCAAACTCAGCTTTTCAACTTGCTATTTTACCAAAAATCACAACAATTAAAGTTCATGTGCATACTACATTTTTCAATTTGAAAATGGTTTTTGATCATTGCGAGTGCCACATTTCCTTAGTTATTGAATCATGGTAGATGTTTGTATTTCTTACATCTAGACCATATGCATAAAACATGTCTAGCCACACCAATAATTAATAAGCAACATCTATCTAGGTAACACTACATTAAAGCATGCAACAATAGCTTGCATTTAAATGCTGCATATAACAAAATAAAACGCCCCAAGATGCTTCACAGGAGTGTATTAAACAAAATTCAATACCAAGCCACATGCAAGAGACTAGGGCAGGTGAATAAAAGCTTAATGAAAGATATAGGGTTCGTGGAGTGAATTATAAAAGGAGATTTAGAGGCGGCCTCCTTTGTCACTAATGCTGGTCTCAGATGAGATTGTTCATGATTTGGACTTGCCGGTAATGCTGGAGGCAAGGTCGATGGTAAGCTATATTATTGAACATTATATAAACTACATTCATTATAGATTTAGTACAAGGCTCTATGTACAACACCTTTCCATATGCTTTACCATGTGATCTTATATCTCTGATGGTGTGGGGTATATATTTCCATATTTAACACAAACCCTTTAGATTATACTTGCCATATGGCGTGTGCCCAACAGCTCATGCCACAGTCCAAGATGCAACACTCCTCCGTCCTCACCATGTATGCATTTCAAAAACTCCCAATCCCATTCTCAAACCATGCCATGGTCAATTCTGTCAGACTATTGGGTTCATGCACCCCTTCCTAACCTGCTCTCCCTACTGATATCCCTCAGCATTTAATGCTTAAACAAACAGCAGTTCTTTCTCTAAATTGATTTTAATTTTGTTCAGACAAAGAGAAAGAGGGCATGTGTTCTAAGGCTGGAGCTATTTTGAGGTCTCAGTTAAATAGAATTGGTCAGCTGCTCAACCAAAACATCATCGTGCTGAGGGTTCACTGGGGGCACAGATCATCAACCTGAAGTATTAACCCTGTTGCTCTCTCCACAGATGCTACCAGACTTACTGAATATTTTTCAGCATTTCCTGTTTTTATCCCAGTTATTTTAACTGAGCTTGGAAGAGCATTCTTGGTAATATGCTCCATAATCTTCACCATTTATTAATATGGAATAGCCCTTTCATAATTTTACAATGCTCTTCACAGTATTTAAACAATTTTGAATTTATGAACGTGAGTTATAATCTCACTTTAGGCTTTCAGAAAGAGGCTGAGACATGCATTCCATACTGAAGAAGTGGTGTCTTTCAAATGAAACATAGAAACTAAATCCATATAAGCCTGTTTAAACAATTGTAAAAGATCCCATGGCACTGTTCAAGGAAAAATAGGAGCCATGCTGTCTTTTCCAACTAAACCTTCAATACAAAGGCGAAGAGGACATTGGCGAAGGAAAGCTACTGGATACCAGTTCATGCACCCACAGGATAGGCATTAAAAGTCTGAATTACTTTAAATTTGAAAAACTGAGCAAATTAACATTAACACATTCAGCTATCTTACTTCATGTCACCATCAGCACTCCCATAGTCCTACATGTTTTTGTTCCAAAGAACAAAGAAAACTACAGTATGGGGACAGGCCCTTTGGCCCGACCATATGGTCCAACTTAACTAAAACCCCCTACTTTTCGGGGACCATATCCCTCTATTCCCATCCTATTCACATGCTTGTCAAGATGCCTCTTAAAAGTCTGTATCTGCTTCCGCTATGTTCCCCGGCAACGAGTTCCAGGCACCCACTACCGTGTAAAAAAAATCTGCCTCGTACATCTCCCTTAAACCTTGCTCCTCACATCTTAAATCTATGTCCCCTAGTAACTGACTCGTCCACCCTGGGAAAAAGCTTCTGATTAACCACTCTGTCCATTCCTCTCATAATCTTGTAGATTTCTATCAGATCTCCCTTCAACTTCCGTCACTCCAGTGAGAACAAACCAAGTTTCTCCAATTTTTTCTCATAGCTAATGCCCTCCATACCAGGCAACATCCTGGTAAATCTTTTCTGTACCCTCTCCAAAGCCTCCGCATCCTTCTATGTAGTGTGGTGACCAGAATTGAACACTATATTCCAAATGCAACCTAACTAAGGTTCTATCAAGCTGCAACATGACTTGCCAATTTTTAAATTCAATAGCCCAGCCGATGAAGCAAGCATATTGTAAGCCTTCTTGATGACCTTCACCTGCATTGCCACTTGCAGTAACTTGTATATCTGTACACCCAGAACCCTTTGTCTTTTGATACTCCTGAGTTCTGCTATTTACTGTATATTTCCTATCTGTATTAGGCCTTCCAAAATGTATTACCTCACATTTGTCCAGATTAAACTCCATCTGCCATCACTCCACTTAAGTCTCCAACTGATCTATATCCTGCTGTATTCTTTGACGGTCCTCATTGCTAACTGCAAATCCACAAACCTTTATGTCGTCTGCAAACTTACATTTTCCTCCAAATCATTTATATATATTACAAACAGTAAAGGTCCCAGCACTGATCTTTGAGGAACAACACTTGTCACAGCCTTCCATTCAGAAAAGCACCCTTCCACTGCTACCCTTTGTCTTCTCTGACTGAGCTAGTTTTGTATCCACTTTGCCAGCTCATCTCTGATCCCATGAAACTTCACCTTCTGCACCAGTCTGCCATGAGGGACATTATCAAAGGTTTTACTGAAGTTCATGTAGACAATATCCACTGCCCTACCCTCCATCATCTTCGTCACTTTCTCGAAAAACTAGATCAAATTTGTGAGGCTCGACCTCCCCTTCACAAAACCATGTTGCCTCTCACTAATATGTTTACTATTCCCAAGTGGGAATAAATCTTATCTCAAAAAATCCTTTCCAATAATTTTCCTACCACTGATGTAAGGTTCACGGGCCTGTAATTACCTGGATTATTCTTGCGAGTCATCTTAAACAAAGAAACAACGTTGGCTATTCTCCAATCCTCTGGGATTTGTCCTGTAGCCAGTGAGGATACAAATATTTCTCTCAAGGCCCCAGCAATTTCCTTCCTTGCCTCTTTCAGTAATTTGGGGTGTATTCCATCAGGAACTGGGGACTTGTCTACTTTAATGTTTCTCAAGAACCCCGATACCTCCTGCTTATTGATCTCAACATGACTCAAACTATCTACATATCCTTTCCCAGGCTCATCACCCAACAAGCCCTTCTCTTTGGCGAATAATGACAAAGTATTCATTTAATACATCGCACATTCCCTATGGCTCTGTGCATAGATTCCCTCACTTGTCCTTGGGTGGACCAACCCTCTCCCTGGCTACCCTCTTGCTCTTTATATATGTATAAAATGCCTTGTATTTTCCTTAATCCTGATGACCAATGCTTTTTCATCACCCTTTTTAGCCTTTCTTACTCCTTGCTTAAATTTCTGTCCACTTTCCTTGTATTCCACAATGCTTTGTGTTTTCCCAGTCTCCTAGCTCTGACAAATCACTCCTGCCTCTCACTCATTACTGACTTTCCACTCTGCTCCACACCCTCTTATACAATATATAATCCATCACTTTTCTCCCTCTTTAGGTCTGAAGTCATACAGGCTCAAAATGCTAACTGTTTCTCTCCACAGATGCTGCCAGACCCAATGAGTTCTTCCAGCATTTTCTATGAGCAAATTAAAGGTGAAATTTGTAATAACTTGGTTCCAGTAGTTATGAAAGAACTATAAACATTTATCAGCCAAAACAATTACTTACAGGAGGATGCAGATTTAACGCTTCCAATCATGTCTTTAGGATGTAATTGAGTAGAAACCCACACTCTGCTTGGTTGATCCCACGTGCTAGTTATCAACTGGATGAGTAGATCACATAACCCTCGAGAGGATCACACCTTAAAGAGGCTATCTACTACATCCCTCCACTTTAATGTTACAGAATGATAGTTAACTTATATAGTTCCCCTACTTACAACATTGAATATTTTCAATCTATCAAAAACTCAGACTCTCTGATGGCTTCTATTTCCTTGTATAGCAGTGCAATTCCACTGACTGAGGTGCTTTTGTTGCAGTAAAAACTGGTGCACTTGGTCTCTATGCTAGTATTGATGCTTCAACCTCTTCCTGTTTCAGTTAGAACAATACTCTCTCCTGTCACAGGCTGATGGTTCTTCAAAATCCTGTCTTGTGTGCTCACTCTTGTCTTCTATCTCAGCTTGGACCACATCCAAAATTTCTTACATAGGCTGGGTCCATTCATTTCCAATAATCTTGCATCTTTAGGCAAATCATGGTTCATCTTCTGGTTGTACTGTTTTACCTCCAGCTTTCCCACTAAATTTGGGAATACCAGGTTTAGCCTGATCCTTAGCCACTGACCCATCAATACTTCGGCTGGATCCATATTGTGCTTGAATGTCAGTTGGTCCTACACAAGAAGTGAAACAGAACTATTTTTGTCTCCTAAGATGGAGACAACTTTTTTTTTTAAGCTGGCCTTGAAAGTACAGACTGCCCTTTCAGCCAGCCCATCCAAAGAGGGATAATATGGTGCACTTCTAATGTGCATCATCCTATTGAAAGACATGAAATTTGGCAGAACGCAAGGCAATGGCAAAGCTTCTCAGCTGTAGCATGTGCAATTGCGACTCTCATCTCAAATATTTCCAACCATTTAGAGTCGGCGTCTACCAATAGTAGAAACAGTGTACTCAAATCTGGTCCTATGTAATCTACATGGATTTGTGCCTATAGCCACCTCGCCATTCCTAAAAGGTTATACTATAATTGGCACTAATCATGGTGCTTCATTAATTTCTCAATAATCAGCATCGATACCTGGCCACCAAACATAGCTTCTGGCAAGCATTTTCATTTTTGATATGCCCAGATGGGTACCATGCAACTCTGCAAGGAGCAGAGTTTCTGGCACAGCGACAATTCTCCCTTTCTGGCACAGCAGCAATTCTCATTCCCATAGGATGATGCCATTCTGGCAGCTTAGCACATCTTTCCTAATGTGGTACGGCTTCATGTTTTCATAAAATCATCTAATTCAGCCAACTTAATAATACTTTGTGTCTTATCTTTGATAATAGTGGGTCTCTGCTGATCTAAAATTTTATTTACTGTGCTGACACTGGCAAAGTATTTTGGAAATTTCACTATCATCACAACTTTGTGCAGTAATGGGAGTGGTGCTGTACTCTGTCAGTGGTTAAGGCATTGGCTATTTGTGTTCCTGGTCAATGTTCAAGTGTGCATTCATAGGTTTAGATCAATGCCCAGCACTGAATCCTGGCCAGTGCAATCAGCTGAACAGCTTTGTATTCCTTGAAAAGACCCAGTGAAATGTCTTCTATAAACATACTGTTGGAATTTTTTCATTCCGTACACAACAGACAGCCCTTTTTTTCCAAATCTGCAAAGAATCTCATTCTCTGAAAGGGTTTTTGAAAGTATGCAATAGACCTTTCAGATCCATCATTCATTCAAAGATTGCTCCTATTGCTCCTTGCAGAGTTGCATAGTACCCATCTGGGCATTTCAAAAATGAAGATGCTTGCCAGAAGCTATGTCTGCTCCAATGCTGTATATGGGTGAGGAGTAGGGTTGGGGGGCATATGTCAGCACTAACTTCTTAGGTAGGTCAAAATGTACCAGAAGGTAAGATGAATGTAATAATTATTTAATGTTATTAAAATGCTTCTTTTTGTGGTGCTTTCCAGCACCTTCTCTGGTGTTTCTTCAGAAGCCAGCAGTGTTGACAGAATTGTAAGGAAATACACATAATAATTAAACATCCCCAAGAGTGATTTAAGCTCTAAGATGTCTCTAGGGGCAGTGCTTCTTTTATTGCTCTTACTTTGTCCTCTATAGGATAGAACTCCTGGACATCCACATGGCACCCAAGGTAAGCTACTTTGTTGGCCTGGAAAGTGCATTCTTCCTTTTTAGGCAAACTCCTACCTCCTGAAATCTTCTCAATACTTCTTCTAGATTAGCCGAGTGTTCCTCTTCGGTTGCATCAGTAATCCAAATATACAACAACACATAGCAAGCCCTGTAAAACTTTCCACAGTTCTTTGAAATATGGTGCAAGCTGATGAAATGCCAAAAAGCAAACACGTATACTGATATAATCTTTAATGAGTGTTAATAGTCATGTAGCTGTGGAAGCATCATCCAACTCCAACTATTGATTTGATTTACATGGCTCACACCTAGTTTTGCATATGACTATCCTCCAGCCACTCTTGCAGATAAATCCTCTATCTTTGGGATAGAGATCGGTCCAATTTTGCTATCTGGTTTACTGTCATTTTATAATCTTCGCAGATCTGGATTGTTTTATCTGGTCTTAGCACAGACACTATGGAAGCTGTCCATTCCGTAAACTGAACTGGATGGATGATATTCAGCTCTTCTAGCTCAGTCTTGACTTTGTCCAAAAAAGCATAGGGAACAGGTCTAGCCTTGGTGGCTTTGGGTTTGCCTAAAAGCCTTTAAATTTTCCCAAGCTCATCTTGAAAAATGTCCTGGTACTTCCCGATTACTTCATGCAGACCTCCTTTCTTAATTTGGAAAATTTACAACCAGTTGAGTTTAATTTCTAGGAGCCCATTAGACTTGATCCTTGGCCCGACACCATGATTAATGGAAGATGGGTAGATTGTTGCCGATAGTGAACTGGGGTTTCAGTCATCTCCACTATCCTAATGGTTCCTCCACGTAGGTAGCCAACCTAGTTGATTGTTCTTCAAACCCATATCTATAGGTCTGCTCTTCTACTATGGCAGCAGACACTTCTGTGTTGATTCCCATTCTTAATGTCTGCCATTGACCAGTAACACTGTAATAGAGGTTAGTTTGCCTATTTTCATTTTACACATCTGAAGAACTCGCAGAAAAATCTTCAACATTATGTAGATGCTGAACTATTTACTCTATTGCTACTAGGCAAGTTCTGCTCACTCTTGCATCATAATGGCACATAAAGCATTCCAATTTCTCAAATCAGCAAAACTCTGGACAGTGAATTCCCCATACCTGTAACACTCTGTACCGACTTTAAGCTGTTGCTTCATTCTCCTAAATCTTCTAATTCTACCAGCATCTGGATTAGTTTCTCAGTTTAAACAGGTGCCTTTACTTTTGGCACCACTGCAGCCTGCAGCTTCCCACCCTAACTGATGGGCCATGCCATTCTGCAAGCTCTGAAGTTCCTGGACACCTTTCTCAGCGCTCTTCATTGCTAAAGTTATTTTCAGTACCACTTAAATTAATCTCAGTTTCTGCCAGCAACTTTCTCTATATGCCCCCATCATTGACTCCACAAATAAAGTGACCCCTCAGCATATCATTTACTGCTGTCCTAATATCACAATGTGCTACAATTATCCTAAATCTTGCTATGTAGTTTGCAATGCTCATCCCTAGGGCTCTCCCCATGGCATTGAATTTAAATTGCTGAAAATTCACAGAGGACTTTGGATTGTAGTGCCATTTTACCAAATCCACTATTTCTATAAATGAGCTTGCATCAGGCACATTTGGGGATGCAAGGCTATAGATTAAATCAGAGATATGGGTCTCCCACACACTTAATAATATCGCCTTTTCGTTTTGAACAAGTATTCGAACCAGTCAACATACTGTATGCAATCTGCGGCAGAGGAGTCAAAGGGATCCAGTCTGCCATTTAAAGACATCTCTGCAGCTCTTTTCTACTTCACAAGCTTGACTCTGACTGGACCAGATCTTGCCAGCACATTTGCTGGTCTTTTACCTCATTGCCCAATGTAATAACTTGGTTATGAAGGAACTACAAATGTTAATTAACAACAAGTACTGACAGAATGATGCAGATTAAATGCATCCAGTTATGCTGGGACTAGCTATTACAAAATCTGAATAAAAAACATACTCTGATATGGCTTTGCATCAGGTGATCTCAGCACAGCACAAGATGTTTGAAATTTCACCAATTCTTAAAAAATAGAACTTGGTTCAATCAGAACCACTTAAGATGTTTATTTCTAAATAAATTTATTTAGAGTATCTTTAAAATTTGTAGTAATTCAGATTTTTGATTGCCCACATACAACAGTGAAGCAGGCAATTGGTGTTAATTTACTTGGGTAGCATTTGCAGATATGCACTAGGTAAGCAGTCACATTCTTGCTACCAGTATGTATGTGATCCTACATGAACTGATATTACACTGATCTCCCACTTCAAATTAATGTTGCTAACTTCCTTAGCTTCTATGTGCTATGTAACTGATAATGACATTTAGTGTTCAGTAACTGAAGCTTGGAGTTTTTTTTCCTTCTTGTGCACAATAGCAAAAAAACTCAAAAAAGTCCAAATATCTTATCCTCAATGATAAACTTTGAAAAAATATTTTATTCTTCTATTAAAGAGAAGCTTTTCCTCCAACAGAAATGAATAGTGAAGTTAGTTGAAGTGTGATGCTTATCTTGTGGTAAAGTTTTGGCAATATTCTATAAATGTAGGTTTTCAAATGACTGAATTAACATTATCATAATTTTTTGACCAATGCCTCCAGGTTATATTGGTTTTTGATGTATTTAGCCAAGGCTCCCTTTGAAAAGAGAATTGTAACATTTTCATTACTCATGGAAAATGTGTAGTGCTTTCCTAAAATTACTTTTGCACTTAGCAGCTGTTTATTGCAAGATATTTTAGCCTTCTAGTCTCCTATCATTGTGGACAGTAAAACTTAGAACTTAAAAATGTAATTCTGGAACACAAAATTCAGCAAATATTTCCCCGATTTTCTTCACCTATTTATTATGAAAACAAGTATAAAAGCAGTTTGAAATTGATGGCAGTTGAAGCTCCACTAAATAAATCTGAGATTCCACAAATGACAAATTAACAAATTGACTCATTCTATATACTGAGATAAAAATAAATCATTATGTATTTGTTTATGTTCAGGCTTATTCAGTTGTCTAGAGCTGGTGCTGTGCTATTTACATTATTCCTTTCTGTCATGAACAATGGAATTACTTATGTAGAACGAAAACAGAAATTGCTGGATAAACTCAGCAAGTCCATTAGCATCTGTGGAAAGAGAAGAAACAGTTAACATTGAATCCATTGTCCCTTCTACAGAAAACATAAAACTGTAGAAGAATCAATGAACTCAAAATTTTAACTGTGTTTCTCCCTCTGCAGATACTGCCAGACCTGCTGAATTTATCTACACTTTCAGTTTTTATTTCAGATTTTCAGCATCTGTAGTATTTTATATTTACTTAATGGATTGCTTAAATTAGACTTGGTGTTGGGTCCCATACTCTGAAATTCTTTCCTTGAAGCCATTTCATCTTTAAGGAAACCTACAACCTACCTCTTTGACCAAGTTTTGGGTTACCTGACCTAGTGTTCTTCTCCAGTTTAGACTCAATTTTTGTCTGATTAACTTCTGAAGCATCTTGGAATATTTAATTACAAGGGTAATGTGTAAACACAGGTTTTTGCTCTGTTAGTAAATAAATAAAATGCCCATATGTGAAGATACACAAAAACTTAATTTTCACTAGTACTGTAAAATTCATTGGAAATTATCAGCTTGCTTCAGCTACTGGTGATCAATTTCACCCCATGTTTTCTCTGATCGATGCAAGAATGGGATGTGGTAATAAACAATTTGGGAACAACGGTATAAACTAGAAACAATATGAACAGATTATGTTGTTTTGTTGTATTGATAAATTGTTTAAATTTAAAAATTCAAATAAATAATGATTACTTTTAAGATTTAAAGAATTATAATTCACCATTTGAATTTTCAATTCAGCATCGCAGGCACAAAATTTAACGGACTCCTTACATTTCACTAAATGTCAATTGTGTTGAAGTGTGCTGGAAACATCTTGACATTACACCTACACAAAGGACTGGGGTTGGGGTATATATTTGGACCTTCACGAGAATAATCAAATAACAAAGGCTGTCAGCAAATCTTCTGTTGAAAAGCATAAACGTTGGTAATTACGGATCACCGCAGATATTCCGGATTAGGTACTAGCATCCTCTCTGCTCTTCCTTCTCCCCTACGAATGCTTAGCACGGAAAGATCTAACAAAATCCCCAAGGATTGTGGCCGGAAAGCTTTTGCAAGTATATTAAATTCTCTAAGCGACACTCACGGCCCTCTGTAAGAAACTGAAGATGGGGAAAGGGAAGAGAAGGGGGGGAAGGAGGCCCAAGCCTGACACGGTAAAGACAGCCCTCTCTTCCTGCTGTCCCCAGTAAATAACAATAAATAATACACCTCACTTCCACACTCATGCTGTGATATAAAATTCAAAATTGAAGAACCATCGCCATCAGTAAACACCCATTCGCATTTTCTACCTCTACATTTCCTCCTCCAGCGACAAAAAGGATGCTTGAGGATGCTGCTGGGTTTCCCCCAAAACCAAGGAAAATCGACATCAACTCCCTTCTTCGTGCCAAAATAAATAATATCTGCGAACAGCTGTCGGCGACAATCATTCGTTGCCCCGATCGAGGGCGGCAGCTACACCGCTACAGGAACGGGGCGGCCACCCCAGCAATACGACAGCTCTGAAAATACTGAAGAGAGAGCAGCACCTTCATGACAAGTCGCTCCGTCTCCGTGTCCCGAGGCTACACCAACATGTCTGGTCTCTCAGTACCACAGGCTGACGAAGACTCCAGTACACAGTCCGACCAACGGACAACTGAGTCTCGCACTGCTGCGGCTGCGCATCACCAGTACACACCACCGCCCCCAGGCTGATTGACATGCATTTCAACCAATCGGAAGCGAGATGCAGCGCCTAACACATCGGAAGTGACAAAAGGTCAAGCCAGCATTGGGTCTGAGCTTTCATTTCGTTTGGCATTACCTGACAGGAAAAGGTTGTGTTGCGAGGTTTGTATTTATCTGGAAATTAAAGGCCGGAAAGATGCTGAACTGCTTCTAATTAGAGGTCACATTTGACCTACGAAGGGTTACCCTGATTCGAAATATTGGATGCTGTCAGATCTGCTGAAATTTTACAGCATTCTCTTTTTATTTCAGCTTTCAGCATCCGAAGTATTTTGTTTTTATTTAATAAAAGGTCATCGACCTGAAGTAAGATAGTCTGTTGAAGAGTCAGTGCAGACTCGATGGGCTGAATAACTTCCTTCTGCATTGCAGGGATTCTTTGGATTCTTAGTTATATCAGATAAATTTTGCTTTTGCCAGCAGCTTGTGTTGAAGTTTGCTTCCATGTAAGTGGTAGTTCTAACCCAATTCAAATCCTTTGGGTCATATTCTTATAACTGAAACTTGAACATGGTCTCTGCTGTAATCATTACCTCTGGTTACCAAAGCAAAATATTGTGGATAGTGGAAATCTGAAATAGGAACAGGAAATGATGGAAATAGTCAGCAGTTCAGGCAACATATATTAAGAGAAGATATGCCCTGATGAAGAGTCATCCAGACTTGAAATGTTAGCTTTGTTCTCTCTCCACAGATGCTGTCAGACCTGCTAAGATTTTCCAGTATTTTCTGTTCTTGTTTCAGATTCTAGAATAGCAGCAATTCACTTTTGACTGTAGGAATTGGAAAAAGTTGAAGAAATTATGAAAAGGAAGGTATAGAAAGCAGAATAGACAAATGATATTAAAAATAATGCTGCAAAGCAGAAGGAGCTAGTAATGGGGTAAGTAAAAATAATAGGTCTAACAGAGGTTTCAATGGCAATAGTAGCTCCTGAAAAAATAGCAGCTGTGAGTATGCTCTGAAATTTAGACAATGTGGGCAATTTTAGTCCAAATTAGACTTAGTGGCATGAGGCATAACATGATGGTCGAAAGCCTGTGTCCAGCAGTGTACTATAGGAATTGGAGCTGGGACTCTAGCTGCTTGTAGTATACATTGATGTTTCAGAAGTGAAGATAGGAGATATGATCTATAAATTTACATGTGACATGAAAAATGGTGGTGTTAGAAATAGCAAGGATGAAAGCCTTAAGTTACAGGATGATATAGATGGGCTGGTCATATGGGGAGAATAATGGCAAATGGAATTTAACTCAAAGTGTGAGATGATGCATTTTGGAAGACTAATATGGTAAGCAAATATATGAAGGATAGTAGGATTTTAGGAAGCACGGAGGACCAAAGGGACCTTGTTGTGCACAGCCATATCTCTGAAGGCAGTAAAACAGATATGGCAGTTAAAAAGGCAAATGGGTTTCTTGCCTTTACTAGCCAAGGCATGAAATATAACATTAGCAAGGTTACGATTGAGTTCTTTAAAGCACTAGTTAGGTCATAGCTGGAATTGTATGTGCAATTCTGGTGGCCACCACTATAAGAAGAATGTGATTGCAGTAGAAAGGATGCAGAAGAGATTCACCATGATGCTGTCTGGGCTGGAGTATTGTTATGAAGAGAGGCATTAGGCTGGTTGTCCTTCAGCCAGTGAAGGCAATAGAAATGAGGTGTTGCAATTAGTACAAGGTTCAAGTAGGAGATTATTTGGGAATAAAGAAAATTCAACCAGAGAAGACTGATCATGGTGTACAAAATTGAGAGACATGGGGTAGACACAGTTCCTCTTAGTATGTTTTGTCAGAAGGAGCACTTCAAAATGCAGCAAATGAAAATACAACAAAACTTACTCCAATTTATAAATCAAAGAAAGGGTTTAATAAAGAAACATCATTATTCCAAACATATGGCCTTGCCTGAGCCACACCCAGCAATTCGGCATAGTTCCTTATTTATAATGAGTCAGCTGACTATTACATCACATAATTGGTTCCATGGTTTACTCAGTCAGCTGACTGTCACATTTCGTTCCCATTTAGTCACATAACATCCAATACAATGTTATCACTAGTTACATTCCAACATAGTAGAGGAGTTAATAACTAGGAGACATAGATTAAGTTAAGGTGTAGAAGATTTAGAGGGAAAAATTTTTTCAACCAGAGGGTGGTGGAATTCTGTCTGAAAGGGAAGTAGAGGTGGTAAGCCTCACAATTTTTAAGAAACATTTGAATTAACATTTGAAACCCGATAACATATTAGTCTATTGATCAAGTGCTGGGAAATGGGATTAGAATAGGTAGGTGCTTGATGGCTGGTGCAGATACAATGAACCGAAGGGCCTCTTTTTGTAACACTATGAAAGTAATCCTAAAAGTTAGGCAACTCATCACAACTAAAGTTAAAGTTTATTTATTAGTCACAGTTAAGTCTTATATTAACGCTGCAATGAAGTTACTGTGAAATTCCCCTACTGTCCACAGTCTGGTGCCTGTTTGGGTCCATACACTGAACCAATACATCTTTCAGAACTTTACATAGACGGTAACCCATGCTGGGAATCAAACCCACGTCCCTGGCCATGCTATGGTAACAGCCATGCTAACCACTGTGCCAGTGTGTCTGCCACTGTGTCACCCACTGGAGGAAAGATTTGTTTGCTATTCTCAGTGTCGTATTTGACTCAGATAAGCCTTTGATCACATCTGCACCATTATTAAATCCAACTTCCATCTCTAATATTGTCCGACTTCATCTCTGCTGCTAAAACATTTAGTGATGCCTTGGTTACCAATAGACTTGACTATTCCAGTGCAGTCCCACCTTCTACCCTCTGTAAAGTTGAGGCCATCCAAAACGCTGCTGCTCATGTCCAGTCTGAAACAAAGTCCTGTTCAGCCATCACTCCCCTGCTTATTGAAATACACAAGTGATACCTCAACTTTAAAATTCTCACATTTCCTAGAGTTCAGAAGAATGAGAGGAGAATCTCATAAAAACCTATAAAATACTCACAGAACTAGACATGATAGATACAGGGAGGTTGTTCCTGATGGCGGAGAGTTCAGAACCAGGGGGTCACAGTCTAAACCTTTAGGACTGAGAGGAAGAGAAATTTCTTCACCTTCAGAATGGTGAGCCTGTAGAATTTATTTCCACAGAAAGCAGTTGACGCTAAAATGTTTTCAAGAATGAGATATAGCTCTTGGGCTAAAGATTCAAAGGATATGGGGGGAAAAGTGGGAACAGGTTACTCAGTTCAATAATCAGAATGAATGACAGAGCAGGCTTGAATGGCAGAATGGTCTAGTCCTGCTCCTATTGTCTATGTTTCATCATAGCTTTCAAATCATGCATAGCCTTCCCTATCTATCTGAAAATTTTCTCCAACCTCAATAACCTTTGGAGGTACTTTTGCTTCTCCAATTCTGGCCTGTTAAGCCATCCCAGTTTTTATTGCTGCACTGTTTCTGACTGTGCTTTTCAGCTGCCTGGGCCTCAGGTTCTGGCATTCCATCCATTAATCTCTTTACCTGTCTATCTTTCTCTCCTCCTTTAAGATGGTCTTTAAACATACTGCTGTGGCCAATTTTTTTGTCATCTGCGCTAATATCTTACTGTGACTCAGGTTCAGTTTATCTTTTGGTAACACTCCTATAAAGAACCTTCAATGTTTTATTATTTTAAAGATTATGTAAGTATCACCTGTGGCTAAATTGGTAACTGACTCAGAAGGTTATTGGTGTCAGTTCACAGGATTCCAAAGATGTGCAGGTTAAGTTGATTGGCCATGCAAAATCATCTGTTAGTGTTAAGAGAACTAGCAGAGTAAATACATAGGGTTATGGGGATAGGGTGGGATGGTTGTTGGTGCTGGCTCAATGGTCTCCTTCCTCACTGTAAGGATTCTATGATTTGAGCACAAAAATCAAAGTAGTGCAGTACAGAGCGAGTGCTGCATTACTGGAGGTGCTTTTTCAGATTAGACAAACTGAAGTCTTGTCTACCCTCCAAGATATAAGTAAAGTATCCCATTGTCCCGATTGAAAGAAAAACGGGAAGTTATTTATTAGTCAACTTCAGAAAACATTATTGGTTATTATTATATTGCTGTACATGAGTGGTTTCTGTGTGCACATTGGCTACTCTTTCCTACATGACAGAGAAATACCCTGAGGTTGTGACAGGTGCTATATAAATGCAAGTATATCTTATTATAAAATCTTTTCTTATTTTCTCTTAAGAGATGTACAAAGTATCACATTTTGAAATATTAAAATCTCCCTCTATGTTTAAATGGGTCACGCATCAATCTTGCTCCCTTGTCATAGTCCATTCCTACTTTCACGCTTTCAGACCCAACAGGTCCAGGCCAGAGCAAATCGACCGGACGTCTCGATCGTTCATCGATTGGCGAGACTGGTGCCAGTGAGAGATGGATGATTTGATGCGCGGCAGATTTGTCCTAATTTTATAAATTACGGTTTAAGACTAAGGGGAATGTGTCTTGTATTTCGTGTGTTGATGCCTCGTTGCAGGAATGATTCTCTGCGTTGAAGGGAAATATCTTTAATAAATCGAAACTCTTACATATGTGCAACGCCGATTTCAACGGCCTGGTGTGATTGTGGGCTCTGGGATGTTCAGTGTTTTTTATTTTTGGAGAATCTCAGTTAAGTTTAGTTGCTTTTTTAAACTCGTGATCGTCGCTCTGGTATTTTATTCCTCCAGTTAACTGCTTGTTATCATGGCCAGCGTTCACGAGAGTATGTTTTTCAATCCTATGATGGCCAACGGTGTGGTTCACGCAAATATTTTTGGTATCAAAGACTGGGTTACCCCACACAAAATTTCTATCCTGGTTCTATTGCACGAAATGGCCACTTCTAAAGAACAAGGGACACCAGAAGTTGAAACCAGGCGTCTTCACATGAACAAATTGAATTTACCACTGCTGCAGGTAAGAATACTTCTTGGTTTGGAGTTTATTGATGTACCCTCTGTTTTAGTTGTTAAATTACGAATATATCTTAATACTTTGTTACAGGGTCCAGATATGCCATTAGTTCAGTTGCTTAAGACCATTGGAGAATGTTGTCCGAAATTAGCGAGTGCTGTCAGTACAAGGTAAGAATAAGTATAATAATAGTTCAAATTTGCATTTCTAATTACAGAAACTGACAGCATTCAGCATAATCACTGTGAAACTTAATGCAACACTGCAGTTAAACGTGGGATTCCAGAAGTTGCTGATAGTGATTGCTTACTCTTCCACAAGATATGCTATTGAAATTTTCGCAGGTGTGGAGTCAGAGTTTTACAGCACAAAAAGAGGCCCTTCAGCCCATTGTGTCCACTCTGATCATCTAGCACCTATCTATTCTAATCCCAATTTCCAGCACTTGATCTGTAGTCTATTTGCTGTAGTGTTTCAAGTGCTCATCAAAATGCTTGTTTAATGTGAGGGTTCCCACCTCTACACCACCTCCCCCCACCTTCAGACAGATTGTTCCAGATTCCCACCACCCTCTGAATGAAAATACTTTTCCTCAAATCCCCTCTAAGTCTCTTGTCCCTTAACTTAAGTGTATGCCCTCTGGTTATTGACCCCTTTACTGAGGGGAAATATTTCTTCCTATCTACATCAGCCTACTATGTTCTAAGGAAGAGCACAACTTTAGCCTAAACAGCCTCTTTTCATAGTTGAAACACTCCAGCCAGGCAATATTTTAACAAATTTCCTCTGCACCCTTGCTAGCGCAATCACATCCTTATAAATGATCTAAAATCACAAAATTTAAACTTCTACTTTTGACACAGTTTTTAAAATGAACCTTGCATCAGGTGTAACTGGGTTTTTAATAGTATACTAAATTATCGTTCCTGCTGAACAATTCCTCAGATCCTGAGCAACTAACTTTATACTTGTGGAATGTCAAAGTTCTCTATGATAGTCCTTTTGGAATTTTTGCAGTAATTCCAACATTTTTAAACTTTATTTATATTGCAACTTCTATCTTAAATCTACACATATGTCCCAAACATTATTTTGTATTCTGTGAAGTCATTAAAGTAAAATAAAATTACAAAACTTGCTTGTTCCTTCCTGATTTGCTGTCTTCAAGGTATTTTCATTGGGGTTGGCTGTTTAACCTCCTTGATGGTATTACTACCAGAGATCAACCGTAGCTAGCATCAAAGTTAAATTAACATTGAGAAAGATAAAATCCATGTCACAAATCTCACTAGATCCTTTTGAATAGATGTCTTTGATTACACAGTGAAGGGAGTCATTACATCATTGACTGCAGAATCTGGGCCAATATTAATACATTTAAACAAGCCACATGAACTGCAGGATAATGTAGCCATAGAAAGCATATGGGAATCACGTAAAGTGGCTAAATCCAGAAAGTAGAAATTAATTTAACATTCTGAGGTAGTGCATTTGTGAAATATTGAGGATGGAAAGGTGGCAGTTTAACCATATATTCGGATGACGTGGAAGATAAATGAACTTAATCCTTTGGAAAAGGCAAGCTACAAATCAAACCATTTGGATTTAATAGTTCAGTTACAAAATTATTCCAGACTTTGGTAAAATTTTCAAATCAGAATGAGAACAAAGAACAAAAACAGCACGGGAAACAGGCCCTTCGGCCCAACAAGCCCGCGCCGCCACCTCGATGTTACCACCTCTACACGCGATCCCTGTCCGTGTTTATAGATCTATGGATTAAAAACCAAATTTGAGACAATTTAGGGAGAATTTGTTTTGCCAATTAGCCTAAGAGCATATCTTTGGGATGTGGGAGGAAACCGGAGCTCCTGGAGAAAACCCACGCAAGCACTGGGAGAATACACAAACTCCCACAGCCACAGGCCCAAATCCGTGTATCTGCACAGCACAGCAATAGTCACTGTGCTGTCGTGTTGCCCATCAGATGGTCCAGGTCAAGCATACACTAACGATGTGAAGCAGTAGGATACTCTCAAAAGGTCCAAGAGCAGTCCTCTCACGACCCATCGCGTGTATGCCCCTTGTTAGACAACAAGGTGGACCAAAGCACCTGTAGGATAAAAACAAGTACATCAATATCATCATCTATTTACACACTTCCCAGGGACTCCCAAGGCTCATGATCCCTATTTTAAATCAGTTTTCTATACCCCTCCATTCCCATTCTGTTCATGTGCCCATCTAAGTATTTCTTAAATAACTCCAGAGTACCTGCCTCCACCACTTTACTTGGCAGTGCATTCCATACCCCCACCACCCTCTGTGTGAAAAAACTCCCTCTAGCATCCAAATTATACCTTACCCCCCTCACCCTAAGCCCGTGACCCCTCGTGCTATTTGAGTCCATCCTAGGAAAAAGCTTAGCCCTGTTTACTCTATCTATCCCTTTCAAAATCTTGTACACCTCTATCAGATCTCCTCTAAGTCTATGTCTTTCTAAGGAAAACAGTCTCAATTTGCCTAATCTCTCCTCGTAACTCAGACCTTCCATACCAGGCAGCATCCTGGTAAACCTCCTCTGCAGAGTCTCCACGTCCTTCCGGTAGTAAGGCGACCAGAACTGGACACAGTATTCCAAATGAGGTCTAACCAGCGTTTTATACAACTGCAACATTAAAGGCCAGATCTTGTACTCTATACCCCTTCCTATAAAGGCTAGCATACTATATGCTTTCTTCACAACCTTCTCCACTTGCTCTGCCACCTTCAGAGACTTGTTCACCTGCACCCCCAAGTCCCTCTGCATTTCTAAAATCTTAATAGGTCTACCCTTTATCATATACCTCCCCCCTACATTCTTTCTCCTGAAATGCATCACCTCACATTTATCGGGATTGAATTCCATCTGCCATCTGTCTGCCCAAGCTACCAGCCTATCTATGCCTGACAATGCTCCTCACTATCCGCAAGTCCAGCCATCTTTGTATCGTCTGCAAACTTGCTGATCACTCCACTTACTCCCTCTTCCAAGTCATTTATATATATTACAAATAGAAGAGGTCCCAGTACCGAGCCCTGCGGCACACCACTAGTGACCGACCTCCAGCTAGAGAAACATCCTTCCACTATTACTCTCTGTCTCCTATTACCAATGATGTGGAGATGCCGGCATTGGACTGGGGTAGTAAGAGCTCAGTAAGAATCCAGCAACACCAATTTTAAAACCCACAAGAGGCCAGTAGCGGACTCAATGAGACAGCTAATGAACCAGAACAGCTGACAGAGGGATCCGCAGTACAGCAACCAAAGAGGAGGCCGCTGCCCCCGACTGGACATGTATGCCCAAGCCATCAGGATGTGCGTGAACACCAGATTCATCAATTGCACTTACAAGACAGTCCTGAACATCACCCACGCACAAAGCAAGGCCATCTGTGCTCTCAAGACCAACCGCAACATTGTTATCAAACCAGCAGACAAAGGAGGCGCCACCGTCATACTGAACAGAACGGACTACTGTGAAGAAGTGTACCGACAATTAAACAATGTGAAACGCTACAGACAGTTACCAGCAGATCCGACCAAAGAACACACTCGTCAACTCAACACTCTGATCAAAACGTTTGATCCGGACCTTCAGAACACCCTCCGGGCTCTCATTCCACGTACTCCCCGCATTGGAGATCTCTACTGCCTCCCAAAGATAAGGCAAACATACCCGGCCGTCCCATCGTATCGGGCAATGGGACCCTGTATGAGAACCTCTCTGGCTGTATCGAGGGCATCCTGAAACCATTGTGCAAAGAACCCCCAGCTTTTGTCTTGACACTACGGACTTCCTACAGAAACTCAGCACACATGGAGCAGTTGAACCAGGGACACTCCTTGTCACAATGGATGTCTCGGCGCTCTACACCAACATCCCCCACGACGATGGTATTGCTGCAACTGCCTCAGTACTCAATGCCAACAACTGCCAGTTTCCAGATGCAATTTTACAACTCATCCGCTTCATCTTGGACCACAATGTCTTCATCTTCAACAATCAGCTTTTCATCCAGACACATGGAACAGCCATGGGGACCAAATTTGCACCTCAGTATGCCAACATCTTCATGCACAGGTTCGAACAAGACTTCTTCACACACGAGATCTTCAACCAAGGTTATATACTAGATACATTGATGACATCTTTTTCCTTTGGACTCATGGTGAACAATCATTGAAACAACTGTATGATGATATCAACAAGTTCCATCCCACCATCAGACTCACCATGGACTATTCTCCAGAATCAGTTGCATTCTTGGACACACGCATCTCCATCAAGGACGGTCACCTCAGCACCTCACTGTACCGCAAACCGACAGACAACCTCACAATGCTCCACTTCTCCAGCTTCCACCCTAGACACGTTAAAGAAGCCATTCCCTATGGACAAGCCCTCCGTATACACAGAATTTGCTCAGATGAGGAGGATCGTGACAGACACCTCCAGACGCTGAAGGATGCCCTCGTGAGAACAGGATATGGCGCTCGACTCATCGATTGACAGTTCCGACGTGCCACAGCTATAAACTGCACTGACCTCCTCGGAAGACGAACACGGGACACGGTGGACAGAGTACCCTTTGTTGTCCAGTACTTCCCCGGAGCGGAGAAGCTACGACATCTTCTCCGGAGTCTTCAACATATCATTGATGACGATGAACATCTCGCTAGGGCCATCCCCACCCCTCCACTTCTTGCTTTCAGACAACCGCACAACCTCAAACAGATCATTGTTCTCAGCAAACTACCCAACCTTCAGGAGAACAGTGACCACAATATCACACAACCCTGCCACAGCAACCTCTGCAAGAAATGCCAGATCATAGACATGGACGATATCATCAAACGTGACCATTCACCAGGTACACTGTACATACTCTTGCAACTCGGCCAACGTTGTCTACCTAATACGTTGCAAGAAAGGATGTCCCGAAGCATGGTACATTGGGGAGACCATGCAGACACTACGACAGCGGATGAATGAGCATCGCTCAACAATCACCAGGCAAAACAGTTCCCTTCCTGTGGGTGAACACTTCAGCAGTCATGGGCATTCGGCCTCCGACCTGCGGGTAAATGTTCTTCAAGGGGGCCTTCGTGACACACGACAGCGCAGAGTTGCTGAGCAGAGACTGATAGCCAAGTTCCGCACACATGAGGACGGTCTTAATAGGGATCTTGGCTTCATGACACACTATCTGTAACCCCCGTAACTTGCCTGGGTTAGCAAAAAACCTCACTTACTGTGCTGTCTGGAGAAAATACACAATTCTCTAACCAATGCTCAGAATTCCCTTCACACACATTGTTAGCCACATTAACACTTGAATAGCAGGTTAGATGTAAGGATTCGCATTCTAATCAGCAATCTGTGACTGTCCTGTGTTGGTATGTGTGCTATTGCAGACCAGAACACTGCATTTGCCTGACGAAGATACAGAGTGTCGAAAGCTCACAAATTTACTATCAAATAAATCGGTTGGATTTAAAATTGGTGTTGCTGGATTCTTACTGAGTTCCTATTACCAAGCGAGTTGCTTATCCATCTAGCTACCTGTCCTTGTATCCCATTTGCCTTGACCTTCTCAACTAACCTCCCATGAGGGACTTTGTCAAACGCCTTACTGAAATCCATATAGACGATATCAACGGCTCGCCCTTCGTCCACCGTTTTCGTCACCTCCTCAAAAAATTCTACCAGATTTGTAAGGCACGACCTCCCCTTAACAAATCCATGCTGCGTATCCCTAATGAGATTGCAACGCTCCAAGTGCCTATACATCCTATCTCTAAGAATCCCCTCCAACAGCTTCCCTACCACTGACGTCAAACTCACTGTCCTATAATTTCCAGGGTTATCCCTACCACCCTTTTTAAACAACGGTACAAGATTAGCTATTCTCCAGTCCTCTGGGACCTCACCTGTGTCCAAGGAAGAGACAAAGATTTGCGTCAGAGGCCTAGCAATTTCACCTCGCACCTCTCTAAGCAGTCTGGGATAAATGTCATCAGGCCCTGGAGATTTATCAGTTTTAATGCTACCTAAGAGCTCTAACACTTCATCCCTCGGTATGGATATTTCCCTCAACTGGTCCACAGCTCCCTCAGAGACAGGAGCTGTCAACAAGCCCCTCTCCTTCGTGAATACCGACGCAAAGTATTCATTCAGGATCTCGCCATTCCCTCGGGCTCTAAGCACAGTTCCCCTCCTCTGTCCCTAAGAGGTCCGATTTTTCCTCTAACCACCCTTTTATTCCTAACATAGGAGTAAAAAGCTTTTGGGTTTTCCTTAATCCTATCCGCCAAAATCATTTCATGCCCCCTTTTTACTCTTCTAACTCCCTGTTTGAGCTCCCTCCTACTCTCTCTATATTCCTTCAATGCTGTCTCGGTTCCCAGCTGCTTTGACCTATCAAACGCTTCTCTTTTCTTCCTAACCAAGTCCTCAATATCCCTAGTAATCCACGGCTCTCTAATCCTACCTTTTCCATCTTGCCTCTTGGCCGGCATGTACTTATCTTGCAACATTTTCAGCATTCCCTTGAAAGAGTCCCACGTGCCTAGCGTGGACTTACCCTCAAACAACTGTTCCCAGTCAGTTTCCCTAAGTTCCTGCCTAATTCGACCGTAGTTAGCCTTCCCCCAATTCAACACCCTGCCCCTCGGGCAACAAGCATCCTTTTCCATCTGTATCCTAAAGTAGACAGAATTGTGGTCACTGTTAGCCACATGTTCCCCTACTACAACTTCAACCACCTGCCCTGGCTCATTACTCAGAACTAAATCCAATATAGCCCCTTCTCTAGTCGGGCTAGCCACATACTGTTCCAACGATCCTTCCAGTACACATTTTACAAATTCCTGCCCATCCAAACCCCCAGCTCTAGGTACTTTCCAATCCACCCTAGGGAGATTAAAATCTCCCACTATAACGACTCTGTTCTTTCTGCACCTATCCAAAATGTCTTTACATATGCCTTCTTCAAATGCCCGTGGGCTGTTGGGTGGCCTATAATACACCCCTAGCATAGTAATTGCCCCCTTTCTATTCCTCGACTCCACTCCTAACTCCTCTGTATTGTCCTCCTTCTGCACTGCCGTGATGCTCTCCTTAACTAACAACGCCACTCCCCCACCTCTTCTGGACCTTCCTCTGTCACGCCTGAAACACTTATACCCAGGAATGTTCAGTTGCCACTGCTCCCCTTCCTTTAACCACGTCTCTGTCACAGCAACCACATCCAGGTTCCTCGCAAACATTAAGGCCCTAAGTTCATCCGTTTTTCCTGTTATGCTCCTCGCATTGAAACAGACACACTCCAGACCTCCAAGACCACTCGGAACCTCCTCATCCCCGGTACATCTCTTCTCGTCCAAGCTTACTCTATCTCCCATCTCGCTCTCTACCGAGCTATCGGTCTCGTCCCCTCCCCTCCTCCATATTAGTTTAAATCCTGCCGAAACACTCCAGCTAACCTCCCAGCTAAGATATTCACACCCTTCCCATTCAAGTGTTCCCCATCCCTTCTATACAGGTGCCCTTCTTTCACAAAGACTTCCTCGATCCTCAAGGGAGGATCGCCACCCTCGAGGCCCTGCTTTTCAGCCTATCCCCCAACTCCCTGAACTGCCGCCTTATATCCTCCCTGCTCTTCCTTCCTACATCCTTCTCTCCTACGTGAATAAGGAGCAGGACAATGTGCATAAAGAAGGGATAGGTAAACAATTTCATTACTTGTTTTTAAAATCACTGTGGAGGTTACTGTAATTGCATTGAAATTAATGTAGATTTGTCTCTTCAACAAAACTGTTGAATTAATTTCAATTTTGCTTCTAAAATACATTTGAATAGTATAAATATCTGTTTTATCCTTTTAGAGTGAAGTTAATGGCTGAAGGAGAGTTGAAAGACATGGAAAACTTCTTCTGTTCTCTACAAAATGTTTTCACTGGGACAGAACCAGCAGTTCATAAGACTAGTGTCATAGGTATGAAATTTTAGTATTTAACAGGGAAACATTTAACTGATCTCAGTGCAAGTTACAAGATCTGTAATCATCACAAGCATAAGCTCTTGCTTTGCTAAAACAAATCATTGAGAATTGTGATATTTATGCAGCACAGGTTCGTGTTTGATCAACCTGCTTTAAAATAAGAGCAATGTTTTTAATCAAATAACATTCACCTGTGGCAAAATCTCTGAGGAAAACAACCTGACTTGAAAGTTCCCAGCTAACCATTGTACTTTGGCAGGCAGGATTGAAGGAACAGCTAATGTATAACCCGGGATATTGAGTTGAAGGAAATCTACTCATCTGTCCACAATTCCAGTTATTGCATACAGTAAAGAATTTTCCTTTGATTTGAACCACATGTTATCATGATTCCTCAGTTTTCTTGGTGCATTTTGTGTGTATTAATAGACATTGATTTATAAGGAAGAGAAATTATGTTTGGATCCATCCCACAGTGTTTTATTTACACGTGCCATAATGTTTGTTTGCTTTTCCAATTCAGTTTACCTCATGAAGCCTCTCCTTCCCTCTTATTTTAAAAAAGGGAAGCCACTAAAATTGACAGATGTTGAAGAGTAAAAAAAGCAAATAATTGTTGAATAATCTTTTAATTTTTATTTTAAAAATTGTTTCCGTTCAAAAGAAATCATAGTTTTGCAGTGGGGAAAATTGCTGCTTTCATTCCTAATAATGGATGAGATAACAAATTCTCTTTTTAGTAACTTGATAAAATGTCAAATTGATGACTTTCAGCTCCCTCACTAAAGAAAAGTGGTTGAGCATCTTGCTACATATCAATCTAATATTGAGAAGCTGGAGTTCTGGTTATTGCCTCCTCAAACCCGAATATTCAGTGAGGTGACAATCTAGGTTTTAGACCCTGGAGCTCTCTTCTCCATTTGCTGGGACTGGCCACACTGGAGCTTGTATCTATTACTTTCCCATTTGGAAATGTTAATATTTTCATTAACTCATCAATTATTTATTGTGTCCAGGGTAGCAGTTTGAAAATAGATGAAAGTCAGTTGGGTAACTAATTCTTAATCTTCCTGTAGGCCTGTTCTTACGGCACATGATCTTGGCTTACAATAAACTGTCCTTCAGTCAAGTTTACAAGCTTTACACTGCTTTACAACAATATTATCAAAGCTATGAAAAGATATCTTCAAAGACTGTGGAAAGAGAAGACACAGACATGGAATTAACCCCTTTAGATCTAGAGGGAAAGATGGAAAAAGAGGATCTAGAATTTCCAGCAAGGTAAGATTCATCATATAATATTTGCTTGAAGGAGAATGAAAACGTAGGTTCGGAGGCTACTTTCAAGAAGTATTCCTCATCTTGTATTTTTCTTTTCTTCTGTCAATTCTTTCAATTTGGTTAGAATATTTTTGAAAATAATTTTCTTGTCCTGTGAACATCTATCGGTTAAATACTCCACCAAATTTGGGAGTTGTTGAACCAGTGTTGGTTCTACGCATTCTACGTATCTTTTCCTCCTCCTCCCTTCCAGTATAAGGCTTGTTAGCTAAAGCAATCACGCTAATAGGTGCAGTTTACAGACTAACTGTACAGTCCAGAGGCAGTCCAAAATGTGCATGTTAAGTAAATTGGTCATGCTAAATTTACCCCAGTTTAGAGGGATTAGCAGGGTAAATGAGATTGTGGTCAGCACAGACTCAACAGGCCGAATTACTACTACTGTACTGTAGGGATTCTATGGTTCAATCATTCTACCTGATAATGGAGATGGAAGGTAAGTGGAAGAAAAGATATGTGGAGTGTGTAGAAAATTTTTGAGTAAAAAATATCAATAATAATCTTTAGGGATTTCAACCACATTGATATTAATTGGACAGAAGAAGTAGGTAAAGGTGATGAGTTCCTACTTGGTATACTGGATTGCTTTGTAACCCAATATGTAAAAAGCCCAACAAGGAAAGATTTAGTATTGGAGCAAGAATGGGAATTGGCAGATTGACAATGCTAAATCATCCCTTAGTGTCAGGGAATTAACAGGGTAAATACACGGGGTTATGAAGATAGAGAAGAAAAGGTTGGGAACATTTCGGCAACAGGGAATATAATATGGTTTAAAATGATGATGGAGAAGGACATAAGTATGACAAAAACAAGTTCATAAATTGGGGGAAAGCTGATATTGAGGACTGAGAATATAAATTGCTAAAATAAAATAGGTAGCTATATTGGCAAACAATATAAGAACGCAATAGAAGACATTTAAAGTGTGTTCAACAGATTTGCACCACAGGTTAGGAAGGCCATGAGAAAGCAATCCAAGCACTAACCTTTATTTCTAGACAAATAGAATTGTAAAGGAGGGAAAAATCTCTATTGAATCTTGGTTAGACTACACTGCATGTAGTTCTGATTTCCTTAGTGTAAAACATATATTGAGGCACTGAGAGAATGCAAAGAAGATGAACAAAGATAATACAAGAAATGCCTAGGTATATATATCAAGGAAGTTTGAACAGGCCAGGTCTCTCTTTTCATGAAAAAAGAATGCTGAATGATGGACTAATCAAGCCAATTAAAATTTATAAAAGAATGTAATAGAGTGGCTATAGAGAGAATGTTTCCTTTTGTGGGATGAGCATAACTCGAGGCCATCAATATAAATAGTTACCAAGAAATCCAAAAATGAATTCAGAAGAAATTTTATTACTCAAATAGTGGTGAGAATGTGGAACTCATTGGAACTACAATAGGTGTGTTTAAGGGAAAGTTAGACAAGAGTTTGAAGGAAAAGGGAATAAATAGATGGTTACAATGGTATATTTAGATGAAGACAGTTGGGAGGAGACTTGAGTGGAGTAAAAGCAGTCACCTGTTTCTGTATCACATATCTTTTATAATCCAATGGCTCTAAGGCCATATATGCCATTCTGTCAGTCTAAGGTCATTATGAATAGTCCTTTGATCCTAGAGACTGGTCAGAAGTTTGAGTCAGGAAGATTCAATAGTATCTTTTTATTTAGCAATACCTTACTCAGTCATTTGGTAGCTGGTAGTACAACTTGAGTATTGCTGGGGAAAAAAAGACATGCTGTCAAAACTTTTCATCTTGCACTCAGACAGAATTGCAAGGGTACTAAACCTGAAAGGGAACAATTTATATTGCATGAGAAGATGGTGCTGTTTGGTTGGCAAGTGGATTCTGATATAAAAGCATTGCCATGTTAACAATTAACTGCCAAGCTTTTATTTAAGTTCAAACCAAAGAAGTTGACTTTGGTCTTGGCATTGCCATAGGGAATGAGCCAGAGAATAGGAAATCCTAAAGCTTTTCTTTTCTTGAAAATGGTGCAATGTGTGACATGTTCTTTGTGATTGTAAAAGACAGGGCTTGTGTTGTGAATATATATAGTTCTATCACATGTAAGTGAACTAAGCTCCAAGTCTGACTGATGACCTTAAATTGGTTGCTCAAGTAATTCTTGGCACATTCAGGATTGTTTAGCAAGTGTCCGGTTGCAGAATTACATCTAATGTTAGACACTGTTCTGAGCTTTGTAAGTACGACTGGCTGGATATGGTAAGTACATAGCCTCATGAGCAGTCGATCAGTCATTGGAACATGTGGCCTACATGCCTGGCATCACATAGTCATTATGTGATGTCAGTGTCTTTCTGGCTTAATGAGTGCAAAATAATAAGCTTGGAGGCATATGTGTATACCTTATTCATTACTGAACCTTTTTGGTTCATAGAATCTTTACAGTTCAGAAGGAGGCCATTCAGCCCATCAAGCCTGCACTGACAGCAATCCCATCTAGGGTCTAACTCCATAGCCGCGCATACCTTCCCTGTTCATTTTCCCCAACACTGAGGGATGATTCAGCATAGCCAATCTGCCAGATAGCCACTTTTTGACATCTATGACAAGACCATGTGTGGAATGTACTTAAGGTAGAATTACCATTTATTTCATTTGTTACCAGTGAATTTGAATGCTTAAAATGACAATCTCTCTTGGGTTAATTAAAAATAAAGTGAAATATTAGTGTCATTCTTTTCTTGTATTATTTGATTACAAGCGTTCTGCATGAGTTTTCCTCTTTAAACCATCAGATATTGATCAAAAATAGTCTCTGTCCCATAAGCACCACAGTTCTCACTGATCCAATTTGGAAAATTAAAAGATCTGTTTATGTTGATTGTGACTTGCAGCTTGTGCTGAGATTGTGGATTGCATTTTTAAGTGATTTGGATTATTTTTGGTACATTTTTAAAGAAATAATCACATTTCTAGAGCTTGTTTTGAATCTGAATATCTACCCATATAAAACTCATCTAGTTCATTAATTTTCTCCAGGGAAGGAAATCTGCTGTCCTTACCTGGTCTAGTCTGCAGTTGTTTCCAGGTACACGGAAATGTGGTTGATTCATAACTGCTGTCTGAAATGGCCTGGCAAGTCACTCTGTTGTATCCCTATGAAATAGAATATGAATGAACTCAGATGAACCACCCAGGATTAACCTCGGCACTGAACACAATGAAGGCACATTTAGTCTATCTGACCCTGCAAAGTCCTCCACTCCAAGGTGAGGACATGCCTAGGCTGGGAGAGCTGTCCCACAGATTAGTCAAGCAATAGCATGACAAAGTCATAGTCAACATTCACACCTTTTCAATCAATGCCCCAGAGTCTTCCATACCAACATTAAATATATATTGTCCCATTGGCAGGACAGGCTCATCTGAGATAACTGTGCAATTATATACAGTTAAGCATGAATGGCCTTGGGAATCCTCAACAGTGACTCCAGATCGATGAAGTCTCATGGCATCAGGTCAAACATAGACAAGGAAATCTGCTGATTATTACATACTATTCTCTTTCAGCTCGTTTTCATGATCCCCATCCCCATGTTAAACACTACTTGGAAAAAGCACTGTTGAATGTCACAAAGTAACAGTCTGGCAACACCAATTTTAAATCCAACTGATTTATTTGATAGTAAATCTGCAAGCTTTCGACTTTCGTCTTGGTCAGGCAAATGCAGTATCGTCTTCGTCACGCAAATGCAGTGTTCTGCATTTGCACTGACGAAGACAAAAGTCAAAAGCTCGCAGATTTACTATCAAATAAATTGGTTGGATTTAAAATTGGTGTTGCCAGACCGTTACTGAGTTTATCCCAGTCCAACGCCGGCATCTCTACATCATGAGTGTCACAAAGGCATAGAATGTACTCAGTGTGGGGAATTTCAATGTACGTCAACAGGAATGCCATGTTAGCATCATACTGATCAAGTTGGCTGAATCCAGATCTGCTAGACTGAGCCTAGGGCAGGTGATGAATGGGATGTTACAGTTGGATGAGGAAACATGCCACGATTTGTTCTTTTTTCCCACTCGATTGTAACAGGCTTTTTCAAAATTTAATAGGATGAAGATGCCAATAATCCATATTGTTACAAAGAATTCAGTCTGACTTTTTTGCTTTAACAACAAAGAGGTTAATTTTGAACTAAAAATCTGCCCAAAAAATAATAAATAATTTAAGGTAAACACACATCCAAACTTTGCACATTCATGCAAAATTATAGGTCATACAGCAGAGAAGTTTAACTTTTGGCTAATTTAAGATTTAATGATAAAAGGCAAAAGAAACAAGAGATAACCGTCCTTGGGTGCATAAGGCAGATTTTTATCGTCCTGATTTTTTTCACTGGCAACACTGCACCACAATCTGTAACCTCACAGCCTGTCATATCCCTCATTATTATCAAATCATGGAGTTAATCCTGGTTCAGTGAGGATGTAAGAAAGCATGCTGTAACAATACAAGGTGTACTTAGAAATGACATTCCAACTTAATGAAGCTGCAACATGTTAAATAGCATGCTATAGTCAGAGCTAAGTGATTCCACAACCAATGGTCAGATCAGAGTGCTCCAGTCCTGCCACATCCAGCTATGAATGGTGGCAAACAACTAAACAGCTAATGGGAAAGAATACTCCATGAACATACCATCCTCAGTGTTAGTAGAGTCCAGAATGTCCAAAAGACAGAAATGTTAGTGGGTGGTTTATAATTGACTGCCTCTTATTCCAGTCATCTTGTCTCCTAGTCTTCAATCTATTTGATTCAGTTCATCTGATATCACAAATTAGCCAAGTATATGGAAACAGCAAGGCCAGTAGGCTCTGACACCATCACAGATATAATGTTGAAGGTCCGTCTCCAGACCTAACTGCAGCTCTTTAACACTGGCATCTATCTAATAAAATGGAAAGTTGCCCAGATATGTCCTGACTGGAAAAAGCCTCCTCTGTTTATTTGCAATTATTAGAAAAATGTCAACAACACTGCTGTCAGACAGCACTTGCTCTTCAATGACACCTCATTGATCTCCAGTTTGAATTCCACCAGGACCACTTGGCTTCAGACCTCATTAGTCCAAATGTGGTCAAAAGAACTGAATGCTGGAGGTAGGATGAGGCTAATTGCACTTGATATCAAAGCAGCATCCGACTGAATGTGGTATCAAGGATCCCTATCAAAATTACAGTCAGTGGGAATCAGGGTGAAAAAGCTTCATGGCTGAAAACATAGTCAGCACAAAGAACGGTGTTTGTGATTGTTTGAGGCCAATTATTTCAGCCCCAGAAAAGTGCACAGGAGTTCCTAAGCTGAACTATCTTCAGTTACTTGATTAATGACTTTCCTTCCATCATAAAGCCAGAAGTGAGGATGTTCGCTGATGATTGCAGTCTTCATTTCTATTTGCCACAATGCAGATAATGACGCAGCCTATACCCACATGTAGCAAAATCTGCGCAATGTCCAGACTTGAACTGATAATGGCAAGTAACACTTGCACCATACAATGACCATCACTGACAAGAGAGACTCCAACCATCTTTCCTTAACATTCAATAGTCTTACCAACTTCTGAATTACCAAATATTAATATTCTGGGGTTCACTATTGATTAGAAACTCCAGTTGGGCTTCTAGTCAATGGTGAGCCTCAAGATACCTTGGCTGCTGAAGCAGGTCAGAGGTTTGATATTTTGTAGCGAGTAACTCCCCTTTTGACTCCTCAAAGCTTGTCCAGTATCTACAAGGCACAGGTTAGGAGTGTAATGAAATTCTGTCCGCTTGCCTGGACATGTGTAGCTCCAACATTCAAGAGGCTCATTTTCATTCAAGACAAAACAGCTTGTGATTGGCACCCACCAACCACTATGCTAAACATTCACTCTACTGCCTGCAGACAATGACTGCAGGTGCATTACAGCAACTTCCAAGCTCGTGATCTCTTACCTAAAAGACCAAGGGCAACAGGTACATGGAAATACCCCTAACCTGTAATTACCCTCAAAGTCACACACCAATTCAGCTTGGAAATATATTTGACGAAGAATCAGACTTTAATCACTATTTCTGTTCTCTTTTCATAGATGCTCTCAGACCTACTGAAACTTTCCAGCATTTTCTAGTTTTATTTCAGATTCTAGCAACCACAGTAGTTTGCTTTTGTCAGAAATATATTGCCTTTTCTTCGTCTAATAACACTGGATGTACTAATTCAAGAAGGTAGTTCATTTCTGCTTTCTCAGGGTCAATTATGGATGGACAAAAATGCAGTCCCTTCCAGATCCACTTCTCATGGATGATTAAAAGAAAACATTTGCATCATGCAGACAAACTGACTTAGCTATCCCAGGCCATCCTGCTTGTGTTTTGTTAGATTTGTACTTTACATCAATGTTTTCTTGACTATAATTCCTCTGCTTAGCAACCAATGACCTTCCTAATAAACAATTTACAAAGGAGGAGCTGGAAAGTATCCTTATTGTGGACTGAAGCATGCTTTGTATTTCTTATGAGGTCCTTAACTGTACTTATTTATATTGAGGCATGAGAGATCCAAACAAATCAGTCACAACATAGATACACTGAGAGTGAATCCCAAACAAGCAGAGTCCCTGAATTATATTCACAGTTTGAATTTGGTAACTGGACAGGAATTGTAGCAAGCAGTCGCTAGATCTTTCAATTTAGTTTGTTTTATAATTATTGGATGTAGAAGATAGATTTCATAATTTAATTTCTTCACTGAATAATTGTATTTGATAATAGTCCACTGTTGCTCCCTTGTTGGTGTATTTTTTTTTGAAGCAGTTCAATATGACAAGTAATCTGGTTTAAAAACACCCTTGTTATATAAAAAGGATAAGTTTTCCTAGGAGTAGCATGATTTCCCAAGGTGACGAGAACCAAATTGTCCTCTCAAGTCTGAACTCTCATCTTTCTTTCTTGATAATGGAGGTGCTACAAGTCATTTCTCCAAAATCACTAGCACAGTCGAGCAAAGAGAAGTATTTTTAGGTTTCCCATGTCTGATGACTCTGCTCTTCCTTAACTCATCCTTCAACATTACTTCTCTGTTCGCAGTACTGTGCAGAGCTCTTAAGTTTCTGTTACTACATCTCTTTTTCACCCTACTGCTGTTTCTTGCACCAGCTATGTTAGCCCAGCTGACCTGATTCCTAGCTCCCTGACTTTCATTGCTTTCACTACTTTTAACTTTGTGTACCTATATATATGTCAATGTTACGCGGTTATGTAGCAACTGATGTGGATAGGCAAAAGTGTTTTTGTCAAAGGACGCAAATATTATCTCCCTTAAGTCTCTAATTATTGAATTGCTGAGATTGTATCAATGCAAACTCAATAGCAGTGAAGCATTTTATTTCTCAAATAACTTGCAATTTGTAATGTTTTATCAATTAAAATTCTTGCTATTTTTATTTGTTTTTAAACTAGTCTGCAATCTATTTCCTTGCCACTATCAGAATATGTACTTCACCTAGGATCAGTGAGGTGATGGAGTAAAGTAACAAATAAAAAATATGTAGCACGTAAAAGCTCTTAAAAATTTAATTATTGATGCTACGATATAATTTGACAGGGATGAAGAAGTTGTTGACAGAGGACCTCTGTCCCAGAAACAAGCAGAATATTTCCTTGCTCAACAGGTATGTGATAGCTATTCTTATTCCTCTTTTATTGAAGTTCTGACTCTTGCTACGATAAATATCATAGGTGCAAATACCTGACCTGCATGTCTCACTATTGGTATAGTCCAGGGATTGATCTTTGGATCTTCCTGGTGTTTATTACTTAATACCAAACTAACTGGTGCATCTATTCACTGTCATATGTGGACATTATAGCTATAGAACCATAGCCTGTTTTTATCCACTTGTGTGGATTGGCTCGTGCTGTCAGGGCTATGATTAGTCCACTGGCTAGGAGTCTTTTGCTATTTTAGAACATGGAAGAAGTCTTTTGGATATGGATCTGCTTACAGTTGTAATTCTCCCATGTTGATGGCATTCTGTTCTCTGACAAAAATGGTCACCGGATTTATCCTTAACCTTTTTTTGTTTACACATTGCTCCCACCTCTAAAATGAATAAAATGGAAGGTAAGTAAAGGTTTCTAATTACAGCTTTTAGTAAAGACAAAAAATTATAATGATTGGAAAGCAAGTTTTAAAAAGACAGACACTTCTCTTTGTCTGCTGTTGATTCGCATTCACTTAACAATTGGTAGTGGCTTGAGAAAATGCCTTATGGAATGTAAAAGAGTTTTTGATGTGGATATTATCAGCAAGTAATTCAAGTAAGATTAACCTTGCAATAATGATTTCTGTATTTAGTACGGATGTTAAACTCAAAGAATCCTATCTGACACAAGCCAGGAAATATGCTGTTTTTCTCACGAGTTATTTAACCAAATGTAATACTTAATGTTGATTTTGAAGCACAAGCAATACAGCAGTTTAGATTGCCCTTGACCAATATAGAAAACAAGTTCATATTTAATACAGGCTAATGGCCATTCTCTGAGATAATCTTGTATAAGCATAGAATTAAATTCTGCTTGATGTGCATTTAGAATAATTAGCTAATACATTGTCTAGTTTATCAGCTTTGCTTGTATGAAAAGATAAGTATGGATTTTTAATTCTGTAGGCATCATTATTGAAAAACAATGAAAACAAGGCTCTTTCACCAGCTGCTCTACAGAAAGAACTGAATAACTTACTCAAATTTAATCCTGATTTTTCAGAAGCTGTAAGTATTCAAATTCCCAATATGTATGATTTAATTGCTCCTTACAATTAAACCATTTGTAATAATGTTTTTTTAAAGAACAAAAATAGCTATCACTAAAGTCACATTAGCCAAAACATGCTGCTTTTATGTAGGAAAGTATTAGATATTCTGAAAGACTGTAACTACGTTATTCGTGAAAGAATATACAATGGGTGATTGCATCTTCAAAGTGTTTTGAATGTTACCTTTTAATATTTGACACATAAAGTAAAGGTTGGCAATTTAATATATTTAAAGTGATTGACCAGCCATGGATTGCTTTCTTTACCCACCTCCCCAAAACTGCTTGCTAATTTCTTTGTAAATATGCAGTCCTGAAAGCAGATAGGTTGGCAGGTTCCACATTTTCTTTCCTCCTCCGCCACTCCCAAACCATAGTTGCTTTAATTTGAACTGATGAAATGAATTTTGCTCTGTGGCTGTCACATTTGAATTCAGTGATTAACCTTGCTGCATCTCTTCTCCTTTAACACCCCCACACCAGAACTTGATTGTGTGAAATGACAATGAATTAAGTGGCTAGTGTAGCTCACAAAATGGCTTGGAAAATTTGTAGGTGATGTATTAAATATTTTCTAAAGTATTATTTTAAAGTAATGTTTTAATATATTTATCTTATGATTTCAGCATTATTTGAGTTATCTAAACAGCCTTCGCGTCCAAGACTACTTCAGTGCTATGCACAGCCTCCTTCACTATTTTGATCGGTTGATCCTTACTGGCAGTGACAGCAAAAGCAGTGGAGAGGATGGATTTGGACGTAGTTTACGATATGCAGCTCTCAATCTTGCTGCTTTAAACTGTAGATTTGGCCACCAGTGAGTACCTATCAGTTTTAGTTATTGAGTGCTGCCAAGGAATATTTTAATTTCTGTGCAAACTAAGATTAAATAGGTATGTAGTAGTACTTGTTGAGGCAAAGAGCAGTACCAAAGTAAGTGATGTGCAGCAATATCTCCAGCTGCAGCAACACCGCACTTCAACTTTAAAAGTTCCTGTTAGTTGTAGCCAAGAAATATTGCTGAAACAGGCAGGCCGAATAGTTGAAACATTCTTAATTATGTCTTTATCAGGAGCAAAGTGAGTGTGCTAAAAGGTGGCCTCAATAACCCTCATTGAACCACTAATGCCACTCAATCATAAATGTGATTTTTGTTTTAAGTTGCCACAGCTATTGTTTAAAAAATATTTAGAAACATGCCAGTTTCAGCAGCAAGGGGTCCCCAGGAGCTGATTAACAGTGGGAAACTGCTTCATGAAGTGCTTCTCTAATATAATTGGGACAATTGAGTGCAATTATCATTACTAAGTAGTATGTGCTTGCTTGCTGACTTGACTTTTACATCTTTGTTTCTGTAGTGAGCAAGCCCAGTTTGCTTTACAGGAAGCTATTCGTATTGCTCAAGAATCCAGTGACCATGTTTGTTTACAGCACTGCTTGGTAAGATGGGGAGAGGAAAAGTATTGTTTTTTATAGTCTAATTTAGTTTTCACATTTTTCAATCCTTAGTAATGCACTTCTATTACTTTGCTATGAAAAGCAACTCCAAATTTTGATATTTTACTTTTTATATGCATTCTGCTAAGTTTATCATACTATTGTTGCGTTAATTCTAGAGTTGGCTTTACATTTTGGAGCAGATGAAGGGATCTGATAATGCCGTTCTTGTTGAACATTCTGTGAAAAAGGCTGGACAACTGGGCTTACCAGTGAGTAATTTTCCTTTTTAGAACCAGATACTATGTAAGTATTTCAATAACATTTAGGTTTAATTGTAACAATTCCAGAAGAAAATTAATAAAATTACCACAATTTTCTAAAACTATTTTCAGAAATGTTTTTAACAAGTATTTGTAGTCCTTGAAACAGGAAACTGACATAGAGTTCAAGTAAAAGCAAAAGCCAAATTTGTATTGGTGCAGCATTTTTTTGTAGTGGACTAGCAAACACAGAAATCATGATTTCATTTTCTATCATTAAATCTTCAATGTAGTAATTTTGGTAATTATAATTTAGCAAATACCCAATTGGTTCACTGATTTTCTTCAGGGAAGAGATTCTGCCACCTTGTCTGGTTCGTGCTTCCAGGTGACTTTAGTTGTCTTAATCTGTTTAAGAAAGCAAGACATAAACAACAAATACTGCCTTGTCATGTATATCACACTTGAAAAAAAACAAAAATGATACTTCCATTGTGTTAATAACTAACTTCTTGTTTTGTAGTATCTGGCTTCTCTGGGCATCCAATCACTAGTGCAACAAAGGACTTTTTCTGGAAGATCAGCCAACAAGCTAATGGATGCCATGAAGGATTCTGACATGTTGCATTGGAAACATGGGCTTTCAGAGCTTATTGATGTAAGCATAGCACAGAAAACAGCAATTTGGAAAATGTATGGACAAAGGTACATAAGTATTTTTTTTATTGACTCATGGTGCACAGTATATTGTGGGCATTTTAATATATATTCATTTTTCCATTATATATGTGGGTGGCACAATGGTTAGCAATGCTGCCTCATAGCGTCAGGGACCTGGACTCAATTTTGACCTTGGGTGACTGTGGAGTTTGCATGTTCTATGCGTGTTCCAACAGTCCAAGGATGTTTGGGTTAGATTAATTGGTCATGCTCAATCCCCATTTAGTGTCAGGGAAATTAGCTGGGTAAATATGTGGAGTTACGAGGATAAAACCTTGGTAGAATCATTGTTGGTACAGGCTCATTGGGCCAAGTGGCCTCTTTCTGCACTGTAGGGATTTAATAATTCTACATTACGTTATTCCACAACTGAGAATGGGCAAACAATGAGCTGCGTCTAGTTCATGTCCAATTCTTTACTTTTTGACAGGTTTACAAAAATAGTGACACTTTCCAAAAAGAAAATCTAAAATGTAATTGTTTTTCCTTAATGATTAGGAATTAATTTAACTCCTGTTCAGTTCCTTCCTATCATTTGCAGCGATTGGAACAGAATTCATACACTCTGGAACCATATTCGATTCTAGTGAGTGGGCAGTGATCATTAGCAAACTGATTTGTAAACTGAACACTATGTTTTCCCCTCCTTTTTTTGAGTGCCATGGTGATATTCCAAAAGAGGGTTTGTGTCCAGTTCACAACATTGTTCTGGTGTTACCTTGTTCTACATTCCTTAATGATACAGATTAGATTTACCTACTAGATGAAACTTGCAAGAGTGTTTGTCATGATTTCTAATGAATAATTCACAGCACTAATGTTTAGTGTTTCATTTTTATCATTCTAGTACAATGGCACTACAACAAACACAGCTTCTTCTGTACATGCACAGTTTGGAGTCTGTAAACATGGATATTCATCAAAATAACACTGAGGCAATGGCGGTAGTGTTGTGTCACCTGGCAGAACTTCATGCAGAACAAGTAAGTCAGCTTTTGCTTTTATTCCCTCCACACCTTTTGTCTCTTCTGCCCTTTTGTTCCTGTAGGCATTGGCACCTTGATGAGGGTCATGATGTGGAGATGCCAGCGTTAGACTGGGTAAAACAGAAAGAAATCCCACAACATCAGCTTAAAGTCCAACAAGTTTATTTGTAGCAAACGCCGCAAGCTTTCGGAACAGGCTGTCCCTTCATCAGGTGGCTGAGAATTCTGATCACAAACAGGACACAGACACAAACTCAATTTACATGCATTACGATTAGAATGTGAGTCTTTACAGCTAATCAGTTCTTAAAGGTACAGACAATGTGAGTGGAGAGAGCGTTAAGCACAGGTTAAAGAGATGTGTACTGTTTCCAGATAGGAAAATTAGTGAGATTTTGCAAGTCCAGGCAAGTTGTGGGGGTTACAGATAGTGTGACATGAACCCAAGATCCCGGTTGAGGCCATTTTCACATGTGCGGAGCTTGGCTATCAGTTTCTGCTAATGACTCTGCGGTGTCATGTGTCATGAAGGCCGTCTTGGAGAACGCTTACCTGAAGATCAGAGGCTGAATGCCCATGACCGCTGAAGTATTCGCCAACAGGAAGAGAACAATCTTGCCTGGTGATTGTCGAGCAACGCTTAAAGTTGAAGTGCGATGTTGCTGCAATTGGAGATATTGCTGCACATCACTTACTTTAGTACTACTCTTTGCCTCAACAAGTACTACTACGTACCTATTTAATCTTAGTTTGCACAGAAATTAAAATATTCTTTGGCAGCACTCAATAACTAAAGTGATGCTCGACAATCACCAAGTAAGACTGTTTTCTTCCTGTTGGCGAATACTTCAGCAGTAATGGGCATTCAGCCTCTGATGTTCGGGTAAGTGTTCTCCAATGCGGCCTTCACAACACCACAGAGTTGTTAGCAGAAACCGTTAGCCAAGTTCTGCACACATGACAATAGTCTCAACAGGGATCTTGGGTTCATGTCACACTATATGTAACCCCCACAACTTGCCTGGACTTGCAAAATCTCACCAATTTTCCTGTCTGGAAACAGTACATATCTCTTTTACCGTGCTTAAAGCTCTCTCCACTCACATTGTCTGTACCTTTGAGAACTGATTAGCTGTAAAGATTCACATTCTAATCATAATGCATGTAAATTGAGTTTGTGTCTTTATGTCCTGTTTGTGATCAGAACTGTGATCAAAAGCCGAAAGCTTGCAAGTTTACTATCAAATAAATCGGTTGGATTTAAAATTGGTGTTGTCAGACCTCTTACTGTGATCAGAACTGTCAGCCACCTGACAAAGGGGCAGTCTGTTCTAAAAGCTTGCGGCGTTTGCTATATTTAAACTTGTTCGACTTTAAGCTGGTGTTGTCGGATTTCTTTCTATTATGATGAGGTACGGTTCTGTGGAGGGTTGATGTTTGATGATTCCTCACCCAAATAACCACTCTGTTAACTAGATATTTTACCACAAGGGACTTTATAATTGAGTCCAGACCTATCCAAACATGCAAATTTCAACTGAGTTCAGTGGATAGGAATTAGGAATCTGGGCCTTTTCCTCCTTTCCTAAGAGTCATAGAGGGCAATTCTTGTGCCACTGCTGCATCTCAGCCAAGATTGGCTTAGCTTGCATAAACCAAGGTTCAAATCTCATTTTTTTTCCTGCAGTTATTTAAGGCAGTCAAACCAGCAGAAGAACATTGTTGAACGGTCTTGTGATCTTCCTAATGTGATTCGAGTTTCTTAATTACAGTATAATTTTTTTTATTCTTTTCTGGGATATGGGCAAGATTGGCTGGCCAGCATTTATTACCTATCCCTAATTTTCTGAGGACAGTTGAGAGTCAGCCGCATTGTTGTGGCTCTGGAATTTCGTGTACAGCAGATTTCCAGCCGTAAAGGACAGATGGGTTTTTCCCACAGTTGGCAATGGTTTCATGATTAGCAGTAGATTTTTAATTCCATATTTTTATTCATTGAATTCCAATCCCACCATCTGCCATGGCATGATTTGAACCCGGGTATCCAGAATTTAATTTGAGTTTCTCAATTAATAGTCTAGCAATAATACCACTAAGAAATCGCCTCCCCAAACATGGTTGAAGTAGTAATTTTGTCATCACTGAGTTTTCTTAAGAGTGAGTTCCCTGAGAAGGGGGAAATATTGTTCTTTGTGCTTGTTTTTGGACATTGTGGGGCACTGATTTCTGGGCACATATCCCAATTTATATTGTTTCCCCCTCAAGTCTGTTAGTTTCTAAAATCAAGGGCCTAATGCGTGTTTCAAGCCACTGATGTAGAATTGGGCAAATGCTGAGTAGAGTGTTTTTCTGAGGCGGCCTAACCAGTGATGCAGGCTTGCGAGAAATAAATCTATGGCTGATTTCTCCTTCCCTCTACTGAAATACCAGTGTCCCATAAAAGTGATGCAGGTTACTGCAAAAAGAGAATCCAAAGAGTTTCTACAAATACATAAAGGGCAAAAGAGTAACAAGGGAGAGATAGGTCCTCTTAAGGATCAACAAGGTATCTATGTGCAGATCCACAAGAGATGGGTAAGATCCTAAATGAATATTTCTCATCAGTATTTACTATTGAGAAAAGCATGGATGTTAGGGAACTTGGGGAAATAAACAGTGGTGTCTTGAGAAGTGTACATATTACAGAGAAGGAAATGCTTGATGTCTTAAAAGCGATCAAGGTTGATAAATCTGCGGGATCTGATGAAGTGTATCCCAGGACGTTGTGGGAGGCAAGGAAGAAAATTGCAGGTCCCCTAGCAGAGATATTTGAATCATCCATTGTCACGGGTGAGATGCCTGAAGATTGGAGAGTAGCAAATGTTTAAAAAGGGCTGAAGGAAAAGCGTAGGAACTGCAGGGCAATGAGTCTCACATCAATGTTGGGGTAAGTTGTTGGATGATATTCTGAGAGTCAGGATCTACAGGCATTTACAGATGCAAGGACAGATTGAGGACAGTCAGCATGACTTTGTGAGTGGAAAATCATGTCTGTCAAATTTGATTGAAGTTTTGAAGGGGTAATCAAGAAGGTAGCTAAGGGCAATGCAATTGATGTTATCTACTTGGATTTTTGCAAGGCCTTTGACAAAGTACTTTATTGTAGGTTGTTGCATAAGGTTAAATCTCACAGGATCCAGAGTGAGGTATCTAAATGAATATAACATTGGCTTCTTGACAAGCCAGAGGGTGGATGTAGAAGATTGTTTTTCAAACTGGAGGCCTGTGACCAGCAGTGTGCCTCAAGGATCAGTGCTGGGTCCATTGTTATTTGTCATTTATATTAATGGTTTAGATGGGAATATAGGAGGAATGCTTAGTAAGTTTGCAGATGACACCAAGATTGGTGGCATAGTGGACAGCGAGAAAAGTCCAATTGCAGCAGGATCTTGATCAAATGGGCCAGTGAGCTGACAAATGGCAGATGGAATTTAATTTGTGAGGTGAGGTGAAGCATTTTGCTAAATTGAATCAAGGTTGGACTTATTCAGTTAATGGTAGGGCATTGGGGAAAGTTACAGAACAAAGAGATCTAGGGGTACGTGTTCATAACTCCTTGAAAGTGCAGTCACAAGCGGACAGAGAGGTGAAGAAGGTGTTTGGCATGCTTGGTTTCATCTGTCAGAATGTTGAATACAGAAATTGGAACGTCTTGTTGAAGTTGTATAAGACATTGGTACGGCCATACTTGGAATACTGTGTGCAGTTTTGGTCACCTTATTCTGGAAAGGACATTATTAAACTAGAAAGAGAGCAGAAAAGATTTACTAGGATGATACCGGACTTGATGATTTGAGTTATAAGGAGAGGGTGGATAGACTGGGATTTTTTTTCTCTGGCATGTAGGAAGCTGAGGGGTGACCTCTATAGAGATCTATGAAATAATGAGGGGCACAGATCAGCTAGATAGTCAATATCTTTTCCCAAAGTCAAATCTTTTCCCAAAACTAGAGGGCATAAGTTTAAGGTGAGAGGGGAGAGATACAAAAGTGCCTAGAGGGGTAATTTCTTCACACAGTTTCTGGTAAGTTTCTGGAACAAGCTGCTGGAAGTTTTTTTAAAAAGCATTTAGATAGTTACGTGGATAAGATGGGTATAGAGAGATTTGGGCTAAATGCAGGCAGTTGAGATTATCTTAAGGGTTTAAAAAAAAGGGCAGCATGGACAAGTTGGGTCGAAGGACCTCTTTCCATGCTGTAAACTTCTATAATTCTATGAAACTGGAATCTGAAACAGAAAATGCTGGAAAATCTCAGCAAGTTTGACAGCATCTGTGAAGAGAGAGCAAAGCAATGTTTCAAATTTGAATGACACTTTGTCAGATGGTCTTGAACCTGTCTCATCACTCGAGGCTACCTTTGTTACACGTTTTCAGAGCAGCTGAAATAACACAAGTCTATTATCTAGAAAGTCTTTCAATTTGAAAAATGATAACTTAAATTCTGCATTTCACAATATTATTTACAAACTTTATCATTTAAAATTATTAAAATAATTTTTGTTTTGATTTGGGTGAGTTTCATGAGAATTATGAGGGTTATTTGGCCAAGAGCAATTATGAACTTGAACCATGAGAGGGAGCTGATGAAACTTTGATAGAGATGGCTGTAATTGAATGCTGTTAAGATTTCTTCCCATGCTGTTAATTCTTTCACACTTCTCACACTGAGAATCCCTTCCAAACCAACTGCAGTGTACTAAGGAAAATCTGTATTAGTTGTATGATCTTTGTATTTATAAGAAACATTCATCATGATTAAACCCCACTTTGTGGTGAAAGAGAGCTCTGAAAATAATTTTTGTCAAAATATCAGCGTTGGCCTCCACTAAATATAAAACAACAGAAATTTAATTTGCTTTATTTTTTCAAATTGATTCACATATGCTATCAAAATTGAATGTTAACTGCGTGCTTGATTGTGATTAATACAAATTGTGTATTTTTGGACTTGTAGGGCTATTACTCAGCTGCTTCGGAAATCCTAAAGCATTTAAAAGATCGGTTTCCTCCCCACAGCCAGCATGCAAAAGTACGTTGATAATTGTGCTCACAGTAATTGTTTGATGCAGAAGATGTCATTTTTTTGAGACCATATATTTTGAAGTGATTATCATTTAATAGATGGTGTAACCGTTCTTCAAAACAGGTATTCAATATTATTACTGCTCTGGATTGATACATGTCTAGAAGTGTTTACTTTGTTTTCTTCTTACTGGGCTATTGGGATGAAAGAGTTAATACCTCAACAGCAATTTTTACTTTGAATAAATTAGGAGAGTTGCAGGTATAGGACATTTGTTCTTAAACTGCCAATGGATGGATTGGCATGAAAATTGCACTTTCTATAAAATCTGGAGACAGATGACCTCTATGAGAATTAATCATTTGGTTTGAAAAAAAGCCCCTGTATCTGTTTCAACCATTGCTGCTGTGGAAGTAGACCATGAACTGGAGAACCAATTGGCTTCACCAGTTTGATGGAATATAGGTTTGGGACCATAGTCTGTTACTTCGCCAAGTTCCTTGCCTAAGGTGAAAGAAAAGCAGAGGCCATAAACATTTGAGGATAGCGGGAGGCTGAAGGTAGAGTCATAACCATTGAACCAGATTCTGTCCATGCTTCAAACACATGCCTATGCTCCGAGCATGGATTTATGACCTATTTATTTTAATTGTTTTACTGATTTTTTTTCCCAGTGTGATTATTTGAATTTCAAAGAGCAAACTATTGCAACCTAGTTTAGCTCTTCGTTATAAATTATCCGTTTCAGTTCCTTGAGTGAGTTTGTGAAACTCTTTTGCTAAATGATGATTACCAGGAAATGCTGAAAATTCAATTCTTATTATTTTGTCAGAGATTGTGCATTGAGTTTTACAAATATTGGTCCACTACAATTTTATGCTATGTTTTTTCTACAATGATCTAGCTTGAAAAAAAGCTTTTGAAATGCTAAGGAAAATAAGATTGTAGCCCACACAGTTTTGGTGATATTGCTGGAGCGATAGAATAATTATTGGCTCTTACCACAATATTCCATTCACATTATATATTTAAATTCAGTGGGGATATGGGTCCTGTAATAGGGAGTATCTTTTAATTATGAACACAAATACTAAGAGAGACCTAAATAGTAATATACACTACAGGAAATTTCACTGTAGCTTATTGAGTATGTACTATGAATTAATATAAATTGACTCAAGATTTTAATACCAATGTTCATTTACAGCTTTGTATAGTTCTTGGTTATAATCAAGTTTTTCTGTATCTAAAAGCTCTGGATGCTGTTTGACCAAAATATACAGTTTAATCGAGCAATGACTGATGGGAAATATCATATAGCTGACTCCTTAGTTCCTGGAATAGCAGCACTTAATGGGCCAGAAGGATTGTATAGGTAAGTGCAAGGAATATTTTTCAGCAGAAATGTTTTCTACACTTAAAGGATAATATAAGTTCGGAATTCTCTTCTGCTAACAGCAGTTAATATTAGATCGATTATTAATTTTAAATCTCAGATTGACAGATATTTGTTCACCAAAGATATTTAGAGATGTTGGGTGAAAGCAGGTGTTGAGTTTGGTCACAGATCAGCACAATCTCATTTAATGGTGAAAGAAGCTTGGCTTACTCTTCCTGGAATGTAGGTGGCCCAGCCTTTTGTCAAATAATAAATAAGTTGCATAACTTAATGGTTTTTGAAAACTGAATTTAAAAAGCTTGAATTTCTGTGAATTGAATATCTGGCAAACCTTCAAGTTTTGCTGATTTGATTTCTTTTCTTGAATTATGAAAACAACATTGCCTCGTGTCTCCTGCCAACAAAATATGGCCATTTGCACATAGACACTGGTTCACACATGGGTTTCGTAGGCAGGAAATGTAAGTAGGTCTTAATAACTTAAGCTTTAAAATATTTATAACCTCTGATTACATTTCCATTAATATTTCCACAACAACGTTCAAACAGTACGGGCACCAAATAATAGCTGCGCTCTTAGCACAACCAGAGCAGTTTCCCCTCCTAGTATTTTAGTTATATTGAATAATTCACAAAAGAGACAAGAAAAATATTGCAGATGCTGCAACTTGGAAACAGGATATATTTAATGCAAGATGATGCCCAGTTGTCTTCAAGATTTTCCATTTGTTAATTTGCTGCTTTAAATTATCCATTTATGTACTAAAATGTTGAAAAGCTTTTTTTCTCATAGACTGAAATTCATTTAGTGTCAGTGAAATCCTTTGCTGTTGCCAATCTGATATAATGTGCCCATGGCTGCGTGAAACAATAAATGTAGCAGAGAAACAGTGGAACTATGCATACACAGCATTGGCAACAAGTGCAGTTTGAAATAGCCTGTTCTTTTTGTGCTATCTTTTTTTAAGTAAAATGGTTTTCTTTAATAAAATTTAGAAAAGGTTATAGCTAGTTATTGAAAAGATTGTTTCCAGTGGGCTTTCTAAGCTCTGTTTTTATCTGTGTACTGAAGAGGATGTTGCAATGATAGGCATCACTGGAGAAACACCTGCTCCATAGGTTTTTAATTCACTTACTGGATGTGGGTGTCACCAACTAGGCCAGCATTTATTGCCCATTCTTATAGTTGCCCTTGAAAAGGTGGTGATGAACTGCTTTCTTGAACAACTGCAGTTTCTAAGGTGTAGTACACCCTTATGCTGTTAGAGTGGGAGTTCCAGGATTTTGACTAGGCAAATCAGGATGACTGGTCTAGTGACTTGGAGGGAAACTTCCAGGCAGTGGGTGTTACCAGGTATCTGCTGTTCTTATCTTTCTAGATTAGTAGCAATCGTAGATTTGGAAAGTGTTTTCTAAGCAGCCTTGCTGAGTTGCTGCAGTGCACGTTATAGGTAGTATACATTGCTGCAAATTTGTCAATGTTGGAGGGAATAAATGTTTGTAGAAGTGGAAGAGATATCAATCAAGCAGGCTCTTTTCTGACTGGTTTTTTAGTTTCTTGCATGTTGGAGCTGTATTCATCCAGGCAAGTGGAACATATTCCATCACAATCTTGACTTGTGCCTTGTAGATGCTTTGGGGATAATTTAAAGCAGCTAACCAGGCAGTGTGGTGACACAGTGGTTAACACTGCTGCCTTACAGCACCAGAGGTCTAGGTTCAATTCCCGCTTTGGGTCACTCTGTGTGCAGTTTGCACATTCTCCCCATGTCTGCATGAGTTTCTTCTGGGTGTTCTGGTTTCCTCCCAATTAGGTGCGTTGGCCATGCTAAACTGCCCCTTAGTGTCCCAGGATGTGTAGGTTAGAGGGATTAGTGGGACAAAATTGTGAGGTTCCAGGGATAAGCCCGGGTGGGATTGTTGTCAATGCAGTTTCAATGGGCTGAATGGCCTCTTTCTGCATTGTAGGGATTCTATTGATTCTAAGAGTCAGCTGAGTTACTCACCGCACATTTCCTACCCTTTGCTCTCTTCTTGTAGCCACAGTATTCACATGGCTAATCCAGTTCAGTTTCTGGTCAAGCTAATGGCCTGAACTTGCACAAAGTGGCAATCAGAGTTACTTGCATGGAAATCCACCTGCTCCTTTCTCATGTTTCTGATTCAGGCCAGTCCAGAGTTTGTAGGACAGTGCACTGCTGAGACTTTCAATCAAGGGGTAGAGAGTTGGAGATAAGGAAGCCTCTATTTTATAAAACCAGTCGACATAAAGCAGCTACATTTGAAGGCCCAGCCACTTTTGGCAGATGAGATGATAAGTTGTAAGGGGGTAGCCAATGGGGGCATTGGCTGGGGGTTTGGGAACGTGTCCCAAGCTTAGGGGAGGTTATGGAGGGGTTGGGGGGTACATTGGGGGAGGGGAGATCAATATCGCAATTACCCAGAAGTTGGATTTTTCTAATTTTTCTTGGGCAAGTATAACTATAAGGCAGTTGGAACCATCCACAATCAATAATTTAATATGTACTTTTGGATGATTCCAGTTGCAGGGCAATTGCCTCATAGAAGTTTGAACTTCTTGGGCAAACGCTGGGCAGTCCTTACCCGGGGATTTGCTGGAGTGGATCCCAAGCATCTTTTTGGGACGCCCCAGTCACGACACTTAGAAGCTTGTAAGTTATCAGCCATTAAATTCCATCCTGTGAGGTTGAAGTGCCTGACGCTTTTTGTATCACTGTAATGCTAACATAAATTACTGCTGGATCCTGGCACAGTCCTGAATGCAGGTCAACTGTTTTAATTTATAAATATGTCCTTTCCATACAATTGCTGTCGCCACTACTATATTTCCAGTTCTCATTCCTTTTCAGACCAATATGACCCAGAAGTCAAAACTCCCTCCCCTTTCCCTCCCTAAAGCTACTGCATTTCTACTCAATAGACCTACCCTTTAAGGCCTCCCTAATTTGCTGCGATCCCAGCTTGGGTGTGTGATGTTCATAATTTCAAAGCGTGTATCAACTGGATTATTTGTCAAAATATAAACATGAGTTTTCTAACTTGAATTCCAAATAATTTAAAAAAAAAAGACAAGTAAATCATCTATACAACAGATTAGGTAAAAGCTTACATTCTGTTATTCAACTGAATTTTAGTTCTGAGAGACCATGAGTGGTGGTCAGACAAATGAAAAGGGCACCACTCCATTTTAGCTTTAATTTTCTAAAATTCAAGAAGTATTATTCTTTGTAAACATGCTTATAATATGCTATTACTTTCAAATTCTATTTTTTCTGACTGGCAAACAATTTACAGAAAATATGGGCAACCGACGAGTAAATGAGTACTGCTGTTAGTGTGAATGTTGCGTTGATAATCACAGTATAACTGATGCAAGTGTCTCCTGTTTATGAAGTTTGTTCTATTTCTAGTTCTTTGTATCTACTTGTCCTAAAATAAATTAAATTTAATTTTAATCTGATTACATTTAAATTTCTGAAGAGGGAAAAAGTGAAAAATTTGTTTCAGAATATATTTTTTAAAATACCATCTTTCATGTAGATTAAAAATATATGTATATAATTTACAATCTAACCTGTAAAGAAAATTGTAACTTGCACATAACATTGTCCAATCCCGTGAGAGAATCCTCTAATTTTCATTCTGAAAGGTTGAGATTTTAAACTGATTTTATTTGATACTTCAGCTGGCACATATTGTGCCTGGCCAACGCACATCTGTTTCAGCCCACCTAGATGCTTGTCATCTTCTTCTATATCCTGAGATTAAGAAACGAGATAAAATTGAGTATAAAAGTAAATGAGCATGTAATAATTAATAATCAAGATCATTAATTTACTGGATATGTGTGGAATTTAAACTCCAAAAAACTGGTTAAAAATCCTACAATGATTTACAATAAAATTTTGATGCATTCATACGTCCTAAATCTGTATTACAGTTAAATGCATTGTTAGTTACATGATATTAAACATACTTATGCTTGGAGAAAATTCTCCAACTCATTGTGGCACCATAGGAAATATGTTAATTAAAAAGCACTATATTCTCATTGAAAATTTGATGAATCAGGTTTTGTAGGGCACTATATTGTTGCATTCACTTGTTCCTCTTGTGTTTCTCAAAGGAAAGCACTTGTATTGAAAGCACAGAACCAGATCATAGAATCCTACAGACTTCTACAAAAATTGTTGGTCCATTGTCAGAAAAAAAAGTCTACAGAAATGTTGATAAAGTAAGTCAAAAAAGAATACACGTGACTGATACTAAATTATGTTAAACAATCAGATATAATGTTTCATGAGTAGACTGGAATCCGGCATTGGTTATAGTTAAAAATCCTGACCTTGAATGGCATGTTATAGTCATACACACCATGATTTTGAAAATGAAAAACAATTAAAGGCATGAATGATTAGCAAGCTGGGGCCAATGGGTGGCATCAGCATTTACAGGTTGGCTGAGCTGCTGAGCTAAAGATGAAGACAGCAGGACGTAAGTCCAGGTAAGTTTTCTTGATTATTAAAACAGCTCCATGTCATTGTGGGCTATCTGCATTGCCAGCATTAATCCCAATCTATGCAATAACTGTTCCTTAATAGATTCCTTAATTAAATTAATTTGCTAACTTAATCTGACATCTTTGAAAATGGCTCAAGGTTGGGATCTTGGTGGGAAATCAGCACAATGACTAGTGATGTCAAATTGTGGGCTGTGTTCCTTTAATCCTGATGCTGAACTTGAATAAAAATCTGGCTCCAAATTTCACTACAGAGCAGGTTTGAATTACATTTCATCGAGATAAAATAGTGTGTTTTTTTTAGTTCAAAAAGAATTGTATGTGTCTATGATAAAAATTCATGACTGCAACTAAAGCTTTTTAAATTGTCATTGTCAGATACACAATTTGTAAGGAATAGCTTGTTTGGTGATAGACTTGAAGTTTTGTTTTGTGCTTTTTAAAAAAGTATTATTATAATTGCAGATTATAACACTTGAATACAAAACAACTTTGAAGTCTAAAAATTAGACTTTTCAACTAATAAATTTAACGCAAAATTCTAACATTCAAATCAAATTGACTATTAGAACAAAAAAATATATAAAATAGCAATTCTAATATATAATTAAAGAAGGGTGGACAATAAACTAATCTAACCTAAAAGAAACTGAATACTGAAATCGGGTAAACTAGCTACAGATATCAAAATTAAGCTTTCTGAAATGAAGTGCAGCCATCGAGAACATCATTGTGCCGCTATTCTAAATAAGCAAACAATTTTTCTATTTTCTATATTTCCATAGATGTAGCTGTTGGGACTAAAGGGATATGGAGGGAAGGCAGGGGGATCAGGATATTGAATTCGATAATCAGCCATTATCAAAATGAATGCAGAGCAGGCTCATAGGTCTGAATGGCCTACTCCTGCTTCCAGTTTCTTTGTTTCTATCTTATCATCCTTTATTAAGGAAAGCCAGCAGAGATTTTGTACAGGTAAATGGTGTTCAATAAATAAGTTTTTTGAGGTAACATTGTTTATTAATGAGAATTAATGATGTGTATATGTGTATACTTCCAAAACATGACTGAACAAGTGAAATGGAAGCCCATGGGATAAAGGGACAATAGTGACATAAATATAAACATTAGTTTTAACACATCTATGGAGAATGATAGGTCTGGCCCAAAAGTTAAAATTTTAAATTGGAATAAGGTCAATTTTGATGTATTAGACAGGACCTTTCAAAAGTTGATTGGGGAGTCTGTTGGCAGGCACATGGACATCTGGTAAATGGGAGGCTTTCAAAAGTGTGTTAACTAGGGTTCAAGGTAAGCGCATTCTTTTTAGAGTGAAGGGCAAGGCTAGTAGAAGGAGGGAACCCTGGATGACTCAGAATATAGAGGCTCTAGCCAAAAAGGAGAAGGAGTCATACAATATGCATAGGCAGCTAAGTATATAGAGGTTGTTGGAGTAAAGTCAAAAAAGAAATTAGGAGGGCAAAAAGGGGACATGAGATTGTTTTGGCAAATAAGGCAAAGGAGAATCCAAAGAGCTTCTACGGGTACACAAAGGGAAAAGAGTAACAACAATGAGAAAGTAAGGGCCTCTTAAGAATCAACAAGGTCACCTAAGTGCCAATCCATAAAAGATGGGTAAAATCCTAAATGAATATATCTCAGTGACATTTACTGCTGAGAAAGATATGGGTGTTAAGGAACTTGGGGAAATAAATCGTGATGTCTTGAGTGTAATATTATAGAGAAGGAAGTGCTGGAAGTCATAAAGAGCATTAAAGTAGATAAGTCCCTGGGATCCAATGAAATGCAAGAGGCTGGGGAGGAAATTGCAGATCCCCTACCAGAGATATTTGAATCATTGACAGCCACAGATGAGGTGCCTGAAAATTGAGGGTAGGAAATGTTGTGCCTTTGTTTTAGAAGGGCTGCAGAAAAAAAGTCTGGGAATTACAGACCTGTGAGTCTAACATTTGTAATGAATAGGTTGTTAGAAGATATTCTGAGAAACAGGATCTACAGGCATTTAGAGAAACAAGGACTGATTAGGGATAGTCGCATGACTGAGTAGAAAATCATGTCTCACCAATCTGAGTTTTTTGAAGGGTTACCAAGAAGGTAGGTGAGGGCAGTGCTGTCAATGTTATCTACGTGGACTTTAGCAAGGCCTTTGACAAAGTACCAAAGGTAGATTTTTGCATAAGGCTAAATCTCACAGGATCCAGGATAAGATAGCCAGTTGGATACAATATTGGCTTGACAACAGAAGGCAAAGACTGGTTTTAGAGGGTTGTTTTTCAAACTGGAGGTCTGTGACCAGCTGCATGCCTCAGGGATCGGTGCTGGGTCTACTGTTATTTGTTATTTATGTTAATAATTTGGATAAGAATCTTTGGGGCATGGTTAGTAAGTTTGCAGATGCATAAAAAAATTACTAGGATGCTTTCGGGACTCGATGGTGTGAGTTGTAACGAGAGACTGGATAGTCTGGGAATACTGCGTCCAGTTCTGGTTGCCCTACTACCGGAAGGATGTGGAGAGTCTGGAGAGAGTGCAGAGGAGGTTTACCAGGATGCTGCCTGGTATGGAAGGTCTGAGTTATGAGGAGAGGTTAGGCAAATTGGGACTTTTCCTTAGAAAGACGTAGACTTAGAAGAGGAGATCTAATAGAGGTGTACGAGATTATGAGGGGTATTGATAGAGTAAACAGGGTTAAGCTTTTTCCTAGGATGGACTCAAATAGCACGAGGGGTCATGTGCTTAGGGTGAGCGGGGTAAGGTACAATTTGGATGCTAGAGGGAGTTTTTTCACACAGAGGCTGGTGGGGGTATGGAATGTGCTGCCAAGTAAAGTGGTGGAGGCAGGTACTCTGGAGTTATTTAAGAAATACTTAGATGGGCACATGAACAGAATGGGAATGGAGGGGTATAGAAAACTGATTTAAAATAGGGATCATGAGCCTTGGGAGTCCCTGGGAAGTGTGTAAATAGATGATGATATTGATGTACTTGTTTTTATCTTACAGGTGCTTTGGTCCACCTTGTTGTCTAACGAGGGGCGTACACGCGATGGGTCGTGAGAGGGCTGCTCTTGGATTTTTTTTTCAAGAGTATCCTAGTGCTTCACGTCGTTAGTGTACGCTTGACCTGGACCATTTGATGGGCAACACGACAGCTCAGTGACTATCGCTGTGCTGTGCAGATACATGGATTTGGGCCTGTGTCTGTGGGAGTTTGCGCATTCTCCCCGTGCTTGCGTGGGTTTTCTCCGGGTGCTCCGGTTTCCTCCCACATCCCAAAGATGTGCTCTTAGGCTAATTGGCAAAACAAATTCTCCCTAAATTGTCTCAAATTTGGTTTTTAATCCATAGATCTATAAACATAGACAGGGATCGCGGGTAGAGGTGGGAACATTGGGGTGGTGGCGCGGGCTCGTTGGGCCGAAGGGCATGTTTCCCGTGCTGTTTTGTTCTTTGTTTTATGCCTGGATTGTAGGAAGTTTGTGGGTGATCTTAGATCTATAAAATAATAAGGGGCATTGATAAGGTAGATAGTCAACATCTTTTCCCAAAGGTCTAAAACTAGAGGGCGCAGGTTTAAGTGAAAGGGAGAAAAATGTAAGGATCCAGAGGGGCAATATTTTTTCACTGAGGGCGGTGAATGTCTGGGACAGGCTGCCAGAGGCCAGTAGAGGTGGGTACAATTTTGCTTTTTAGAAAGCATTTAGACAGTTACATGGCTAAGATGAGTATAGGGGAATATGAGCCAAATGTGGGCAATTGGGATTAATTTAGTGGTTAAAAACTGGGCAGCATGGACAAATTGGGCCATGCCATAAATCTCTATGACTCTATATGAAGTTGACTGACTAACAGGAAGTAGTGATGAATGGTAGTTTTTTTTTGGACCGGTAGAAAATATATTGAGATTTTCTAGGACCACTGCTTTTCTTGGCTGTACAAAGCACTATTTTGAAATTTGCAGATGTTAACAAAGCTTGGAAATATTATGAACCGTAAGGAGGATACTGATAGACTTGAAAAGGATCTAGACAGGCTGGTAGAATGGGGGGAATATGTGGCAGATGAAATTTAATGTGGAGAAATGTGAAATGATACATTTTGATACAAAAAATGAGGCAAGCCAATATAAGGTAAAAGGCACAATTCTTTAGGAAGTACAGAAATAGATAGACTGGGAGTCAGTGTGCACAGTTCATTGGAGATGGCAGGGTGGATTCAGAAAATGGTTTAAATTCTTGACTTCATAAAGATATAGAGAGTATAAAAGCAACAAAATTATGATGAACCTTTTATGTAACTGGTTGGGGCTCAATCTTGAGTACTGGAGATAATGATTTAGTTGATATGGAGAAAAATATTCTTGCACAATGAGTAGTTAGAATCTGGAATACACTGCTTTAAAACATAGAACACTACAGCACAAACAGGCCCTTCGGCCCACAAGTTGCGCCGATCATATCAGTGCCTACCAGGCCATAGAACTATCTGTAACAAGTGAATGGTGGTGGTAGATTCAACTGTAGCTTTCAAAAGTGAATTGGATAAAAAACAGAAGATTTGAGAAAAGTTGTAGGGTTATGAGGTAAAAACAAGACAGTGGAACTAGCAGAACAAAACCTCCAGAGAACTGGTACAGTCCAACAGGAGAAATGGTTAAAGCACAGAAAAAGGCCATTCTATGATACTTTGTGTGTTATTAGAACTAACCTTCGCTCAGCCTCCTCACCTGACTTTCACACAAAAGCACTTCTGACAGAGTACAGAAGCAGGAACTCTGCTCGTCTTTTGCCTTCCTAACTTAAAGCACTGAAAGCAGTTGAGGCACTTAAACTGCTTTTCTAAAAAGTGTCAAGTTTAGCACAAGCCAGGCATTATACTTCAAACAGTCTTCATCTGTATGGTTTGGCTTCTCATGGTATTAAACATTTGAGAGCTGTTACAATTTACAATTAGTGTAAATAAAATTGATTAGGATTTTGTTATAGATATCTCTGATATTGGAATTTAATCTAGATAAATGTGAAATGATGCATTTTGGTAGAACTAATGTAGGCAGGGAGTTATATAATAAATGACAGAACCATCAAGAGTATAGAAACACAGAGGGACTTAGGTGTGCAAGTCCACAAATCCTTGAAGGTGGCAGCACAGGTGGAGAAGGTGGTAAAGAAGGCATATGGCATGCTTGCCTTTGTAGGACGGGGTATAGAGTATAAAAACTGGAGTCTGATATTGCAGCTGTATAGAACGTTGGTTAGGCCATATTTGGAGTACTGCATCTAGTTCTGGTCGCGACACTACCAGAAGGATGTAGAGGCTTTGGAGATGGTGCAGAGGAGATTTACCAGGGTGTTACCAGGGTCTTGGCTATGAGGAGAGATTGGGTAAACTGGGGTTGTTCTCCCTGTAAAGGCAGAGAATGAAGGGAGACCTAGTTTAGGTGTACAAAATTATGAAGGATGTAGATAGGGTGAACAGTGGGAAGCTTTTTCCCAGGTCAGAGATGACGATCGTGAGGGGTCATAGGCTCAAGGTGAGAGGAGCAAGGTTTAATTCAGATATCAAAAGGAGATTTTTACACGGAGGATGGTGGAGGCCTGGAATGCACTGCCAAGGAAGGTGGTGGAGGCAGACATGTTGGAATCATTTAAGACTTACCTGAATGGTCACATGAGCAGACTGGGAATGGAGGGATACAAATAAATGGTCTAGTTGGACCAATGAGCGGCACAGGCTTGGAGGGCTGTACTGTTTTTTGTTCTTTGAATATCACAGATAATTCTAATTGAGGATGTCCATTTGTCCCATTTTAGTTCTTCCCTTCAGAAAATCTCAACATATCCCTCTTTCCCCATTGCAGGATTAAATTTGTTTCCTAAATGATTCTAAGTGACTACTCTACCTATCGATCCATTCCATGTGCTGATTAGTCTTTGTGTCAAAAGAAATTTCTTGACGTCTGTTGGACAGCTTTCTTATTCAAAATCATTTAGTTCCTTTAAACACTTGAACATATGCACATCCAGTTATAGTAACGAAGGATTAAATCTTTATTGAGACGTCATACCTCATAATTCAGTATGTGTGCTCAGATCATTGTTTATGTCATACCTCACAATCCAACATTCACACTACACAATTCCAGCATGAGTACAGCATACATCACTCACATTTCCTGAACTAATTCAACTTTTGATCTCTTCATTTCCATCCATGTTACCAGTAAATCATGTTACATCAAAGATTCTTCCAAGTGACATCAAAATAACATAAATGCAACCAGCAGGCACTTGAAGTCTTCTCAGTCTCTTCTAATAATTTTATTATTGTGACATTGTTCTCAAAAATATTCTGATCATTTTATTACTATAAATACAAGTGACCTGATTCCTGATCTGATAAGCATGGATCATCCTTCCAGTCTGTGATAATACATTTGTCTTAAACCTGTGCTCAGCAGAAAGCTGTTTAACTCATCCTGTGCTGGTCCCACTGACAGTCCAGAACATTGAAGTTTTTGGATAGTGCAACTTTTCATTCCTATAAAATCAATTTCAAATTTATTCCACAACTTTTTCATATTTATGATTACAACCTAGTCTGATGATAATATATGGAATCAGAATCAGTAAGCATTTGTCATATGGGATGAGTAAAACATGTCAATGAAACAGACAAATGATTTATCATGTTTTCTAACTCAATATCACAGTAATATGTACTCCGTCATGCTGTTGAAAGAGGCAAGTGTCAGGTTCTTGTATTAACCAAATCAGAGAATCCCTACAGTGCAGAAGCAGGTCATTTGGCCCATCAAGTCTGCACTGACAACAATCCCACCCAGGCCCTATCCCCATATTTTTACCCAGTTAATTCCTCTAACCTACACACGCCAAATGTCACAATTTGGTGATATTCATATGTATTGTAAATCAGGTGCTTTATATGGATTTTGACGTGAAATAAAGAGGTTGCAGTTTAGATGTAAAGCCACACCCAACTTGCAGCATCATTTTCAGAACTCTGACAGCTTGCTGCTAGTCACTCAGCTGAGATCTATCTGGAAAAGAAGAAAAACTTGAAATTATATTTTCCTTAATCAAAAATATATTTTTAAAAAATCAAAGTGACATTATAGGAAAGCCTTGAGTTACTGGTTGATGAGTATTGTGGCTTTGATTCCCTTTAGAAATTTAAACTTATAACGTAACTGGTTAAACTCCATAACATAACTACAGATGATTGTTCAAAATGTTTCTAAACCTGAGACCTAATTAATTAAATAAATCAAAATAAAGATGACACGGGAGGTGCTGTTTTGCAGTTGTAATATATGGGAACTGGCAGACACTTGTGTGTCAGTAAGTCTCTGCTGCTTGAGGAATCTCACCTCAAAGTTGATAAATTGGAGTCAGTTTTGGACACTATGATTCATCAGGGAGGGGGAGGTCACCTGGCACTTTGTTCTAGGAGATGGTCACACCTCTTCAACTAGGCTATGACTGTAACAGATATGGGGGTCCAGATTGTAGAAACAGAAGAGCCTCAGACCTTGAATTTATCCAACAGGTTCAATGTTCTTGCAACCTGTATGGATGAGATAATGGATTGCAGGGAGGATGAGCAAACTGACCACATCATTGGTGCAGGGATCCATTGTAGTGAGGGAATAAAAAGAAATGTAGTTGTAGTAGGGAACAGCATAGTAAGGAAGATAGCTACTGTTCTCTATAGCCAAGAGCATGAAGACTGTGTTCCCTGTCTGGTGCTACTTGGAGTGTGAGGGAAAGGATCTAATTGTCATGGCCCATGTGAATACCTACAACATAGGTAGGATTAAGAAATATGTTTAGTTGATGAGCTATATTAAAAAAGCAGAACACAAGGGTAATAATCTTTAGTGTATTATTTTAACCAAATGTAAATTGACATAAATTAAGTAAACTCTTGAGTTGAATGATAAAGTAATTATAATTTTTTTTAGAATTCTTATTTTGGAAGCTGAGCTTTTCTGGCGTTCTTCATGTCATGCTGTGGCAGTTCCTTTACTTCTAAAAGCATTGGCTCTGAGCCGTGAATATCACTTAGAGTATCTAACTTCGGAAGCCATCCTACATTTGGCATTTTCACAGGTGAGCTGAGCTGTCCTACAAATGTTCCAGTGTGCCAATTGTAAAACTTATATGTACTCTAGTATCAGATGAGTATGTCCATCTTCGGCCTTTATTTGGAAGAGCCATACTTCTATACTTAATTTACATAAAACCAATAGTTATTTCGTGAGCTTATCCATCAAAGGTGCTGCTTTTAACATCCAAAATGTACCACTACTCATTTACTGATGTATATTCAACAGAAAAGAATGAAGAAAAATCTTTTCTGGATAACAGTAATGTGACTGATCATTTTAATGAAAGCATACTTTTTAACTTCATCCCTTGTTTTACACAAAATACATGGTTTTATTAAGTGGAATTTTGTAATGTACAGCACTGTTGCTGTCCTATTTCAACGTTTATCTTTCTGATCAACATTTTGAAGACCATTTAATTTAAAATCCAATATTATGGTTTTTGATTCTGATAACTATATACACAGAATCTTTACAGTGCAGAAAAAGGCTATTTAGCCCACTGCACTGGCTCTCTGCCAGTGCAGTGTTTTGAATCTGTGCTCTCTGGTTCTTGCTCCTCTTAAGTGGGAATAGTTTCTCACTATCAAACCTATCCATACTCCTCAGGATCTTGAATATCTCCATCAAGTTTCCTCTCAGCTGCCTTTTCTCCAAGACAAACAGTCCCAATTTCTCCCTAAACAACTGGCAAAAGGTGATGTGAGGAAAAGTTCTGTCACCAAGAGTGTGACCAGAAGCATCTTCGATTGAGGTAGAAAGAAAGGGGATTTGATTGTTATCCGAAAAGAAAAAAAAACGTACAAGGTTACAGGCATAAGGCACAGGAGTAAGACTAGGCAGACAGCCAGTGCAGACTCAGTGGGCTAAATGGCCGCCTTCTGCACTGTAAAGATTCTGTGTATATAGTTATCAGAATCAAAAACCATAATATTGGATTTTAAATTAAATGGTCTTCAAAACGTTGATCAGAAAGATAAACGTTGAAATAGGACAGCAACAGTGCTGTACATTACAAAATTCCATTTAATAAAACCATGTATTTTGTGTAAAACAAGAACATAGAACATTACAGCACAGAAGAAATGAAGTTAAAAAGTATGCTTTCATTAAAATGATCAATCACATTACTGTTATCCAGAAGAGATTTTTCTCCATTCTTTTCTGTTGAATATACATCAGTAAATAAGTAGTGGTACATTTTGGATGTTAAAAGAAGTACCTTTGATGGATAAGCTCACGAAATAACTATTGGTTTTATGTAAATGAAGTATAGAAGTCAAGATGTAAAAGGTAAATCTATAGAAAATCTAAGCAGACCACTGTTTTTCCATCATTTTGGTTAAAATTCTTTATCCTTGGGATCATTCTTGTGAATCTCCTCTGTACTTTCTCCATTGTCTTCATATACTTTCTCAATTATGGCGCCCAGAACCAGATTCAGTAGTCCAGATGAAACCTAACCAGTTGTTATCCAAGTTTAATATGATCTCCTTACTTTTGAGCTCCATGCCCCTATTAATAAAGCCTAAGATGCTATATGCTTTGTTAACTACTTTTTCACTATACCCTGCCATCATCAATGACTTACATACATAAATATCGAGGTCCCTATGTTCCTGCAACTCCTTTGGAGTTGTTTATTTTAGATGGCCTCTCCACATCAACTCTGTCAAAATGATTTGCCTCTCACTTCTCTGCATTGAATTTCATGTGCTACGTGAATACCCAATGCACCTACGTTTTTATATCCTTTTGAAGTTCAAGACTATTCTATCATAGGTAACAATGTTTCCAATCTTCATGTCATCTGCAAATTTTGAAATCACAGTCTAGGTCATTAATATCTATTGAGAAGAGCAAGGATTTCAACACTGACCTTTGGGGAACTCCACTACAAATCCTCCTCCAATCTGAAAAACAACCATTCATCATCACTACTCTGTTTCATGTCACTCAGTCAATTTTCTATCCAAATGCTCACTTTCCCTTTTATTCCATCAGCTAGAATTTTGCACACATACCTGTTGTATGGTACTGTATCAAATGCCTTTTGGTAATCCATATATGTATACATCAACAGTGTTGCCCTTATCAACCTTCTTTGATACTTTCTCAAAAACTCCAGCAAGTTAGTAATATTAATATAATATATTTTTCTATTTAAAATTGCTGATTGAACAGGTCCATCAGAATTGTTGTAATGATGTTTGAAGTAAACATGAAGTAAAATAAATAATTTGATGTTTAATGTGCTTTTAAATTATATTTTCTTTTACAGAAGCAGATTACTGATACCCTTAACATTCTTGTTTTCATTGCTTTGATGGTTTTTGCTTTTTTTCCCCTCATGATTTCTCTTTCAAGACTATATTTCTAAATGGGAGTATCTGAAAGCAATGTTTTACTGATTTTCATCTTCCTAAACAGATTTAAGTTTAAACCAAAATTAAATCATGATCCAAGCAACCATTATGGCAGCAATTTCTGATCAATCTCCTTGTTGAACTAGAACAATATAATAATTAATATTCCCATGATGCTGTACATAGAGTCATGGGCAAGTGTAATCAGGAGTTGAATGCAAGGTTCAAAGAGGGAAAAATAGGAGAAATTCATTTTAATATTCTCTTCCCCAGTCGGAACACAGAGCAGAAGCAATGAAACAGCATCATCTTTTGGTTGCAGTACAAGAAGATAAAGGGCAGATTATAACCAGTAAATAGATGTCCTAGTGAATACACACGAAGAAAATCATGATAGAAAGAATGTTTTGGCCATAGATAAAAAATAGGAAATAGAAAGCATAGGAAGCAAATTTCTATAGGCATTGGAAACTGAAAATCTGTCACTTGCTTTAGGTAATGGTAGGAAAACCTCCTTGGGATTAAGATCTATGTATTTTCCAAAGCTGATGCTGGAATGATTATGTTGAAAGAGACCCATGACAAAATAAATGTAAAATAAATTATACTTAAGCTTGGAAAAAAAAGCAAATGCTAAAATTAGCATTTGCTTTTTTAAATCTTTCTCTTAAATCTTTAGAAAAGGATGAAGTCAGAGCTTAAACATAGCTACTGTTTCACCTAGCATTATGAGGACTGAAAAGTAAAGTTATATATTGTGACAGAGGAAGCAAGTACTGCCAGCAGGAAGTATATGCCAGATGTGATAATTTTAGCTGTAACTTTTTTTTTCCACTTCAAAATCTCAACCAAATTGTATCTTTCTATTAGCTGCTACTTGGAATTCCAGAACAAGCTTTGAATGTGCTGCATATGGCTATCGAACCCATTCTAGCTAATGGAACAGTCTTGGACCGAGGGCGTGCTATGCTGTTGTTGGCAAAATGTCAAGTTGCTTCTGCAGCCTCTTGCCCTACTCAAGAAAAATCTGAGGGTAAATACTTGAAATATTTTGATTTGTATTGTATACTTTGCAAGGATTGCAGCAACATTTATAAGGATTTTCTTGGCTCTTACTAAGGATCCATTGGGTCAATATATATTCTTATTAAGATCTGCTATGTGAGAATATTTCAAGATGTTCCTCAGGCTATCAGTTTAAAAATGGAAAATTTCTTAAGTATTTGATAAATAGCCAGGTCATTTTAAAATTAGTTGCAACAGCATATTTTAAATCATACAGTATCTTGGTAGAACACAGCTTAAAATATGTTTTACCACATTTCCTTGTGTACTGCAAGTCAAATGTATTTCTAGTAAACATTATATTAAGCTATAACATTGGTCTACTCTAAATTTCTAAAGTTTCAAACCTCTGGTATTTCAGTCATAACCATAATAATAGACTTTGGCTGGTGAAAGGGGCAGACATGTGGCATATGAAGTTTCACAGAAGTAATATATTTGGGTGGAAAAACAAAGAGAGATAAAATAAAGGGCACAGTTTAAAGAGTTACAGAAACACAAACATAGGTATAATCATGCAGAAATTAATGAAGGTGGCAGGGCAGTTTGAGAATGTGATTATAAAAAGGCATACCATGTTTTGGAACAGAGATAATAAAAAAACAAGGAAGTTATGATAAACCTTGATGAAATACTGAAATTTTTAATTCAGTGCATGTACTGACTTGAGTTTCGCTAAGATTCTTAAATTCCTTGTTTGAATTTGAACAAAAGCTTGACAGTTAACCATTCCTTGATGCATTCTCAATGGTAATATTTCTATCAATCAGAGCCCACTTGCCAACCAATCAGCACACTCTTCTCATGCAGTATAAATTGTTGTTGCCTTTACGATTGGTATTCTTGTGAATTGACCTGATGAATGCAAAACAAAAAGCTTCAATAGCCTGTCTTCTTTTTTTCAGCAATAATATATTGATGAGGACTATAGCTTTCCAATGATTTTGCTTGTCACACTTTCTAAAATCTAACTTCTTTTTTAAGCTTTTGAATCAGCAATTGAAAATCTGAATGAAGCCAAGATATATTTTGAAAAAGCAGACTGCGGTGAGCGGATCAGAGAAGTTCTTTATTTACAGGCAAGGCTGTTCAACACTCTTGGCAAGACAAAAGAAAGAAATAAATGTGCCATGATGTTCCGCCAGCTACACCAGGAGCTGCCAACCTACGGAGTACCTCTTCTTTCATAGCATTTGATGCATTTTAATGCAACAACTTAATGTAAAGGAACCCTTTTACAGTAAACCTTAATATTAAGCATCATATAGCAGATCAAATATTCTTGATTTGACTTTGAAACCAGAAAATATAAAATTAAGTATTAAAATTAAGTAGTTGAGTATTGACACCACCATGTTACCTAATAAGTAGTATTGTCAGGAGGGAGTGAATGCTGGGCAGGACTTGTGAAAGGATACACAGCAAATAGAGGACATTTATTCAGCTGACAGTAGAATCCTGACAAACTACAGCACACAAAACCTGTGACCAAAAATACTGCTGTCTCTTGATAAAAGCCACTCAAATAAAATGCAATGACTGTAGGACAGTGTGTATAATACAAATTGATTATTTCTCTAGCAAAATTATTTAAGCAGACTGGTCTTCTGGTGTGATTGATAAGGAATTACCGCAATCAGCTCCATCCTAGCCAGAACTCCTCACTATGTTTAACCATATGAATTTTAAATTGTTACTAGATTGCTATTTAACGTGTGTAAAGATCATAATCTTGAAAGGAAGAAAAGTAGTTCCCAGTCTGATGTGAAATTGTGTATACAGTTGTACAAAAATTGTGGTCCTGATAAGATTTTTGGTACAGGATTAACATGTAAACTTTTCTAAAATATAATTAAGGGATTCCATTTGTTCCATTAAATGAAGATTGGTTGTTTTACAATTAAATCTCCAGTTTATGGTGTTTTTTTTTAAGGCACATTCCACAACAATGGTTTAAGACTGATAAATAAATAGAGAGATTTTAATTAAGAGTAGAAATATTCCAACCTTTTAAAATTCATTCAGAGGGTGTAGTGACCTGGCAAAGCTGGCACTTAATGCCAATTCGTAATTACCTTGAAAGGATGGAGGTGAGCTGTCTTTTTGCCTCAACTTGAGTGGTATGCTAGCACATTTCAGAAGACAGTGGCAGATTTCCTTCCCTGAAAAACAACAGCAAACCAATTGGGTTTTTGCAATCATGAAGTAGCGTCATGGTCATCATTACTAATACTAATTTTATATTCCATATTTATTTAATTACTTGAATTTAAGTTCCTAGCTGTTGTATTGGCATCTGAATTTGTCCAGCTCATTAATCCAGACCTCCAGTTTACTAGTCTAGTAACAAAACCAATGTGCTACTGTATCACTGCTGTGCCTATTTCCAGTTTTTCAAAATATATTCGCTGCTTTAGAATTCACAACAAATGAACTCCATCATAAGGATATATTGGAACATGATTAATAATAGATTGTAAAATTATGCATTAAACTCGACATATTAGGTGTTCTATTGAAAACTCGTAAGTACGTACATAAGTAGCGCTGAGGAGTATTTTCAATATTATAGCAGTTATGCTGCATGACACACAAAGCTGCTATTATAATACAAAAGAGAAAAATGTGAGTTCTGATTAAACACCTATTGCAGCCTTTTGTTTTGTGCTGTATAAACTTTAGGAAGTGCATTAAGCTGAAGGAGAAAGGCAAAGCGACTGAATTTTCGTATGAACATCGATTTTTATTTCCAAAATGGTTTTTAAGCCAATTTTTTAATTCACCTATGTTGTGTTTTCAGACAAGTTAATAATTGCTTACATGTGCAAGAAAGGGAGTGTTTATTACTTCATGTTATTTTGCAAAAATAATCAGTTGAATTTTGAGATCAATTTTGAAATGAACTTTGGTTCTGAGAAGATTAACGCTATTCAGTTTATACCTGTGAAATTAAAATTCCAGTTTCTAACATTAATGAGAAGGATCTGGGATAAGAAATAAATACACAAATAAAAAAACTGTCAGGAAGGTTATCTCATTTTAGTTTGGTTTCTTATTCCTAGTGATCATTTTGAATTCTTCTTGTATTCAATCTTGACTTTCATTACCCTATTTTCTTATTTCTTTATATTCTTACAATTTGAAAGCAGTAAATATTTGCAATCGTATAGTGCTTTTCATCACGACAAAACATCCAAACATTTTATAGCCAATGAAATACTTCTGAGGTGTAGTCATTGTGTAATGTGGGATATGTTGTAAGGTTAGTAAAAAGCACCAGTTTTTTATGTCCTATTTATGGTATATTCTTCTGATAAACTGACCCAAGAAAATTATTTTAAAAAATATTCAGTGGCAACAGTGATATTAAATGTGATACAAGTATGCAAAATAGAAAATTGTGAATAAAAGTATGATTCAAGATTTTATTTGCATCAAGATTTTATTTGCATCAGTCTTCATTCAGTTCAGTGGAAGTGTAAGACGTTGGTTGGACTCCTGATATATCATGAGTCACATTACGCTATTGTGACATTATTTGTAGAAATGAATAATTAGTACTTTGAATATTTATAGAAATGTAAGTTTTTAAAGCAATTTGGGAGTTTGCAGGGGATGAAAGAGAATGGAGGAGATATATTAGAACATTCTGTACATCTGAGTTTGAATGCACCAACACAAATGAGTCAAAACTTTCCTTTCTCTCTCTCCCTCTGTCTCTCCCAATGTCATGATGTAGAGATGCCAGCATTGGACTGGGGTAGTAAGAACTCAGTAAGAATTTAGCAACACCAATTTTAAATCCAACCGATTTATTTGATAGTAAATTTGTGAGCTTTCGACACTCTGTGTCTTTGTCAGGCAAATGCAGTGTTCTGGTCTGCAATAGCACACATCAGCACAGACAGTCACAGATTGCTGATTAGAATGCAAATCCTTACATCTAACCTGCTATTCAAGTGTTAAAGTGGCTAACAATGTGTGTGAAGGGAATCCTGAGCATTGGTTAGAGAATTGTGTACTTTCTGCAGACAGCACAATAAGTGAGGTTTTTTGCTAACCCAGGCAAGTTACAGGGGTTACAGATAGTGTGTCATGAAGCCAAGATCTCTATTAAGACCGTCCTCATGTGTGCGGAACTTGGCTATCAGTCTCTGCTCAGCGACTCTGCGCTGTCGTGTGTCATGAAGGCCCACTTGAAGAACATTTACCCGCAGGTCGGAGGCCGAATGCCCATGACTACTGAAGTGTTCGCCCACTGGAAGGGAACTGTTTTGCCTGGTGATTGTTGAGCGATGCTCATTCATCCACTGTCGTAGTGTCTGCATGGTCTCCCCAACGTACCATGCTTCAGGACATCCTTTCTTGCAACGTATTAGGTAGACAACGTTGGCCGAGTTGCAAGAGTATATACCGTGTACCTGGTGAATGGTATCCTCACGTTTGATGATGTCGTTCATGTCTGTGATCTGGCATGTCTTGCAGAGGTTGCTGTGGCAGGGTTTTGTGGTATTGTGGTCACTGTTCTCCTGAAGGTTGGGTAGTTTGCTGCGAACAATGATCTGTTTGAGGTGTGCAGTTGTCTGAAAGCAAGAAGTGGAGGGGTGGGGATGGCCCTAGCGAGATGTTCATCGTCATCAATGATATGTTGAAGACTCCAGAGAAGATGCCGTAGCTTCTCCGCTCCGGGGAAGTACTGGACAACAAAGGGTACTCTGTCCACCATGTTCGTCTTCTGAGGAGGTCAGTCCGGTTTATCGCTGTGGCACGTCAGAACTGTCGATCAATGAGTTGAGCACCATATCCTGTTCTCGCGAGGGCATCCTTCAGCGTCTGGAGGTGTCTGTTACTATCCTCCTCATCTGAGCAAATTCTGTGTATACGGAGGGCTTGCCCATAGGGAATGGCTTCTTTAACGTGTCTAGGATGGAAGCTGGAGAAGTGGAGGATTGTGGGGTTGTCTGTCGGTTTTCGGTACAGTGAGGTGCTGAGGTGACCGTCCTTGATGGGGATGCGTGTGTCCAAGAATGCAACTGATTCTGGAGAATAGTCCATGGAGAGTCTGATGGTGGGATGGAACTAGTTGATATCATCATACAGTTGTTTCAATGATTGTTCAATAATAGGGATCTTGGCTTCATGACACACTACCTGTAACCCCCGTAACTTGCCTGGGTTAGCAAAAAACCTCACTTACTGTGCTGTCTGGAGAAAATACACAATTCTCTAACCAATGCTCAGGATTCCCTTCACACACATTGTTAGCCACTTTAACACTTGAATAGCAGGTTAGATGTAAAGATTCGCATTCTAATCAGCAATCTGTGACTGTGTTGATATGTGTGCTATTGCAGACCAGAACACTGCATTTGTCTGACAAAGACACAGAGTGTCGAAAGCTCGCAAATTTACTATCTCTCAATGTCACAACTAAAATGATTTAGCTACTCCACATTTAGCAAATGTGAGGTTATCCACTTTGGTAGAAATAATAGTAGGAGGGATTGTTATTTAAAAGGTGAAAAGCTGCAGCATGCTATGATGCAGAGGGACCTGGGGGTCCCTGTGCACAAATCACAAAAACCAGTCTGCAGGTGCAGCAAGTGATCAAGAAGATGGAATGTTGGCCTTTATAGCGAGGAGGATAGAATATAAAAGCAGGGAGGTCTTTCTGCAACTGTACAGGGTACTGGTGAGGTCGCAGCTGGAGTACTGTGTGCAGTTTTGGTTGCCACACTCGCAGAAGAATATATTGGCCTTGGAGAGAATGCAGAGAAGATTCACTTGGCTGATACCGGAGATGAGTGGGTTAGCCTATGAAGAAAGATTGAATAGACTGGATCTGTACTCGTTGGAGTTTAGAAGGCTGAGGGGGATCTTATAGACATATAAGATAATGAAGGGGATAGATAGAACGTAGAACATTACAGCGCAGAACAGGCCCTTCGGCCTTCGATGTTGCGCCGACCATTATAAAAAGCAATGACCCTCCAAACTAAACCATGCCCTTCTCTTCCATAAACTTATCAACTAACCTCTTAAACGCCACCAAACTTGGCGCATCTACAACTGCCGCAGGCAGGGCATTCCACTCCCTAACCACCCTCTGGGTAAAGAACCTACCTCTGATATCCAGAACCTACCTCTGATATCCCTCTGATATCCTCTGATAGGTTACAGGTAGAGAGATTCTTCCCGCTGAGGATAGCAGAACTAGAGGGACAGCCTCAAAATTAAAGGATGGGGGCAGTTTAGATTGGAGTTGAAGAGTAACTTCTTCACTCAAAGGGTGGTGAATCTCTGGAATTCTCTGCCCATTCAAGTGGTGGAGGCTACCTCGCTGAATGTATTTAAGTCACGGGTAGATAGGTTTCTCATAGACAAGGGAATTAAGAGTCATGGGGAGAAAGCAGGAAAGTGAAACTGATCCACTTCAGATCAGCCATGATCTTATTGAATGGCAGGGCAGGCTCGAAGGGCTACATGGCCTATTCCTGCTCCTATTTCTTATGTTCTTATATACTTAGTTTTTAATTGGTTTAGGTCTATTGAAGATGACATGAATTTGACTACCTTCCTGATGAACCATGACAAGTACTGATAAATTGAAAAAAAAATATTGTATTTTAAGGAATTGCTGTTCTAAAGTTTAAGACATAATAGGAAATATTCGATAATGCATCTAAAAGATATAACATCAAAAAGAACATAAATTTCTGAAACTGCAGAATATTCATTCATCCCTTCTATAGCAGTTTAAAGAATAACTGTCCAAGTTAATTAATCATGCAATGATCTTTGGTGGTATGAGTGAATAGAACCTATTCTTCCAATCACTTTTTCCTATCTTACTGACCATTGGTTAACAGGATGCTTCATGTTTTGGGAAGTCTTTCCATAATCACACATTGAGCTATTCCTCATCTCACCACCTGGAGCCTGGCTTTATTCTGTTCCAGCTGATTGCAGTGTCCATTTGAAATTCTAATGCGGTTTACAATAACCTATACTTCATCCTGCATGGTGAAGCTGAGTACTTAATCCATTTTTGTCATGATTCTTGACCTGGTTGATTTCTCACGACCTCTGCCATTTGCCTTTAGATAAGTGTTATAAAGTTTTAAGAGTTTTGGTCAAGGAGTTCCTGAATTTAAGATAATGTTTGAGAACTTCTTGAGGTCTTCATTAGATCTTTTTGTTCTATGAAGGTGGTGGCAAGATATGTATTAGGGTAGGAAGCATGCCTATTGAAGTTGATTTCAGTATGCCTGTGCTAATAATTGTCATAGTTCAGATGCACATCAACTGGACTTATGTCCTTTTTCCCTATTTTTGTGTGGCATGGTGGTACATTGGTTAGCACTAGCGACCCAGGTTCAATTCCTGCCTCAGATCACTGTCTATGTGGAGTTTGCACGTTCTCCCCATATCTGTGCAGATTTTCTCTCTCAGTCCAAAGATATGTAGGTTATGTTGATTGGCCATGATAAATTGACTCTCGTGTCGGGGGGGATTGGCAGGGTATTAAGTGGGGTTACGGAAATAGACCCCGGGAAGATTGTGGTTGGTGCAGACGCGATTGGCTGAATGGTCTCTTTCTGCACTGTATGGATTATATGATTCTACGAAGATGCACAGTTTCTGCCTACACTGGTTAGCTATATTTCAGCTACTTAGAAAATGAGGACACAAATTGGCTGCAGGATGTAAGCATTTACACCCTTGCTGGTGCCTGCTTATTTAGGAATTGAATTGTCCTAGCCTTTGTCTTGCCGACCACTTTAGTTAGATGGTGGTAGCATGTGGAACTAAATTCAGGCCTAATCCATTGAAGTATTCATGCCTGATTCTCTCACTGTTCCTGACTTTGCTGACCCTTTTTTCAGATTTCTCTTCTTTCTTCCTTTAACTTACTGGAATTCTCATTCCCTGGTTTCTGGGATTTTGTTATTTACCTATTTGTCCCTCTGTATTGATTTGCCTATACTGGCAGTTTCCATAGAATGCTGCTAGGTTATCTGGTTCCAGACTGAAACTGCTTTTCAATGTCAGCCTCTGGTTGCCAAGCTGCAAATGCTTTTTCATTGTAAACCATTCATTACAATGTAGACAAAGAGAAACGAAACCTATAGACTTGCAGGTACCTATGTTTAATACGAAGCTAAACTGAAGTTTTAACCCTTTTGTGACAAACCAATACAGGAACACAAAATATAAACTTATACTTTAAAACTATTTCAATTTTCTAACAAAAATTAGATTGAGCAATGCACAAAATGTTAAGTTTGAGAATTAGCAGTGTCTTAGAAACCAGCAAGGGGCCATCGAAAGGTTGACAAAAGGGAAAACATTAGAATCCTAAAGTGTACAAGCTGGGAATATAAAAACAGATTAGAATCATAGAATGATGCCAAAACACTAAATTCAAGAAGTGGCTAGATATAGCACTTGGGGCGAATGGGATCAAAAGTTATAAGTAGGATTAGTCTATTGAATTGGACAATCAGCCATGATCGTAATGAATGGCAAGCAGGCTGAAACGGCCAAATGGCCTCTGCCTGGCTCACCTCCTCTTCTACGTTTCTACTTAATCCCTACAGTGCAGAGTTCAATCCATGAAGCCTGCATGTAAAGACCAGTAATTAACCAACCAGACTACGCCACAAGATTACACATTGTTAAATAAAAACTTTATTGTACATAAAGTGAATTAAAGCAAGCATCACTAACTTACCACTTTAGCTTATAAATACTTGTATTATAAATTCGGTTTTACTTTGCTTTCTCCTGTGCCATTGTATTCTCCTAAGAGTTCACTTATTTTACAAAATCCTTTTCCTAAGACCAAGCCAAAGATATGCCAAATCCCTCCAGAATTCATTTCAGTTCTTCCCAGTGTTCCAACAATACTCTGAGATAAGATGCAATGGGGCTTGTTCATTAGCTTTTTGACTGCAGGACTCTCCATCTTTTCTTTATAGAACTCATGACGAAAACAAAAGTTGATTTATTAGTTATGATTAAGGTTTACATTAACATTGCAATGAAGTTAGTGAAATTTCCTTCATCGCAACACTGGCGCTTGTTCATGTCAATACACCTAACCAGGATGTCTTTCAGACTGTTGTAGGAAACTGGAGCATCAGGAGGAAACCCACACAGACATAGAGAGAACATGCAAATATAGACAATGACACAAGCTGGGAATCGAATACAGATCCCTGATGCTGAGAGGGAGCAGTGTTAACCACTGTTCCAGCATGCCACCCACTGTGGATGTGTTAGCTTTTGATTTGATTTATTATTGCCACATGCATTAACATACAGTGAAAAGTATTATTTCTTGCGCTATACAGACAAAACATTCAAAGAACAAAACAGCATGGGAAACAGACCCTTTGGCCCAACGAGCCACCCCGATGTTCCCACCTCTACCCATGATTCCTGTCTATGTTTATAGATCTATGGATTAAAAACCAAATTTGAAACAATTTAGGGAGAATTTGTTTTGCCAATTAGCCTAACAGCACATTTTTGGGATGTAGGAGGAAACCCACACAAGCACGGGGAGAATGCGCAAACTCGCACAGACACAGGCCCAAATCCATGTAGCTGCACAGCACAGCAATAGTCACTGAGCTGTTGTGTTGCTCAACAAATGGTCCAGGTCAAGCGTACACTAATGATGTGAAGCATTAGAATACTCTCGAAAAAATCCAAGAGCAGCCCTCTCACGACCCATCGCGTGTATGCCTCTTGTTAGACAACAAGGATAAAAACAAGTACATCAATATTATCATCTATTTACACACTTCCCAAGGACTCCCAAGGCTCATGATCCCTATTTTAAATCAGTCTTTTTCATATTGAAACTTTCTAGATTATGAAGGGTCTTGTCAGAGTAGTAATTTGATATTGATTTCCCAAGAACAAGTGGGAATTGCTTTGGGATAAAGGGCTGATTGTTTAGGACTGAGTTGAGAAAATTCTTATTCTGAAAGTTGTAAATCTTTGGATTTTCTACCTCAAAGGGTTGTAAATGCACTATCATCTTTGAATATTTTTAAGGCCGAAGTAGAGAGATTTTTGGGAATCGAGGGATATGTCAGAGAGCAGACAAGTGGAGTTAAAGCCTAAATTCAGCCATGATCGTATTGAATAGTGGAGCAGGGGTGATGTGCCATATGGCCTTCTCCCATTCTTATTTTTTATGTTCTGTTCATAGAATTTAAAAACAATACATTTTTTAACAGTTAGTCAGATTTCATTGAGATAATGGAGTATGAAGAAGAACAAAAGGTTTTGAGAAGATATTCAGCAATTATCAGTTCTATAGTAAAAATTATGTGTAGTATTTTAGTTGGGTTACTCTAGTAACATCAATTAGATGGAATTTCCATGTTGATCCTAGAATGCGAAATGATGTCCATGACCTTGAAATGTTTTGGGAATCATTTCAAAACCATCTGCCTCTGGGAAATAAATCCATTATAGGCCAATAATGGAAATTTACTTTATTGTTTCTGAACAAGCTTGTTAAATTATTGGTAATTTTGTGGTGGTATTGCTGAAATTTACTTCATCTTGGTCTGGACATAAGTGGAAGGGTAATTTTCCAAGTCACCACACAATGAATATTTCTTTCGCATTTTTTTTGTCTCAGAATAAGTTCACAATCTGCCACATTATTTTACAATCTGAATAAGTTCACAATCTAGTCACCTTTTTGGGCTGAATGACCCTCAATGCTGCAGTCTTTATTCTGACATGCACCAGATTTGTGGTTCCTTTGCAAAAATATATTTACATCCATTTGCTGTAATGAGGAATGCCAACTTTGGTTTTGTATATATTATATATATATATATTTATTTATTTATATATCAATCCACAACAATGTAGGTTTCATTAGGTTGTGCAACAGTGTTCAGACATAACAGAGGGAGGCATAATAGTAAAATAAAACATTTCAACATAACAGCGCAGAACCTTACAGCATAGAATGAAGTCATCTGGCCCATCACGGTTATGCCAGCTCTGAAAGAATGATCCAATTTGTTTCTCATTGTAGTCCCGCAAAATTTCTCCTTAAAAATCACACATCCAAATCCCTTTTGGAAGTTATCATTCGAATCCTCTTTAATCCTTTTTAATGCCATATATTTGGATAGTCTGTGTTTGCCATTATTTATTAAATGCTTGGAAACTCAGCTAATTTTCTGGGAACTTGGGTTTGAATCCCACCACAGCAGTTTGTGGAACTTGAATTCAATAAAAATTATCTGAAATTAAGAACCTACTGATGACCATGAAACCATTGCTGACTGTTGGAAAACCCTATCTGGATCACTAATGTCCTTTAGGGAAGGAAATCTGCTGTCCTTACCCAGTCTGGCCTACATGTGACTCCACAGCCTCAGCAATGTAGTTGAGTCTCAACTGTCCTTGGACTAATAGGAATGGGCAATAAATGCTGGCCAGTCAGGGATGCCCACGTGCCCTGAATGAAGAAACGTACTTTCTCAAGTCGTCTCCCTCTGTTACCTTTACTGTTCCCTCTCTCCGCAAGTGATTGTATTAGGGGAGGGGAACAAGTGGTATTGTTTCCTGTGAGGCGCTGCATCTCGTTTCCGATTGGTTGAGACGTATGTCAATCAGACTGGAGGCGAACGCCGTGCCGGTTGTGCGCAGCTGCAGCAACGCGAGAGCGAGTCGTCCGTTGGTCGGGCTGTGAGCTCGAGTTAACTAAGCGTGTGGCACCGGGAAGTGTAGTTTGAGGACGCGGGGACGGAGCGACTTGTCATGAAGGTGCTGGTCTCTCTTCGGTATTTTCAGAGCCGTTGCATTGCCGGGGTGAATGCCCCGTTTCTTTAACTGCCACCGTCATACGGAACAACGAATGATTGTCGCCGGCAACTATGCGCAGATATTTATTTAGCACGAAGGAGGGAGTTGGTGCCGATTTTTGAAGCTGCTTTTCCTCGGTTTTGGGGCAAACTCAGCAACATTTTTTTTGTCGCTGAAGGAGGAAACGTAGAGGTAGATGGGCGTTTACTGATGGCGGTGGTTCTATTTCAATTTTGAATTTTATATCACAGCAAGAGTGTGGAAGTGAGGCGTGTTTATTGTTATTTACCGGGGACAGTAGCGCAAAAAGGGCTGTCTTTACTGTCTCTGTTAGACCTGAGGCTCCCTCCCCCGCTCCCCCCTTTTCTGTTTCTTACAGAGGCCGTGAGTGTGGTGCAGGGAATTGTACACATGTAAAAGCTTTCTAGCCGCAATCCCTGGGGATTTTGCTGGATCCTCCCTGCCTCGCCATTCATTCTTGTCAAGCCCAGTTATTTCAATGTTCTGTGTCAGCGTATGGATTGGGCGGGGAGATGAAAGGGAATATTTGATTTGGAATTGTGTGGGCGTCCAGTGTTTTAAATCATGTTTTGGCGAAAGTGACTGAAAATTTTAACTCTTTAATCGTTAAATGTCAGGATAGGGAAAAGAATGAATTGCAAAATTTTGGAAATGATTTCATAAACTCCTTTGACGTTTTGCTTTTCTGCGTTTAATTTGATTTGACTTTCACGTTATACACAAATATATTTGTGTGTACTTCTGTTTAAATGCTAGAAAAAGTGTTTTTTTATTAGTTACAAACAGCATCACAATGACTTCATTGAAAAATAAATCAGGCAACGTTTTAATGCCACAGCCTTACCGGTGTGCTTCACTAAGATTTCAGTTGCAATGGGCTTGAATTTATTTGTACATTTTATCCAGTTGAATTATGCAACACAATAACATTAACCTCGTCCTCAGTTTAAGCATGTTTTGAGTTAAATAGTTTCAGAATGAAGTAATATTGGGACAGTTTGAGTTGAGAGTGATGGATAAGAACAAAGGTAGTTGGAAAAATTCTGCAAATCTGATAGCCTCTATAAGGAGAGAAAGCAGTTAATGTTTGAGTTTTTTTGGCTCTTTGTTAGGACAAAAGAAGTGGAGAATATGTTAAATATTGAAGTTGAGAGATTGCAATAGATTGCAGCAATTTTAAGAACAAAAGACCTGGCCGTGAAGGAGTGGGGATGCCGAGAGTTCCTTAGTTGAAAAACTTATCTTAGAATTCCTGCAATGCTGAATAGGCCATATGTCCGCCTCCTGTCTGTACTGACAACAAGCCCATCCACGTCCTGTCACTGTAACCCCATATATTTATCCTGTCAATCCCCTTGACACTTAATGGGCAATTTAGCATGGCCAGTCCACCTAACCTGCACGTCTTTGGACTGTGGGAGGAAACCTGAGCATCCAAAGGAAATCCACAAAGATATAGGGAAAATGTACAAACACCTTACAAACAGTGACCCAAGGCTGGAATCGAACACAGTTTGGGAGGCCCTGTCCTAATGTATTTGTACTGGTTAAACTGCATGTCTGGGGATGCTTCAATTTGATAGCCTCTTAGAGACGCACTGTTGCTTACCTTGCTCTCACATCATAGATATATGGAGAGAGATATGTCTGTTTCAGCTAAACAAAGTAAGGACTAGCCATTTGTTCATTCATTTCTTGGGCCAATGCCTTGATCAATTTGGGTCAAGCTGCCTGGTTTAAGTTTTCAAACAATGTATGGCAGTTAACTGTCATTCACCATTAACTGGTGCATTTTCATAATAAAACAACGAAAATTACAACACAGGACAGGCCCTTCAGCCTGCCAAGCCTACACTGACCATGCTACCTGACTTAATTAAAATCCCTTATTCTTCTGAGGACCATATCCCTCTACTCCCATCCTCTTCATATATTTGTCAAGAAATAGTGCCACTATCAATTAATCCACTTGCCAAACAGTCAGTACATTCTTCTCATGCAGTATAAAGTTGTTTGAGCAGACGTTGGTATTCTTGTGATTGTCAAGGTGGATGCCAGATGAAAAGCTCTGACAAATTCTTTTTCAACAACACGAGTTCTGAACTGATAATGGAAAAATTGCATGCATATAGATATCTAAGGTGGGCTTCACACAGCATAAGGTACATTACAAAATGCAAGGAATAAAATGGAGGGTGGTGTTAAACAAGAGTTTATTTTTCATTCCCCTGCAGTTGGCTTTGTGCTCCAAATATATTTACTTCTAATTATGGAGTCAATCAAACCAAGTTCTATTGAGTCTAAAGACAGTTTATTAGTTTTTAAAGTTGAAGAAAAATCACAAAAGGTGCATTGGTACAAACGTATCAGAAGTGAGAAAGTTAGTTAAAATTTTAAAAATATACAATTAAATCCTTTGCTTGTCCATGAGGCGTAGGTTGTGGAATGTTGCAGTTGGGTGGTTTCTGTAGGAGATTGGAGTTGATTTTGTTCAGGTAATCAGTTGAAGATACTCTGTCTTCAGAGAGAGAGAGAGATCTTGTTCTTTTACAGCAGGGTGTCAGATAGTTGTTGTTTGTTTTCTTCCTACTAGTCTCATCTCTGCTTGGTAATGCCAGTTTTAAGCTAATTTTTGTATATTCCCAAACTCTGTTGAGTTTGGTATGTCTTGCATCTACTGTTGTAGCAATTCCAGTTTTTTAGGCTTTCATCTCAGAAATTATTTGACACATTTTTGAGATATAAATAAACAGAGGTTATTTTGTCCTTCACAGGGGAACTTGAATCTCTGGTGCAGTGCAACTGGCTAAGGAGCCAGTTCCTTCATAAAATTACAGTGGATTAAAAGTTCAGCACTTCGTATTTTTAACACATTCTTTTCATGAATCTGTTTGAAGTATCTCTTATTCTGACCTCCCACCCAAGGTGTGAAATTCTGTGTAACAGATCTGTAGCTCAATTTTTATCTTTTTTTCCCCCCAGAAAAGTAGTTGGTTTTACAGTATCAACCATCAGATGACTTGTGGCAGCCAAGTTTTCATTTTGTATGTTTTTAAAAGACAGGTCTTTAAATAGTTCAATATGCCTGGTTCACTAGTATCTTATAATTTTCTATCATTGTGCCAAATGTTGATATAAATTGTTCATTTAGTTATTAATCTTTGCACAGGAGTAGAGTCAGAGCATTGAACCAGAGGGTGATAATTGTAAAGACTGCATAGATTACATGTGGTTATGGGGATAGGGCCTGGATAGGATTGTGTTCGGTACGGATTTGGGCTAAGTGGCTTTCTTCTGCTCTGTAGCATTTTGTGGTAGTATTTTGCCTCATTAATATGAAATGGGTTAAATCAAGGTCTTTTTTGGATATCTCCACAGCATAAATAATAGAATGCTAGTTTATGACCTTGTAATTTCGTTAAATGGGGTAGAGACAACTAATTATTGTTTGTCTGAAAACTTCAGCAGGGCTCTTATTTGTATCTGCCATCAGCTTCAGTGAATGACAAGGGGAAGACTTTTCAAAAGCATATTGGAAGAGTGATTGTCATTTCTATTGCCCAACTTGGAAGACTCTACTTTTTCAATCCAATTCAAAGTTGTCTGGGATAATGTGAGCAGATGAACAATAAATATGTTGTCTTCTGTAATATACTAGCTTCTGTTGCTTTAGAAGGTGATTAAATCAGTGATGCCAGATAATCTGCAGCACACTTAGGTTTTTGCACAGATGGTCATTCGCAAGCAATAAAAGCCACTTGTTGACACCAGTTCAAATGACACCAGCTCTGATCTAGTTCAGGCATTAAACAGACAAGCCATTTAGTTAAGTTCCTTTTAAATGGTTTTCTTTGCATTAATGTCAAATAAATAATAGATACTTTTGAGAAGGGACTCTTCCCAATAAGTTCTGTTGGGTTTAAAAGAGGTAACTACAGAGATTGGATGCTTTGGTTTTGATCACAAAGATTTTCCTTTATCAATGTCACTTGTTACATTCCCAAAGATCTCTTAATAAATTAGTCAGAAATGATTTCCTTTTCACAAAACCAACATTTTCCCTTTGGCAGATGTTAAGTTAACTGGCCGTAGGTTTCTGCTTTCTGCCTTCTATCTATTTTCCAATCTCATCAGATCTTTCCAGAACCTGTAGAATTTAGGAAAATTAAATCCAATCCATCTACTAATTCAGCATCCAATTTAACATTCTAGGATGAAGTCTGTCAGGATCTGAGGATTTGTCAATTTTTAGTTCTAATAATTTTCAGTACTGTTTCCCTGGTGTTTTCAGTCATTTTGAGTTCCTCCCTTACTTTTACCTCTTGACGCACGGTTATTTATGGGATGTTATTGTATCTTCTGCAAAAGACAGATGCAAAATATCTATCCAATCTACCTGCTATTTCCTTTATTTTCCATTATTACCTCTAACCTTGCCTATTACAATGCACTTCTCACCAGCATCTCTTCCACAAACTACAAGTTTAAGCTTTACAAAATTTAGCTATTTGTTGCAGCTTTTTCAGATGCCATGTATTATGCTGGCTTTCTCAGCTAACACAAAGACTTGCAGAGGCAATATTCTGGTTAAAGATGTTTCTTTATTTCCCAAGCTTGGCTCAGTACAGTGAGAGGGGCTGATTCTGGTGACAATTCAAAATCACTTTAGAAGTACATCGCTTTCGGTATTATAATTATACAATTTTCAAAAGTCATTTGCTCACATCTCTGCTCATCCGAGCTGAGAGGGAGCCAATTATTATTAGTATGGATTATTTACCTTGGCCTGTAACATTTACTCCAAGACAACGTGGGACTGCATGATTAGTTTATGAACTTTGAGTTTCTCACAGTCTCTTGATACTCTATAGACTTTCCCTTGTCTTGTATGATGTATGGCCTATTCATTTGGCCTGTCTGAGAACTCCAGCAGTCCTTGGAAGACAGCCTGGAGATGCTGATAAGAATTGTTCTTTTTTCCCTCTGCACTCAGCAGCTGTATTGTTCCAAAGAGTGTATTTTGTTTGACTTGAATAAGTCCCATCATGCCTTAGAACATTGTACTATTGACAGAGGTATATGCTTTCAATACAGAATATTTCAAAATGCATGTCTAGATTCTCTAACAGTGGTTATGTATATCTATGCAAACAGTACCTTTGTAATATATGTAACAGTATCTTTGTGACTTCACTCTAAATTAATCAACTCTGATTTGTTAGTCTTTTAGTTCCAAGTCATTCTAAACCAACCCCCACCCTTACACTATCCATATCATAACTTGCACCAAGTCTCATCAATCCTCCTCATCTCCTTGCTTGCTAATCTACATTTGTTCATGGTTTAATACTGCCTGAACTTTGAAATTCTCATCCTTGTCTTCAAATTGCTACATGACCTTGTATTTGCATATCTCTGTAACCTCCTGCAGCATCAGAGATATCCGTACTCCTTCAGTTCCTGTCTTCTATGCAACCCAATTTTAATCTCTCCATTATTAGCCTTAAATGCTGAGGCCCTGAGCTTTGGAATTCTTTTCCTAAACGTTTCTGCCTCTCTTTCTTTGTAATCCTTTATCATATTGTAAAATTCACTGTGAAAATCATATCAATTCTAAACTCAAAGTACCAGCACTTGTGTTTGTCTGAGGATTCAAGATTTTGGACAAGCCTATTTATGTTAGGATCCTTGACCGGGCTTCTGTGTTTATGATAAGAACCAGTTGGGGATTCATAACATTTGTATAAAGCAGACAAAGTTTGCAATTCTAGGCGCTTGCTAATATAATATAGCCGTGCAATTCCATGGGTTTTGAACAAACAAAAATAAAGTTTGCTGTACAAGATCAGAAAATTAAAACAATTTACAGCATTTATTTTGTACTCTGGGATAATGTGTGGTGGGTAATATGAAATAATATTAAAACCCATCTCATTCACAAATGTCCTTAAGGGAAGGAAATCTGCCGTCCTTAAGGGAAGGAAATCTGCCATCCTTACCTGGTCTGGCCTACATATGACTCCAGTTCCACAACAATGTGGTTGACCCTCAATTGCCCTTGGGCAATTAGGGACGGACAATAAATGCTGGCCAGCCAGCGATGCCCATGACCTGCGAATGAATTTTAAAAAATGTGTGCAAATTAACAAGCAGACTCTGATCAAATGCACCACGTACACAATAAATGACAGATATAAACAATCCATGGATTTTCCAACAATCCATCCAGACGTGACTAAACACTGAATTAATCAATGAAACTATCTCTCTCTTCTGAGAGTTTCCAGTCCTCACTTTTGAAGATCTAACCTGGTAATTCGCCCCAAAATTTGCTCCAACTTAGATGGCATCAATGACGGCCTATCTCGCAGGGTGCTGTGTTCTCTCTCCACAGATGCTGTCAGATCTGCTGATTTTCTCCAGCATTGTGTTTTTGTTTCAGTTTCCAGCAACTGCAGTATTTTGCCTTTATCGCAGGGTTTCAGTTTTGTCTTCCAAGGTTGGGTTTTCCTGAATTCCCCAATACGTTGGACACTGATCTCCAATAGTGTGCTGCTCCTGATCACATGACACAGCTTTTCACACTGTTGTCTCTATGCAGAAGGTGCTGAGCCCAAAGAAATTAAAAATGAAGAGCTTCACATGTGCAGCTTGCTCCTGGTCTGCACATGCTTAAAAATTAGCTCTGTCAGGAGTTGAAGTTCCTGACTGCCTCTCTTACCTTAGTTTGATTCTCGTTTTCAACGCACTGGTGAGCAGCAATGTGAAAAAGAGATCCAAATATGTAAGTCTCTCCCAGTCAATACACAGCCTTTCAAATGGCAAATCCTCAACTGTGCCTTCTCGAACTGTAATTAGCAGGATGCTGCAGGGATCAGTCCTTGGACCTCGACTGTTTACAATGTATGTAAATGATCTGCAAGCAGAACAGAGTACAACACAGCAGAATTTGTGGATGATACTAAAACAGGCAGTGAAGAGAAGATAAAGATTTTACAGTTAGATATAAATAGGAGAATGGCCCAAAATCTGGCAGATGGAGTTTAATGTGGATAAGTGTGAGGTTATCCATTTTGGCCAAAAAAGTAGGCAAATTATCAAAATGAAAAGCAGATTCAAAATGCATCTGAGCAGAGGGATCTGCATGTCTTTGTTTGTGAATTGCAGAAAGTCGGTATGTAGGTACAGCATGTAATAAAAAAGCAAATAGAATGTTAGCATTTATTGCTAAAGGACTGGAGTATAAAAGTAGAGAAGTGTTGTTTCAATTGTGTAGGGTATTGGTGAGATCACATCTGGAGTATTGTGTCCAGTTTTGGCCTCCTTATTTGAGGAAGGATGTGGTGACATTGGAGGCAGTTCAGCAGATTGATTTTTAATTCATAGAATCCCTATAATGTAGAAGGAGGTCACTCAGCCCATCAAGCCTGCAGTGACAACAATCCCATTCAGGCTCTACTCCTGTAATCCATTGTATTTATCCTGCTAATCCTCCTAATACTAAGAACAAGTTAGCATGACCAATCAACCTAATCTGCACACCTTTGGATTATGGGAAGAAACCGGAGCATCCAGAAGAAACTCGTGCAGACATGAGAGAGCATACAATCTCCACCTGAAACTGGGATTGAACCCGGGTCCTTGGTGCTGTGAGGCAGCAGTACTAACCACTCTGTTGGCCCAGCTTTCAGGGATGGAAGTGCTGCTATGAGGAGAGGTTGAACTGTTTGGGCTTATACTGACTTGAATTTAGAAGGATGAGAAGGGGTTTGATCAAGATATATAAAATACTAAAAGGATTGATAAAGTAAGCGTTGGCAAAATGAGATGGGGAAATCTAGAACAAGAGGCCACAAGTATAGCTTGAGAAGCATTAGATTTAATGTTGAGATGAGGAGGGACCACTCACAGAGGGTAGTGAATTTGTGAAACTCGCTGTCCATAGTGCAATGAAGTCTGAATTACTAAATGGTTTCAAGAACAAAATAGCTATGTTTTTCATTAAAAGGTTAAAGTATAAAGGGAAAATGGGGGAGGTGGGTTTGAGACCAGGAATCTGATCTGATTGAAGGGCTGAATGCTCCAAATTCCTATGTTAAAATGAGAACCATCATGTTTACAGCTTCAGAATCTGAGGTGTTTGGTCCCTTGACGTGCAATGTGCAGGCCCACTTGTATGTGGACATACCTTGGCGCTCATGAGCCAACTCCTGCCTTGTGGAATGGCTCCACTGCCTTGGAGTGTGAAGAGGATACAAGGTTAAGGAAGTAAACCTCTGCAAGGTCAAAATTAATGTCTAAACATGTCACATTTCCAGTAACCCCTGCAACCAAGTTAGTGCCAAACATTACACTTTGCATTCCTTTGGACTCAACCAGGGAGGTTGTGAAGGAGAAATCCTCAGTTTTAGGCATCCAGTATCTCCATAAATTTTGTCCAGACTAGTGCCTGGAGAGAGCATTCCCTGTTTCACTGCAGTGTTCAGTATTGAATATCTCTGCTACACTTCATGAATCCTTTGTAAGCTTTTCTCGACTATCCTTTAGTGGCCTGATTATAATTGATCTTCATTCCAGCTCTAATAGACCCCTCTCCCCCTGCACCCTAATAGACACATATGACGGGCAAAAGAGCCAAGACACTGGAAGCAGCAAACCACCCTTCAACCCACTACCTCTCCATTAAGATCCTGATCAGGAAACCCCAGTGGGATTTCTCCCTATCACCTGATCTCACCCCAGTAGCCCATCTGCTTACTTAACCCAGCCACCTCCCACCACCACCAAAAAAATCAGAGACTGACTCAGCAACAAGCGCCCACACAACTTCCTCAGCCAGGAAACCCAAAACGAGATTCTCCAAGGTATACCACTTTGAGATCCAATCAACTCCCAGAAACAAAAACCCCCAGCATAACAGTGCCCTCCTCTTAACGCATTCCAACTCAACACCCATCTCTCCCCAACCACCAAAAATATTGCAGAACCCACACAGCCACAGCCCTCTTTCTCCAAGGACCCAAACAGGGTGGTAATATTAAAAAACAGAAAAGGCCCAGGAGACAAGAAGACAGCAAGTCACAATATAAGGGCAAGGCATCATGGGGTAACAAGGGTTAGACTTGGCTGGAAAGAAAAAGAGGCAGAGTATGAATGGGACATGTCCTCTCTCTGTTTGACCCCAAAAACCTTGATATAGAAGACCATGTCAACAATCTTTTGTTCCATTTTCAGCTTATCTTACTGTATCAAATGTTTTTAGTGGTTTCCAGTGTCACTCTCCATTTTGTTGTTAATATATGATTTAAGTTTGTAGAAACTGAATATGACATTTTTATAACTGATGCATTTTTAAGTTGGAGAATGTTTAAGCCTATTCTAGTAGTAGTCTGTTCCCAGTGGACTGTTCATCTAAAATGTTTTCCTTAACCAGTTTATATTATTTCTACAGGAAACTCAAGGTCACATGACCTATCCATGTGGATAAAGCAAGGTGAAGCACCATGTCATCATGTGTCTCAAGCAGATCTGCTACCAAGAGGACTGCAAGCAAGGACAATCAATGTGGCAACAACAATGAGGAGCAGCTAGATATTAGTTGTAGTCTGTCATCCTTGACCATTGACTTAGACATGGAGTCTCTCATTATTGTGACTGAATATGATCAGAGTACTACTGATAGTGAACTAGAACAAAATGGAGAAGAAATGCTGGAAGATGAACCTATGCAAGACAGTATTGAAGTGGTCAGGTCATCCTGTGATAAAACTTCAGGACGATTGGAAAGAGCTCAATCAGAAGATACTCGACAACCTAGAGTCAAGCTAAGTATGTCCAATCGGAAGCTATCTCTTCAAGAAAGATCCAATTTAACTCAGTCATCTTCCAGCAGCTCAGTCATTAATGGACGTTATATTTATCCTTCTTTGCCATATTCTCCAATTACATCTCCACATTCTTCCCCCCGGTTGCCTCGTCGACCAACAGTGGAGTCTCATAGAGTATCGATTACAGACTTGCAAGTAGGTATACTGTCCTTTCTGAATGAATCTATCAGAATAGCTCTCGTGCTGATTTTACATGAATAATTATGATTTTGTTCAAATTCTTTAAAATAACATCCATGTTAAATTTGATTTTAGACAAAAATGTTTCTCCAGTACATTTTATCATTGATATCATAGATATTGTCAGTGATTTGAGAAATTATTTCAGTTCAAGTGGCAGTAAAGAAAATAAAAATTTGCTTAATTTCAAATATTGTAGTTGAACTGAATTAAAGGAAGATTCACCCTTTATTTCAATTGGTCTGAAAGGCACTGGAAAGTTAAATTGGCATTCATAAAAACATCAGAAATATGGAGCAGGACTAGATTGTATGTGCTCCAGAGTCTTCTCTGCCATTCAGTGGAATTATGGTTGATCATTACTTTAGCTTCACTTTCCCACCTGCCCACCATAATCCTGTGATCTGCTAGTGCTCATGAATCTACTCACTCAGCTTCTGCTTCTTGGCCTTTCGGCTAAGATCAAGTGTAGGATGATGCCCAGGATGGGGTGCAAGCTTTATCTTGTCAGCTTGGATCTTGTTTCCCTCTCTTCTAGGAGATTGGATTCAGTTTGAATTTTCTTTTTGGAGCAGGCAAGGAGATAGATTTTGGATTTGTCTGGGCCACTCTGGGCATTGGTTTTGTAACTTTAAGAGCAGAGTAATTTAAAAAAAAAAATCAATGGAACATCCACACCCAAAGGTCCACAACCTTTGGAGTGAAGAAATTTCTCTTCATTTCCGTTCTGAATGATAAGCCCATTCTCTTGAAAATGTTCAATTTGCCAGTCAGAGGAAACAACATCTCAGTATGTATCCTAATAATTACACAATCCTAACTGTTTCAGTGAGATCACTTCTCATTCTTCTAAACTCAAAGGCCCAATTTACTCAACCTCATCGTCAGGCAATTCCTCCCACCTTAGTGTCCAATGTGAATTTTTCTGCACCATCTCCAATGGAAATATATCCTTCCATAAATTTGGAAACTAAAGTTGTACACAGCTTCTCCATGTGTGGTCTCAGCCAAGCAAGAATTATTCTTGTACTCCAATCCCTTTACAATAAATGTGAACATACTGTTTGTCTTCCTAATTGCTTACTCTACCTGCAGGCACCCAAGTGTCTCTGGACATCAACATTTACAAGTTCCATACCTTTTAAAAAATATTTTTGTTTTTTATTCTGAATACTAAAGTGAATACTTCCCCACAGTATGCTCCTGCTACCTTCTTGACCATTCACTCATATATCTCTGTGCTCCCCACAGCTTACAATCCCATGTAGTTTTGCATCATCAGCTAACTTGGGTATATTGTTTTGTTTTTCATGTGAGTCATTAATATAATTGTAAACAGCAATGATCGTTATGCCACTCTGGTAGTTACAAGCCTTCCAACATGAAAGTGGCCTCTTTAGCCTTACTCTCTACTACTTCCTGTCCGTAACCAATTCTCTATCAATGCTATTATATTACCCTCAATTTCACAAACCCTTAGTTTGTGCATTAACCTTTTGTGTGGCATTTTTGTGTGGCCTTCTGGAAATCCAAGTATACTACATCTACTGTTTCTCTTTATTTACTGTACCAGTTACATCCTCAAAAAGACTCTAAGAAATTTGTGAAACAAGATTTCTTTTTCCTAAAACCATATTGACTTTGTTTGATCGTTCTTTGATTTTATAAGTGCATTCTTCAGGCTTCATTAATAATAGATTCCAGTATTTTCCCAGTGTCTGATGTCAGGCTAATTAGCCTGTAATTCCCTGTTTTCCCCCTCCTTTCTTTACTGAATTGCAGAGTTAGCAAGTGGTGTTCAATTGTAGAATCTCATCTAAAGTTGGACATTGTTTCAAATTTTGCAGGCATGAGCTTGTTGGGTTTGGTATGTACTTTGCCTATTACAGACAGCAAAGGGATGCATTATATAATATGATCTGCCAATTGTTGGGTTATACGGTCGACATACCTAGCATTACAGCAGCACTGAAATTTGTATACCATATTATTCATTTGTATGAACATCTTTTTGCCTTGATGGCAGCGTCCTGTTTGTGGAGTGTGACACTTGTTGCTATTGCATGGTAACAGTGTAAAACAGCTAGCTTCACTTGTTCAGATTTTTGAGACCCTAATCTTCAGCATAATCTGAGGTAGTCTGGGTGCTTTTCAGGAATCGAAAATGACAGCCTTAGGTCCATTTGTGAGTTTGTGCAATATACAGTGAGCAATGACCTGATCAGGGTATTCATGATTCCAAAGAATAATTTTGTGTCCTATTTCAGCATCAAGCTTGCATGGTGAACAAATGGCTTCGGATCCTATTCATGAAATTGCAGAAAAGTCCAATCTTACAGCACGTGGAACTATACAAACCCCAAATTGTATATTGACTAATGAAGACAGGCTTGCATTAGACAATAGTACAGAACCCATTGGCAGATTTCCCAACTAGCAAGTTGAGGAAAGGAAACAGTCGAATGCTGTCTTTCAAAGGTGAATTTGAATGCAGGATTAAAGCCATTAAGGTGTGTAAGGAACTTCTTGCATGTAGCTGCAGGTTCAAATATGCAAACATATCATCTGTGTTGGAAATATGAGGGATAGGAGGTTAGATATCAAAAGGAACATATCCATGCTTTTTCAACTAAACAGAAGTTTAGGGAACAGTCGTTTCTTCATTTAGTCCCCAATGCAAAATCAATCAACCAGCTTGGTTTGAAATTCAATGAAGCTAGGCGTTTAACTATTCTGTGCTGCATTCTCCATGGCAACATCTCCACAATCAGTCTACTTGCCAACCAATCACTTCTTTGTCATGAGTGCAAATTGTTGTTCCCCCTTTATGCCTGAAAAATGATTGCAAGCTATTTTGATAAGTGCCAGATGAAAGGCTTTGATAATGTTTTTTTCAACAATTAAAATTCTTGTTTGTCACACTCAAATTTAATATTGAGTTCAGTTGTATCATCAACCATTTTTCAGCCAGATTTTTTACTGAGACTAATTAATCCTACCTCATTGCACAATGCCAGATCTAAAATACCATTGACTAAGTTAGTTCACAACATGTTGCCTCTGGTAGCTGTCACAAAAACATTCTACAAACTTATCCTCCAAATCACCTTTGCCAATTTGATTAGTCCAGCCTATATGAAGATTAAAGTCTGCTACATAGCCTTTGTTACACGGTCCAGTTATTTCTTGTTTAATGCACTATTCAAAGGTATTGCTATAAACTTTTTCCACCTGTAATTCCTGACTACGTTATTCTTAATCTCCACTTGTACTGATGCTGCTTCCCCACCTTCAGATCCATTCTCATTACTGTCCTTATGTCATCCTTTCCTATCGGGGCTACCACTCCTACTTGTCCTCTCTTTTTGAAATACTGTGTACTTGGAATATTATTTCCAAATCTTGGTCACCCTGTAAACATGTCTTTGTAATGTCTATTGGATCTAAAACATTTCTCTTCATTTGTGCCACTAGTTCATCAATCTTATTATGAATGCTTTTTATAAAACAAATAAAAATTCTTTAGTTTTATTCTTTTCACTATTATTTACATAGACTTTATTGGCTGATGGATAGTTACCATCAAACTCCTGTTCCAGCTTGCCTTTTCGCAGATCACAACACCGCTTTCTAGTTCCAACTTTTCTCAACAATATTATCTCCTCCCACCTTTTTACTTTGAAGGGCTAGCCACAATTCTAATTATACCATTTACCAGGACATTGATTTCAACCCACTTTAGTCGAATCCACGTAAGGGAATAGCTGCTTTTCTGCGTCCTTGTGCCAGTGCACAAGGGATCAAAACGTCATTTTCCCACACCATCTTCGAGCTACATGTTTAGTTCTCTAGTCTGCTTGATCCTATGCCAGTTGACGTGGTTCAGTAACAATCCAGCTCTACATATTAATTTGGACCCCTACTCCTCAACTTCTCAGCAGTACATCACTTCTAATTCAACCTATGTCGTTGGTTCCTACATGGACCATGACAACTAGATCTTCCCACTTCAGGTTTGTTTCTAACACGAGGAAACACTCTTAAACTTGGAAATGGGCTAAAAGCACAAATGGTTACGGCTGCAGTAAACAGTTCTATATCCTATTTCCCTATCATTATCGCGTTCCTTTTTGCCTATCCTAGTTGAATGGCATCTTGCCCCATGGTGTCAATAGTCAGTTTACTCATGCACCCTGCAGTTCTCCTCTCCTCCATCAATACACACTTGGTCCTCATACTTGCCTGACTTGTTGACCAAATTTAAAGTTTGCTTAACATATTAGTATAACTGCCTCCTGGAATAATCTATCCTAATAACTCTCCTTACAAATGCTCTGTAATGTTTGCAGTTTGGATTCCAGCTCAATAGGTCTGACTCATATGCTCAAACTACAGCCATCTCCCACAGATATAGTTATTTGGACCTGCATAGAATCATAGAAACCCTACAGTGCAGAAAGAGGCCATCTGGCCCATCGAGTCTGCACTGATCACAATCCCACCCAGTCCCTACCCCAATATCCCTACACATTTACCTGCTAATCCCTCTTATTAATGCATCTCGGGACATTAAGGGGCAATTTAACATGGCCAATCAACTTAACCCACACATCTTTGGACTGGGAGGAAACTGGAACACCTGGAGGAAACCCACACAGGCACAAGGAGAATGTGCAAATTCCACAAAGCCGGGAATCAAACCCAGGTCCTATGAGCTGTGAAGGAGCAGTGCTAACTACTGTGCTCCCTTATTACAGTGGGGACTGCAGTGCAGTCTACATATTGTATTGTATCTCAACAATACCTTTTCACTAGCTGTATTATAATCCAGGTCAGAAACTTCAAGGTATTTCATGAAGTCAACCTAGGCATACATTTTGCACTTTGAATTTGGCTAAGGTAAGCATGAGATGTTTCATTTCAGGTATGATTCAAATGACCCACTCAGGAGCTTTTATCAGACAAAGTTCATTTAAGAATACATTTAACACACAGAAAATTAGCAATAACTTTTAACAATTGCAAATAAGAAAAAAACCACCATGATATTGTATAAATCTTAAAAACTAAATGCACTGTTCCAATACAACAAACCTTCTTATAAACACATATATGTCACAGAAAAGAAGAATGCTGGTGTGATTTTACTGCACAGCAATACTTGCTATGAATTAGTCTTTGGATAAAGAATTAAAACTTTGGCTTCTCCATTCTGGAAATCCCAGCACCTCGAGATAAAAATAATGTCACTATTGGCCTCTAGCTATTAGCCAGTAAACCACTTGCAGTAAAATTTTCACTCCAGGAAGGCCAGAAAAACTGCTTTCAATATAGCAGAATTTCTAATAACACTGCCTTTAGCCAGAAGTCCACACCCCTTCTAACTAAAAAGCAGCCAGCAGCCAAACACTGAAAATAAAAGAAATCTTGTCACTGATCTGTCGATCATTCCTCCCCAACAACAATTCAAAAGGGTCGTATTACTCCAGGACATTGCATTGGGCCCAGAGTAAAAATGCTAAAAAATTAATTAGCAATGAGGATAGCTAAACATGCAGCTTGTGTGTGTGTGCAACAGCTGAGAACGATCCAAACATATATTTCCTAAAGACAGCAGTGACATAGTATGCAAATAATTAATATTGTACAGAGGAATTCCAAAATTGTTTGACAAAGCCTAAATTGTCACAATAAAAAAACAAGTGTGAAGTGTTTGTGGTTTGTTTTTACCACTGAACCAATATCTACTATTACAAAATATTCAAAGCTTGAAATGTGTTTCAGAAATCCAAAATATTGCACAATGTGAGACATGCTGGTGAACATTTATTCTTGTCTATTTTAACAAATACCGCAGGACATTCTTTAAATTTTCTATTCCCACAATAATAAAAACAGCATTATCATCTGAGCATTAAATCATCAGCCCATATAGAAAGCCTGAAACAAATTCATGTTTATTTTCCTCCTAGATCTAATGTCTCAGTTACTCGGTGGAGAAACTTATGAACTTGTCCTTGGAATTTCTTTTCGCTGCCTAATTGCTTTGTGTTGAAAGTGCAACGTATTGGCTGACTGCATCACATCAATCTTAGTGGCTGCAATATTGCACCCTGTTTGCCACAATTTCTTAAGTGACAGTTTTCTGAAGTGAGTTTTTCTGACCACTGGGCATCAATGTTAGCTCAACAAACAGTTATTGTGAAATTGGAGCACCAGCCTTGCCATAGCTCCCAAGGATTTCACTCTAGTTATCTTTCATTAAAATTTATGTATACACATTGGGGGAGGATAGGATTGGGCCTTGCTGTGATCTCTTTCTGCTCTTCATGTTTTCAAACTTTTTCTTAAATTTTATATTTTATAATTTATTACTATTATACTTAATTGAATACAAAATTCTCAGTTATTTTGATGGGAATAGGTTTTCAGTCCTTGGTTCAGAAATCAATTGTTGATTTATAATGTTCTTGTGGGAAAATTGGTTTTGACATATGATGTTTTGGCTTGATTGTGGTTTTCAAGAACCGATTGTGGCATAAGTCTGAGGACTATCTGCAAATGGTCTCCATTTCAATACAGCTGCCGCTTCATTGGGTCTTTTACTGGAAATCTCATCCCCACCAATGAACTGATGTACAGTTGCTGCCTTCATCATAGATGGCTCTGTAGTTCAATGAATAAACCTGGAATTGAAAACTAACCTCAATAATGGTGACAGTTGTAACAACTGTTTTACTGATAATTTTAGGAAAAGAAATTTAACATCCTTACCTAGTCTGGCTTACATGTGACTCCAGATCGAAAACAAAGTGGTTGACTCTTAATTATCTCTGCAATGGCCTAGCAAGATTCTTTTGGGGCTAATTTCTTGTCATTGAAATATATAACTTGCGTTGGTTGGATTAGAACTCTAATTCATGCTCAATGTTTATAGTACAGGCAATTAGGGATGGACAACAAATGCTGGCCTTGCCAGCGATGCTCACATCCTGTGAAAGAATAAAGGAAAAAAATCCATCATCCACTGCTTCTCTTTTTGATCTATCCAAATAAAAGACAATGTATGTTTGCACTGGGTTTTAATGCCAATTATAATTCAAATTGGCAAACCTAAGTCTGTAAAGAAGCTTCAGGTTCCCAGCTTCAGCTTGGTTATATGGAAAGGTGCTTCGGGAAGTTGAGGCACTCTCAGATGAGTAAATCAAAGGAAACTAACCACCAGGACATACTTCTGCTAATGGCTGGCAAATAGAATCCGGGTGGGGGTTGGACAGGCTGAAATAGTTCCATAAGAACATAAGAAATAGGAGCAGGAGTAGGCCATCTCGCCCTTCGAGCCTGTCCTGCCATTCAGTAAGATCATGGCTGATCTGAAATGGATCAGTTCCACTTTCCCGCTTTCTCCCCGTAATCCTTAATTCCCTCGTCTATCAGAGATCTATCTACCAGTGATTTAAATATATTTAACGATTGTATTTCGTTGAACAAATTTCAGCTTGCAGGAATTTTAAATATTCAGTTTAATATTTGTTTATGTGAAAAAAAGCTTGTCTTCTAATTTTTGTTGTGCAGTGCACATTTATTTTTGGAAATATTCATTATTGCCAGTGTCCTTACTATTTCAGAGAAATCTAAAAAATGGCAACAGTTCAATCCACTTCTGCCTCCATTATGGCTTCAGAAATTCCTTAAAAGATTTCTTTAGTCTGAGTTTCTAATTGTGCAATTTTTATTTACTTGTGCAATGAAGTGTTCATTAGTGTTTGAATCCCATGACATTTAAAGGAACAAGTTATCTTCAGAATGTCGAGTTTCTGCTATGGCCCTTCATGTGGCAGAACAGACCGATCCTTGATCCACCGATCTTTGAATAAATGGGGCAAATAGAACTTTCTTTTCTTATCTGCTCTGCTGCTGTTCTGTCTCGTCACCTGACAAAGGAGCAGCGCTCCAAAAGCTAGTGATGTTTGCTACCAAATAAACCTGTTAACTTTAACCTGGTGTTGTGAGACTTCTTACCATGTTTACCCCAGTCTGATGCCGGCACCTCCACATCACGATCTCCTAGATTGTCATTGTTTGAGTCAAAGAGCTAAGTGATGATCCCTGTGGGGGTCTGATGCTTGCCATTCAGCTTATCGACTTGTTTGATCAGTGACGAATACATGCTGAGCATCAGGATATCGCAAAACAAAACAATCCAAAAGAAAGAAGATAAATATTTCAGCCTGAAAACAGCCTGACTGGAGAGTGGAATTCAAAATGCAGCTCAAACCAACCGTGGTAATCTTCACAGCCAACACAATTACAGAACAGTAGAATCACAAAAGGCAGCTGTACTGGACTCCTATCCAGACCATTAGATTTGAGCATAGTTCTTGCCAAGAATGGTGCGCTTGTAAGCCATGTGATCTTCTAGATCAAAAAAAAGCCTTTACTGACTGGGCGCCCCCACCCCGCTACTCTGGAAACACATCAAAGTGAGGCTGAGGAGATTCCATAATAAGCCTTCAGTCATGTGTAGAATAGGGACTGCCATCTCTCTCATCCTTTCGCAGTCCGAAGGCTTATTATGGGATGCTCCCAGCATACTGCATGCTTTAATCTGTCAGTTCTGCCTGATACGCTAATGCTGATGGATGAAACCATCCAAGATCTTTCTCTTCTCCCCTTCCCGCCCCTTAGCAACAGTCTCTCTGCAAACTGGAGCCTGGGAATCTATCAAACACAAATCAATCATGCAATATGAGTTTGTCTGTTTTCTTCAGATTTTATACAATTTGTGGAACTTTGGTAACTTGCAGGATCAAAGTGACCAGTTCGCCTTAGCAACATTGTATTAACTATTAATAGAAATTTATCCTGGGGAATATTATTGACAGTCAGACAAAAAAAAAGTCATGTTGAGGGCTAGGCCTGATGTGTTTGCCAATGTAAAACAATTTCCTTATTAAGTATTTTCCAAAATGAAAGATTGATTTATATTTTATTATATAGCATCAATTGTATTTGTACTTCAGACAGTGGGTACAATGTCATGCCAAAGAATTCAATGGATTGTATAGTTTTGGCTTTGGTTTTGTTTTTGTGGTAACAAAATCTCGTGCATAGTCAGTAATTCAGTAGAAAATCCAATCTGCGGTAAACTGAGAATATTGCGAAGGCTTGATTCATAATTGAAGGATTGTTAAAGACAGCAATAATGTATTCAGATAGATGGATGTCTATTGTGTTAACAGAAATTTTGTCAGGTTGTGATAAGCCTTTGGTGTGCTATATCTGTTCTATTTGTTACTGTTTTCTATAGCCCTATAAATGGGAGAATACAAAATTTTGATGAAATTGATACAGTTTCAAATAACATTTAAAGTTACTGCTTCACACATTTTCTACCCCTCCCAACTTCAGCACCCACAACCACCACATTCACTTTGCATCAGTTGACTCAGACTGTTTCCCTGTGAGGCACCAGTTGTGCTGATAACATTTGCTTTGGCACTATTGAACTGTGAATGGCTAAGGCCGTCAAGGTTTCAATTCTTGATTCCTGGGAAGTGTGAATATTGGGATTAGATGATGATATAGATGAACTTTAGTGACACAGTCTGCAACCAGAAGATCAAGTCAAATCAATAACCAACTTATTGACTGATTAGCACATGTGAAGATACATAGCCAAATTCACTATTGTATAAACAGAAAAAGGGCTCAAGTTTCCAAGGCAGGTTTTCATACAGCCAGGTTCCAAAGCAGATTTGTGTCTGGTCTTCATTGTAACCCACAAATCACACAGCAATTAATTCATACAGGAATCAAATGCCCCCCTCATTTTCACCTCAAGGTGTACACCTTTATTATTGTCTGATGATCTACTTAGACTAGTTTGCAGCTGAATCTCACCTCCAAGATTTCCATGGATGCTGTTGAAGGTTGCCAGTTCCTTCTGGGATTGCCAGAAGCCATCTTGTGCAAGGCCTGGTTATATCAGCAGCCACGTTAACTAGGGGAGAGATGTGATCTAGAAAATTGAGAAGTATTGAAAATGCCAGCTCTCCAGCACCCCCTTATGACATCACATACCTTTTTGGGCTGAAGCATGCACGCAAGGGAAGGTGGAACAAACATCACATGCCCTCTTGAGAGGGCATAGTCATTGTCTTGCTTGATGCTTGGGCAATGGACCATGTCTAACTGGAAAAGCTGAAGGCTGAGGCACCATTTCTGCTGTAGGGTCAAATCTCCCAGTGGTGTTTCCATATCACAGATTTATTCCACTGCATCAGGGTTCATGAAGCCAAGCAAAGCCTCTTTCCTTTTTTTTTTAAAGTTAATTTATATGTTCAATCTGCCCTGGTTTTCTGAAATCTAGTGTCTTTACCTTATGGGTAATCAAATCTATCTTTTCAAGAACTTCATAGAATCCTTTCCATCTCATGATGATCTTGCACTCTATCAGAATCAGAACATAATCTGCCACCTGAAACTCCTGGGGTATTTTGTTTAATCAGGGTTTTAATAAATCTTTCCAATGGGCCATCCATCTTTGGATGACATACAGAGGTCCTCACCTAGAGATGAAACATTTCTGTCATGATCCAAGACGTGAATGGGGTTAGTATCTCCATTAGTGGACCTACTTGGGGAAAAGAAAGACAAGTTCATGTGCTGTTTTGCTTTAATAGTACAAAGTTGGATGGCTTCAGAATACCTCACGGCATAATCAACTATCACTAAGGTATGTGGTATCCTTCGGCTTACTTGATTAGGAGCCTTACCAATGCGTTCAAGGGGAATGTCTATAATGAGAAGTGGAATGAATGGACTCCTGTAATACATCTGTGGAGCAGTGGTCTAGTATTCTCTGAAGGTTTTGAAAAACTGTTCCATACTCTATTCTTGGGCAGTAAAACCCAGTTCAATAGTCCATCTTTAGTCTTTTGTACTCTCAGATGTCCTAGTAAAAAATGATGGGCTGTGTTTTGGGATTATGATGTGGAGATGCTAGTGTTGGATTTGGGTAAACATAGTTAAAAAGTCTCTCAACACCAGGTTAAAGCTCAACAGGTTTATTTGGTAGTAAATGCCACTAGCTTTCAGAATGCCGTTTCTTCAGGTGAGTAGAGAGTTCTGATCACAAACAGGACATATAAAGGCACACACAGTTTTCAGAGTACTCTGCTCATATTGTCTGCACCTTTAAGACTTGAATAACAGATTAGCTGCAAAGGCTAGCATTTTAATCAGTATTCTGTAAACTATGTGTGCCTTTATATGCCCTGTTGCGATCAGAACTCTCAACTTACCTGACAAAGGAACAGTATTCTAAAAGCTAGTGGTGTTTACTACCAAATAAACCTGTTGCACTTTAACCTGGTGTTGTGAGACTTCTTAGTGTTTTGGGGTACAAATAGCTTCTCTGCCTCAATTTCTTCCCCTTTTCAATACTACATAGCAACTGGTTTATTCCTGCAAAATAGAGGGCTAAAGTGTACTAGGTTCGTTTTGTTCCACCATCAATCATTTGCGCTTGTAACCAAGCCCAGTTAATGTAATTTATTATTGTCATGTATATTAGGATACAGTGAAAAAATTATTTCTTGTGCGCAATGCAGACAAAGCATACTGTTCATAGAGAAGGAAACGAAAGTACAGAATGTAGTGTTATATTCATAGTAGAGTGTAGAGAAAGATCAATTTAATGTGAGATAGGTTCACTCAGAAGTCAGATGGCAGCAGGGAAGAAGCTATTCTTCAGTCACTTGGAACATAACCTCAGACTTTTGCATCTTTTTCCTGATGGAAGAGAGCATGTCCGGGGTGTGTGGGGTCCTTAATTATGCTGGCTGATTTGCCGAGGCAATGGGAAGTGTAGACCGAATTAATAGGAGGCTGGTTTGTGTGATGGATTGGGCTACGTTTTGTACTTTCTTGCAGTCTTGGGCAGAGCAGAAACCATACCATGTCTCTGCACCTCTCTATTTGCCTTCAAACAACCACATAACCTCGAACAATGCATTGTCCGCAGCAAGCTACTCGGCCTTCAGGAGAACAGTGACCATGAAACCACAACCCTGCCACAGCAATCATTGCAAGACGTGCTGGATCATCGACACGGATACCATCATCTCACGTGAGAACGCCATCCACCAGGTACACAATACATTCTTTTGCAACTCGACTAACATTGCCTACCTGATACGCTGCAGGAAAGGATGTCCCAAGGCATGGGACGCTGGGAAAATTATGCAGACGCTATAACAACGGATGAATGAATACCACTCGGCAATCATCAGACAAGATGGGGAATATTTCAGTGGCCATGGGCTTTCGGCCTCTGATCTTTGGTTAAGCGTTCTCTAAGGCAGCCTTCACGTCACACAACAATGCAGAATTGCTGAGCAGAGATTGACAGTCAAGTTCCACACACATGAGAATGGCCTCAACTGGCATCTTGGGTTCATGTCACACTATCTGTAACCCCCACGCCTCTCCTGAACTTGCAAAATCTCACTACCTATCCTGGTTGGAGACAATGCACATCTTTAACCTGTGCTTAACTCTTTTTCTACTCAGGTTGTCTGTACTTTTAAGATGTGATTACCTGTAAAGACTCGCATTCCAACCATTACTTTATAAATTGAGTTGGTGTCTTTATATGCCCTGTTTGTGAATAGAATGCTCACTCACCTGATGATGCTCTGAAAGCTAGTGGCTTTTGCTACCAAATAAACTTGTTGGACTTTAATCTGGTGTTGTGAGACTTCTTACAACATACAGGGGTATGTTCTCCACTATGCTTCCTGAAGTCAATGACAATCTCCTTTGTTTTGACATTTAAGGAGAAATTATTGTCATCGCACCAATTCACCAGATTCTGGATTTCATTCCTGTATTCTGTCTCTTCATTGTTTGAGATTGTTTAAAGTTTGGATCCTCTAACTAGACGTCCCAAACCCACCCACTGATCCCTTGCCTCCAGTTTCGGCAGTTCAATCGCTGGTAGACCATCTCCTTCATTCTCCCCACCCTGCCTCAGCTTCCAGGAGTTCTTTTGCCACAAATATAGAAGTAGGAGTGAGTAGGCAGTTCAGCTCTTTGAGCCCACTCTGCCTACTATATATGATCATGGCTGATCTCCATCTTGTTCTAACTCCACTTCCTTGCCTTTTCGCCATTCTGTGTTTGATTAAATATTTATCTATCTTTCATGATTCTGCGTCTACTGCACTTTGAGGCAGTGAATTCTCTAAATTCACAATTGTCGGTGAATAGTAGCTTTTCCTTAGCTCCGTCTTGAACTTCTCTATTCTTGCTCTACAACAACGATCTCATGTCAAACTGTTCTAGAAAAGGAAACATTTGGTTAACATTTACTTTTCAATCCCGTTGAGTATTTTATACCTCAATCAAATCCCTTTCTCATTCTTCTGTACTCCAATGAGTACAAGCATATGCCACTCAACCTCATCATACAACGGGCCCTTCAAACCTGGAATCAATCCAGTGAACCTCTTCTGAACTGCCTCCAGTGCCATCACACCCTTTCTTAAAGAAGATGACCAGAACCGAACACAATACTCTGTGTGATCTCAATAATGCCTTATACAATTGTAACAACACTTCTCCTCTTTAATACACCAGACCCTATGCAGTAAATGCCAAGATTCCATTTGCCTTCCTTATAACATTTTGCATTTGCATATCCACTTTGAGACTTATGCGCAAGAATACCCAGATCCCTCTGCACAGACTCCTTTTGAATATGTTTCCCATTTAAATAGTAATGAAGGGACCATCCTGTGCCTCTCAAACACATTTACAACCCCTCTTGCTCCCATAGTCTGAAACGATGGACAGTCTCGGCTCACCGGCACCAGTATAGCAGAAATTCAAATGACTCCCTTGACCTGATAACATCCTCTGGGGATGTAGAACTGGAATAAAGCAACAGCATGACTCCAGGTGTCACCATGTACACAGATTACCTGTAAGGTTTCCTTTTCCACGAGAATTTTATCTCAAGGAACCATTGCTGGGGTAGCCAACGTGATCATGCTGCCAAATCCAATAAAACATCCATGTTCTGATGTTCCACTTGCATCCCTCTTCCCAACTCTAGGTGCCCCAACCTCAGCCTGGCTGTATGCTAAAATGAGGTTTCAGTCCCTCTTGCCGCCTTCTGCTATATCTTAGACTTTCTATGAGCATAACTGAGCAAGATGACCCATTTCTTGGCAGGCAGAACAATGATGGGCTTCTAGTTCTGCTTTTCAGGGGTGTCTAGGTCATTTATTGGGTTTGGGGGAAGTTTAATTTGTGTGTTCTGGGGTTATTCCCTCTGATTTGCCTGACTTGACTTGCACTTCAGTAGCCAGATGGCACTTTACCAAGTCCACTGCATGGCCACTGTCAAGAGGTTACCCTTGTTCACTACATTTTAAATCTCTGCAAAGACTTCTGAGGAAGTGTTCTAGCACAACCCACTCCACCACCTGGGCTGAGTTCAGGGTTTCAGGCTGAAGCAATTTGTGAGCCAGATGAATCAAATCAAACATCTGGGAACAAATGTTGAAGTGTTGAATCCTCATAGCTATGGTGACCTCCCCAGCTTGCAAGGATTTCTACTTTGAGCCACTTGTAATCTTCAGCAGCAGCCACCTGCAAATCATGGTAGGCCTTCTGTGCTTCCCCAATCTGATAAGGAGTAATGATGCTAGCCCACTGCTTTTTTTTGGGCCAGGATTCTGGGTTGACAGTTCTCTCAATTGTCAAGTATGCTTCCATATCATCCGTGTCTGTCATTTTCTGCAGCCAAGCATCCCCAGACATTCCAGACCGAGTTTGTGGCCAAGGCATTGCATTGAGTCTCTGGAATTCTACCTGGATCCTATTTTGACTTGCATCTGAGTTACTACTTGTTGCACCCAGATTCCCTCCTGTTGAATCGGCTTTGCCTGGGAGAGCTGCTGGATAAGAGTGTCCTTGTTTCGTTGGTTTTTGTTACCAGCCATGTCCATGTTCTCCTCCAATTGTGATGTTGTCAGGTAGGGTTTAACGACACAAAACCAGCAACCAAAAGACCAATCAAATCAATAAACAATTTATAGATTACCACATGAAAGCACGCAGCCAAGTTCATGGTTGTATAAATGGGAAGATGTTTCAGGTTACTAAGGCAGTTTCTCGTGTAATCATAGTCGTACCACAAAGTGGTTTCATTGTCTGTCCTGGCTATGATCCACAAATCACACAAAATTGCACATGTCATGTGTTCACTCTTTACTGTTGCCCAGTGATCCACTTACCGTGTGTCTATCTAAGGTTTTGCAACTGAACCTCATCTCCAAGATTGATGTGAAAACTTTCTGGGATGAAAGTTGCCAATTCCTTCTGGGATTTCCAGTGGCTAACTTCAGAAGCCTGGCTGTACCCAGTAGCTGTGTTGTCTGAGAAATGGACATGATCTAGAAAATGGATGAGCAAATATTGAAAATACCATTCCTCCAGCACCCAACCCTTTGTGACATCTCAGTGTATAGAGTTCCTGTGTACTTTCATTTTCCTGTTGACATAATCTGATCTTATATACAGAATATGGTATATGGTTATGTGGATAATTCAGCAGATTTTTTTTTTGCCCTGTGAAATTGTATTTTAGCAATAGTTAGGGCCAGAGAGGATAGGAATGAAGATAATAGACTTTTTAAATCAGGAGGAAATAATTCGAACACTTCCCTGTTGAGTGCCAAGAGTGTTAGTCATTTCAGACATGTTTGCTCCAAGTAACTCTATATGGTCTGTTTGGTTCAAATATTTGCATATGTCCATTTCTCAGACAACACAGCTACTGGGCACAGCCAGGCTTCTGAAGATAGCCACTGGAAATCCCAGAAGGAATTGGCAACTTTTATCCCAGAAAGTTTTCACATCAATCTTGTCACTCAGCCGCCATGACAAAAGAGGGGTGATGACACTTGGAGAAAGCTTGCCAGTATGTTGATGATCAACATTAAAGCACGAGAACTCAGTTAGATGATTGTAGTTGCAGTACACATGCCATCTACTTTTTCTGAGTTCTGGTGAGCAGAGTACAGAATCTCCATGCTGAAAAAGGGACAAATCTGAAGGAAGAATCATTGGCAGTAATTGCCTCCTTGCAGTCCAATATTTGGGGAGTGGTTTGTAGCCTGCTTCATAATAGTGTCAGCACAGAAACCAGCTCAATTGAAAATAGATCATAACTTAAATTTGAGAGCCTTATGATATGTAAAAATGTACATTTTTAAATTTTGTACAAGTTATATAGACAACAACCTGGAAAATAGCTTTTATTCTTTGGCCAATGTGATTACAAATATAAAATTATTCAAACCATTGCCATAGTTGCTGATCAAGTCTGGCAATCCTTCATTTTTGGAGAGGTTATTTGGTAGCCTTCAGTCAAATGTTAACTTATAGTCACCCATCCAGTCATTTACCCTACGTTCTCCCTCCTAACATCTACACAATAACCTGTAGTCAGCTACTTATATCCATAGAGCCACTCACTAAACAGAGCCAATTAATTATCCACCTACACACACTCAATTAATTAGTCTTACACCTACATCTTCATTCTCACATTACCTCTATCATTCTCACGCCCACACAATCCTCCTCTGCATGTGCATGACAAAGAAATGCAAATATATTATTCACAATGTAATTGCCTATATTCAAATCACTAGCCATGAATAAAATTCTGCTCATCTGAAGTGAGGTATTTATCCAACCGTGATATTTTATTCTGAAGAACTTTTTTGAGAAGGTCCTCTATAAATAAGCAGATTTGAAAACAATTTTTCAGTTTACTCATTGATAGAATAGCTATTAAGTGCTAGAACAATAGCAAAACATTTGTGTCATGAGCTGTGGCTGATTCTTGTTTTTTTTTTTGCTGGTATACTGGGTTTTGCATATAATCTACACTATAAATTTGATAATGTTTTTAAGGAGACTTGTTCCTTCCCCCAAACTGGTGATGTATAGAGTCATTCCTAATGAAAATTGGAACTAAATATCATAGGAACGGAGCAAGAATCTTCAGCTGGCTCCGACAATCCCTGCAAATGTTCTGATTGCAGTAAGAAGTCTAACAACATCAGGTTTAAGTCCAACCGATTTACTTGATAGTAAACTCACAAGCTTTCGACGTTCCCCTCTTCATCAGGTGAATGAAGAGGGGAACCTCGAAAGTTTGAGTTTACTATCAAATAAATCGGTTGGACTTAAAACCTGATGTCAGACTACTTACTGTGTTTACCCCAGTCCAACGCTGGCATCTCTACGTCATGATTACTATCAGTGTTCTGATTGCCAGGTGACTGGAGCAGGCTGGTATTCTTGCCCTCTAGCCCATCGTGGAACCACATGCAGATTAAGACCCCATTTCCTGGAATTACCTACAGCTCGAGGAGCGACATTTAGGAATCAGGTGTTGCTCGAGGAGCCATGTCCTGGAATTAGGATCCATGTTTTGGAATCAGCTTAGCTTGAGAACCTACGATCTGGAACCATATGTACCTAAAGGAGCAACGACCCGGATCCATGTGGTTGCATGTCACAGAAGCACGTGCAGCTTGAAGAATCATATCCTGGGAAGCTCGTGGAGCCGTGTTCTGGTGAGCTTGGGGAGCACATACAGGAACTGAACTTTATAATTGTCACCCCAACCACTTGCAGGAAGTAGTGCTTTTGAATTATTTTAAAGTAGGCTGTAGTGTATTTCCCCAAACCCTTTGTGCAATCCAGTTTACTAATAAATCACCAAAAACTCTCATTATGATTCTTTCAGAATATTAGTTTGTTCACAATTCAAAGTGGGGGACATTGGGATAGTCTTTGTAACCTCATCATACTCGTATACTTATATAGTAAGGGGAAATAGAAAAGAGGAAAATTTGTAACTATGGGCAACAGCAATTGAAAAAATACACTCATACATGAATACTAATTCATGTAATTTCCTGAGTCCAAGAAGTCCATGTCCAGTGGGTGTTTCCTTTGTGGCGGAGTTCAGCCTATATGGGTTTCTGGTTTGAAAGACCATGAGAATCCTTGAAACGAATGACGGTGCAGCACAATGTAGTTTCTGTGTTTAGGCAATCTGGTAGGCAATGATCAGGATTTTTAAAATAAAATGGGCATTGAAGAGTAGAGAAATGGTAGCTAGCTGCTCACTCAGCTGGGAGCTGCTAGATGAGAATCATAGAATCCTTGAGTGCAGAAAAGAGGCCATTTGGCCCATTAAGTCTGCACTGATCACAAACACACACTAAGTCTCCCTGATACTAAAGGGCAATTTAGCATGGCCAGTCCACCTAACCCACACATCTTTGGACTGTGAAGGAAACTGGAGCACCTGGAAGAAACGCATGCATATATTGAGAGGATATGCAAATTCCACACACAGTGACCTCAGGCCGAAATTGAACGCAGCTAACCACTGTGATGTCCAGTTCTTTCCAATTGATGTCAAATCAGCTATCTGACGATTTCTCCATTCTCTAAAGCGTGTAGAGATTTCAAAATGATCATGTGACCTCCTTTCTCCACAGTGATATCAAAAAGACATTTATCTTGTCTGGACTTGCTTTGATTTCAGGATTAATAATGTCCCAGGCATTACCTTTTGAAAGTATTACCATTCACAATGAGGTATTTGTATCAGAAAGTCACATTTAGGCAGATCTCTGACTCCACTAGATGGTAAGCTTATCGTGTTGCAAATGATGCCTATCATCCCCTCAATAATCCCCCTTTAAAATGGACATGGGCAGTCCCAGGTGTGAAGTGGAGCTGTTAACAACTTTGCAGGGATAACAAGTTTTGATTTGCAAGTTTTACCTCTCTCTCTTCCTTAGAAATGAAGATGAGATTTTTCTGTTATTGTAACTCATATTGGTTGTTTCGCGAACAAAAGGCCATTGCTGTAGTTATTTGACTTGTTGCAGCCATCTTTTTTTGTTTAGCACAATGTCAATTTTAGAAATAGCAAATTAATATTTTGTTTCATTTCTTTTAATTTCTTATTGATGTAACAGAAGAGTGGAGATATAGCCCATTATGCTGGAAATTAGATGTGACCAAAAGACAAGTACAATATAACTTTGCAAATTTAAACATCAATTTAAAACCTAAATGAATATTTAAACATCAAGTTAGATACTAAATGAATATTTCTCACCAGTATTTACCGTTGAGCAAAGAATGGATGTTAGGGAACTTGGGGAATAAATAGTGATGTCTTGAGGAGTGTACATACTATAGAGGAGGAGGTGCTGTAAGTCTTAAAGCGCATCAAGGTAGATAAATCTCTGGGACCTGATGAAGTGCATCCTAGGACGTTGTGGGAGGCTAGAGAGGAAATTGTGGGTTCCCTAACCGAGGTATTTGAATCATCGATTGTCACAGGTGAGGTACCTAAAGATTGGAGAATGGCAAATGTTGTGCCTTTATTTAAGAAGGGCTGCAAGGAAAAGCCTGGGAAGTACATACCAGTGAGCCTCTCATCTGTGGTGGGTCAGTTGTTGGAAGGTATTTTGAGAAACAGATCTACAGGCATTTAAAGACTCCAGGACTGATTAGAGACAGTAAGTATGGCTTTGTGAGTGGAAAATCATGTCTGTCAAATTTGATTGAGTTTTTTGAGGGGGTAACCAAGAAGTAGGTAAAGGCAGTACAGTTGATGTTGTCTACATGGATTTTAGTAAGGCCTTTGACAAGGTACTGCATGGTAGGTTGTTGCTTAAGGTTACGTGTCACAGAATCCAGGGTGAAGTATCTAAATGGTGGTAGAGTATTGTTTTTCAAATTGGAGGCCTGTGACCAGGATGTGCCTCAGGGAGCAGTGCTGGGTCCACTGTTATTTGTAATTTTATATTAATAATTTGGATGAGAATATAGGAGGCACGGTTTGTAAGTTTGCAGATGACACCAAGATTGGTGGCATAGTGGACAGTGAAGAAAGTTATCTCCGATTGCAACGGGATCTTAATCAATCGGGCCTGTGGGCTGATGAATGGCAGATGGACTTTAATTTAGACAAATGCAGGGTGATGCATTTTGGTAGATTGAACCAGAGCAGGACTCACTCAGTTAATGGTAGGGCACTGGGGAGAGTTACAGAATAAAGAGATCTTAGGAGTACATGTTTATAACTTCTTGAAAGTGGAATCACGGGTGGACAGAGTGGTGCAGAAGGCATTCGGCATGCTTGGTTTCATTGGTCAGAACATTGAATACAGTAGTATAGTAAGTATTCCCTGGTATCCTCAATGTAATTCAGTCTTGGTTTCATTGGTCAGAACATTGAATACATCTAGAGATGTCTTGTTGAAGTTGTATAATACGTTGGTAAGGCCGCATTTGGAATACTGTGTGCAGTTCTGGTCACTCTATTGTAGAAATGATATTATTAAACTAGAAAGAGTGCAGAAAAGATTTACTAAGATGCTACCTGGACTTGATCCTTTGAGTTATAAGGAGAGCTGGATAGACTAGGACTTTGTTCTTCGGAGCGTAGGAAGCTAAGGGGTGATCTTATAGAGGTCTATAAAATAATGAGGGGCACAGATCAACTAGATAGACAATATCTTTTCCCAAAGATAGGGGAGTCTAAAACTAGAGAGCAAGGTTTAAGGTGAGAGGGAAGAGACACGTGTGTCCAGAGAGCAATTTTTTCACAGAGTGGACAGTGTTTGGAACAAGCTGCCAGAAGTAGTAGTAGAGGCGGGTACAATGTTGTCTTCTAAAAAGCGTTTAGATAATTACATGGATAAGATGGGTATAGAGGGATATGGGCCAAATGCAGTCAATTGGGATTAGTTTAGGGTTTAAAAAAAGGGCAGCATGGAGTTGGGCTGAGGGGCCTATTTCTATGCTATAAACCTTTAAAGTCTAATACACTGGCATAACAGAAATAGCAAAGCATTATCTTCTGTAAGCACATGATATGAAGACTATATAAGATGTAATTTAATGCATTGATAAATTTGATTTAGTCCTTATTAATCCTTTGATCCATTGATGACATCATCAATGCACTTCAAAACAATTCCTTCTGGAACACTTTTGCATCTTTTCTAGAGAAACTTGATTGTGTAATTGCAGTATAGATTTTTCTATCTTTGAAGTTCAACCAATACAAATGTGATGTTTAGGTTACATTATGGCATTGTGTTAATTGTACATGTTGTACATATTGTACATTTTTTAGGAAAATTCTTGACTAATAGCAACCATAATTACAATCTATGATGCATATTATTTTGCATCAAGCATCAGAAAAGGAGTGTATTTGAGAATTTATTACATCACGTAAATTAAGTTGATAGCATTTTCATATGGGACACTAGGATTTGACATTCATTTAAGTTGCTTTAGGGTGAAAAATATGGCTGATATATTTTACTTACAACTCAATAGCAGATTTCCGATATTATTCTGTTTGGTGTTTAGACTACACTTCAAAATGTATTGTGTAGTATAGTAAGTATTCCCTGCTTTCCATAATGTAATTCAGTCTGAATTGATAATGGGGGACACAGAGGGAAGAACTAAAAAGAGACTACTTTGAGATCTGATTTTTGGGAGAATGGGGAAACTCATTCATGGTCAGGAAATAAGCCTTCGCTTTTTCAATTTGAATTATATTTCAAAATATTGAATCATCTAAATATATTCTGTCCGCTTTTAACTTTACACCATCTGTACAATTTAACCAGCAAGGTAAACTAATCTCTATACCTGCCAATTCTACATTTTTTTTGCTCAGACATTCTTGGTATGAACATCCATAAAAGGAGGGTCATAGTGGTTTTTGTTTTTCGGATATGTGAATGTTGATTATCAGTTGATCTACCTGGTGTCCTTGCTAGGAATTGCCAAATTTCGTGGTTATAGGTAGCACATTGAAGTGTGAAGCAAATTGAAGGCTCAATGGTCTGAATTATTATAATTATTAAATATTAATGCATATAAATTTAGGATGTATTCCTTCAGGTTACAAGGTGATGTAACTGAGGTGTTTGAAATGATAAAAGGATCCAATAAATTAGATATAAAGCAGTTATTTCCTCTGGTGTAGGAATCCATAACAAACAAATACAATCTTTAAATGAGCTGGACCATCCAGGAGTGAAAAAAGGAAATATTTTAGTGGAAAAGGAAATCTACAAATTCGTGGTGGAAATGTGGGATGTTCTCCCCCAAAAATGCAATTATGCTGGATAATTGGAATTTTCAATACTGCTGTGGACAGATCAGATGTTTTATTAGAGGAGAGTATTGGGGAATGTTAATTAAGGGCACATAAATGGAGTTGGAAGTATGCAATTTAGTTGAATGGTGGGATAACTTCAAGAATCTCAATGGGCTACTCCTTTTCCTATGTTCTTAATTTCTATATATTCTACCATTTTCATTTCTTTTGTTTATCTTGGGCTCTTAATGCTACACGATTAGCTGTTTTCTTTTGAAGTCCTCATCCCTTTTTGACTTTTGATAATCCTTATCTTTCTATCATATATCATTGTATGTTCAAATTCTTGTTAATATTATCTTTTATATTTTGTTGATCTATTAATCTGATTTTTTACTTTATTTCACAATGTTTTCTCATGGTTTTTTTAGGTTTCCTTTCCTTACCCTCTCCTATGCACAGGTCCTTCTACTGCTAAGATTATAATTGGTGAGATTTTTGACCTCATTCTTATTCATTGCTATAATAAAGTGGATTTTATCCAGAAGCCACAATTCTCAGTTACACTGCATCTAGAATTCTTAGCAGGAAGGCAATGCTTCAACAAATCTAGAAGCCTAACTAGTAGCTTTTATCATGGCCACAGGAATAAGAAAAAACTGAGTTCAAAAATTAATGGAAAAATTAGTTATCTATTTAAAGGATTAGTTGCAAAGGTTAAGATCAATTTCTTTTTAAGGAAAAATGTCTGTGACATAAACAAGCCCATCTGATAGCTACCTCATATTGATGCAACATTTCTAGCTATGAGTTATACATTATAACCAAATAGACCCTTACATGGATAAAAATACCTTGCTTCAAACACTATCAATTCCAGTGTTGTTAAAGATTGTTTTTTTTTTCTTGTCAAGAGGCAATCTTGGTGTACTGAATTTCTAACCAAGGGTCGGCTTAATAGAAATAAAACATGTAAAATTCCTTTGCTGCAATAGGGGGCTTTTTTTTTCACACAACAAATTTCAAAATATAAGATCTTTGTGAAGTCCTGTGAGATGTTGTGAAGATGAAAGCTTATGATATTAAAGGTAAAAGTTACTTGATTAGAGAGTTAGCTGAACGATTAGAAAATAGAGTTTAGGGAAAAGGTAATTATTTATTAATAAGATGCAGTCAGCAGAATGCCACGTAAACTTGAATCATTTCTTGTCCTCCATACAAATAAATGGTTTTTCTGGGAAAAAAAGAACTATATCAAAATGTGCTGATGTTGCTAACTTGAGCTTGTGAAAAATTGTAAAGAAGATGCAGACGGTATAAGAGGACATAAAGATAAAGATATACCAAATGTAGATAAATATGATAAAAGCAAATTACTGCAAAAGTCAGAATCTGAAACAAAAACAGAAAATGCTGGAAAATCTCAGCACATAGCTCTAATGAAGACTCATAACATTAGTTCTGTTCTCTACACGCATGCTGTTAGACCTGTTGAAATTTTCTAGCATTTTTTTGTAAATATGATAATTTATATTTGGGGGGTTGCAACAGAAACAGAAAATAAAATCTAAGTACAATAGCAACATTCTGAATAATGTGGCAGGACAAAGATCTAGTGGGATAGAGATAAGATTGTTAGTGTGAAAATCAATAAAAAGGGGAAATGGGAGTTTATATTTAATGGCTTTGCATTTAAAAGCAAAAAGATGATGATAAATGTTTGAGACATTTGTTAGGATGCCTTTTGGGTATTATGTGAAATTTGGAGCATTCTTATCAGAAGAATATATGAATTTGGAAAAGGTGAGCTGTTGATTCATTGGCATGCTACAAGAGATTGGATTGTATAGTTCTTAGACTTAAAAAAAGAGGGCCAAATTTAGTACAGCCAGATGTTATGGAGGGCAGGCACTAATTATCGTTCAAAATTATCTAGAAGATCGAGAGAATAAATAATGAAGAATTAGCAAAACATAAATGCAGAATTTGTGGTAAAAACAAAAAGGGGGGATTACAAGGCAATAAAATTGTTTATTCCAAGTAGTTTTAAAACTGAGTCAATTACAATATTAAACAAGAAATAAAAAGAGAAAAATATTGAAGAGCGCAACATATGAATCAGGAGCAGGAGTAGGCTATTTAATCCTTTCAGCCTGCTCTGCCATTTAATATAATCATGGCTGATCTGATTTTTAACCTCAACTTCATGTTCCTGCCTATCCTGTTAACGTTCCATCCCCTTGCTTATCAAGAATATATTTAGCTGCCCTTAAAAATTTCAAAGACTCTGCTTCCACCATCTTTTGAGCAAGAGTCCCAAAGATTGATAACCCTCAGAGAAAATAATTCCCATCTCTGTCTTAAATGGGTGATCTCTAGTTCTAGATTTCCCACATAGAGAAACCTCTTTTCATCCGTCATGTCAGCACCCATCAGGATTTTGTTTGTTACGATCAAGGTGACTTTTGCTATTCTAAACATCAGTGGATACAAGCCTAGCTTGTCCTACATTTTCTCATAAGACAAACCTATAATTGCAGGCTTTAGTCTAATAAACTTTCTCTAAACATTTTCCAATGCATCTACATCCTTCCTTAAATAAATAGACCAATACTATACATGGTAATCCTGATGTGGTCTCACTAATGCCCTTTATAACTGAAGCATAACCTCTTTTTGTATTCCATTCCCCTCGTAATAAATCATAATGTTCGATCAATGTCTCGCTGTAATATTTACTCATATTAACCTTCTGCAATTCATGGTAGTAGGACACGTAGGTCTCTATGCATCTTGGAGTTCTGCAACCTCTTAACATTTTGATAATATGCTGTTTTTATTGTTTATGCCAAAATGGACAATTTCGCATTTTCCCACATTATACTCCATTTGTCAGATCTTTGTCCACTCGTGTAACCTATTTATATCTCTTTATAGCATATGGGAAAATGGGGTTACAGTAGAGGACTCCAGGAAGGGAAACTTAACTCATGCAAGATGAACTTTTTGTTCCCAAGATGTTTTGAAAATATCTTTTGCAGGATTTTATAAATCCTTTGGTTGTAATCCTCTGATATAAACTAACCTGTTGTGTTTGTTAAGTTAGTCACATTTGGATTGACATTCTCATTAAGGAAACATTTTTGAATTCAAATTAATTTACTGATGGCGAATTAATGTTTGCTTATAAAAACTTCAGGCTACTGTTTGTAACTCATTTTAATCTGCTAATCTAATGAAGGACATGTATGTCTATCAAACATATTTCTGATTGTCTGGTTGTGGTCATATGAACTATGCTGATTTGTTGAAGTATAGATCAATAATACGAATCTTGTATAAAATCAATTAATTGATCATGTAGTATTATAAATCCTGCAGAGACTATCTATAAGACTTTCCTGATAATTTTAGTTTCATTTTCATGTAAGTGTTTACTGCTGAAATTTGCAGTGCAAGATTTCTATTCAATTTTGTTACACCAGTTGGAGTTCAGTGGTGTAATATCATAATTCTGTACACCATAAGAATGCCCACCCTTCCTCCAAATGCACTGTGTGTCCTACACATCCTTTACATCCCATCCCCTCATTGTGCACCTCTCTCACCCCTTCTGCACTATAGTTCAAAATTCCACTCTGCTCAGCTTCCAGTTTTGGAATGGACAAAGCATTACATCAGTGCTGCAGATCCCAATAATTACATGAAGTTACTGAAAAAAACCAGTAAACTACACAGTCTGTCAGGAGAAAACATAAATATTTTGGAACAAGTCAAGTTTAATATGTGTTGAGTCTCAGTTAATTCCAACACCTGTTTGAAACGTCATTTTTTGAAATTTTTTTTGGGATCGTTTTATTTTCTCCAGTGATCCAGCTGAAATATCACAAATGAATACACCTTGAATGAATAATAGCCTTTTCCTATATTTTTCTCTGCTTGGGACCAACTGCTGCTTGATGGGTAATTGTGTCTTCTGTGTGTTTTCTCACCATATCTTCAACTAATTATGTAGCACTACCCAAAACTGAATCACATCTTTTAAAATTGGTATCTCAGAATTGGACTTTTTCCCTCTTTTGTGTACTAATTGCCTTCTCACCCTGTGTTCCCCTCCCTCATCTTCAATATGCTCATACACTGTGTGTCACAATTGTACAGGTGCCAAGTGGTTGTTCTTTGTGTATGAGCCAGGATGGCAAATTTCAATTGACTTGTCAACTGCAGGAGCTAACACAGGCTGGATCTTACCTTCAACTGATGACTAAACAATATGTAAGGAATATGATTCTTCAGTCGAGGATACTGAAATCATTTCTGCCACTGTCAGTATCTCAACTGATCTGTTAGCTCATCACTATTTCAACTTGGATCATTTGGAGCCTCCCTTAAATATTTGTTGATTCCATATCATTTCAGACTGAATATGGTCCTTGTCAAAGAAAAGGTCATGATGCAAGAAGTTGAACCGACTACATGTACAATGGTCACTAGGTGGAGCCAGTGCATTAATGCTGTCAATAATTAAAAGATGTTTGGAAAAAGATCAAATAGAATGGGAAAACCAATGGAAATTAAAATTTGTCAAATTCTCGTTTCCATATATAGTTTGTGAGATTATAGAAACGACATAGGATGGTGGTGGATCAATCCTTTATTTTACCACATCTTATAAAATTGATATTTCTAAAATGAAAACAAACGAGAACAATATCATCTGTGATCAACGATCATGTGTGGGAAATAGATTCCTAAAATACAATTTAGTATTTTTTTGGTTAAGTCCTTTACTAAAATATTCAAAAATCTATTTAAAAATCTTTCCTGAATCAGCTTGTTGGCCTGTGGCATTTGGTACGCACAGTGATGAGTCATGATTCGTTTTGCTCATTGCCAATGGAAATTTTTTGATAAGTGTTACTTTATAAAGGTAACCATGGTTAAGGGAACTGACCCTCTACATTTATTTGGGAAGGTGGTAGTACACTGGAGAGATGGTGGTGCAATTATATTGTCTCTGTACTGGCAATCCAGAGATCCAGGACCTGGATTTGAATCCCACAATAGCAGATAAAATGTTCATTAAAACATCTGAAATTAAAAGTCTAATAATGACCATGAAACCATTATCGAATGTCGTAAAAACCCATCTCATTCACAAATGTCCTTTAGGGAAGGAAACCAGCCATTCTTACCTAATCTGACCTACATGACCACCATGATGGAGGGGTTTCTCAATGTATAGATGAGATTTTGTCTTACAAAGACTGTCAATCCTACCAAGACTGTTATGGATATATGCATTGTAGCTGGTAGGTTGGTGAGGATGAGGTTATGTGTGTTTGCCCCTGTTGTTGGTTCCCTCACCACCGTCACATCCCAGTTCAATAACTCTATACTTTAGAACATAGTAAGAAACAATACCAGGTTAAAGTCCAACAGGTTTATTTGGTAGCAATCGTCACTTTAACCTGGCATTGTGAGACTCATTACTATGTTTACCCCAGTCCAATGCTGGCATCTCCACATCACGACTACTTTAGAATCCAGCCAGCTCGATCTGTGGTGACACTACTGAGCCGGTCTTGGTGATGGATATTGAAATACCCCACCAAGAGTGCTTCCTCCAAGTGGTGTCAAACATGGAGACATACTGATTCATCAACTTAGGGGGCCGGTATGTGATAAACAGCAGAGGTTTACTTGTCCATGATGCCACAAGACTTCATGGAGTCCCAGTAGTAAGACCCGTAGTAATGTGATTGACTCTTAGATGCCCTCAGAAATGGCTTAGAAAGACACTCAGTTTTATTCGACCGTTATAAAGAAAACAAAAAGAAATGAAGCTGAAGATCACCCAACATCGAGCTGGACACCAGAAAAGACAACAGCAAACCCAGGTCTGTCAGCCCTTCAAAATCTTCCTTTTGATCTGGGGGCTTGAACCAAAATTGGGAGCTGTTTCAGACTAGTCAATTGTCTGATATAGTCTCAGCCACCATTCCTACTGGCAGAGCAGACCCAGCAGAATATGGCTGCACATTGGTATACAGTCAGGAGGTGGTTGCCCTGGGAACCCTGAACACTGGGAACACTGGCATGGGGCTCCATGAAGTCTCGTGGCACCATGGAAAGTAAATCTCTTGCTGTTTATCACGTACTGGCCCCCTGAGTTGATGAATCAGTATGTCTCCATCACCAAGACCAGCTCAGTAGTGTCACCACAGATCGAGCTGGCTGGATTCTAAAGTAGTCGTGATGTGGAGATGCCGGCGTTGGACTGGGTAAACACAATAAAGGGTCTCTCAATGCCAGGTTAAAGTGGTGTTTACTACCAAATAAACCTGTTGGACTTTAACCTGGTATTGTTTCTTACTGTGTTCTAAAGGATAGAGTTATTGAACTGGGATGTGACGGTGGTGAGGGAACCAACAACAGGGGCAAACACACATGACCTCATCCTCACCAACCTACCAGCTACAATGCATATATCCATAACAGTCTTGGTAGGATTGACACAGTCTTTGTAAGACAAAATCTCATCTATACATTGAGAAACTCCTCCATCATGATATGTGACAAAATCAACTTGCTAAATGAGCAGATCTAGCAACTCAAGATTGAGCATCCAGGCAGCACTGTGAACTATCATCAGCAGCAGAATTGTACTCAGCCACAATCTGTAACCTTATGGCCAGCATCAGATTTGACAATGAAGCTTTCCCATCCTAGATTTGTCTCTTAATATTGCAAGATCTTTGACTGAAAATGCAATCAATGGTTTATCAAAAATGTCCAGGAAAATTGGGTGAGATTATTGCTACAGTAATTCTATTATTGTATTATGAAAATTGATATAAATAATTCATCCTCAGAAGTCAAACAGGCCTTGATTAACAATTTTATTTCTTGTGTATACAAACACAAGAAGTTCTCTTTTTTATTAATTTGGGTTATCTAACCCTGCATTGAAATTTTCAAATGTAAACGGTATCACCTGCTTTAGAGTAAGTGAGGATGCTGGCATATGAAAGGATTAATGTTCCCATGAACAAATTAAAAAATACTGAGGCATAATTCATTGGTCACATTGCTGAATATCCATGATTGGTAGCCAGCGTTCTAATATTTTATTTATTGATTTTGTTTATCTCAATAGGATTGTGTGCAGCTAAATCAGTACAAGTTGAAAGATGAAATTGGAAAGGTGAGCATTAAGAAAACAGAATACAAAATAATTTTACATTGAAAATTTGCCCTCGAGTACTCTAAACAATGTGTTTATGCTGGTGTCTTTTTAGTTCCATTTTGATATTGAAAATTAGACATGTGAAGTAATAAATCATTGTGGTAAAAATTTTAGATGCCACATCCAAACATGCAATAGCCTCCACTCTACATCTAGGAAAGCTTTTCTAGAGAAAATAAAAGTGTACGTGGAAATTGAGCATCCGGCGATGCTCTGTCTTCCTCTTACCTAGCCTCCGCAAGAACCCCCTCTACAGCGCTCCAGCTGGGATAGACAATATCATGGATTGCAAGGGTAGGTTCCAATGCCCAATGACTATCAAACTGCCTTCCCATTACTGCCAAGCTACTCAAATTTTCTTATTAACATTTGCGGCATTTGTTGACTTTAATATTCACGTGATGAATAATTTATGGAATAGTCATCGATTAATTCTGGTGTTCAACTGAAGTAAATTCCATTTCTGTTTCCAAAAGCACCCTCTCTTGCTGACAGTGAATTAATTTTACATGTGCTTTGTGAAGCATTTGGAAATTCACAGTTTGGTTCTAACACATAATTGTCTTCTGAATGTATTATATTCTTTTGTGCAGGGTTCCTATGGAGTTGTCAAACTGGCATACAACGAAGATGATAACACCTACTATGTATGTGCTGAATGAATCAAACATCCCTTTATTGTGTATTCTAAACCAAGAAGACTCATTGAATTATTCATATTTTTTGTTGATGCAAAAAAAATCCAATTGTCATAAAAATAAAAGCAACTTAGCTGCAGATACTGAGAAACATTTTTCACCTGTAACAATATTGTTCAATTCAAATAATTAATTAATTGATCCTAATATATGATTGAATTGTGTGAAGATTAAACAAATGAAACATTGCATATGAAACATTTTATTGACAGCTGAAGTTAACTGTTCTTCATTATGATACAGTATTTCAGACATTACTTTATGCTGATTTTATTTGGCAGACATTTTACTTGCATTTAATGATGAGAGTATCTGTGTCCTTGTATGATAGTATTCAATAAGGAAATTTTAAGGTTTATGTGGAACAATTGTATTTTTAGATTAAAAAAAAAATTCCAATCCCACAAAGTTTAATATTTCTCAAACTGAAGTCAATTTATTTAATACTCTGCACATTGCAATTTAATGTGCATAATTACATTTTCAAAATATATTTTTTGCATGAGTTAAATATAAGTTGGAACAACATCCCAAATTAAACTGGAATTTAATATCTCAAATTTTTATGTGGTTAACATAATCTCATTTTTGTTCTTATTTTCTTTGATTATAATATTGTTTATTGCTTGATACATTAAATATATTTGTATTTTTTCAATATTTTCTGAAATTCAGGGTAACTGATTCTTGCCTTGTTTCATTTGCTTGAACTTTAATTATTTTGTAAGTTAATGAGCTTCACAGATATTAATTACATTTTCTTGCTAGGCAATGAAAGTCCTTTCTAAGAAGAAGTTAATGAGACAAGCTGGATTTCCACGTAAGTAATAGTTTTTGTTTAAATATACTGCCATGTTAACAATCACTGCAGTTACATTGGAAGTGAGTCATTTGGCCCAATCAGTACATATTGATATTCATGTTCCATATGAATTTTTTTTAATTCATTCATGGGATATGGGTGTTCCTGGCTGGCCAGCATTTATTACCCTTCCATACCTGCCTTAAACTGAGTGGTTTGCTAGATCATTTCAGAGAGCAGTTGAGAGTCGACTTTGCTGTGACCCTGGAATCCCATGTAGGCCAGACCAGGTAAGGATGGCAGGTTTCCTTTCCTAAAGGACATTAATGAACCTGATGAATTTTTCCAACAATCGACAATGGTTTCATGGTCATCTGTAGATTCTTAATTCCAGAGTTTTTTTTAATTGAATTCAAATTCCACCATTTGCCGTGGCAGGATTCGAACCTGGATCCCCAGAACATGAGCGGAGCTTCTAAATTAATAGTCTAGTGATAACGCCACTAGGCCATCGCCTGCCCTAATTGTAATTCCATGTGCTCACTTTTTTGCCTCATTGCTTTATCCCAATTACTTTCAAACATTGCCACTAGTAGTGCATTTCACAGCCTCATTACTCTGCGTGGAAAATGTTTCTCCTGCTCTGTCATAAATGTCTTACATTTACTCTCTTATCTACATCACATCCTTAAACCTCTCACCCACTGAAAACATCCTGTTCCTATCTATTTCACACTGTCTCACACTTTCATAATTTGAAATACATTCAGGAAATCAAATTTCTAAGGTTCACAAAGAAAATTGGTGTTCATTATGATGTCCTGTCATAGAGATCAAGAATACAAATTCTCCCAGTTACCACTAAAAACCGTTTTCAATCTTAGCCACATAATCTTCAGGATTTGCCAACAGCGGAGATGAATCTTGACAAAACAGAAAATGCTGAAAATACTCAGCAAGCCAGGCAGCATCAATGGAGAAAGAAACAGTTAACCTGTCAGGTTGCTGATCTTTCAACAGAGCTGGGAAATGCTACAGAATTTGAGCCAGGGGTGGATGGCACAAAGACAAAGAGAAGCCTGTAATAGATGTGGAAGATAGATGAGATTAGATGACAGAGCAGTTAGTCATAACTGGCTAAAGGCATTGGAAATGGAGCAAGAAAATAAATAAAGATGCCTAGAGCAGGTGTATAACTATCTGAAAGCAAAAACAAGACCAGGAGATGCAAAGAGAAGGGAAGTAAAATGGGGACTAAGTTTAGAGTCTAAAATTGTTTTATGTGTTCAGCCTGTAAAATGCCTAATCGAAAATTTAGGTACTATTCTTCAAGCTTATATTGAGCTTCACTGGAATAGTGCAGCAGGCCAAGGACACACAAGTCAGCGTGGGACCACGGTAGATAATTAAAATGACTTGAAACTTGTGGTCTTTCTTGCAGACTAAATGGAGGTATTCCAAAGTGGTCAATCACCCTACGTTTAGTCTGCCCAATGTAGACAAGATCACATTGTGGATAGTATATATAGTATATAAAATTAAAATAAGTACATGAAGTACATTGCTTCATCTGGAAATAGTATTTTGGGCTTTTGGTGAGGAGTGAGAAGATGAAACAGCAGATGTTACGGTACATGTGTTTACATGGAAAGATGCCAAGGGAGACAGCATTGCTGGAGAAGATTGATCATGGTATCATAGAGGGAACACTCTCTTCAGAGTACTGGAAAGGGAGGGTATTTTAGGTTAGATGATAGCATCACACTAGAACTGGTGAAAAATGATCTGTTGACTTTCAGGGGCATATGAGGTTGAAGGTGAAGTTAAGGAGAACCCTATCATGATTCTAAGAGGGAGGGGAAGTTTGGACAACATGGCGGATATGGTCGAAAATCCTATCAACAACAGTGAGTGGGAAATCTTGGAAGAGATAAGATGGCACTGTGAAAACACTGGTGTGGAAGATTGCTGTAGAGATGCTGGTGTTGGACGGGGGTAGACAGTAAGAAGTCCCTTCCTGTTGGCGAACACTTCAGCAGTCACAGGCATTTGGCCTCTGACCTTTGGGTAAGCATTCTCTAAGGGGCTTGCATGACACACGACAGCGCAGAATCGCTGAGCAGAGACTGATAGCAAGTTTTGCACACATGAGGATGGTCTCAACAGGGATCTTGGGTTCATGTCTCACTATCTGTAACCCCCATGACTTGCCTAGGTTAGCAAAAAACTTCACTGTGCTGTCCGGAGACAATACGCATCTCTTTAACCTGTGCTCAGTGCTCCGTCCACACACATTGTCGACCACTTATACCTAACGAATAGCAGCTTAGGTATAAAGATTTGCATTCTAATCAGTAATATGCAAACAATCTGTGCTGTTATATGTGCTGTTTGAGACCAGAACACCTCATTCACCTGACGAAGAGGATAGCCTCGAAAGCTTGTGAGAGTTTACTGTCAAATAAATCGGTTGGACTTAAACCTGATGTTGTCAGACTTCTTACTGTGGAAGATTGCAACATTGAAATAGATATGACGAAGGAGGAAGAACTGAGAGAATAGAATTCCTACAGGGTGCAGGATGTGAGAAAGTGTAGTCATGATAACTGTGAGAGTTAGTGGTTTCATAGTGAATGTTACTTGATAACCTATGACTCGAAATGGAGAAGTCAAGGAAGGGAAGAGTCAGAGATATGGACCATGTGAAATTGAGAGAAGGATGGAAATTGTTGCTGTAAGAGACACAACCCAGTGAGGTGGGGAGAAAGACTGTGATATTTCCAGTGGAGAAGTACCTGGCAAAGCTAAAGGAATAGATAAAATAAAGGTAACATGTAAAAAAGCTAAACCCAATATGGAGATTTTCATTCTCGGGGAAGAGAAGAAACCTTTATCAATCAGTTACATGCCACAGATACTTGGTGTGCAATTTGAGAAAGATGCAGCCTGAACAAGTGCTACTACTGATGTCTGCTTTGAATCAGAAAGTTCCACACTAATGTGCATAGTCATTCTCACTTATTCCAATGCTTAGATTTTTCTACATTGAAAAGATATAATGCTGCATAACATTTGTACTGTCATTGGATTCCTTACATGAACAAGATTTTTTTAAGAAGTTATTGTTTATTTCATGCTGTACTACAAAATTGTAAGGAAGGATTTTTTATCATGAGCACATGGTCACTTATTACATAATGATTCTATTCTGTTGTCTAGGTCGTCCCCCACCCCGAGGTGCCAAAGCAGTTCCTCAAATCTCTGCACAGCCTCGAGGGCCTTTGGATAGCGTGTACCAAGAAATTGCCATTTTGAAAAAGCTGGATCATCCAAATGTTGTCAAACTAGTTGAAGTATGTTTTACTTCACATATCTCCGTTACTCAACAAGTGCTTGCATAAGTATATGTATATTTCAGCAATTTGAAACATCAGACTTTCTATCTGCATCCACGTTTATGTGAATGTAACTAGTCATCTTAACATTTTTTATCTGATTTTAAGCAAGTCTCAATGTTTAATGGTTCCAAAAAGTGAGCTCTTCTGAGAATCGTCTTTGTCATGTCTCGGTCAATGTAAGCAATAATTTTTATTTCAATCATTTAAGAATCTCTATTACATTTCAGCAGACCTTTAAGAAGCTGTTTATCATCAGCCTCCGGCAACTGTTTTAGGATCAGTTGCAGATTATCATCGGCATACAAAACTATGTACCTCATTTTTCCATTCCAAAAAAGGATTTAGAAGAGGGCACAATAGCACCAATAAATTACTTGCCTATTTTGGAACTGATTTTTGCTCCACTAAAAGTAGATTAAGGATATCTGCAAAAAGTAAATGAAGATACATTTTTCAGTTAGGTTTGTGTAAGTTATATCAAAAATGGAGTATTTTACTGTAGCTCTTAGCTAAAGTTAGTAAGGTTACGGAAGAATGGAATTTGTAGTAATAGAAGAATACAGATTTTTTTGTCAGAGCATGATTGTAGAAATATATTTTTTATTTATTCATCACGAGTAGGCTTACAGTAACACTACAATGAAGTTATTGTGAAAACCTCTAGTCGCCACACTCCAGCACCTGCTCAGGTATACTGAGGGAAAACTTAGCACAGCCAATGCATCTAACCAGCATGTCTTTGAGTGTGGGAAGAAATGGGAGCACTTGAAGGAAACCTGTGCAGACATAGGGAGATTGTACACACTCCACCCAGACAGTGACCCAAGTTGGGAATTGAACCCAGCTCCCTGGTACTTGAGGCAGTAGTGCTAACCAGTATGCTGTCGTGCTGCTTTACCACAGTGCAGGTATAGGAGAGGATCGTCCTTAACACAAGGAGCATAGGGAACAACCTGCAGATAGATCAGATGGTACAATATAAGTAAATACAATTATCCATTGGGTTTTGCACCATTGTTTTTATCCTACAGGTGCTTTGGTCCACCGTTGTCTAACAAGGGGCATACACGCAATGGGTCGTGAGAGGGCTGCTCTTGGATTTTTTGAGTGTATCCTAGTGCTTCACGTCGTTAGTGTAAGCTTGACCTGGACCATTTGATGGGCAACACAACAGCTCAGTGACTATCGTTGTGCTGTGCAGATACATGGATTTGGGCCTGTGCCTGTGGGAGTTTGCGCATTCTCCCCGTGCTTGCATAGGTTTTCTCGGTTTTCTCCCACATCCCAAAAATGTGCTCTTAGGCTAATTGGCAAAACAAATTCTCCCTAAATTGTCTCAAATTTGGTTTTTAATCCATAGATCTATAAACATAGACAGGGATCATGGGTAGAGGTGGGAACATCGGGATGGCAGCGTGGGCTCGTTGGGCCAAAGGGCCTGTTTCCCATGTTGTTTTGTTCTTTATTCTTTGCTCTTTATCACAATGCCTTAAGTTTTGCACACGCCTTTAATGAACACATTGGTATAATATATTTTGTAAATCATAGAATCTCCTGACAATTATGGTGCAAATTATAAATTCTATGCACCTTCCATCTCTGTTTTCCTGCATGTCATTCATCCTGAGAAGTTCTGCAATAATTTGCGCATAAGAAGTGAATCTGCTCAGGTTGTAAAGTTCATGATTTTTTTAATACTGTGTCCATCATCATATGCAAATTCAATTTAATATTAAAGAACAGAAGGGTTGTGATTTTGTAACATGATCCATGAAAGTGTCTCTTAATTAAGCCTATTCTTTCCTATCATGATATGTCTAATGAAATTTGCATAATCCTACCATTTTTACTCTGGTTTAGTGTCAGTTCAGTGTTCTTTCATACTTTTTTATAAAATTTTCATGTCGGTATGTTTATGTCCAGTGCAATATTTATGCTTTGCTTTATGTTTACCACAGCATTGTTAGAAAAAAGAGATGTGTCAAAGCTATTCATCTTGCACCCATAAAGATACTTGGCAAGTACACTAATATGAGGAAAAGAACAATTTATAATTGTATGAGAGGAGAGTACTGATTGGTTCACAAGTGGACTCTGATTAGAAGAGGTGCTGCCGTAGAGACTGTAGCAGGTGGTAGAAATCAGTTAACTGCAAGCATTGTTTGAAATTTAAACCAGCCATCTTGACCTCGATTGTGTCCCAAAGAATGAATCAGTGAATGTTTGTCACTTATCGAACTGAAACAGGCACTATTTTGTACATGTTCTTTCTGTCTGCAAAAATTGTTGTTTTCCCCTTGGTATTCTTGTGAAGTGTTCTGATGAATACAAGATGGAAAACTTCGACATGTCTCTCTTTTCCAGCAATACATAAATTCTATACTACCAAATGACTACATGCTTACAATTTTAAGTCTCACAACTTCTTCCTGACTTTCCACTTGATTCTCAGTGTAATTAACAGCACACTTAATATTTACTTCATAAACCTTGGGGCTGTTTATCCTTTGGAAATTTAATAAACATAGTTTATTATATATCCGTATCTGAAATATCCTTTTTCAGTTAGATATTGTCATTAACATTCTCAAAAACTAAATTTAAACATATTGATACATTGGTGAGTGGCTTTTTAAGCTGTTTTAGAAAAGCAACAAAGTCAAGCTTGTGGATGTGGGACAAAGGCAAGATTATGCTTGACTATTTAATATCAAACCACCACCCTCTTGTTCTTGGCCTTTGGAGATAGAATCCCTGTTGTGCAGAAGAAGGCCATTCAGCCCATTAAGTCTGCACTGACCACAATCCCACCCAGGCTGTATTCCTTTAGCCCCACATATTAATCCTCTACCAATCCCCTGACATTAGGGTCAATTTGGCTTGGCCAGTCAGCTTAACCTGCACATCTTTGGACTGTGGGAGGAAATCATGCAAACACAGAGAGAATATGCAGACTCCACTTAGATAGGACCAGAGACCAGGACTAAAACTGAGTCCGTGGTATGTGAGGCAGCAGTGCTAGCCACTGCCACTGTGCACCCCCACCTTGCTCCCCACTCTGTGCTTTTGCTTACAAATATGTGAATACTCATTATTGAAGCTCACACGTACAAAACAACCTCTATGCAAGTTACAGTATTAGAGGAAGATTAGCAAATATGGAATAGCCTATTATTAAGGATAAAAGCAAAATACTGCAGATGCTGGAATCTGAAACAACAATAGAAAATGCTGGAAAATCTCAGCAGGCCTGACAGCATCTGTGGAGAGAGAATAGAGCCAACGTTTTGAGTCTGGATAATGAAAGATCATGATGTAGAGATGCCAGCGTTGGACTGGGGTAGTAAGAACTCAGTAAGAATTTAGCAACACCAATTTTAAATTCAACCAATTTATTTGATAGTAAATTTGCGAGCTTTCGACACTCTTGTGCCTTCGTCAGGATCGTGACGGACACCTCCAGACGCTGAAGGATGCCCTCATGAGAACAGGATATGGCGCTCGACTCATCGATCGACAGTTCCGACGTGCCACAGCGATAAACAGCACTGACCTCCTCAGAAGACGGACACGGTGGACAGAGTACCCTTTGTTGTCCAGTACTTCCCCGGAGCGGAGAAGCTACGACATCTTCTCCGGAGTCTTCAACATATCATTGATGACGATGAAAGTCTCGCTAGGGCCATCTCTCTCTCTCTCTCTCTCTCTCTCTCTCTCTCTCTCCCCCCCCCGCACTTATTGCTTTCAGACAACCGCACAACCTCAAACAGATCATTATTCGCAGCAAACTACCCAACCTTCAGGAGAACAGTGACCACAATACCACACAACCCTGCCACAGCAACCTCTGCAAGACATGCCGGATCATAGACATGGACGACATCATCAAACGTGAGGATACCATTCACCAGGTACACGGTACATACACTTGCAACTCGGCCAACGTTGTCTACCTAATAAGTTGCAAGAAAGGATGTCCCGAAGCATGGTATATTGGGGAGACCATGCAGACACTACGACAGCGGATGAATAAGCATCGCTCAACAATCACCAGGCAAAACAGTTCCCTTCCTGTGGGCGAACACTTCAGCAGTCATGGGCATTCGGCCTCCGACCTGCGGGTAAATGTTCTTCAAAGGGGCCTTCGTGACACATGACAGCGCAGAGTCGCTGAGCAGAGACTGATAGCCAAGTTCCGCACACATGAGGACGGTCTTAATAGAGATCTTGGCTTCATGACACACTATCTGTAACCCCCGTAACTTGCCTGGGTTAGCAAAAAACCTCACTTACTGTGCTGTCTGGAGAAAATACCCAATTCTCTAACCAATGCTCAGGATTCCCTTCACACACATTGTTAGCCACTTTAACACTTGAATAGCAGGTTAGATGTAAGGATTTGCATTCTAATCAGCAATCTGTGACTGTCTGTGTTGATGTGTGCGATTGCAGACCAGAACACTGCATTTGCCTGATGAAGGCACAAGAGTGTCGAAAGCTCGTAAATTTACTATCAAATAAATCGGTTGAATTTAAAATTGGTGTAGCTAAATTCTTAATGAAAGATCATCCAGATCATAACACTGGCTTTATTCTGTCACCACTGATGCTGTCAGACCTGCTGAGATTTTCCGGCATTTTCTGCTTTCATATTCAGAATCATTGATTCAGAAGAGTGGAGGAAGAGAAATACAAAGTGATTGTTATGAGGTGATGTTTGGTTATTCTTTAATTCCAATAAATCATAGATTTCAAAATATACATTAATCTAATTTAGCTTCATGTTGTAAAATATGAAGAAACAGTAGCAATTTTTCTTTTAGTTTAAAGGTGAAAATATGGCCCCATTTGAATTCTAATCAGAAAATAAGCTATTTGGACAAAGCTTTAGAAACAACAGTTATGCCTGTTTAGTCTTTACTTTTATAATCATTATAGTCCATTCAAGTTGACAGTGCGGGACATACTTGTATGTATACTTGAGATAATGTTTGTTAATTTTCTAGTGCGTGGTTCCTTTATTTTTATTTCACCCTCTGTAGCTACCTTCACTTCAGCATGCCTATTTTTGGCTGTTTGGTATTTGTCTGCTTTAGATCAGATAGACTGTCAAATTGCTCTTGTTTTTATATTCCTGCTTTTTTTTTTCTGTCTGTGAATCACAGATTCCCAATTTTTCAGATAATGTACTGGAAAAAATCCTAAAGTTATTTGACAAAAATTAAAAATTGCAGTAAATAATATTTTCTACTTTGTAGTCGCCACTTGTTTATTTCAAAAGTTATTTGGATAGATGTCATTTCTGTTATATTCTTCTGATTTTGGGTGCAACATTGAATATACAACACAAACAGACCATTTGGCCCCACCAGGCCATGCTGATATTTATATCCCTATATTTTCTTTGTTAGCAAAGCCCTATGTCCCTTTCTCCGCACACCTACTCAGCCTCTCCTTAATTGTATCTATACTATTCACTTTAACCATGCCCTGTGGTAGCAAGTTCTGCATTCTGAGCTCACTCCATTGAAGGAAGTTTCTTCTGAATTCACTAGTTAATAGCCAGACTAGGCTCATGGTTACACCGTCTTTTGATCTGGTCAGATTATACCTTGAACACTGTATCTAGTTCTGGTTCCCAAGACTTAAGAAAGACATTGGAGAAATACTGAGAAAAACCACAAAGCTGATTCCTTGTTTTGAAAGGCTTGGTAGAGGACACTTGGTAGAGGAGACAATCTTACAGAGGTGAGTAAGAAAATTCATGGCATGGAAAAGATAAATCCTGGACAAGGGCTTGAGGTTCAAATTAGTGAATGGAAAATTGCATCTGCAAATTTTTCCCATAAAGAATGCATAGAACAGATAGGAAATGCTAGCTTTTACGAAGAAGTAATTGAATGCAGTAACTTGGAGATTTTAGGTTCTTTCAAAAAGATTCAGTTAAAGGTTCAGCTGTTCAAGCCTAGGAATATATGGTTGAAGCCATTTATTAATTTAAATACGAGCAGTGAGTGTTAGTCTGTGAAAGTGCTTTAGTTTTTTCGTAAAAAGCTTAAATGTAGTGTTACGAAGTGAAGATAGATCCCCCCTCTGAGAACTAACACCTAATCACTCAAAGAGGAATACCTTTCCTCATAATCTGTTAAAGTGAGTGAAAAGTGATACGATCTGCGCTTCAGCATTTTTTAGTGGTTAAATCAAAATAATTACCTGACTTTCAAAGTCAACAAGTAACCATTTATTTAACTAACAGTGAACAAGTTAACTAAACTATTAACAATGCATAAACCGTGATTCTAATGGACTACTGTTTGGGTAAATACAATTCCTATTTATTAACAAAAGAATAGAATTTTAGGCACACTCTAAATTGCAATCGGATTTGCCATCTTCTGGAATATTCTAGCTTTCTTTGTTGATTCATCTGTCTGGAACTTCTGTCTTTGGTACCTGCTAGATCAAGATGGTGCTTTCTCTTAAGACATAAATGAAGCTGTTATGTTGGCAAACGGCAGTTGCTCTCTTTGCTTATTGTCCAACTGCCACTGCCTTTTATACTTGTGATGACCGATCAACATCCCCTGCAATATGATTGGTCTCAATAAGCCAAAACCATCAAATTTAAATCTGATAGATTGCTGGTATCCAAATGCCTGATTTAAACTGGCTGAATTCAAAAAAAAATTCAGAAGCTTGTTTGTTGTCTTGGCAATACAGCCGCCTGGCCCTCCAATACAAGTGTTTCACTTTGGGCACTCTATCTGTACTTGCATTTTTTTTTAACTTTCTCAGCACAGAGGAAAACACCACTTTATATAGGGACCAGGCAATACTTTCACCTCTTCGCATTTTACAATTTTTAAATAATTTTATAAACAACAAATTCTAACTTTCTACTCAACTTTACAACAGTATTCAATAACCCCTCAATAGGATGGCTAGATTAGAAAGTTAAGAGAGAATTTCAGAACTGAGCTAAAAGTATGTGTTAATGATTATAAAATTCTCTAGCTGATGATTGATAAATCTTGAACTGAATACCGAAACAAAAATTGTAATGCATATTTTTAAAATTAAATTAATTAATATATTAATTATATTATATAAATTAAAACAAAAAGATATATATTTTAACTGCATTATTACAATTTATTTGGATGGATTTTCATCTACAGGTTGGAAATAATGTAGAATTAGTATAAATCTAGCAAGAAAGGTCAAGTCCAAATAGCACTCAGTTCAATTGTATAAAGCTTTTTACAGGATTATTCACACATTGCATGCAGATTTTGTCCCTAGTTCACTACTTAAGGCAAATAACTTTAATATAGGTTTCTTCAGTTTGGTCAGGTAAATTTGTGATTTCCTGTACATAACTAAATGATTACACTTCTACTGAACAAAGATTTAATTTTGACGTTCTAGCTATGTCATTTCAAAGAACAGGGATTGTTATTGATGTTTTTTATTTTGCAGGATACTGGAGTGAGCTGATGTTTGTTCGTGAAAAAATGGATTATATCCATGCATTCATTTTTTCAATGTAGCCAGAAGGGCAGAGTTATGATAGTCCTTCCCATCCAAAGGAAACCAGAACGACTGCAAAATCCTTTTGGAAATAATAGAACGTTTTGAAATGTCATAGAGGGAAAGAATAATTTTACATGAAATTTAAATATTGATTTCCTACAATGGGTAGGATGCAGTTGTGTTCAGCTAAGTTGTTAGATAAGCATCCAAGTTGACAACATGTTGCATGTTTAGAACAAGGAGACTCATCAGGCTTGACCTACTATATGCTGTAAAATGCCTTCTTAATGAGTTGATAATAAATCCCATTGCCAAGAATCACAAACACTTGTGGCTCAACAAGCCCATCCTAATAGTTAAATAAATTTCTTTAAAGATAGAAACATAGCAGAAATGAAATCTAAGAATCTAATTATGATTAGAATGCAGTAAAAAAAAATTAAATGCCACATTTTAAAGATTCTGACATAAGACGTTGGCCTAACTGGCAAGTCCAATCTTTTTTTGCCCATCTCTAATTGCCCTCAAGAAGTGCTTTTTGAACCACTACAGTCTATTTGATGTAGGTATACCAACAGCACTGTTTCAGAGGGAGTTCCAGGATTTTTATCCCAAGAACTGAAGGAACCCTGATAAAATTCCAAACGAGGACGGTGTATGATTCAGAGGTAGACTTGCAGTGGTTTTCCCATGCATCTGCTGCTCTTGTCCTTCTAAGTGGTAAAGGTCATAGTTGTGGAAAGTGCTGTTTAGGGAGCTTTGATCAGTTGCTACAATGCATCTTGTAGATGGTAAACACTGTTTACCATCATTGGTAAACAGTGCATTGGTGGTGGAGGGAGTCAAGTTTGGAGGTGGTGGTTGAGGTGACAGTCAAGTGGGGGTGGCTTTATCTTGAGTGTGTCAAACTTTTTGTGTTGAGGAACTGCACTCATCCATGCAGGCATTGAATATTCTATTAAATTCCTGATTTGTGCCATTGTAGATGGTGGACAGCATTTGGGGAAGTCAGGAGGTGAGTTATTCATCAAAGAATTCCCAGCCTTTGACTTGCTGTTGTAGCCATAATATTTATATTGCTAATCCTGATCAGTTCCTGGTCATTGGTAAAACCACCACCACCCCCCCACCCTCCCCCTATATTTATAGTGGGGGATTCAGTGATGGTAATGCCATTGAATGTTATGGGGAAATGATTGAGTATTCTTTGGATGTGGTCATCGTCCAGCACTTGTGTGGCATGAATGTTACTTGCCACTTATTAATCCAAGTTTGAATGTTGTTCAGGGATTGCTGAAAATGGACTCAGTCTGTTTGAATATCTGAGAGTCATGAATGGTGCTGAACTTCCTGCAATCATCAGTGAATATCTCCACTTATAAGATTTTGATGGAGGGTAGGTCATTGATGCTGAAGGTGGTTGGATCAAGGACCACTACCCTGAGGAACTCCTGAAGTGCTGGGACTGAGATGATTGACATTCAACAACCATATTTCTTTGCTAGGCATGACTCCAACAAATGGAGAGTTTTTCCTCTGGTTCTCATTGACATCAGTTTTGCTAGTGCTCCTTGATGACTAAACTCCTTGATTGGGAGGTCAACAGGTTAAGAAAGGTTAGAATGGTGAAAAGTTGAGGTGCTGTTTCTCCACAGAATAAATAGTTCCATATGATTTACATCTCATGCACCACTTCCTGTATAGAAATGTGGACAGAGATGTGAAGGCAGGTATTTGGTGCTGCTAACCAGACAGCTCTGAGTTGGGCTTGTCAGCCTTAATTAGCTGTCCACCTAGGTGAAGGCAACTCTGATTTCAAAACTTTCAGCTGTGGGTTAATTAGTAAGGTTCACATTAGCTAACAGTGCAGAAGATCACAAATAGTGCCTGTGGACTGGATAGCAATGTGAATGGTAGATGAGCCTTCAGCCTGCTCAACAGCTTGTCAAGAAGAAGAACAACTCCCAAAATCAAACCTGCATCTTTTCATCTGCTGCACTTTGCACCAGTACAGTGCCACCTGTCTTACACAAAAAGTGTGGGGTGGGAGAGAGGTGGAGGGTCTGAACTAATTCCCACCCATTTGATGTTCAGGTTATTCAATCAGTTTTTATCAATCAATGCACCAGGCAAACCAAACCCTGTGGTGATGGGAATGTGATAATAGGAGCAGTAGAGGATGCTACTGGCAGTCTTCAGTTATAACCTGCACTTGGATGGTTTCAGAATGATGGTCACTTTCCACAGAGTGGGGCAGATGTGGAGTTTGTTTCCTCCTGAGGTGACAGAGTAAACCTTACTAGGAATGATGCTACTCTCCCCAAAATGGGGAAGGATAAGCAATTGAACAATGAAAATAACATAGATGTACTCCAGAACTAAAATTGGACAATGTTACTGTATGACAGAGGAATTGCAAAGATATGCACTCCATTAGAAGTATAGAATGTCTGTACATCAGGGGTATTGTAAAATCTAAGGCACTTTGACAGAGAATTAAGCCACAAAGAAAACTTGATGTAACTATTCCAAAGGACATGCCTGAGAGAGAGCTGGAACACCAACTAACTATCGAAATTGCTGATATTGTGGTGAACAATATTGCTGTTGAAGATTCTTAGAAAAAATGTAAAGGGTTTCTTGGGATCTGAGCTGCTAGGGGTCATTAAACTGTTCAAAATAACTGGTACTACACTGATGCAATACATGCCACAAGTGTAGCAGCTGAATGAATGTTTGATTTTTGGATAAGCTGCTGAGTAGATTAAAGAGCCTCATCTACCTTGACGGCATCATCCAGTTCATTGGCATTATATGTGATCGTTTGCACAGTAGGCTGATGAACATCTTATTAGTTGACCCATAGCTGAGGGTTTTGAAGGCAGTTACTTTCTCCAGGGAGACTGCAAAGACTGGTTTGACAGAAATGCCTAAGATATAGGCAAACTTCTAGACAAAGTGTAAACACTCAGATCTTACACATCTGTCAAGAAATCACCAACAAGGGATGACTATACCATTGCACCAAACACATGCTGCAGACCAAACTAAGAAAGAAGATGGATTGATGGTGGGAAAACAAGGCTGATGAGTTTCAAGCAGCTGTAGATTTAAAAACAACCTTTAGCTTTACATGAAATCTGTGATCTATCCATGGCCCCAAAACCAATAATGTGACAACCATTCTCTTAGCAGATGGCTGTCCGCCCCTAAAAGGCAGGAGATTATCTCTCAATGGCCAGAGTATTTCAGTAATCTCCTAAACCAACAATCTATAATTTGCAATGAAACCGAAGTCACTTCCACAGCACTATGCTCTCGAAGATTTGTTCTCAATCCTTCTCAAGTGCAAGTCAGAAATGCAATAGTTCCCCTTTCTACGGGCAAGTTGCCAGAAGCTGACAGCATTTCACTTGACGTGTACAGGTGTGGAAGAACCGGCATAATTTGTAAACTTGCTAGTCTCTTTTGCCTGGAATAGGGCACAATGTCTCAAAACTACAAGGATGCTTCCATAACTAACCTTAACAAATGAAAAAGGAGCAAGTTGATTTATAACAAGTTTTGTGCAAGATCACTTTTTTAAACAGCAGGAAAATTTCCTGCAGCATTATTCTTCAGATTGTTACTCACCTCATTGATTCCATGTACCTTGAATCACAGTGTGGCATCCACTGTGGCTGGAAAAAATAGATATGATCTTTGCAACAAGTAAAATTCGGAAAAAGTCCCACAACTACATGGTGTTCATTTATCTGACAAAGGCTTTTGCTATAGTAGTTTTTTTCTCATTTATGGGATGTGGGAGTTGTTGGCTAGGCCAGCATTTAACAAAGGATGGGCATTACTCCTGAGAAGATTGTGGTGAGCTGTCTTGTGGTGTAGGTACGCACATAATGTTGAAGAAGAGATGATACATTTCCAAGTTAGGATGATGAGTGACTTGAAAGAACTTCCACGTGGTGGTGTTCCAATGTGTTTGCTACATTTGCCCTTGATAGTGGTTATGGGTTTAGAAGGTACTGCCTAAGGAGCCTTAGTGAATCCTACAGTGCATCTTGTAAATGGTACACGCTGCTGCCATTACTACTTTGTGGTGGAGAAAGTGAATGCTTGTGGAAAAGGTGCCAGTCAAATGGATTGCTTGTCCTGGATGATGTCAAGTTTCGTAAGTTGTTGAAGCTGTATCATCCAGTTAAGTGGAGGATATTCCATCACACATTTGACCTGTGGTGAACAGACTTTGGGGAAAAAAGGAGATGAGCTACATGAGCAAGAGTCCTAGCCTCTGAGCTGCTCTTTATTTATGTAGCTAATCCAATTCAGTTTCTAGTCAATAATAATCCCAGGATACTAATAACAGTAGATTCAGCAATGGCAATGCACGTCCAACAGCGATGGTCAGATTCTTGTTGGAGATGGTCTTTTGCTGGCATTTGTTTGGCACCATGTTACTTGCCACATGTAAGCCTTAATATTGTCCATGTCTTGCTGTATTTTGACATGGACGTGCTTCAGTATCTGATGAGATATGATTTGTGCTGAATATTTTGCAATCTTCAGCAGACGGATCTCCTTCTGACCTTATGATCAAGATCATTGATAAGGCAGCTGAAGATAGTTATCAGGACCTTTGCAGTATTCTGTGACTTCAGCTATTTCTTGATATTATGTGTAATGAATCAAACTGGTTGAAGACAGGCTTTTGTGATTCTAGGGACTTATGGAGCAGGTCGAAATGGATCGTCCACTAAACACTGCTGGCTGAAGATTGTTATAAACATCTTTTGCACAAATGTATTGGGCTGTTCCATCACTGAGCATATTTTGCAGCCTCCTCCTTCATTAAGACTGGATGTGATAATACTGCAGAGCTTAGATTGATCCAGAACTCAGTGAATCTGGAGCCCCAAGTAGGCCAGAGTAAGAAAGGACAGCAAATCTTCTTCCCTGAAGGCATTGGTGAACCCGATGGGTTTTTATGAAAATCAACAATGGTTTCATGGTGATCATTAGACTTTAAATTCCAGACATTTATTGAGCTCCCTCATTTGCCATGGTGGGATTTGAATCCAGGTTCGCAGAGCAGTAGAGTAGATCTCTGAATTACTCATCCAGCAACTATACCTTTTTTGCTCCAGCTTCCACTTTCTGTAAACTGGAAAAGCCTGTGCCTGTACAAATATAGTGTTCAAATGTTCAATGTGTTCATTCGTTGCATGATGCAAAATCATATGCCATTGCATGCCAGTAATGACATCAAGCAAGGCTGTGTATTCGTTCTAGCTCTGTTTGCCATGTACTTCTTGGCCATACTCCAATATGCACCTTAACATATGACAACACATTCAATTCAGAACAGCAACCTCTTCAATTTTCAAAGTTCAAGACTTGCTCAAAAATTGCTGAACAATTACAGAGTGAATGTTTGTTCATGGATGGCTATGCTTTCCTTGCACATACTCTGGAGGACATTCAGCTGCTTATTGATCATTATGCCCAAGCCTCTGAACACTTTGGCTTGACAATAAATATTAAGAAGATGGAGATCTTCTGCCAACTTATTTTGTCCACTTACTCAACACCTTACAGTCACTATCAACAACTCACTGTTCCATTTAGTACAGAAATTATTACGTTGGAAGTATGCTGTCCAATAACACTGCAATGAATAATCAAAGCCCAGCTTTTGGCAGGTTCAATCAGACTTTGAAAAGAGCATGAAACTTAGAACAGTGAACAAAGTCTATTGGCGGTGGTGTTTGCATTATGTCTTTGAGAATGAGAGATTTGGACAATCTACTGTCGTCACACAAAATAGCTAGAGGCATCTCATCTTCATTGTCTGAGATCTATTTTCAACAGCAAGACAAAATCGCAGGTTCTTGCTAAGTGCTGCACTGAGAGAATGCTCGTCAGAATGCAGTTTCACTGAGTCAGTCATGTGGATTGAATAGAGGAGTGCGGCATACTAAAGACAATATATTGCAACCAGCTGAGCTGGATCCCAAAGCAATGAGGAAAAAAATCAACCCTGTAGAGACTAAAATAGAGAAATCTCTGTCATCAAATGATTTTGACATTTGAGAAGAACAGTCAATGTCTTCAGGCCTAGAAGGTGTGGTGCAACACTAATACCTCCACCTCTAACATTTATTCCATCTGTAGTATTTGTAATAAGTTATGCAAAGAGTGACTTGGACTAATATATATGAGATAACAACCTAGACTATAAACCGATACTTTTTAACTTGCTGAACACTTTCTTGACATGATTCTCCTATGATTATTTGTGACTTGACTTACTCATCTATATAATTAACTCTTAACTGCCCTTTGGAGTTGTTTAATGAGCTACATTAAATCTTTGCAAGATTCAGGTTGTAGCTATTCAAGATGAATGTCCGTCACCACCTTCATAAGTTAGAAAGGGGTGGACCAGTCTTGCTGCTGATGCCCCATCCTGAAATTTTTTTTAAACTGTGGGTCCTCCCATGTGTATATCCTTTCCTGATTTATGTTCCTTGTTGAAGTGCAGGCATGTTTCTAAGATTTCATTCATTGTTCATTTATTTTTACAGGTACTTGATGACCCTAGTGAGGACCATCTGTACATGGGTATGTTCCAATATTTGTTTGTCATACTGTATAATTTGAATCATACACCATATGCAGCCTGACCTGAAAAAGTTAGTGAACAGCGTATGTTTCCTTGTCTTAATGAATTGTGTGCAAATTGGTAAAATAATCAGCATTTTAGTTAGAAACTAAATAATTATTTTAAATCAGATTTTTACCTTGTGCCACTTTTTAAATACACTATATACACTATAGATTGAGCTATTTATTACTACATTTTCGAATTCAGTGTCAGCTTGTGATTTTTAGTATATGAACATTGACAAGTTGGCACCATTTTCTCCAAAGATATATTGTAACAATTTCAACAAAGTTAATTCATGAACTGTGTGCTTTCTTCCATCAAATCTTCCTATGGTGCACTTTATTTTGTGACTGTATAAAACAGACGCGAGCAACTAAAATAATCTCTTTAGAGAGATTTCAATAGAGCTATTTCAGTAGTTTGAGAGCATTTCTGTAATTAATGCATCCATCTTCTAGTTTGGATTTGGAATTGGAAAAAGTACGTTTCATGTTACAAGCACTAATTCAAACAAAGAACAAAACAGCACGGGAAACAGGCCCTTCGGCCCAACGAGCCCACGCCGCCACCCCGACGTTCCCCCCTCTACCCGTGATCCCTGTCTATGTTTATAGATCTATGGATTAAGAAACCAAATTTGAGACAATTTAGGGAGAATTTGTCTTGCCAGTTAGCCTAAGAGCACATCTTTGGGATGTGGGAGGAAACCGGAGCACCCGGAGAAAACCCACGCAAGCACAGGGAGAATGCGCAAACTCCTATAGACACAGGCCCAAATCCATATATCTGCACAGCACAGTGATATTCACTGAGCTGTCATGTTGCCCATCAAATGGTCCAGGTCAAGCATACACTACCGATGTGAAGCACTAGGATACCCTAGAAAAAAAAATCCAAGAGCAGCCCTCTCATGACCCATCGCGTGTATGCCCCTTGTTAGACAACAAGGTGGACCAAAGCACCTGTAGGATAAAAACAAGTACATCAATGTCATCATCTATTTACACACTTCCCAGGGACTCCCAAGGCTCATGATCCCTATTTTAAAATCAGTTTTCTATACCCCTCCATTCCCATTCTGTTCATGTGCCCATCTAAGTATTTCTTAAATAACTCCAGAGTACCTGCCTCCACCACTTTACTTGGCAGCGCATTCCATACCCCCACCACCCTCTGTGTGAAAAAACTCCCTCTAGCATCCAAATTATATCTTACCCCCCTCACCCTAAGCCCGTGACCCCTCGTGCTATTCAAGTCCATCCTAGGAAAAAGCCTAACCCTGTTTACCTATACCCCTCATAATCTTGTACACCTCTATTAGATCTCCACTAAGTCTTCGTCTTTCTAAGGAAAACAGTCCCACCCAATTTGCCTAACCTCTCCTCATAACTCAGACCTTCCATACCAGGCAGCATCCTGGTAAACCACCTCTGCATTCTCTCCAGAGTGTCCACGTCCTTCCGGTAGTAAGGCAACCAGAACTGGACGCAGTATTCCAAATGAGGTCTAACCAACGTTTTATACAACTACATTATTAAAGGCCAGCTCTTGTACTCTATACTCCTTCCTATAAAGGCTAGCATACCATATGCTTTCTTCACAATCTTCTCCACCTGCTTGCCATCTTCAGAGACTTGTGCACCTGCACCCCCAGGGCTCTCGGCGTTTCTATATTCTTAATAGGTCTACCCTTTATCATATACCTCCCCACTACATTCTTTCTCCCAAAATGCATCACCTCGCATTTATCAGGATTGAATTCCATCTGCCATCTATCTGTCCAAGCTACCAGCCTATCTATGTCCTGCTGCATCGCCTGACAATGCTCCTCACTATCCGCAAGTCCAGCCATCTTTGTATCGTCTGCAAACTTGCTGATCACTCCACTTACTCCCTCTTCCAAGTCATTTATATATATTACAAATAGAAGAGGTCCCAGTACCGAACCCTGCGGCACACCATTAGTGACCGACCTCTAGCTAGAAAAACACCCTTCCACTATTACTCTGTCTCCTATTACTAAGCCAGTTACTTATCCATCTAGCTACCTGTCCTTGTATCCCATTAGCCTTGACCTTCTCAACTAACCTCCCATGAGGGACTTTGTCAAACGCCTTATTGAAATCCATATAGACGATATCAACAGCTTGCCCTTCGTCCACCGTTTTCATCACCTCCTCAAAAAATTCTACCAGATTTGTAAGGCACGACCTCCCCTTAACAAAGCCATGCTGCTTATCCCTAATCAGGTCGCAATGCTCTAAGTGCCTATACATCCTATCTCTAAGAATCCCCTCCAACATCTTCCCTACCTCTGACGTCAAACTCACCTGCCTATAATTTCCAGGGTTATCCCTACTACCCTTTTTAAACAACGGTACAACATTAGCTATTCTCCAGTCCTCTGGGACCTCACCTGTGTCCAAAGAAGAGACAAAGATTTGCGTCAGAGGCCCAGCAATTTCACCTCACACCTCCCTAAGCAGCCTGGAATAAATGCCATCAGGCCCCAGAGATTTATCAGTTTTAATGCTACCTAGAAGCCCTAACACTTCCTCCCTCTGTATGGATATTTCCCTCAACTGGTCCACAGCTCCCTCAAGAGACAGGAGCTGTCAACAAGCCCCTTTCCTTTGTGAATACTGAAGCAAAGTATTCATTCAGGATCTCCGCCATTCCCTTGGGCTCTAAGCACAGTTCCCTTCCTCTGTCCCTAAGAGGTCCGATTTTTCCTCTAACCACCCTTTTATTCCCAATATAGGAGTAAAAAGCCTTTGGATTTTCCTTAATCCTATCCGCCAAAATCATTTCATGTCCCCTTTTTGCCCTTCTATCTCCCCATTTGAGCTCCCTCCTACTGTCTCTATATTCCTCCAATGCTGTCTCTGTTCCCAGTTGTTTCAACCTATCATATGCCTCTCTTTTCTTCCTAACCAAGTCCTCAATATTCCTAGTAATCCACGGCTCTCTAATCCTCCCTTTCCCATCTTTCCTCTTAGCCAGCACATATCTTTCTTGCCACATTTTCAGTATTCCCTTGAAAGATTCCCACATGCCTAGTGTGGACTTACCCTCCAACAACCATTCCCAATCAGTTTCCATAAGTTCCTGCCTAATCCGACTGTAGTTAGCCTTCCCCCAATTCAGCACCCTGCCCCTAAAGCAACAAGCACCCTTTTCCATCTGTAGCCTAAAGTAGACAGAATTGTGGTCACTGTTAGCCACATGTTCCCCTACTGCAACATCAACCACCTGCCCTGGCTCATTACTCAGAACTAAATCTAATATAGCCCCTTCTATAGTCGGGCTAGCCACATACTGCTCCAACGATCCTTCCAGTACACATTTTATAAATTCCTTCCCATCCAAACCCCCAGGTCTAGGTACTTACCAATCCACCCTGGGGAGATTAAAATCTCCCACTATAACGACTCTGTTCTTTCAGCACCTATCCAAAATGTCTTTAAATATGCCTTCTTCAACTACCCGCGGGCTGTTGGGTGGCCTATAATACACCCTAGCATAGTAGTTGCCCCCTTCCTATTCCTCAACTCCACCCACAGCGACTCCACTCCTAACTCCTCTGTATTGTCGTCCCTCTGCACTACTGTGATGCTCTCCCTAACTAACAATGCCACTCCCCCACCTGTTCTGGACCCTCCTCTGTCACGCCTGAAACACTTACACCCAGGAATATTCAGCTGCCACTGCTCCCCTTCCTTTAACCACGTCTCCGTCACCGCAACCACATCCAAGTTCCTTGCAAACATTAAAGCCCTAAGTTCATCCGTTTTTTCTGTTACGCTCCTCGCGTTGAAACAGACGCACTCCAGATTTCCAAGCCCACTCAGAACCTCCTTTTCCCTGGTGTATTTCTTCTCATCCAAGCTTATTGTATCTCCCATCTCGCTCTCTACCGAGCTATCGGTCTCAGCCCCTTCCCCCCTCCATAATAGTTTAAATCCTGCCGAAACACTCCAGCTAACCTCCCAGCTAAGATATTCACGCCACTTCCATTTAAGTGTTCCTCGTCCCTTCTATACAGGTGCCCTTCTTTCACAAAGACTTCCCACTTATCCACAAATATGAAACCCTCTGCCCTACACCAGTCCTTCAGCCACGCACTCAGCTGTAGGGTCTCATATTTCTCCTGGCTCCGCTATTACCCGGCCCTGGCAGCAACCCTGAGATCACCACCCTGGAGGCCCTGCTCTTCTGCCTACCCTGAACTGCCTTCGTACATCCTCCCTGCTCTTCCTTCCTACATTCTTCTCTCCTCCGTGAATAATCACATCCGCCTGGGTCCACTCACCCTTCAAAATGCCCTCTACCCAGTCAGACACATCTTGCACCCCTGCTCCAGGGAGGCAAACTACCATCCTGGAGTCCTGCCTTGGACCACAGAAGCACCTATCTATTCCTTTAACCCTCCCATCCCCCACCACTATCTCCTTTCTAGCCCTTTTCCTCCCCTTTGAAATACTCTGGTCCTCCTGCCTTACCTTTTTTACCCCTCTGCCCTTGATATTTTGGGGAAGTCTTTGGACTGTCTCCCCTCTCCTTTTTCCCCTTCCTTACAGTAATCCACCTGTAAGGGTCAGGTTCCCCATCCTTAGGCTCCGGGTCTGCCACCTTACTCTGCCTGCCTTCCATTAAAGACTCATTCTCCCTGACTAAAAATGCATCTTCCAATTGCCGCTCTCGTTGCTTGACCCAAGCCCTCAGACGCTGCAGCTCCAAACACTTGACGCATATGTGGACTTTCAGGAGAGGTCTTGCCTCCAGGAACTCCCACATATGACACATACACAGGTGAGGTGTTTTCCCTTAATCCCTGCCGTTGTCCTGAACACCTTTGCAGGTGTGAACGCAACTGGAAACTAGTAGCACACGGTACTTAATGCCAAGACTTTATCAGAATGGACATTTTTAAATTAAAAAACTTAAAACATTGTCTGGTTTGAGTTTAAACAAAAGGCCGGCAGTTAAATGTTCCCTATTGCGTTCTCCAGGGCAACACCTTTACCAATCATTGTTCACCTGTCAATAAGTCAACAACCTTTTCTCATGCAGTTGTTCCCTTCGAGATTTGATATTCTTGCAAATCTGCCCTCATCAGTGCAAGATAAAAAGCTTTGACCAGCAGTAGTATATTAGAACTATTCTAATAACCTCAGCAAAATGATAAATAGGAATTAATAATGAATTTAATCTGGACACAAAAGCATATGCCCTGGTAGATTTTGCTATGTGTATATATGTGTGTGGAAGTTTTAATAGGTTTTTTGAGTGCGCCAATTTAATTAAATTATAAATCTATTCCATGACAATTATGCTGGCAAGGATGCAACAGTCTCTTAGACAATAGGGAAAGGAGCCAGGGAAGCATTGGGTCTCCACCCTCATCTGCATTTTGAGTCACCTCCAGGGTGAGCAGAAACTTTCCCCTTATAATAAACAAGAGTAATTAAACGCCATGAAAATGACCTGAGTGGCATCATAATATTTCCCACATAATTTTTGGAAACCATGGATCAAACTGGGCAGTAAAGATTGCAGCATATTTTGATGATAAAGGGATGATGTTGTTCATGGGGACCATTTTACCAAAAAAATGCTAAGTGCCAAATAAGCATGAAAATGGGAGCGAATCATGCTCAACTTTTCATGAAAGAAAAATTTAAATCTTATGCCACTTAAGAGAAAAAAAAATTAGGTGGAGATTCCGTGTTGGACTGGGTTGGGTGCAATAAGAAATCTCACAACACCAGGTTAAAGACCAACAGGTTTATTTGGAATCATAAACTTTCAGACCCTGCACCATCAGGCAAGTGGTGGTAGGTTCACAAACACAGCATATGTAGACAATGACATAATTGCAAGATAATACAGATTGGAATGTGAAGAATGTTTGAAATGCAAGACTTTACGGATACAAACAGTGTGCATGGAGAGAGGGATGATCACGGGTTAAACTGGTGTGAATTGTCTCAAACCAGGACAGTTAGTAGAATTCTGCAAACCCAGGTAGTGTGGTGGAGGTTACAAGTAGTGTGACACGAACCCAAGATCCTGGTTGAGTCTGCCCTCCTGTGCAGAACTTGGCTATTGGTTACTGCTCAGCGATTCTACGTTGTGTGTCTTGAAGGCCGACTTGGAGAATGCTTACCCAAAGATTACCTGATAAGACTCACATTCCAACCATTCATCACATTCCTTCTTGTGTTTATTTTGTAATTGTGTCTTTGTCTACATATATTTGTGAATCTATCTCCGCTCACCTGATGAAGGAGCAGCGCTCTGCAAGCTCATGATTCTAAGAAAACCTGTTGAACTTTAACAAAGAAGAAAATGAGGTAAAGTGTGCTTTGTGCCAGTAGGGGGAATCCTACAGAGTCTATTCACACCGGGAAGCTGGTTGATGGCTGCTAAAGAGCACCATTGCACATGCACATGATCTCCTAGTATACTATGTAGAGTGTACATAATTCGTGCACTGGGAATGTGACATTCCCCCCAATTCCCCATCCCCTGCCGATCACTGCCCCCATTCAGATAAGGTGAGCACTTCCACTGGCAATCCCGCTAAGGCAACTGAGCCCAGCCAATTCCATCTCTGGCTCACTAATAATAAAATGAAGTCTTAAATATTTAAACCAGACTTGCGCCCGTTTTGGGCATGATGCGAAATATAATTATTGTTTGCTTTTTACATGGAGTGCTTTTTCAAGCTGTTCTTCAACCATTTAGTCATGATTGTGACATGGAGTTTCTGATTTTGAGTTCGGGTTTATAACGTATTGATATTCGTTTCAATTTTGAACATTTCTCTGATTAGGCTTTGCATGAGTGGACAATGGATGTTACATTTATGTTGTTATATTCCCTGGAAACTTATTGTAATTATATTTTTCTTTCAGTTTTTGAACTTGTGAAACAAGGGCAAGTATTTTATTTTTCTCCTTTTTATTAAATATCTTTTAGATTTCTCTGCTTGATTATCCAGCCAAGAATCATAGAATCACTACAATACAGAAGGAGTCCATTTCGCTTATTAAGACTGCACCAATCCTCCAAAAGACCATCATACCCTGACACATCCCTCCTTATCCCTATAACCCGTGCAGTTATTATGGTGAATCTTCCTAATCCCCACACCTTTGGAAGGTGGGAGGAAAGCAGAGAACCTGGAGGAAACTCAGAGTGTAACCCAAGGCCAGAATTGAACCCAAGGTCCCTGGCAATGGAGCAACAGTGCCCATCATGCTGCCATGCAATGTGGATATGTTGTCAGATTCCAGCAAGTGTTCCTCATGAGCCTACAGTGCTACAGCTGTGTAGAATGGCTTATGCTGATACATCCTTCAATTTGAATCACAGAAAAATGCATAGCCTCTAATATAAAATCTCATTTCACGTGGCAATGCATAGAATGGTTACAGCATAGGAGGAGGTCATTTGGTCCATCAAGCATATGCTCTGTGCAGAGCAATTCAGCTAGTCCCATTGACCTGCTCTTTCCCTGTAAACCTGAAATGTTTTTTTTTCTCAGGTATTTACCCAATTCCTCTAAGAAGTTATTGTTGAATCTTCCCCATCCGCAATGCATTCCAAATGCTAACCACTCACTATGTAAAAATTACTTTGCCATGTAACTTTTGGTGCTTTTTATCTGGGCCTCTATCCTTGCACCAATAGAAGAGTCTCTCCCTATCTTCTGTACAGGTTTTGCATATCACTGTTAAATTTCCTCCTACCATGTATATAGTTAAGTGTTGGTTTGTTGAAAGCATTAGCACTAGTTTTTTTTTGTTCCTTTAATTGTATTGAAAATATAATTTTGTTATTGGTGAAAGTATATGCAGTAGTATATCTTGAAACTTAACATCATAGTCAGTGTGTCTCCAACTGTTTGTGCAGAATTTGCAATGACTTTGATTATTTCTGATTTCCTTCCCCACCTTTTCTCCATATGGAGAAGTGACTAATGTTTAGCCCCTCCTCATAACGTTGCACGAATCAAAAATGTATCATGTCTCCATTTCTAGTAAAATTTGAAGATTATGTAATGTTGTTGAACATTAGAATTCCAAAGGACTTCAGCTATATCAGCTTGTTTCCAATTGATTCTATGTTATTTCAGCCCTGTGATGGAGGTTCCAACTGACAAACCCTTGACAGAAGAGCAAGCACGATTCTACTTTCAAGACTTGATAATGGGAATTGAATTCCGTAAGTGTAGGATTTTTTTTTGTGTGATAGTGAACAGGAAAGTAAGAATTTTAATTGAAATGATGTTGATATAGCATTGATATATATTTTCTTTCTCCTTTGCCTTGTTTTACTACACAATCCTCGGCAAATAAGTGGGTGTACTGTTCCTTATCTTTGCTGAGATTTTTCTGTCATTGCATTTTGAAATATGCATAAGTGTAATTCATATTAACTATCTGTCCCTTTGGGATGTTTCAAATGCAGCCTGAATGAGATTGAAAACTCATCACATCAGGAATTACAACCAGAAATCCCCATCAGATCACTTGTTATACCTTTAAATAATAGTGTTTTTATACAATGATTTTATATAATGATACAGTGTAATATCAGAACAATCGTACTATAACTGAGTTTTACTGTTTCTTGGCTATGATGATGACACCTCTATTGTGACAAAGAAAAATCTGAGTGTAGTGTCCAGTTATTTTTGCTTTTGCAGAACATTTTGAGGTGGTTAATTAGTTTGACAATGTTATATATTGTAAAAGTTGTTTTTATTTGATATAAAACAGATTTGTGCTTGGTATTTGACATGGAGTGTTAACCAAATCCTTTCTGTCCTATGCTCTGGTGCTGCTAGATATTTACCACATTGAAAAGATCAAAATAGATTTTAACAAGAAATGTTCTGTATGCAGTGCATTATCAAAAGATTATTCATCGTGACATTAAACCTTCCAATCTCTTGGCTGGAGAAGATGGACATATCAAAATAGCTGACTTTGGGGTTAGCAATCAGTTTGAGGGAACTGATGCTCTTCTGACCAGCAGTGTGGGCACACCTGCATTCATGGCTCCAGAGACCATTTCAGAAACCAGGAAGAACTTTCATGGCAAGGTAAACAAAAAAGTTCATTTTATCTGTGGTAGAACTATTCATTAACCCACAGGGTACTGTTATTGGCGATTCCTAATTATTACAATTGCCTATTCAAAAATCATATTTTTCTGTTGGGTTTGATGTTAGAACTGAGTTTGAGTCTTGAAGTTCAGCCTGTTTTAGTGAAAAGTGTGCATATTTTATCTATCCTTTTTAAGCCCTAATTTCAATTTGTGTCCAGTCTATTTCAATGCAAAAGTCTTTCATTTTATTATTTTAGGTTGAAAAATGTTTTAAATTAAAATCAAAACAAGTTCCCATAGTGAGTCAAAAAAATTATGCCAATTACTGTTTAGCAGAAATTGAAAACCTAGTATTTTGTGCAAGTCTTAACATTTTGGGATAGATTAATGGCCGTGAAGACAAATCAGTAAGATAACAGGATTCACTGTAAACGCAAAAACAAAAGCATGAAGTTTGAATCAGTTTGTTTTTGTAGAAATCTCTCTACTGATCAAATGATTTTAGATCTTACCCTAATTCCTGAAATGTGAATAAGTATTGTTTGCTTTTTACATGAATGTTTTTTCAAGTTGTTCTACCGTTTATTCATGATTGGGACATGGTGTTTCAGATTTGTAGATTTGTAAAGTATTGATAAAAGTAAAACACTGTAGATGCTGAAATCTGAAACAAAACCAGAAAATGCTAGAAAGTTTCAGCAGGTTTGATGGCATCTTTGGAGTAAGAATAAAGCCAACATTTTGAATCAGGATGGTCCTTCATCAGAGCTGAAGACAAGGAAAGTAGGACAAGATTTATACTATGAGGGTGACAGGAGTTGGGGGCTGTAATTAATAGGAACCTTAATCCTCTCAATTACAGCCCTCCTCGCCCCCAACACCACACTCCCAAAATACATCTTGGCTGATTTTCCTAGACTCCAGCTCTGACAAAGGGTATCCCGATTCAAAACATTGGCTTTATTCTCCTCCACAAATGCTGTCAGACCTGCTAAGATTTTTCAGCATTTTCTGAATTTGCAACAATGATGCTTGTTTCATTTTGGAAATTAATTATGATTCCTGTGATTAGGCTTTGGATGTCTGGGCGATGGGTGTTACGTTATACTGTTTTGTTTTGGGGCATGTAAGTATAAAAAATTTATTAAAGCGAATTACTGCGGATGCTGGAATTTGAAAGTAAAAGAGAAATGCTGGAAAGTCTCAGCAGGCCTGGCAGCATCTGTAAGGAGAGAAAAGCGCTGATGTTTCAAGTCCAGACAACCCTTTGTCAAAGCTTTGACAAAGGTCATCTGGACTCAATGTCTGCTATTTTCTCTCCTTACAGATGCTGCCAGGCCTGCTGAGATTTTCCAGCATTTTCTCTTTTGGTGATTAAAAAATTTATGCTGCATCATTTAATGTAGAAATTTTGTTTCTGGTGCTTAATGTCATTACCTTTTGTTTTAGTAATGCCTTTAAACATTAAAATATATTCATTTGTTATATATGTTTTTACTATTTGAAATTGTCTAGAATAACTTTGTGTTTATCTGTTATACTTGAATATCTGACATATCTATATTTGCAGCTTGTAAAATCTTGGCAAAGAATACAAGGAATAACTAAGCTTTATTTTCGATAGTGTCCCTTCATGGATGATCAGATACTAAGTCTGCATAACAAAATTAAGAATCAGTCAGTGGAATTTCCTGAGCAGTGAGTAAATTGTATGTTTATACCTACTTGTCTAAATTTTGGTCTGCTTCAGTATGTTTTTTTTTTCTTAATTTAGTTTGTGTGAATTTTATTATTTCTCTCTCAATCAGACCTTGTAATCTCATTCAATGATTCTGCTTTACAGACTCTTCATGGGATGAGATGAGGGAATGGGATAATTTAATGTGGGACACATTGATATCATTTAACTAAATATATTTCAATATCTGTTATTAATTTTACAAACTAGGCCAGACCTCTCTGAAGAACTGAAGGATCTCATTTTTAAGATGTTAGATAAAAGCCCAGAAACCAGAATTACAGTTTCACAGATCAAGGTAAGATAAAGACGTCTGCAATCATTCCAACATTGTTGGCATTTTTGTACTTTACACAATCATAGCAATTCAAATATAAAATATGAAAAAGTCATTAAATTTGTTGATTTCTTTGTTTCTCTGAACTGCAAGATGTTTAGTTTTTATTCAGTATATCAAAACACCTATCCAGTATGAATGCCGATATTCAAGTGAAGGTGTTGTTGGGACTGGAAAGGCTGGTTTGTTGTGTAGGAAGATCTAAGTCCATTAGTTAAGGAGAAATGGGCAAGATAATGATTTTGTAATTGCAATTGAAGGTATGTTTTTATGCTTTATGATGCAAGCTCATGCAACATGAGGAGGCAGTGGTGATGCTGTAGTATCAGTAGACTAGTAAACTAGAGACCCAGACTAATGCTCTGAGGACATTAAATCATATCTCATCATAACATATGATGGAATTTAAATTAAATTAATATATCATGAATATAAAGCTAGCTTCAGTAATGGTGACCATGACAACAATCTGGTCTGGCCTACATGTGAATCCAGACCTACAGCACTATGGTTGCTTTTTTATTCATTCAGGAGATATGGGTGTTGCTAGTTGTGCCAGCATTTGTTGCCCATCCCTAATTGTTCTTGAACTAAGTGGTTTGCTTGGCCATTTCAGAGGGCATTTAAGAGTTAATTACACTGTAGGTCACGTGTAGGCCAAGGTAAGATCTTCTCCCCTAAAGGACATTCATGAACTAGATGGGTTTTTAGAAAATCAATAATGATTTCATAGTCATCATTAGACTTTTAATTCCAACTTTTCTTTATTGAATTCAGATTTCTTCATCTGCCTTGATGATCCTACCTGAGTCTTTGGTTTGATAGTTTAGTGACAATACCACAATGCCACTGCCTCCCCATAAAATGTCTTCTGAAAGCAAGCCATTCAGCTCAAGGAGGAATTAAGAACGGGCAACAAAAACATCCATGTCTTATGGAAAAATAAAGGAAAAATTGCTACCCGTTTCTTGGTGAAAGAATATTGTTTCTGAAAGTTGTTTTGTTTAATGAATGCTAGCATCTTAGTTTCAGTTTCAGGACTGAAAAATTTAGACAGCTAAACCTTTTGGTGATTTTATTGCCCCTCCCTCAGATGTATTGTGTCTCAGACCTTCTTGCCAAGTGCTATCTTGAGTGTTTTTTGCCATTCTGTTTTACTGCCATTAGTAAATACTTCACTTTTGCAAACTGCCTCCCCAAATCAAACTGGCTAATTCTCATACCCAATGACGAAAAGTTTATGAAACTCTAAAATAAAGTTCAAGGCCATGTTCCTAATACAGTTTTCTTCCTTGTAAGTGAATGGTCAGTTGTGTAAAATTTATGTAAACACATTTTCTGAAATACACAGGCAAGAATTTAGTTGCTGTCCTTGGAGTCAGAAGTTTACAGCATGGAAACAGACCTTTCGGTCCAACTTGTCCATGCTGCCCTTTTTATAAAACCCTAAGCTAGTCCTAATTGCCCGTATTTGGCCCATATTCTTTATACCCATCATACCCATGTAACTGTCTAACAAAGAACAACACAGCACAGGAAACAGGCCCTTTGGCCCCCCAAGCCTGCACCGCTCATGCTTTCAACTAGACTATTTGTTTGTATCCCTCCATTCCTAGTCTGTTCATGTGGCTATTCAGATAAATCTTAAATGATCCCAGCGTGTCTGCCTCAACCACCTTACTTGGCAGTGCATTCCAGGCCCCACCACCCTCTGTGTAAAATACATCTGTGTTAAACCTTGTCCCTCTTGCCTTGAACCTGTGACTGTTGTGTTTGTCACCTCTGACCTGGGAAAAAAAATTTCCACTGTTCACTCTATCTATGCCCTTCATAACCCTATCACCTCTATTAGGTTGCCCCTCATCCTCCATCTTTCCAGGGGGAACAATCCCAGTTTACCCAACCTACCTCATAGCTAAGACCCTCCATACCGGACAACATTCTGGTAAACCTTTTCTGTACTCTCTCCAAAGCCTCCGTGGCTTCTGGTAGTGTGGCGACCAGAACTGGACGCAGTATTCCAAATGTGACCTAACCAATGTTCTACATAGCTGCAACAACATACGCCAACTTTTATACTCTGTGCCCCGTCCTGTAAAGGCAAGCTTGCCATATGCCTTCTTCACCACCTGCATTGCCACCTTTAAGGATCTGTGGACCTGCACACCCAGGTCCGTCTATACTCTTGATGGTTCTTCCATTTATTGTATAGTTCCCTCCTGCATTAGTTCTACCAAAATGCATTACTTCGTATTTATCTGGATTAAATTCCATTTGCCATTTCTCTGCCCAATTTTCCACCCTATCTATATCCTGCTGTATTCTCTGATAATGTTCATTGCTATCTGCAAGTCGAGCCATCTTTGTGTCATCTGCAAACTTATTGATCACATCAGTTACACCTTCTTCCAGATCACTTATATATATCACAAACAGCAGAGATCCCAGTACAGAGCCCTGTGGAACACCTGTAGTCACAGACTTCCAGCCAGAAAAAGACCTTTCCTCTGTCTTCTGTGGTCAAACCAGTTCTCCACCCATCTAGCTGGTTCTCCTTTCATCCTGTGAGATTTAACCTTTTGCACCAACCTGCCACGAGGGACTGTGCCAAACATTTTACTAAAATCCATATAGACAACATCCACGGCCCTTCCCTAGTCAATCGTTTTTGTCACCTCCTCAAAAATCTCAACCAAATTTATGAGGCATGATCTCCCTCTTACAAAACATATTGTCCATTGCTAATGAGATTATTCCATTCTTAATGTGCATACATCTATCTCTAAGAATTCTCTCCAACAATTTCCCTGTCACGGATGTCAAGCTCACCGGCCTATAATTACCCGGGTTATCCTTGCTACCCTTCTTAAATAACAGGAACACATTTGTTATCCTTCAATCCTCTGGACCTCACCTGTGTCCAGTGAAGAGACAAAGATTTCTCTTAGAGGCCCAGCAATTTCATCTCGTCTCCCCGATCTAAATCCTCTTTAAGAGATAACATTGTACCTGCCTCTATTACTACCTCTGGCAGCTTGTTCCAAACACTCACCACTCTGAAAAAATTGGCCCCTCTGGACACTTTTGTATCTCTCCCCTCTCACTTAAACCTATGCCCTCTAGTTTTAAACTCCCCTACCTTTGGGAAAAGATATTGACTATCCAGTTGATCTGTGCCCCTCATTATTTTATAGACCTCTGTAAGATTACTCTTCAGCCTCCTGCGCTTGACAAAGAAGTCCCAATTTATCCTGTCTCTCCTTATAACTCAACTCATTAAGTCCTGGTATCATCCAAGTAAATCTTTTCAGCACTTTTTCTAGTTTAATAATACCCTTCCTATAATTGGGTGACCAGAATTCCAAGTATTCCAAGTGCAGCCTTATCAATGTCTTGAAGAACTTCAACAAGACATCCCAACTCCTGTAGTCAGTGTTCTGACCAATGAAACCAAGCATGCCAAATGCCTTCTTCACCACCCTGTCCACTTGTGACTCCACTTTCAAGGAGCTATGAACATACACTCCCAGAACTCTTTGTCCTGTAACTGTCCCCAGCATCCTACCATTAGCTGAGTAAGTCCTGCCTAGTTCAATCTACCAAAATGCATCACCTCGCATTTGTCTAAATTAAATTCCATCTGCCATTTGTCAGCCCACTGGCCCAATTGATCAAGATCCCATTGTAATTGAACTTCCTTCACTGTCCACTATGCCACCAATCTTGGTGTCATCTGCAAACTTATTAATTATGCCTCCTATATTCTGATCCAAATCATTAATATAAATGACAAATAACAGTGGACCCAGCACTGATGCCTGAGGCACACCACTGTTCACAGGCCTCCAGTTTGAAAAATGATTCTCTACAACTACCCTCTGGCTTTTGTGAAGAAGCCAATTTTGTATCTCTATAGCTATCTCATTCTGGATCCCGTGAGATTTAACCTTATGCAAGTTTTAGCAAGGCTTTGCTCAAGTCATGTAGACAACATCAACTTCATTGCCCTCATCTACCTTTCTGGTTACCCCTTCAAAAAACTCAATCAAATTTGTGAGAGATGATTTTTCACTCACAAAGCCATACTGACTGTCACTAATCATTCCTTGTGTCTCTAAATGTCTGTAGATCCTGTCTCTCAAAATACCTTCCAACAACTTATCCATTACAGATGTGAGGCTCACTGGCCTGTAGTTCCCAGGCTTTTCCCTGCAGCCCTTTTTTAAACATTTGCCACTCTCCAATCTTCAGGCACCTCACCCGTGACTATTGATGATTCAAATATCTCAGGTAGGGGACCCACAATTTCCTCCCTAGCCTCCCACAATGTCTTGGGATACACTTCATCAGATCCTAGGGATTTCTCTGCCTTGATGCACTTTAGGATATCCAGCACCGCTTCCTCTGTAATATGTACATTCCTCAGGACATCACTGTTTATTTCCCTAGTTCCCTAACATTCATGCTTTTCTCCAGTTTGATGAGAGCTATTCATTTAGGATCTTACCCATCTCTTGTGTATCCACACACAGATGACTTTGTTGATCCTTAAGAGGCCCTACTCTCTCCCTTGTTAATCTTTTGCCCTTTACGTATTTGTAGAAACTCTTTGGATTCTCCTTTGCCTTATCTGCCAAAACAATCTTGTCCCCTTTTTGCCCCCCTGATTTCTCTCTTAACTCTACTCCTACACCCTCTATACTCTTCAAGGGATTCACTTGACATGCATAGGCTGTGAGATTAAGTGCCTCTTTCTTCTTCTTGACCAGGGCCACCTAGTCATCCAGGGTTCCCTACTTTTGCCAGCCTTGCCCTTCAATGTAACTGCCATGATTTTGATAATAAGCACTTGTGTTCTTGCCAGTTGTTGCTAATGTTGATCCTGACCTTTATAGGATAATGCAGATTAACAAGCTGACTGCCTGCTCCATAAGAAAGCACCCAAATGAAGAGCAAGTTTGAAAGCAGAGCAATTAGACTTTTGGGATGGGAGGGGGAGATTTCTTGTGATGTTTGAGTATAGATTCCTTGTAGGTGGGCATCACATAGTGATCAGGGAAAGTGGATCAGGTAAATATGTTAAGCCTGTAAAGCATTTCTATTTTTCCTGGCCCACAGTAGTTCTATCAAGGTACGTACTTTATGGACCCAACTTTTCTCCTTGCCTGTTTTTCCAAGTTGGGTTTCCCAAGGTCCAGGAAACTTAAACAATATTAGTTGAAATTAAAAAGCTTGTAAAAATGGAGGCATACAATCTCTGATACCCATCATTCCACTTCCACTAAAACCAGAAGGACTAGAATTGAGGCAATTTGAGTTGGGATTTAATTTTTTAAAATTTTAACTTTTCAGCCAACCTGCCTTTGGGGATTTAACTTACCCCATTGTTTCACTGGGAATTTCAAAAATGAAAATTATTTATACAATTGCAAAGAATTAAATTGTTCCTATTTCCATATAAACTGTAATCTCTCCAGTCCAGAAATCTGTTGCTCAAAAACACTAGTTATCTAGAAAATCTTTGATCAACACAGTGCTTGTCACTTGACTGCTCAGGAGTTGTAACAAATTTAGAAGCATGATTTCAGTCCAGATCATGTATCTCCTTCTTAAGGTTTTAAAATGTTTTACTACCGTTTTATTTTATTTTGTTTTACTACCATTTTATTTATTTATAAATAAATAATTATTTTATTTATATCCAAGGTATTTCTTGGTAAAGAATTCTAACATCATGTATAATTGAAAATATTCCAAAAGCCTGAAATAACTTGGTCATTTTGGAATAGAGGGGTTGCATTGCAATATATTACACAAGCATCAAAATAGACATTTACTACTATGTTTCATGTTATTAAAAATGCAATATGGTAAATATATAAAATTATGCTGAAGGCAATTCTTTCATGGTTTCTTTTAATTTGTAGATACATCCATGGGTGACAAGGCATGGTGCTGAAGCACTTCCTACAGAGGATGAGAATTGTATACTTGTTGAAGTTACTGAAGAGGAGGTTGAGAATTCGGTCAAACATATTCCAAGCCTGGCAACAGTCGTAAGAGACGATATTAATTTTAATAGGCTGCTGAAAATAAGCTGCTACGTGTCCAATTAATTTTTTAAAAATTCATTTGAGGAATGCTGGTTTCACTGACGAGGTCAGCATTTATTGCCCATCCCTTATTGCCATTGAGATGGTGGTGGTGAACTGATTTCTTGAACCATTGCAGTCTATATACTATACATTTGTATGTACTTGCTGAGGGCTAACCAAATATTCCTCATATCTCTGATATGTTATAGTCACTTGCTATTTCCTTGTGTTTCTGGTGCTATATGTTTAGCTGAGTAAGTACTGGAATGAGCCTGAAGGATCATTCCATCTTGCATTTAGTACATTCAATCCTTGATTCAAACAGGAGTTAATTTCCACAATTATATGATGAAATTTTTCCTAATTGGATTGAAAGGTCATTACTTCTCCACATTATATTAAATTGAAACTTTTTTTCTGGTAACTTTATTTACATATGATTATTACTATCAGTCAACAGAACAGCAAACATCATTGTCAAAATAAATTGACTCTTATGTAATAGCAAGAACTGAATTGCATAAAAGGGAAGTTTTCATTCATTTGTCCTTGAATGCAACTTTTATGAAAATATTACAAAATTGATGCTTTCTTACCAGATTCTTGTTAAAACAATGCTTCGAAAACGTTCCTTTGGGAATCCTTTTGAGGGAAGTAGGCGAGAGGAGCGATCTTTGTCTGCATCAGGAAACCACCTTGTGTAAGTAGATAACTATATTTTTTCAATGGTGTTTTAAGTTCCAGTTTCTTGAGCTTTGCAAGGATTTACATCTTCAGAAACATTAAGGTGTTTTAAGGTATGCATTTTACAATCTATGATGATAAATAAAACTCTTGTTTAATTTCCTTTAACAAAATTGTTTTTTAATTTTGATTTACACAATGTTTTTAAATTTACAAAGAAAACAAACATTTTAAAAAATAAAAATGCAGTGTTGTATTTGTTTTCCATAGACTGAGCCTTGCTGACAAGGCCAGCATTTATTTTTCTATTCTTTCCTATTTGCTCTTGACTAGTAAATTGTACATGACAGGCTGAAATTGTACAAGTGAATCCCAGAGATTTAAAGAAAGTCAACCTTCTTTTGATGTGATAATTAATTCAGCAATTCTTAACAAGATGAACTTGATGATATATGCTGTTTACAAGAGACCCTATAGACTTACAAATTTTACTAATCCAAGTGAAGCTTTTCAATTAGTCACAAATTTTGTGTGGCAAGTTGGATGGAACCAGCATTTCGTAATTGATCTTCAAACTTTACTACTTCATGGTTACTTAAGTTGTTTTACAATATAGTGTTTTAAAATGCAACTCCAAGCACACCAAATAAAATACAGTGGATGTGGTCATAAAATGGAAACACTTTTAGTAGAGTTCATAGCTTTGAAAATAATGAAACTTGAAACACGCAGCTAATTTGATGGAAAACAAAAGTCTGGATATTGGAAATCTGAGAAAAAAAATATATGTTCGAGTCTGGCAGCGTTACTAGGGAGAGAAACAAAGCTGATGTTTTCTGGCCAATTATCTTCCGTCAGTTCTGTTTTGTTTTACTAATTTGATTTATTATTGTCACATAGATTACCATACAGTGAAAAGTATTGTTTCTTGCATGCTACACAGACAAAACATACTGTTCATAGAGAAGGAAACAAGAAAGTGCAGAATGTAGTGTTACAGTCATAACTGGGGCAGAGAAAGATCAACTTAATGCAAGGTAAGTCTGCTCAAAAGTCTGACAACAGCAGGCAAGAAGCTGTTCTTGAGTTGGTTAGTACATGATCTCTTGTACCTTTTTCCCAAAGGAAGAAAGTGGAAGAGAGAATGTCCGGGGTGTGTGGGATTCTTAATTATGCTGGCTGCTTTGCTGAGCGAGTGGTAAGTGTAGGTAGAGTCAATGGATGGAAGGCTGGTTCGCATGATGGATTGGGCTACATTCATGACCTTTTGTAGAACCTTGCAGTCTTGGGCAAAGCAGGAGCCATACCAAGCTGTGTAACAATCCAAAAGAATGCTTTCTATGATTCATCTGTAAAAGTTGGCAAGAGTCGTAGCTGACATGCCAAATTTCTTTAGTCTTCTGAGAAAATAGAGGCGTTGGTGGACTTTCTTAACTATAGTGTCAGCATGGGGGGACCAGGACAGATTGTTGGTGATTGAGACACCTAAAAACTTGAAGCTCTCAACCCTATTTACTTCGTCCCCATCAGTGTGGACAGGGGTATGTCCTCCTTTATGCTTCCTTAAGTTGATGCAATCTCCTTTGTTTTGTTGACATTGAGGAAGAGATTATTGTTACCACACTTGTTCACCAGATTCTGTATCTCATTCCTATACTTTGTCTTGTCATTGTTTGAGATCCAACCCACTACAGTGGTGTCATCAGCAAACTTGAAAATCAAATTGAAGAGGAATTTGGTCACACAGTCATAGGTGTATAAGTAGTATAGTAGGGGGCTGAGAACACAGCCTTGTGGGGTAACGGTGTTGAGGATGATCGTGGAGGAACTGATTGAAAAAAGGTCCTGTTTTATTATTTTGAAAAAAGATGTTTTGGTTTATATTTTCTGATATTGTTAATGGTTCAAATGAAAAGAGCATTGTGTTTGACAGCATACGTGTACAGTAACAATTGTAATTGGGAAAATATATCCCTAGGCACTCTAGTGCAACAACAGACAACTCTATTTTAAGTGGAATGATGGAAAAGCTTGTAGTTACTACTTAGAAGTTGGTTTAAATGCAGTGGACCAAAACTAATGATTCTTCAAACTTATGTAAATCCTACCCATGTGGTAGCAACACTTCTTTATTGTTAGGTCTGCAGTCACAAGATGTGATGCAACTGAGTATTATTATGAATTCCTGAATCCTTTTGTCTGTTAACATAAAGGCACCAAGAACTTGTGTCTTTTGTCATGAAGAACAATGATAGATCCTGTAGCACTGATCAAATGATAAACAAGTGAACAACTAAACCTCTCTGCAAACATGATATAAAACAACAGAATGTCTGTGTGAAAAACGTCAATAAGCATGGTGCACCAACTTGGTAGAGGTTTCATTGCTGCCTTAAAAGCAGACCGCTGCCTTTATAGCTCTGGGTACCACCTAATCATCTCTGCTCTCTTCCCCTTCCCCCCCCCACTCCCCAACTAACTGCTTGAACCCTCCCATAATATTTCTAACACATTTCAGAGATTCATCTTCACATCTGCACTGTACATAATATACATTATTGCTTTCCTGGTCTATATTAGGATAATTGAAATCCTGCATTATAATTCCTGCATCTCTCTAATTTTCCAGTACGTTTTCTCTGCTATATTTTTCGTATCAGTTGGTGTCCTATAAACTATATAAAGCAGTGTAATTGCACCAAAATTGTTTCTGTATTGGATCTTAAGTGCACCAAATCATCCTGTATCTGTCAAATATTGTAGTTTTCCACTTAATCAATTTTCCCAACCATTCTCATTTCTTCCTTCTGCCTTTCCTGAACCTCTTGTATTCAGGAATATTTAGTGCCAGTTTTGTTCTTTCTCCAGCCAGATTTCCATCATTGCCACAATAACATGTTCCATTGGGCTATTGAGATCTGCACTCACCAACCTTATTTAACATGCTTAGTGCATTTCCATACCATGCACGTAAACCCAAATTCAGTCTTACTATATTTGCTCCTAACGTGACTCCACCCACTACTTTCCTATTCTTTCCTTGAGTGCTATGAGTCTCTCTCAGTTCTTTCTGCATCCTTCCTAATGCTGTACCTGTCCCCAATAAGTTAGCTTTAATGTATAATTGGTATAATTTTTAATGAAATAAATGTGCAAAAGTATATGCAGATCATAGGGAACAACATAAGGGAATAAACAGGGTGCTTCTTTTTGTGTCTAAGGCTAGAGCGTCCACAAGCATGGAGGTATTCTTTAACTGATAAAAAAATAAAATTCCTTTGAGTTAGGTCGGTTAAGAGGTGGTCTGCAATGAATCATCTGAGTATGAAAGTTTTTATGCATTTTTTTGTGTTGCTAAGGGGGCACAAGTTTAAGTAGCTCATAAAAAGAATCAATAAGTTAGAAGAAAATACACTGAGATTGTTATAATCTTTGGCCAGACCCCCAAGTTATTGGTAAAATCCAATCAGAAATCACTAACATTTTATTTAAAGTGGACAACGTTTGAGATTCAAAACACTTTCTAATAGAATAATGACACAAGATTCAACAGTTTTGAACAAACAAATTATCTGTAGTTGAACACATCACACTGCACAATAAATGCCAAATGCAACCAAAATAGCTTTCACAAATTTCTCAACAACCCACCCAAAAGTCAATAATACTGAATTGACCAATCTCACTGAAACTTCCATCTTGCAAGAGTTTCCAATCGTCATCTTTGAAGATCTTGCCTTGGAATTCTGTCCAAATGCCACTCCAATTCAGACAGCATCAATGATGGCCCACTTCATAGGTTTTCAATATGATTTCCTGAGCTTCCATTGCTTTAGATTTCAGAGTCTACTCTTGAGCATCAAATTACTGGCATAATCTAAGATTTCTGGCCCTGCCAAGCAGAACTTTACTGCTTAATTGGGTATCTTCACCTAATGGCCTCCAGCAGAGAGTGATCAGTTTTTGGCTGCTGCATTCACTTTAAACCTACGCCCACAGCCCGTTCCTTTGTTTGGAGCCTGTTTCCTTCTTCCTCTTGTTTTTCTTTAACTATTGGGACCTGTTTCTGCCTCCTTTCTCTGTCCCTTACATGAGACTTCCTTTTGGAACATCTCCTTGTCCCCTTTTTTGACCTCTCCCTATCCCATCTTCTTATCCCATATCCTTGTCCCCTGCCTAGGACACTTGGCGGCAATGGCAATTCTCAACTGGCCTCCCATCCTGGGTTTCCATGCCATTTTCCTTATTGTGCACGTGTGCTGGGACCACTAAATGTGAAAAATGTAGAACTAAATATGTGTAGTCTGTGCATGTCCAGAAGTTCTGAGGTCAGTTAGGAGTGAAAATTCCTGACCTCTGCGCTCTCCGCCAAAATATGTTTAGTTTTCAGAACAAGTTGGTGATTAGAACACTGGATGCCATAAACTGATGTTGAACAGAATCTGAAATTCCTTGAATAAGTGGAATACCAAAAGATGAAGGAAGTGACAAATGTGGGATTAGACTACATGGCTTCTCTGAATAAAATACAAGTGGTCCACTAACATTGACACACGGATTTGGATTTATACTAAATTGCTTGAAATATGTTTATAATTTGAACCAAGTCAGAATTTCTATATTCTGTCCATGAGTACAGTACAACTGCTTGTTGCCAAATTGCAGTTTTTGCTGAACGTTACAATAAAAAATGCTTGGTTCATCAAATTCCCAATCAGTGAATTCAGCTCTTACCAAACAGCTCATCTGTTAAGATTCTGAAATTTGTGTTGTATCTCTGCTGGAACTTGCAAGTCTTATTACAGTTTGTGTTTTGAAATGCAATTATTACTAAGTATCCTATCTGACTTGCCATTATCATGTGACATCTCCATGAGTGAATGTTTGGGGCAATTGTATTACATTCAGTTCAGCAAAGACATTACACTAGAAGTACTGTAGTTTTTGAGCTCATACCATAGCTGAGATTCAGTTTTGAAAGAGATGATGTGGCTGGCTACTAAAAGAGGAACACTGAAGTGTTCCAATCCTCTAAAAGAGGGGAAAAAGGCAAGGAAAAGCTAACGTGAGCTGGAGGCTGCAAGTAAAACACTGAGTGAGACGAAAAGCAGCTGTAAATTTTCCACTCCCTGCTCCTGTCAAAATGCAAGGAAAAATGTGGCAGAATTGACTGGCAATTTTACAATGGCAAAACAATGAGATTGCAACAGATTTGACTAACAAGCTGGAGCTATATGACTATCAGCACTTTTAATGCTGCTGGGGAGAGGTTGCTATAAATTCTATTCTATCCCACATCTATCCAAAGGACAGAAAAGTTACTATACAAATTTTGAAAACCTTGAAGGCACCCTTTGAACCTTAAGTGAACATACTTTATAAACAATATATATTCAACATATCAAAAAAGAGTCCATTGATCAGTATACAACTCAGTAATATAACTTGCAGAATCAAGTTATGTGGATTTGTTGATCAAATCAAGTGTGGATTTGATCAACAAAAAGATGATCTCATTAAAAATAGTGTTGCTTTAGGCATAAGAAATCCAACAGGGAGAGCAAGTCAACTGGGAGGAGAAATGTACTCAGGAAAATAATAGAGGTGGACAGAAATACAGAGGGTGTAAAACATCAACTAGTATGGCAGAAAAAACCAGGACGTGCATTATGCTGGGACATTTCTGGCCAAAAGAGTAGAATAATCATGGACGAAGAGCATGGTGGAAATACTGCAAAAGATATTGTTCAAAGGAAAGCAATGTTTCAACTGCACGATGCTGAATCATTTCACACAAATGTGTTTTGCAACAAAGGAGCAAAATAAGCCTATGCCAATACCAATACTGGAGAGATATCACCCAAAGAGTCTGATGAAGCACCGCATAACGTACAATAGGCTGGTTCCATCAAGTCTATAAATGGTTTATAAATGATAGTCTATAAATAAATGATCAAGTCTATCAATGATATACAAGATGCGATATAAAAGATAGATATCAAATCTGTAAATGGTTTGTGATTATTAGAATGGTGACAACAGAAGGAAAGGATTAAAAGAGCAAGAAGTGTCAGTGTCATGCAACATTGACTTTCACAGACCTTTGTAAAATGGCTCAATCTGATGATTTAAAAATAAAGCCCTTGAAAGTAAGGAAAATGAAGCCTTTGAAAGCAAGGCCGAGGCTGATTATGTTAGAAATGTAAGTTCTTTTAAGAGGTAAACCAGAATTAGCTTTAAAGTGATTTGAAAGCAGGAAATGCTCATTGAAACCTGTACTTAAACGCTGGATTTTTTCCCCCATAAGTGATTGCTTCTGGACAAGGAGTGGAACCTGATGGGAGAGCAGAAACTAGTATTTGTACATTATAACAGCTATACAATTGTGAAACTTTGAATGTCTTCTGTTGCCTAATTCAGCAAATAGATATCTATCTGTTAAACAGAAGATATATGATGGTGCAATATTCATACCAAGAGGACAAATTAGTTTGCAAGCCCAATACAATGTTGGAATTAAATGAAAAGTAAAGAATTGGATAAACAAGAAACCAATAGGGATTTAGCTGCACGAAGGACTTGAGATGCAAATTAGCCTAGTGTTGAAAAGGTAAAATAGATATTTTGTTAAGTATAGTGGAAATCAGCAGTCTAGAGATCTAGATCGTTGCCAAGCCCAGTTGCAAAGTAGAGCACTCTCTCAGGATCAAGCTATTGGCCAGAAAAGAAAGCAGCAGAGGTCTGGCCATGTAGGACCCCATAAGTTATAACCTAGACTAGAAGAAAAGAAAGTTAGTTCCTGTGCAGTAGTTACCTGTTGGATTTGACGCATAGTATTTAAATCTATGGGGTATTCTTTTAGGGAAGATGTATTCTCAGAGTTTAGGAAAGTGGATAGATTTAGATTTGGGGATAAAGTAACCATAATGTCTGGGGAACCATTATTATTGTTAAATTGTACATGTTTTTTGCTGCTATCTTGTTGCATTTTTTAAAGTTTAATGAACATATTGTTATTTGAATAATTTACAACATGATTGATTCCTTTCCTCTTTGGGTTTCATCTCATTTCTCAGTCTCCAAATTACAAAACTGTATAGTTCAGAACCAGCATTCAAATTTTCCTTCTGGGATTTGAAATACCCTCGCATTGAACATCAGCATGGTTCATAACAAATAGCAAGAATGGAGATGTAGCGTTCTAGATCAGAAATGGTACACAACAGTCAGTCGTCTCAGCTAGAGAAAGTCTAAAGCTTGGACTGGTAACCCTAAACCTGCCAAAACCATTGACCACTGAATAGCTCCTCAAGGAGTACCAAATATTTGTTTACGGGGGTGGGGTTTAAAAGTCTATCTCCTAAGTAGATGTGAATATAAGACCAATTCAGGATCTGCTGAGAAGAGTTCCAGTTGCCCTCAAAGCAAGCCTAAAAATAAAAATGGGAAAAGGAGGGATCACTCAGGAAAGTAACAACTCCTACAGACTGGATTATCAGTTAAGCAACCTGGAAAACTGAGAGTGCACTTGGACCCAAAGGATTTAAATAAAGTGCTGAAGAAATCTCACTACCCCATGCCAACCATCAACTGAATTTTACAACTTGCCAGTGCAGAAATCTCAAACATGCTGGAGGCAAAGGATGTGGTTACAGGCAAGTGAAGCTGATTGAAAGAAGCAAAATTCTAACCACAGTCTGTAAACCGTCTGGGGGTTTGGGGGGCGCGCAGATGGTTGCAATTGAAGATGCTCAAAGTCCAGTACTTAGGTTATGTGTTGACTGCAAATGGTTTTCACCCACATTCTGACAAGGTGAGAGCTGTAGCAATAATGCAGTGACCAGTAGATGGGAAAGCAGTACAATGATTTGTTGGCTTTATAAACAACTGAGCAAATTTTCTGCCTAATCTTTGTCATTAAGAGTATGAAACTTTACCCAAGCTCACTGCCAAGGATGTGCAATGTATTGGGGTACAGCATTCACTAAAATCAAAAACAAGTGATGGTAATGCCAGTGCTGAAGTACTGTGATGTCAATGATGTTGTTACCCTGCAATATGATGCCAGCAAGACAGGTCTTGGAGCAATCCTGATGCAACAAGGACAATCAGTGGTGTTTACATCCAGGGCACTAACAAAAGCTGAATGACGCTCCACTCAGATCGAGAGCGTGACTGGCTGTTGTTCTTGCTTGTGAACATTTTCATCAGTACCACCTTGAGAGAGGCAAAATAGTGATGGAGTCCAATAACAAGCCAATTCAAAGCATTTTTTTCAAACCACAACTATCTGTTCCAAAGTGCCTGCAGATGATACTTTATTTACAGAGTTATCATCTGGACTTGATATACAAGCATGGGAAATATGTATAATATTGCATGCTGTTGAGGGCAGCATTCCCTATGAAGAAAATTGAGGATGCTATAACAGGATGTAAAGCCTTCCAGATTCAACATGAGGACTTCTCTGGAAATCATCAATCCAGGAGAGTCATTGAATCCGACAGACTTGTACCTTGTTTAAATCAAGTGAATCTGACAGACAAAATTGCCCAATAAGATGCAACTTTCCAATTACTGCAAGACGTAGTGATGAAAGGACAGTCTGAGAGCATCAAGGCACACAGGTTGTCACAAGAGCATATTGAGCATGCTAAGATGAAGTGACAGCCCAAGATCTTGTACGACAGAAATAGTCATCATCCCTAAGGAGATGAGAGGTGATTTGCTGAAGCACGTCCATAAAATCCAGCAAGAAATTGATTTGAGTTTGAGGAAGGCAAGAGGTACTCTATTGGCCAAACATAAGCAATGAAATTAAAGACCATGTTAACCAGTGCAGTGCTTGTAACAACAAGTGAGAACTTTTAATGACACATGACATCCCACAGAGACAATGGATGAAGCTAGGAGTAGATCTCTTCTTTACAGCGGGACTGATTATCTTAAAACTGTAAGCTACTAGGTTAATTGTAGGGAGGTTGGCCAGTAAACTGCTTGATTTTAGCAGCAGCCTAGCTTTCCCCAAATGGATGTGTGTCACCTACCTTTTCTTTCTGTTTGCATGTTCTTTTTGCAGGAAGTTGGCTGGGCAATGTCTTTTTCTTCTGAAGGCATCTCAGCATCTGTATTTAGACAACTTGGCCTCTCTCAGCATAAGGATGTTAATCTCTATTAAGAGGCACAATAGTGATCTAAGATAATTTCTATTTTTAAAAATATTAAATTGAGACAAGTGATAAGTGCCAAAAAATGTATTGAATAAAATTTGAAGCTGCAATCACTAATGTTGAAATCTTTTCATCCTTCACAGTATCAACCTAATATAAATTATTAGGTTTGTATTGTTCCATTGATACCTATTTTAGAATTGGTATCGGACGCATAACAAGAGTTTAATGACTAAAATTAGTTGGGATTCAAGGATATTTCATTAGCCCTTAGTGTGTTTCTGAGGTACATTCAAAACAACATTAAATTGGAATTTTTGTAAGCATTTTTAATCTTTTAGCATTGTTTATATAATTTAATATGATATATTTTACTGCATTTTTTGCAACAATATTTGTAAAATCGCTGGTGCAACCCATATTACTCTGTGGGCTTTTCAAACCTTTGGTCACCTTTTTGGGTGCTATTAAATATAAAAAAGAACGATTGTTTCTGAAGCTTGCCTATTCCAGAATATGCGTTGATCTAACTAAAAGTATTGCCTAAAGTATATCTGTGATTATTGTTAACAAATGCCACTCCAGAAAAGTGTGCAAAATGTAGTTTAAAAATTCATAATCGAATTGATGGATCTGTTTTCAAACACTCGTTCATTTTTGTGTAAACTTTCCCCTAATTTCCAGAAGAAACAAGTCAGGAAATGTGAAATGCTGCTACTCACATAGTAGCCAAAGGTAAAACGCTTGAGTGTATGAGCCTGCAAGTTATCCTGTGCAACAATAAATTTAATTGACATGTGTTTTCCGCCATAATGTGTGACCCAAGACATTAAAGGATATGCATTCAAAAATCCCGAAGTTTTTTTTCCTCAAGATTCTTCTGTACCCTTGGAAAAAAAAACATTTTCTATGCCAATGTTCTATGTTGAACTATCATGAACATGCCTACTTCATGTCTATAATGTTTGTATTATTGAGCATCAGTGTGATCAATTTATTTTTCTATCTTAGCCTCTTAGCTGTTTATCATGGAGCACATTAGACACATTCAAAGTTTAAATCAGTTTTAGCATTAATTTCTCCATAAATCTCAAACCATAGGCAAGAGCAAGTCTTGGTGTTCTGATGCAGGATTTATTCCCCTGTGAAACAACAGTACTAATAATGGGCCATTGTAAGTTTCTAGGCCAACAATATGTGAAACAGAAACTGAATTGCCTAGTCTGAAGGCCTATATTATCAATACATTGATTGCAAATGGCCCAAATGCAGTGCCAATTAGGTTTGTGAACAAAACAATTCTGACTTTTTCAGCCTCTGAAATGTCTTGCATTTAATGTTACAAATTATCCAACATGCAAGCCCTGTGCTCTCACTGGGCCTCACCTCTTCCTCCTTTCACTTTGATCCATCCCAAGTATTCTGATACTTTAGCGTGGGATGTAAATGCTACTTGCAAGTTCAGAATTTATTGCCCATCCCTAATTGCCCACTTGGCCAACTCCCATTCTGAACCAATTTAATCCAAGGGGCAACAAAACCACTGGTGTAACGTAGAATTCAGGTTTTATAAAGCAACACCATATTATTCTGTGGGCTTTTCAAACCTCTGGTCTCCTTTTAGGTGATCAGGTGTTATTAAATATAAAAGACTGATTTCAAAGTTTGTCTATTCCACAACTTGTGTTGATCGAACTGAAAGCGTTGATTAAAGTATATTTGTGATTATTAAGTTAACACAAATGCCATTTACTTGGCTGAATCTGCCATGAATGTAGAAACTACCTTCCTGCTTGACCCAATCTGCTTCTGAATTCCATAGCTGTTCCCTCAACCTGACCCTGAGTGTAATTAAGACCGTAAAAACAGGAGTAAAATTAGGTCATTTGGCACATCACATTTGCTCCACCATTCAATGACATCATGATTGATCTGGTATAATCCTCAACTTTACTTTCCGTCTTATCCCCACAACACAATTCCTTTACTAATTAAAAATCTGTCTCAGTCTTAAACATGCTTACTAATCCACCCCTCAAAAGTCCTTTACAATAAAGAATTCTACAGATTTGCCATCCTCTGAGGGAAGAAATTCTGTTTTAATTGGGTGACTCCTTATAATGAGACGATGCCTTCTGGTCCTTGACTTTCTCACAAAGGGAAACCTTTCCATCCACTCTTAAAGGCATCTGAGACTCCTATAAGATTGTCCTGTCATTCTTCTAAACTCCTTTGAGCATAGGCTCAACCTTTCGCCAGAAGAAAATCCCTCCATACCTGGGATTAATCTAGTGTACTTTCTCTGAACTGCCTATGGGCAGCTCAGTGGCACAGTAGTTAGTGCTGCTGCCTCACAGCATCAGGGACCCAAGTTTGATTCCCGTATCTGCATGGATTTCCTCTGGGTGCTCCGGTTTCCTTTCACAGTCTGAAAGACGTGCTGGTTATGTGCATTGGCTAAATTCTCCCTCAGTGTACTCAAACAGGCGTTGGAATAGGGGGTAAAGGAACAAAAACTGTTCATTGTATTCCAGGGGAGGTCTAACTAATGCCTTGTATAGTTCTAGCAATTTTATACTCCATTCTCTTTGAAATAAAGGCCAACATTCTATTTGCTATCCTCTGAACTTGCATGTTAACTTTATGTGAACTATGCACAAAGATCCCCAAATCTCTCTGTGCTGCAGCTTCATGCGGTTTTTGTCTATTTAAATAATACTTAGCTCCTTTATTCTTCGTACCAAAGTGCATTAATTCACATTTTCCTGAATCATATTCCACTGCTGACTTCTTGCACACTCACTTAACCTGCATATAATCCTTCTGTAGATTCTGTGTCATTCTCACCACTTGCTTTCCCACTTACTTTTGTCATCATCAATAGTGCATTCACTTACCTCATCTGTTATTAATTAATATTGCTAGCTTTTTGGCTGACCCATACTAAGAAATCTTCACCTCCCATTTCTACCAGTCAAATCCCTGGTTCCCTGTGACCTCCCAGCTTCACCCCCTGTTCTTCTAGGTAAATAATGTCTAACCACGTGGCAAATTAGCAATCCAAATGCAGCAAATATGTTTTCCTGATTGGTTCATTGAAATTTGAATAATATACACTTGATTATTGGGCATGGAATTTCAATATTCATATTTACACTCTGTATGCATGTGCACTTTAACCATTTTGGTGCATTTGTAGGGACAACGGTAACAGAGAGTGTTAATTGTTTTTTTTATTGCCGTGAGTACTTAATTTTCTTCATTACTGAATAATGGTTATGTTTGTTAAGTAAATGTACTTGAAATATACCTGGAAGACTTTTCCTACTAAAATTAGTTTAGCATGGCTAAAACATCAGAATTGATTTCTATTGATCAACATTATTTTAGCCCAAAAGGATACCATCATAACACCACCACTACCCCCCACTCTCTTGGTTTCCAATTATGTAAAAATGGAAACATTATTTGTCCCTTTATTGGAATGGATCACACATTAATTACAATGGCAGTAATTTCTGGGGATGAATAATTACAGTGGTTTTTGCCTGCATGGTGCTTACTAAAGCATGCTTTAAACTTTGAGAAATTTTGTACAAATGGTCCATCCAGTCTTTACAATATTGGTAGCATGGTACTTATTGCTTGCATGAATTAGTTTGTATTTTGCCAGTAATCATTTGTTATGAAGAAGCATCTTAATTGTCATTTTAAATCAAATCTGCTGATGAACCAAATTCACTGGTGATGTTGTAACTCAGTAAGGTTTCTGTTCTTTATTTGATTGGTTTCATGTTAATCTTAAAATTTATTTTCAAATCCACTCCACAGATCATTGGTAAGTTCTATAATTGGTATTGGATAATATATTTTGTGACAGGTAATGATAAATATAGGTTAAATAAATGTATTTTTATGTCTGTACTTTGTGTGGTTCTTGGTGACCAAAGATATAACAGTATCCCATTATGTGTGCATATATATATCTTATCAGTACACGTTTGAGATTTGGGAGCTTACTCTGGCCTTTTTCAGCTTTGCTAGTGGAGAATAATGGGGTGCAATAGTAGGCTGATGTGAGTCAAATGAAAAAGTTTCCCATTTCAATTTTGATAAGGAAATAACTAAGATTCCACTTCAGCTATAAGCCAACTGCCACTGAGAGTTACTGCACAAAAAACTGTGTCCCTTCACTTCAGGCATAGCAGAGTACATCATATATATATTAGAAGATCGAGAGACTCCCACCTAGTTACTTTTATTCTATATTTCAGTGCTCTTCTTCCATTTCCAAACACTAATTCATATCAAGTATACAGAGAAAACAATGTGCATAAGGAAAATTATATAAAATTATAAAAAAGGCAAAGAGATTTAGCAATAATAGGCAATAGAAAGGTGTTCTGACAGTAAAAGAGAAAATGCTAGAAAATCTCAGTAGGTCTGGCAGTATCTACAAGGAGAGAAAAGAGCTGACGTTTTGAGTCCACATGTGTTCTGATGGGCCATCACAGAAACCATCAGATGCAAATTTCACTGTTTTGTGATAACACAAATACCAATGTGTTTAGCTTTGATTAGTAAGTGTTTCCTGCATTACCAATATTAGGAGGAATGCTAAATGTAATAGGAAATTACAGAACATACAGCGAAACAGTAGAGAATCAACACTGTTCAATTAAATGTCCAAAATATTTTTGTTTGCCAGGAGTGGGTGGAGTATCTGTGATGTTTGATTTTCTGTTTTTTTTATATGTATGGTGTGGCACTTGTCTGTTTCCGAAACTTAAATAGGTGATTCTTGCTTTGTGTTGTCATCTCATAATCTGTATAATGTTTATACTTAAGTCAGCAATTCTTAAAAATAGCTACTTATACCTCTGTCTTTCCATGTTCAGAGTTACTGGCAAATTCAAACACCGCATGAAATATAATGAAATAAAATTCCTGCACAATAAATGCAATATATCTGCAAAATCGAATTGTTTTGTCATCCAAGGAGACTTTGTACCAATAGTTTATAATAATTGTATAAAGTGATAGAAGTTTAGCTTATAACTTTATTAATCAGTCTTCTGTTGAATGACCTGAACTGAGCTTGAAACCTGTAAACATTTCACCTAGGAATACAGATATTTTTCTTCCATCCAGGACATTCTGGATAATAATCTATCTTAGTATTGTAACTACATCAAGTATGTAGCTTTCTTGTATATTGTTGCCCAGTAAAAGAGTGATGTATTTTGATGAAAAAATAATTAGTTTATGGACAGATTTGGTGATACTCGTGTTTACATGAAGCTGGGTGGTTGTAATTGAGTCTCCTTCAATTTCTCATCCCAAATATATTTTAAGAATACAGCAGTGCAAAATTGAAGTCTTTAGAACAGTTGACAGAAGGAAAGAAAGTACTTCACACAATTGAGTATGTGGAATTTATTTCCAGAGTTATTGCTGAGGTAAAATCTGTGATAACATTCATGATTATATTGCATTAGTGAACAGAGGAAGTGGAGTTGAAGATGTATGACAACACGGTCATTAAATATGATTAAAAACTATTTGCTTACGAACAGAATAAAACATTGAAATGGACTAATTTAGAGGAATGACCTATTAAAGGAAGTAAGTCATTCAAAGGGAAGTACTAAATAATTCTGAATTTGTCAAAAAATAAAGTGGCTAATTTTAGTAAAATGCAATAAGTGATTTGATTGGAAATGGGTTTATTTTGTTTTACTGATATATTTGCCTTATTTACTGTTTTTATGATCATTGTATGGGGACCAGAATATATATGGATTTGGTCCTATTGTGGGGTGTTACCAGAATGTACATGTAATAATCATGTTACTCCCACATGCGTGTGATTTGCATATCATTTTCAGTACAACAGCAAAGGGATCAGGTTATGTGACAGAAAAGTATTTTTGTTTTTGCGTGAGTTGAAATCTCATTTTACTTCAAAATATGTGCAATGTATGCAACGGGACTTTGTTATCATAAAAACAATTATCATTGATATTAAGAACATTTATTTTAAACTGCAAAACATCACTTGTCTCAGCCTCCTTCAACCTATTGCTGGTGAAACCCTCATTCATACCATTGCTGTGTCTGACTCAATTATTCCAATGCTGTTCTGGGCCACCTTCCATAAACTTGAGCATTCAAAATTCTTCTGTCTGTATCCTTACTGAAGCCAAGTTCGATTCACCCATCATTGCTCTACTTGCTGGTCTACATTGACTTCCATTCTGGCAACACTCTCATTTTAAAATCCTCACTCTTGGGTTAAGATCCATCCATGACCTCATCCTTCACTATCTCTGCAACATCGTCCAGCTCTACAATCCTACTCTGCACTCCTAATTTTGAATACTTTGGATCATTGGCTTCCTTCAGTCCACAACTGGTTCCTGTGCCTTCAGCTCTGAAATTCCCTTCCTAAACATTTTTCCTCTATTGCTTTTTCTTGAAATCATATCTTTGAACTTTCCTCTTTAAATTTTTGGTCACCTGCTATATTTGTTTATGTGGTTCAGTGTTATATTTTAACTGATAACACCCCCATAAATTGCCTTGGATGATTTAAGTTACATTTACTAAGCTATATAAATGTAAGTTGTTGTTAAATATGATGGTATATGGGAAATACCTATATGCAATGAATGCATAAAACTTTGTTTAAGACTAAATCAGTTACACGTGTTGCTTGAGGCATGTTGATAAAAATGAGTTTCTACATCTCGAGACTATCTGATAAGTCTGAACAAAGCTAATTGCTTTCACATGCATTCAGTAGGAATGATGATTTAGGTAGCATTTGGCTATGTACCTAAGCTGGAAATAGTTTAAACAATGGGTGACAAATGTGGAATACATATTTCATTCCCACACTAATTAGTATCCCTCTAAATTGACAAAATAATGAGCAGAATAGTGATAAACTACTGAAGAGTTCCCTCCCTATATATTCTTGTTGTAACTGAGATCTGATGTATATTCTTCTTCATCAGGAAGCAAGGTAGTGGAGATAGTTTGAAGAGTCCTGACCTGCCCGAAGTTGGAGAGGATGAAGTTCTGTCATGAAGCTACATGCAATAATGGACAGTATGCATGTTCTTCGGATTCTCCAAGAAGATTGCGTCAGCTACTAGAGGATGGCAGATGTGTCAAATGCCAGATGAATGCATTAGAAGGGCACTTCTAAGGCATAGGTTCCCGGAGGCAATCAAATCACAAGAAGTTTTAATGTCTTTTGTGGTTTTGCATGAAAATGCTTTGAAATGTTTCATTGCCTGAAACACAAGTAATTTGAGTGTAAGGCATGGAAATAGTGTTGTATGGGTACAAATGTTCAGTTTTAACATTTTAAATCTTTATACAAGATAATTTACTTTTTTAAAGTAACTGTGGTGAATTTAATCAATGTACTTGTGCATGTTTCTTGAAGGCGCAATGGGGCCAGAATTTCTCCTTAAAATGGAGGAGAATACAGATACTTGAAAAATGATTTTTAAGGCCATAATATCAATTAAGATGCATATTCTAAAATGTTTACAAAATTAGCTTAATGTTCAGATCTGGTTTTAATCTTTTTCGACTCTGTATTTCCAAGGTAATATCAATTCAGCTAAATACAGTATCAAAAATTACTTACCTTATTAACATAGATTAGTTTGAATATTTCATAGGTTAGTGTATATGGATCATGTAGTTCATTACATTTGATTTTACTTCATAAAATGTACTGTAGTAATCGTACTGAAGATATTTTAAGATTTTGATCCTTATTCCTAATGGCAATATATAATCAGCTGTCTTTTTAGAAATGCTAAACCCCTAGATGAGCTGGATTGCTTATTTTTCAAATATTTTGCTGATGGAGAGTGCGTTTAATGCATTATTAATCAGTGTATCAATAATTTATTGTAACATTATTTAATCCAGGATTAAATATTCAAGTATGGGCTACAAGGGTTTCTCTAAAAATTACCTCATCTATGGGTATGGTCTCCCATATTGGTTTTGATGATCAAACCTGTCCCCTTTTTTTCATGAAAGTTGTTCTTTGAAAGCAAAATTACAAGTACAACAATTCCTTCGTGTTTTTTTTTTCCTTATGGTGAGTACCAGTTCTATGGTATGCAATGTGCTTCAATTAATCAATTGAATATTTTAGCAGAGAACAGATACTTTACATTTGTTGTGAACTTTTCAATATGTTACTTCTATTGAAAGTGCTGTAGAGGACTACAGAGCCTTTCATAATACAGAGTAATAAGAGATTAAATAGAAATACTTATTAGAACTTTTATTTGTTAATTGATATAGAGGAAAATGCTTCATGGTCTTGTAATTTTAGTGCTGTTGTGCATATAAAAACTTCCTGCTATTAGCTATTTCACCATTTAAGAATGATGAATATAAATTTGTAATGTAGAAAAACTATTATTGTTATGTAGCTACATATAACATGTTTGGGTAAAACCTCTCCTCTAAAATGCTCTTTAAAACCTACCTCTTTGAGCAAGTTTTTGGTCATTCGTCCTAATATATTTGGCTGAATGTCAGTTTTGTGTATGCGCCTGTGAAGCACCTTGAAACTTTTAGCTATGTCAGAGGTGCTGTTCACACTTTGAAAACAAAAGGACACAGTGGCCTTTTATCCTTTTGTGGTATAGACAATTTTTCAGTGCTCGACTAAAAGTTATGATTATGATACATTGCTGCAATATTTCTCAAGTGAATTGCCAAATTTGTGCAAAACAGATTCTTATGGTTGATTTATGCAGTGGCCAAATATTATCTATTATGTACCTATGAAAATAGTAAGTATACTTAATTATCTGTTACGTCCATGCTTATTTGGAATAGATGCTCTCTAAATGTTTCTAACATTAAAACTTTGCTCTGGCTGTTTCATCCATTATTTCATTACTAAAAAGATTCCTATGAATAAATAAAATATAACTAAATTAATGTAAACATTATCTAAGATTTGGAATTACAGCCGTTACTTTGGGAGCTGGGAATATTGCATCTGTTCAAATATAGTTAACTTTTTATTGTAGATTGCATAGTAAAGTGATATATTTGTGAAAATTATGTAATGGAAATGCTTGATAAGTAATTTGTTGAGATTTTATGATTCTAATTGATTAATATAGATGTCATCAGGCAGTGTAAAACTTACTTATACTCTGCATTAAATCATGTGATATTTTCATCAATAAAAATGTTTAATATGGTCATCTGTGAATTTGATTTGATACAAGTAATTTAAAACTGATTTACATCCTCTACTGTTATTTCTTGTAAATTTGAAGGATAAACAGCTGGCTTTGTGAGGTCTGTATGTTCATTTATATAGAAATTACAACACTAATAGACTGTTCAGCCCTTCCAATCCACATGAATAGCCATCCTAATTCTATACACCAGTTCTGCATCAATATCAAATTTCAAGCATTAAAAGCTATTTTTTAACTAGTTGTTATTAGGCCCTCATGGCTGTCTCCATCAAACTATCTTCAGCAGTAGGTTCTGACATGGATTTCAGATTTCATGGCAGTTTTTCAATGTCATTTCTTCATAGTGGCCTAAATCAGGTGATAACTTCTTTTTTTAAAACTTTCTCCTTTTTTCTTTTCAGCACACTCAAAAAAACACGAAGCATGTAGAGAATTCATTTCCTTTAACAGAAAACCAAGAACCAGAAGGCACAGTTTGAAGTGATTGACAATCAAAGTCAACACATGGAGCATCAAATGATAAAAAAATATGCAGGGTTGTGGAGAAACAGGAGAGGAGTGAGTCTTGCTAAATTGCTGGTATGATAGCCAGCACGGACTTGATGGATAGAATGGCCTCTTAACTAGATCTGTTAACACAGACAGAAACTGAAAAAAAAAATCATCTTTTGAGAATATGAAAATTTTTATATGGGTAAGATTTTAAACAAATAGTCATCTGACTGGGTGATAGTGGGCGAGCAGATAAGATTTAGTGCAGGTGAATGGTTTCAATGGGCAAACATTCAGAGCATTTTGGGATGCTAGCTCCAATTGCTTTGTAGGTTTTACTGAGGAGTGTTAAAGGGAGAGCAGCCAGCACATTCTAGGGTGAATAGACATTTTGAATGAAGCCAGAAAACATTCTAAAACAGCAAAGCAGATTAATTTGGCCAGCTGGGTTTCCAAGTCTCCTTGGCAGTTGCAGTGGGAAAGTGGCAATTTCAGAGAGAAGGCACTTGACAGCACTACTTGTAGGCCAACAAGAGTAGGGGTGCTTCCATCTGATCCTCCAGGTATACCTAAATATCAGATTTCACTAACTCACCCCCTTTGCACTCCCTTCCCCAATTTATCTGCATTCATCCACAGGATCAGATCCCATGCCCTGTTAAATCAGAGATGGCTGGTATAGTGGTCTCCTCTAGAATGCTCCCCACCCTACTGGAAGCCAGGATTAGACTGACTTCTAAGCTGTCAGGACAAAAATCACACATTGTGGAGTCAAAGCTCCATGGCATGTGAAACACACTTCCTGGATGAAACCCAGGACCATTTGACATTTCCCCCCCCGCCCGCCATCTTCTCCAATACCAAACCAGGGTGTCAGAAAGTAAAAGCTCCCTTTATTATATCCACCATGTTCTTCCAAATTGGCATCAAAAATCATGTCATATTCAGTAGATTTGGTTGGCTTAAACATGTTTTTATAAATATTTTTAGAAATGTAGTCAAATAGTGCTACTAATAATAATAGTATATTATTTTCAGAATCTACAGTAATAAATTATGCATTCCAGTACATCACACTTTTCCTTTAAAGTTGTCAATTAAGCTCTTCAAGTTAAGCTTATTAAATGTATTTACAGCTTTAAAGTAGACTTGATGTCAACAGCCAAGAAGAAAAGTTCAGTCATGCAACTGCAGATTTATAGGAGCGATGTCAATTTGTTTTCCCAGAATTCTGTATGGCTCCATACGAATCTTCGGATTTGATACCCTTATAACATGAAATACAATGTTATTCACTTCTATTGATTTTGTTTGATATAATACATCTGGTAATACTGTAATCAAGAATCTTGTACTTTACCGATAATTTTCCATTACATTATGGTCTGATTCAAAGCAATGTTGCTTAATTTTTTTCAGACAGTGCATAACATTTACTTTGCTTTTAATTAGTATATGAAGTATAATGATTTTCTTAAGTCCCATTTGTGCTTTCGGGAAAAAAACAATTGCAGTCATATTTGCAAAGTTGCAGCACATATTGTAAAATCAAAAATTTTTCCATATTTTTGTTTTCTTTGGGGGTAATGGATTTATACTGCATGAAAATAATTACAGTATGTTTTGAATATTAGAGAAAATAAAGTCCATTGAGTTCATTATGAATTGAATTACAAGAAATTGGTCCAGAAATTTTATCTTTCATATATATTAACAGTTGCCAATAATGTCTATTATCCCAAATACTATTAAATAAATTTGAATTGATTGCTAAAAAATCTTTCCTACTGATTAATGCTGAATTTAAAAAGTAACTGCATGAGGGTCAGAAAAATCTCCTCAGGAGGTAAGACTCACCAATTCATAATCTTCAACGTATTTGTATTTCTTTTCTTTGTAGTAATTACTTTTCTTTAAAAAGTATAGCACAATTATATCACACAAAATTGTTGCCTAAAGAAAAGGTTTTAATTCTGTTAGTTTTTTTATGTTAAAGGAAGTATTTTATCAAAGCAGCTCCGCAACCTAAAATTAAAACATTTCTGAATCTTCGGCTTATATGAACAAATACACATTTAAATGTGGTTTACCAGTATATTGTACAGACTGGTTTTGCTGGAGAACATAGTGTGGGAAGCACAAAGCAAGATTAAACCTGAATGCAATGAGAAACAAGTGCTAAATTGGAAACTTGATACCAGTGGGATATTTGATAATTTTTTTTCTGAAGCTATAATTTAGATGAACAGTCAAATTCTGACTTAGAACTTTAAAACTGTAAGCAAATAAAGAGGTCTAGTTTAACAAACTGTCGGGCAGTGTCAGTTATTTGTCAATCAACAAAGTGGTTGCCTGAACTATTGTTAATTGCTATAGCAGTAACCTGGTTTAGCAGTTACAATTTTGAGCCATCAGCTTCAATAAAAATAGACAGGGTTAGTTACTGCACAGATTAAGGGAAGCACAAAGTAAAATGAGAAATGAGTGCTAAACTGGAAATTTGATACAGATGGAATATACCTGCAGAAAAAAGGTGTCCTTTTGATACCTTGTTTCAATCTCCAGTAGCTGGTGCATGCTTTTTTATTTCCAAGCTGAGATACTTGCTATGACTTTAGGTGTATAAATTAATAATTTACTAATTAAATGAGGTTAGACAGTTACAGTACTGATTGTCATGTGCCAAGGCAAGCATGTGTGGTAATCTGGAATGCATTGCTGTCCTGGACAATACTATCTGTAAGTGTGCGCAGCTTGAGAAACTGTAGCTCAGAGTTGCTGAGCTAGTGACTGAGTTGCAGATATTGAGGAATATCATAGGGAAGGAGAGTTACAAAATACATTATTCCCAGAGGCAATCACACCCGTCAGACTAGGTAGAGCTTTAGAGTTGGTCAGTGGTCAGCAATTCTTGTTGGGCAAGAGAGTCAAGTTATTGGGGGGAGTAAGGCAAGAGAGTCAAAAGTTAATGGGGGGAGTAAGGTAAGAGAATCAAAGTATTGGAGGTAAATGTGGAGCGTAGCACAAATAGATCGGCCATGATTTTTGAATAGTGAAGCAGATTTGAGAGGATGAATGGCTTACTTCTCCTATTTCATGTTATAAGATTGTGACTGCAATTCACAGAGGGTTGTGAAGGTCTGGAACCACCCTTCAAGACAGAAACCCTCAACTCATTTTCACGTAGTGATGGAAGAGTCTGAGCCTTTGATCTTGACCAGCAAGTATAAGGTACTCTTCTTTCTAAAGAAGTACTAAGGACTCCAGGGTAGATGAGAAAATTGACCATTGTATCAAGGATACCATTCAAGCGGAAGGATCCGAAAGGAATGTGATAATGATAGCAATATAGTATCATCAGATCAAAGTGTGCAGAGGATGTTGAAAGTCTACAAAGGGATATAGATAATCTAAGTGAATGGGCAAGAGTTTGGGAGCTGGAATATAATGTTGGTAAATGTAAGGTCATACATTTTGGTAGGAATTACAGCAAAATGGACTATTATTTACATGGTTAAAAATTGCAGCATACTGCCGTGCAGAGGGATCTGGGTATCCTTGTCAGGAATTTCAAGAAGTTGGTTTGCTGGTGTAGCAGGTAATTAAGAAGACAAATGGAATTTTGCTCTTCGTTGCTAGAGGGATGGAGATTATGTTGCAGTTGTATAAGGTATTGCTGAGACCACAACTGCATTACTGTGTACAGTTTTGGTGGTCTTACTTGAGAAAGGTTATACTGGTACTGGAGGAGGTGCAGAAGAGATTCACTAGGTTGATTCCAGCTTTGAGAGGGTTGGCTTATGAGGAGAGATGAAGTAGACTGGGACTATACTCATTAGAATTCAGAAGAATGAGGACAGATCTTTTAGAAAAATAAAAGATTATGAAGGGAATAGATAAGATAGAAGCAAGGAAGTTGTTTCCACTGGCGGGTGAAACTAGGACTGGGGGCATAGCCTCAAAATAAGGGGAAGCAGATTTAGGACTGAGTTGAAGAATTTCGTCACAGAAGGGGTTGCGAATCTGTGGAATTCCCTGCTCAGTGAAGTAGTTGAGGCTATCTTATTGAATGTTTTTAAAGCAAGGATAGATAAATTTTTGAACAGGAGCAGAATTAAGATTATGATGATCGGATGGGTAAGTGGAGCTGAGTTCACACAAAGATCAGCCATGATCTTATTGAATGGCGGAGCAGACTTGAGGGACCCGATGTCTTACTCCTACTCCTAGTTCTTATGTAATTCCTTGGGGGAGGGATACTTCTCTCAAAAACTGCAACTGGGAATTCTGATTGTGTTGCCTTCCCAGTGCTAGGATATTTGTTTGAGGCTGAAGGTAAACTTGGAGTGGGAGGGGTTCAATAGGAATCACCAAGATGGGTAGAACTAAGAATGGTGTCGTGCTGAGAGAGTTTGAGAGTTGGGATCCAAAATTAGATGCAGAACATAAAAGATAAACAATCCACAGATGATACCTGAGCCACCTGCCAACGGGTTAGGTCAAGCCAATTAGAGATAAACTGTTAATAAGAAAAGCATGGATTAATCAAGGTTAGGTAATAGGGCTCAGTATTAGGTCCATGTTTTTTTATGATATAAATGACTTGGATGTGAATGTTCAAAAAGTTTTGCAGACCACACCAAATTGGCCATGTCGTTAATAGTGAGGAGGAAAGCCATAGATGTAAAGAAGATATCATTAGTCTGGTCAGATATGCAGAAAAGCGGCAAATGGAATTCAAGCACGAGAAGTGCAAAGGGATGCATTTGGAAAGAGCAAACAAGGCAAAGGAATCCACAATGAGAGAAGAACACCGGTGTGGAGGAAGTGAGGGACCTTGGAATGAATATTTACAGATCCATGAAGATAGCTGGACAGGTCAATAAGATAGTTAAGATATATGGGATGTTTCATTAGCTGAGGTATAGAATATAACAGATTATGCTGGAACTGTACAAATAATTAGGCCACAACTTGAGTAGTGAGTGGAGTTCTGTTACAGAAAGAATGTAATTACAGTAGAGAGTGTACAGAGGATGTTGTCGGCACTAGAAAAGTGCATGTATGAGGGAAGATTAAATAGATTGGGGTTGTTCTCCTTGGAATTGAGAAGACTAAGGGGAAATTTGATTTGAGATGCACAAAATTGTGAGAAGCCTGGATGGAGTGGAAGGGAAGGGCCCAGTATTTTAGCAAAAAGATCAACGATTAATCGACATAGATTTAAAATGATTGATAGAAAAATTAGAGGGGAGGTGAGGAAAAATCATTCACCCAGAGAGTTGTGGGGGTCTGGAACCCACCCATCAGGACAGAAACCTGCAACCCATTTAAAAAATCTCTGGAGATACACCTTAATGCCATAACCTGCAGGACTATGAACCAAATGCTAGAAAATGAAATTAGGCTGGGTGGCTCATATTTTAAGTTAATGCAGACACAGTGGGCCAAGTAGCTTCTTTCTGTGCTGTAAACCTCCTTTCATTTCATAAGTACAGTATTAGTTCACTCAATTGGGCCATAATACAGAGTTGACTTATGATGAGAGGCTCAGTAGATAGTGCTCATGTTCTCTGGATTTAGAGGAATAGAGATGATCTAATTAAAACACAAGATTTTGAAGGAGCCTTTCATACTTGACGCTGACAGATTGTTTCTTCTGGCTGGGGAGTTTAAACATAAGGATAGTCTTAGAATTGATCATTAGTTGATCATTTGGGACTCAGTTAAGGAAAAAAAAATCTTCACTTAAAGGTTGTGAATCTTTGGAACACTCTACCCTATGGGATTGTGGATTCTCCATCTTGATTACATTTACAACTGGGATAAACAAATCTTTAATCTTAAGGAATCATGGGGAGCAGGGGAGAAAATTGAGTTGAAGCCGAAGGTCACTGAATGGTGAGGGAGGCTCGTTATGATCTGCTCCTGCCCCTATCTCTTGTATCACATAGGGCATGATCTTATGATCTTGTCCTGCCCATCTTTCAGTGAGATGAGATAGTAAATCAGATGAGAGGTGAAAAATGAGAACTGTGACCGTTTTGTCGCTTCACTCAGCTGTACCAGCTCTGTTTTGCTAGTGGGCGCAAAGCCAATTTCAGTATTAATGAATTTAACTATTAATTATTAATTATTATTCATTATTTCATTATTAATGAAATCCGGACACTAGGGCAACCTGGGTTCACCTGCACTATCTTCCTTGGCAGTCAAGCTTCTCAGGATGAGAATCATAGCGGATCTCCAGCAGCGGAGACCAGACATGGTGGCGTCACCAAGGGAAAATCAGGCCACTGAAAACTCCAGATGGTTGGGGACTGCTGGGCACTGCCCATGAGGCAGTGTCAGCCTGACACTGCCCATGTGGTGCTGCCAACCAGGCACCATAACTGTGCAAAGGAGGTCAGGCCTGCATGGAGGCAAAGTCTGAATGGAATGGGGCAATGACAGGGAGAAAAGGGGAGCTCTACAGGGTGATCTGGGAGAAGGGGAAACTGCAGGGATGGTTATAGGAGGGGGAAGGGAACTCTGCAGGACTAGTAATCAAAGGGAGAGGGTGAATTCTGCTAGGTAGTGATTGGTGGTAATGGAAAAGTTACAGGGGTAGTGATCGGGGAAGGGGGAAGCTACAGGGGTGGTAATTGGGTTAAGGGGAAACTGGAAGGGTGGTAATCGGGGAGGGGGGTAGTGATCAGAGAGGGAGGGAGGGAACTCTGCAGGTATGGCAATCGGACAGGGAGGGATGGAACTCTGCAGGCATAAGACAGTGATGGAACAGCACAAGGCGAAATGCAATTGTTGGAGAGCCCCAATGTCCATGGGGTGGGAGAGAGGTGACCACCATAGGGGTCATGGATGACAGGAGATCTCCCAGCACTCTGGGGGAACTGGGGCACCTGTGCAATGATGCCCCAAGAGCTCAGAAGCATTACAAAGCAATAATGAAATTTGTGAGAAATAATTCTTGTTTTAAATATTTGTTGCACATCCATTACTCTTTGCTACATAAGATAACTTACCATTCCTAATAATGCTAATCCAGATCCGACATTTATCATTGTAGGGATAATGTTAAATTTTCCAGCCTGTGCAGAAGATAACATTGTTAAAGCAGTATAAATCTATGTTAGAAAAGCTGGTGATGTGTTTGTGTTGCAAACTTTCTGTCTTCAATCTGTAACCTGTGCAAAAAATTTATCATTCCTTTGATCAAACCTCGTCTACGTATTGTTTCTTCAATGCTTTGTTTAGGATTGAATTTTTATTTGGGATCAATACCTAACCCAAATTTGGCAATTACTGTCAGAGCATTGTCTGGTGCTGTTTTTACCCTTGCTCCATCAGTTCAAACTACGTTACAATGCAAATTTTGAATTGAAAAGTAGATTACTTTTTGCACTATTAAATCTTTCTCAAGCTTTCGAGGTGTTTCAACTTCTTCAACAGGTGAATGAGGTGTTCTGGTCTCAAACAGCACATATAACAGCACAGACTGTTTACAGATTACTGATTAGAATGCGAATCTTTACACCTAACCTGCTATTCAAGTCTTCAAGTGGCTAACAATGTGAGTAGAAGGAGCACTGAGCACAGCTTAAAGAGAATGTGTATTGTCTCCAGACAGCACAATAAATGAGGTTTTTTGCGAACCCAGGCAAGTCATGGGGGTTACAGATAGTGTGACATGAACCCAAGATCCCTGTTGAGACAGTCCTCGTGTGCGGAACTTGGCTATCAGTCTCTGCTCAGCGGCTCTGCGCTGTCATGTGTCATGAAGGCCACCTTGGAGAATGTTTACCCGAAGGTCAGAGGCTGAATGCCCATGACCGCTGAAGTGTCAGTGCTCCATGCTCTGTCCACTCACATTGTTAGCCACTTTAAGACTTGAATAGCAAGTTAGGTAGAACATAGAACAATACAGTACAAACAGGCCCTTTGGCCCATGAGTTGCACCGATCACATCTACCAATCCACAGCCCTATCTATAACCCCCTATCCTATTCCTTTCCATATACTCATCCAGAAGTCTCTTAAAAGACCCTAGTGAGTTTGCCTCAACAACCTCCGACGGCAGTCGGTTCCATTCACTCACCACCCTCTGAGTGAAAAACCTACCCCTGACATCTCCTTTGTATTTGCTTCCCTGCACCTTAAATCTGTGTCCTCTCGTAGTGACCATTTCCGCTCGGGGAAATAGTCTCTGAGAGTCCACCCTATCTATTCTTCTCAACATTTTATAAACCTCTATCAGGTTGCCTCTCAACCTATGTCTCTCCAATGAGAAGAGTCCCGGCTCCCTCAACCTATCTTCATAAGGCCTGCCTCCCAATCCAGGCAGCATCCTTGTAAAGATTACAAGGTATAAAGATTAGCATTCTAATCAGTAATCTGTAAACTGTGCTGTTATATGTGCTGTTTGAGACTATAACACTTCATTCACTTGACGAAGAGGTCGAAATACCTCGAAAGCTTGTGAGTTTACTATCAAATAAATCGGTTGGACTTAAACCTGGTGTTGTCAGACTTCCTACTGTGCTTCCCCCAATTACCGGGCCAAGGCTTCGTCCCAACCCCCACCCTGAGTCATCCCCTTCTCTGCTAATTTTCATTTCCTCACCCCCATATGCTGACTGAGCTCATCTTATCCATGAGGAGTATAACCCCTGCCCTTGACCCCATTCCTTTAAAAACAATTGCCTAACCTTGACAATAGGTAGGCAGCAGTGTAATGGTATTGTTATTAGACCAGTAATCCAGTGAGGAAAGGTATTGCTCTGAGACCTGTGTTTGAATCCTTATGAAATTTGAATTCTGTTAAATTCTGGAATTAAAAATCTAATAATGACCATGTTGTTGTAAAAACCCATCTGGTTCACTAATGTCTGTTAGGGAAGGAAATCTACCATCCTGCCCTGATCTAGTCTACAAGGCAAACCCACAGCAGTGTGGTTGACTCTCAGATGTGCTCTGGAATACAAGCCACTCAGTTCACAGGTAATTAGGATTGGGCCATAAATGCTAACCGAGCCAATGATGCCTACGTACCATGAGTGAATTTAGAAGAAAACTCTGCTACACCTGGCAAACGATCATATTAGCCATCTCTTTCTTCTCCAAAGTTAACTAGTTTTTCCTCCCAAATCCATATTCATCTTTCTCACAGCTTCCTATCTGAATTTTTCTAAGCAGCTTTCTGCCCCTGCCACAGCACCTTTTTTGATGCAGCAGGTAGTCATTATAGTACTGTATCTATATACCACACTTAGTTGTATTATGAAAATAGTTTGCTACACTGATTTGCTGATGTTTCTGTTGTACAAGTAACAAATTCCTTGTACTAAATTACAATGCATGTTCTCACTGTTTAAATGAGAGAGACAGTTCCATATATACACGATATACAGATCTCAAGTTCACAAGAATGAAATACATATTCTGAATGAAGAGGGTTGGAGAGGATTATATTTTTGTCAAATGTCAAAAGGAAGGCAACCGTTATTTTGCAACTGGCAAAAAAAAACCAAAGCAAGACTTCAAAAATACTTTGTTATGTGTAAGCTAAATTGTAATATGAAATGAGTTCACAGTAACTTCACTGCAGTGTCAATGTAAACCTACTTGTGATGCTAATAAATAAAGTTTAAAGTCCAACATACAAGTGGTATTACTTTCTGCATTAAATATATGGCTAAACCTAACTGTTGTATTCAACCCTGGCAACAGCGATGCTGCAATTGACTAGGGTAGAGTTGTAATATGAAGTATGAGAAAAAAATAGCATCTTAAAAGTTACAGATGAATAACTTTGAGGATACAGATAATAACCATATAAGGATAATGGAACATTGGAATGTTGAACAGCAGCTGAGTAATGTGCAAGTGTTACAGTATTGTAAGGTATCATGATTTTCACTGTCACCATGTCCCACTTGTGTATGAGTAGAGACAGGCATCCAAGGAAGTTTACTCCCTACAGCCTATCTCTCAATTCTGCAAATAGAGTTTTAAATGTTGGGCCACACTCCCTTGACCTGGTGGCAGATTTATAAAAATCTGATCGCTGGATCAGATAGTTTTTATCTGAAGATCAAGAATTCTAATTATCTGATGGGATATTTTGATTCTGACATTCTTCAAAGCAATTAAAATAAAAATAATAAGTATTCACTTACATGTCCAAAAACTTCAACCTCAAATCGTATTCCGTATGCTTTGAACAATGTTCTTGTTTCTATTCCATCCTTATTTATGAAATATTTAGCAAATCTGGTTTTAAATTAAAAATATTAGACAATTCAGTGACTGGATAATATAAACAATTTATTCTGTTGTTCTTTTGGTATCTTAATCATGCTGTTAAACCTTTACCCCTCCCTGTGATTACTGGAAGACCAAATCTATGCTGTAGAAATGTGCTAAATAGAGTGCAATGTTGTTTGTCATTGAGTAGTCTACAATTCTGACCGTTCCTTACAGTATGATAACAAGGAACTGCATGATAGGGTCCAATAAACTGTATAATGGCTTGTTTCTCAATCAATTATGGAGATTTCCATTTTGGATCAGCTTTTTTTAAACTACATATTGAATTAATAAGTATGAAATAGAATTTATGTATTTTTGCCCATAATCATGTAATTGAAACATAAATAAAGATCTTCATAAAAGAATGAGAGATTGTGGATGCAAGTGTGTTATATACATCATTGCACTATATTCAAACATTCCCATACTTTTAACAACAAACCATCAGTCTCTGTAAATGCATCTTAACACATGTAATAGTTCTGCACCCACATCCTACAAACAATTTTTTTAAAGTTCAAATACTTGAAACTTTTTTTGTACTTAAGAGGAATATTATGATGGGAGTCTGGAGCTTTCCTTAGCCTCAACTGTTTATGCTGAGTTTAATTTGTTTACATCACTTTCTCAATCCACGATACACGAACAAGATGGGCAGGAAACTGAAGTCAATAGAAATCATTAAATTGTGCTTAATTTTGAGTGTGACTTCTTAATTGTACCACATAGCATTTACAGCAGAAAAACATGCCATCTGTCCAACTCATCTAAACTAGCCTTTATACTCTTAAACTGCTTTCCACACATGTTCCTAGCTTAATATCCTCACATACTGCTTCAAGCTTGCCTTTAAATATATCAGTACAATCTACTCCAATTTGTGGCTACAAGATCAACATTCTTACCATTCTGAAAAGGAATTCCTTCCAAATTCCTATCTGTATGTAGGGCAACAAAAAATAGGTGACTTGTTCTGAACTCATCCATCAGTACTCCACACCAACACTTTCAAATCTTATCATACTTCTAAAAACCTCCATCATCTCTAAAAGTATCAGTCTGCTCAAACTTTCTTGGTAGCTACATTCTTTCAATTCTAGTAATATTTTGTAAACCTTGTCTACACTCTATGACTTCAATGTCTTTTTTGAAGTATGGCAATCAAAACTGCACACAGTAGACTAAGTACAGACTTTCTATGGTTCTGTATAAACTTAACATTTACCTCTCCACCCCAGTATTCTACTGCTACAGAAATAAATCCCAATACTTTATGATGGCCTCATCAATACATGGTTACTTTGTGATTTATCTGACTTTATTCCCAAATCTCCTTGCTCCTCTTACCCCATTGTTTCTTGTTTTCTTTCCAATTATTGTATCCTCCTTTTTCCTGACAAAACTGGAACACCATATTTTGCTACACTGAATTTGCCATACACATTACAAGTATATTTATGACTTCCTGTATTTTGGTGAAGTCCTTCATATTATTAGCCATGTCCCTAATTTGGCATAATCTGCAAATTTCAGCACTCCCAATTTCTGAATCAATGTAATTCATGGAAATGATAATTTAAGTGGTCCAAGCATAGACCCCATGAAATTTCATAACACACTTTCTGCCAGTTCAAAAAGAATGCCCTTAATATTTATCCTATTGGTTTATTTTTTGTAGCCATATTTCAATCTATTCTGTTCTATAGATCCTGACTCCACAGGTAATGATCATTGTAATGTCTCTTTGAAGACATCTTATGGGAGAGCTTCTAAACTCCATGTATATCACATTCAATACATTGGAAAAAAAACAAAGAATAGATGAGAGCAAATAATTCAATAATGGTTGGTTAATCATAACCTTTTACAAAAAAAAACAAAGCTTTTGAATTCTATTGCCTCTCTCTGGTATTTTATTATCTGATCATTTAATAAAGATTCCAGTAGTTTTCCTACAACTGATGTTAAGCAAACTAGTCTATTGTTTGCTGTTACTTTGATCTCCCTTTTTGAAGATAGGAATTATATTTGTCCTGGCATTGGACTTTCACTAATAATCAAAGTAGCTAGGGCATTATCCCTGTACTTAACCCTAATTTCAAAGAATGGAATACTCTGCCAAGCCAAATCTCTGTATAATGAATTTGGATTTTACTACACTCATGATGCAAGTTGCTTTGGCCCATCCAGACAATGAGAGTTTTGGGATTAGTCTATTGCCATAAGAAGAGTTTGGTGTGAAAATCTCATAGTTTGCAATTTCTAAACTAAGCTAATCGATCCCAGCAAAAATGTTGCTTTCCATTCTCTTTAGCTAAAGATTCTACTAATCACCATTCAAAGATTCGCTGGAGGAGCTTCAGATATGGGAAGAAGTTGAGGTTTCCTCCCCTTTCCAAATACACAAATGAACACAATTGAGTCCTTCACTAATACTATCAAGCTTAGAGAGGGAGAATGTTGTGGCAATATTACATCTAAATTTGTTTGAGAGTTCATTCCTGTAACCAATACTTCATTTTACTCATAAACTTAAGTGGTTACATTTCTTTGTTTCTGTATCAGGATTTGAACGTTTTTAAAAACCATTCTCATCTCCTCTCCTGAAAATGCTGATTCATGTTGAGATATGGTCCTGTGAATACTGACGGTAGTCAAATGACCACTCTTTGAATGGATGGTCACCAGGTGCAACAATGATTCACAGTCACATCTAATCCCCATTTTCAATATACATTCCATCTACGGTCACCAAACAGGAGTGTAAAATGAAAACAAAATGCTGAATGTACTCAGCGGGTCGGAGAAAGAAACAGTAAACTTTTCAGCTTGATGACCTTTCATAAGGAGCATGAGCCTAATTAATTTCTTTTCTTCCCCTTTCATTCCAAGTTCTAAGGGATTTAAATCCACAAGTCACAATGACTGGTATAATTAGGCATTGTGGCCCTTGACCCCTGGGTTTCTCACCACAGTGAAGTGTATTCATCAACTAGTCATTAAGGAAATTCAGAAAATTAAAATTTATTTTCATGTTGCTTAATCTCTATTTGAGATATTTTCAAATAAATGTATACCTAAAATTGTAACCAGGCGATACCGTTTCATCAAAGTTTTTGTTGTCAAGGCGGCGGAAGGTATATTTAGGAACACACTTAGATGTAGATTGGTCCAGATTGCAGTTCCACTCTACTAAAATCCCCATCACTCCACCCTGTAAAACAGATAAAATTCAAAGGAGAAATTGTGTGAAATAAAATAAAACGATTCATTTTTAAGAAAGAATGATTGCTAATTCAACTCCTGTCCTTACAGTTGTGCAAAGATCTCCTGTTCCTGACATTTTACTGCAATGAAGCCTACAATTTGAAAGTTTTGGGGGATTGGTAAGACCAAAACTTAGTCCTTAAATTAGAATATAGTTTTTTCAAAATGTCATTGATCCTACAGAGCTGATGTCCTTATTGTTGCTCCTTGAAAGTGAAGTCACAGGTGGACAGAGTGGTGAACAAAATATTCAGCATGCTGGATTTCATCAGTCAGAACGCTGAATATAGGAGTTGGAATGCCTTGTTGAAGTTGTACAAGACATTGGTAAGGACACACTTGGAATATTGTGTGCAATTCTGGTCACCTTATTATGGAAAGACAATTATTAAATTAGAAAGAGTGCAGAAAAGATTTACTAGGATGCTACAGGGACTTGATGGATTGAGTTATAAGGAGAGGTTGGATAGACTGGGACTTTTTTCCCCTCGAGTATTGGAAGCTGGGAGTGATCTTATAGAGATCTATAAAATAATGAGAGGCACAGATCGGCTAGATAGTCAATATATTTTCACAAACATAGGAAAGTCTAAAGCTAGAGGGCATAGATTTAAGATGAGAGGGAAGAGATACAAAAGTGTCCAGAGGGGGAATTTTTTCTCACAGAGTGGTGAGTGTTTGGAACAAGTTGCCAGAAGTAATAGTAGAGATGGATACAATTTTGTCTTTTAAAAAGCATTTAGATAGTTACATGGGTAAGGTGGATATAGAGGCATATGGGCCAAATGCAGGCAATTAGGACTAGCTTATACGGTTTTATTAAAAAAAAGGGCGGCGTAGACAATTTGGTCCTTTGGGCCTTTTTCCACATTGTAAACCTCTATGACTCTATAAAAATATCCATTAGTTCAAATGGTAAGTCCATATCAAGTTCTATAGTCCATGTTCCTAGTTTTTATTCTTGGTGTGTATTGCTTTCATTGCTTGCAGGGAAGCAATAGATGCATTGCAACTGCCATAATTTCTCCTGATGTAAGGTAATCAAAATCACTTCAAGCACTGAAAGTATATGCCTATCAGAAGATAATAGGATTGGACTCTGTTGTGATGAGACCCCACAGGAGTATTTGCCTAATCACTTCATTAACATAGCTAAGTGACATAGACATCATCTCGGACAATCAAAATTATGCTGGCCACCATTTAGTGAGCCAGTTTCTCACTCGCCAGCCAACTCGGATCCACTTCCTTCCAGTTCCCTCATCATCATCATGTTGCAGTTCCAACCCTGAGAGACTGCAGTGAAATTTAAACTGTTGAAAAGGTGAAAAGGGATGATAAGTCAGCTCAGTCTCAAAAACAAGAAATGAGCAAAAGATGTATTTAAAGAGAACAAAAGAGTAAACAAAAGTAATGGATAAACATAAAGGACAATGTAATGAATGGCAATTGGCTTTAGTGGACCTTCAGTGAAGACATGCAAATGCTACATTCCTACCATTTTGATAGTAGCTGGATCTTTGCATGTGAAAAATGACAATTTGATGTTATGCTGTGGAGGGCAATGAGTGCTTGTAGTACCATACTCAAAATAATTCGGTGCCTTCAGGTGTCAGGAAATAAAATGACAGGGAGAAAGACACTAAACTTACAATATAATTTGTAGCAGTACATCTGTCAATTGGAAAATCTGAATGTGAGCAATAAACAAAAAGAAAAAACATATTATAGGCAAATAAGAACTACAATTAATTTATGACGTTGATTCTAAATATCAGGAAAGGCTATGACAGGTGAGGACTTAAAAACTATCATCACGAAATAGTGTTGGGCAAGTTAATGGGGTGAAAAGTAGACAAGTCTCCTGGCCTTGATGGAATGCATCCCAGGTTACTAAAAGAGATGGAGGGGGAAATAGCAAATGCACTAGAGATAAGTTACAAAAATTTGCTAGACTCTGGAGTGGTTCCTACAGATTGGAAAACAGCAAATGTGATGCCACCATTTTAAAAAGGAGGTAGACAAAAGGCAGGTAACTATAGGCCAGTTAGCTTAACTTGCATAGGAGGGAAAATGCTTGAAACTATTATCAAAGGAGAAATAGTGAGACATCTGGATATAAACTGTCCCATTGGTAAGATGCAGCATGGGTTCATGAAGGGCAGGTCATGTTTGACTAATTTGTGGAATTCTGAGAAAATTACATGCGCAGTGGATAATGGGGAATCTGCGGATGTGGTATATCTAGATTTTCAGAAAGCATTTGACAAGATGCTGCACCAAAGGCTGCTGCATAATATAAAGCTGCACGATGTTATGGGTAATATATTAACATGGATAGAGGGTTGGTTAACTAACAGAAAGCAAAGAGTGGGGTTAAATGGGTGTTTTTCTGGTTGGCGATCATTGACTAGTGGCGTGCCTCAGGGATCAGTATTGGTCCTCAATTGTTTACAATTTACACAGATGATTTGGAGTTGGGGACCAAGTGTAGTGTGTTAAAATTCGCAGATGACACTAAGATGAATGGCAGAGTGAAGTGTGCAGATGACATTCAAAGTCTGCAAAGGAATACAGATAGTCTAAGTGAGTGGGGTCTGGCAGAGGAAGTACAATGTTGGCAAATGTGAGATCGTCCATTTTGGGAGGAATCACAGCAAAACGGACTATTATTTAAATAGTAAAAGATTGCAGCACGCTGCTGTACAAAGGGACATGGGTGTCCTTGTGCAAGAATCTCAGAGTTGGTTTGCAGATGCAGCAGGTAATTAAGAAGGCAAATGGAACTTCGTCCTTCATTACTAGAGGATTGGAGTTTAAAAAGTGAGATTATGATTCAGTTGTATAGGGTGTTGGTGAGGCTCTTTACTCTTTAACCTGGAGTACTGTGTACATGTTTGGTCTCCTTACTTGAGAAAAAATATACTGGCACTGGAGGGGGTGCAGAGGAGATTCAATAGGTTGATTCCGGAGTTGAGAGGGTTGGCATATGAGGAGAGACTGAGTAGACTGGGTCTATATTCTTTGGGGTTCAGAAGAATGAAGAGACATCTTATAGAAACATACAAGATTATGAAGAGAATAGATAAGATAGAAGCAGGGAAGTTGTTTCCACTGGCAGGTGAAACTAGAACTAGGGGCCATGTCGGCTAAATAAGGGAAAGCAGATTTAGGACTGATGTGAGGAAAAACTTCTTCACACAAAGGATTGTGAATCTGTGGAATTCCCTGCCCAGTGAAGGAATTGGGGCTACCTCATTAAATGTTTTTAAGGCAAGGATAGATAAGGAATTAGGGGTTATGGTGAGCAGGCAGGTAAATGGAGCTGAGTCCACAAAAAGATCAGCCATGATCTTATGGAATGGCGAAGTAGCCGGATGGCCTCCTCCTACTCCTAGTTATGTTCTTATGTTCTAAGATTGTCGTATTCTATTTCATTTCCCTATATCTTTGTTTTCCTTTACACTTGTTTTGTCACCAGATCGCAATCACATCCAAATCCACTTAGTCTCTCAAATATCAACTTTCATATCTTTAAAGGTATAACGCAATAAATCTTTCAGCAGAGGATATTAGTTGTTTAAAAATTTAGCCATTGTATTAATGTGATCTTCACAAAATAGCCACTGTTTTTATACAGAGCTCACTTGAAAGGGTGGGGTCAATAGGTAGAAACAGTACATTACAGAGCATTAGAAAGAGATGAGCAGCTCTTTAACAGGTTATATTTGAACAGTTCTAAACAAACCTGAACAGCTAGTCTTTGAAAATCCTGTCCTGCTTCTTGAACCATATCTCCGAGGCGGAAAATTGGGCAGAAAGGATCATTTTTCCGATTGAATCGACAAGATTTTAAGTAGCTGGAATTTGCATTTGTCAATATATTTCTCCTGCAGCAACAGAAAAGAAATATACCAGTTTTTTTCCCCTTATATGTGGTGCAAATGGACAATTCAAAACAGCCATGAAACTTACTTTGAAAAATTAAACTTGGGGAAGGTAATGCTGTTTTTTATTAATACTGTGAAGTTCTCAGCTGCTCCAAGTATTGCAGGTCTATAAATAAAGATCATTTACAACATTAATATAAATGCTAATACTCTTTCAATTCATTTTTCTCAATTTTCTTTAAACTCATTCAGCTTAACGTATTCCTTGAATTCTTCCTATTGATAAATAATTAAAGGTACTCCTGCTAATTTGCATCAATTGCTTCACACTTTTCACTCAATAATGTCACAATTCGGGGTGACCTATTTCTGAAAAGCAAAAAGTAGCAATTTCTGAAATGAAGGCTGGAATTTTGTTAAGTTGCTGAGGTTGTCGCCCACTAGTCGGAAAACAGATGGGAACTCTTGTCAGTTCCATGAGGAAGGCACGACTAAATCAAATGCCCTTCAGACACTTAAGTAGCCGCTGTTGAGGCTTGCCCACAATAGAACTCTTACCCAACGAGAGCTTGTCACCAATGCCAGCAGGAGCAGTGACAGTTGGTGGCAATAAACCCTTTAGAGCCCTATGATCATTTTGGAACCTCAGGCCAAAGGTGAGTGAAGATGGGATGGAGTTCCAGAGGTAGGAAGGTTGGAGGTTAGGCAGGTGTGTGACTTTCAGTGGCCACAATCATGCCTGACGCCAAATATCTAAATTGGGCACAAAGTGCCTATGAGGGACCCTTAAGAAGGTCACTGGTAAACTTAACTAGCTACCCTGGGCTGCTGGAAAGTCTTGCAGCCTCCATTTAATCCAAGCCATCATTAAACCGTGTTGGACACAAGGACTATGGGTATCAATTAATTCATTAATGAGCCAAATTGACATTCTGCCACCAGCAGCTAGGGATCCTCTGTCAGGCCCTTCTGCCTTCCCACATCAGGGGAGGCTTTGCTGCCACTGGGAGACGGATATGGGGCCTCTCCCATGATTAAGTGGACTGGGCCACCATGTTACCTGCCACAATGGGCTGTATTAAATCCAGTCCAATGGTTTATTTGTTATGTTTCATGAAATATCTGATGAAACATGAATTAACATGTGTGAAATAGGCAAGGAAAAGACGAAGCAACTGAAAATTGAGCAAGTTATTCAACTTTTTAAAATGTTGCTAATAAACTGGCAAGAAACGGGAATTTTAGCCCAAAAAAATTGTTACAAGTACAGAATGTGCTTTCCAATTTTTAAATTTATTTGCAGGAAGAAATTTGTCCAAATGTAATTTTGTTTCTACCGTACATTCAGTCAAATACTAATTATGTTCATTGTATAAAGTTTACAATTCTTAAACCTATATCATGAAAACCTTGTAACATTGCAATATATACAACAGTCTGAATATTCTAGTCATATTAGTTCTTTAATACCTAAGTGGGCATGCTTTTTCTCCTTAAATCACTGTTACATCTTTTCTAAATAAAATTCTGATTTTAATTCCCTTTACCACACTGAGGAATGGTATTCCTGTAATCTGGAGGCTTTCCATGTTTGACTGTTGTTTTTTCTTTGGCTGGTACCATTGTGATATAGCTCATCTGACACACAATGGGCAAGACTTTAACTGACTCTGAACACATTCACTTAAACAAAGTTAAAAATTGGGCGCTTTGTGGCATTTTTTATTATCAGCAATATCTTCAACAGTCTGGCTAACTCCTGATCAGTTCTTGCAAGAACTGAAGAGGTGACTAAATTAATGGAGAGTAATAGCCTTTTTCCTAGGATGGAAAAGCTAGCACGAGGGGACACAGCTTTAAATTAAGGGGTGATAGTTATAGGACTGATATCAGAGGCAGGTTCTTTACCCAGAGGGTGGTTAGGGAGTGGAATGCCCTGCCTGCGGCAGTTGTAGATGCGCCAAGTTTGGTGGCGTTTAAGAGGTTAGTTGATAAGTTTATGGAAGAGAAGGGAATGGTTTAGTTTGGAGGGTCATTGCTTTTTTCATAATTGGTTGGCGCAACATTGAAGACCGAAGGGCCTGTTCTGTGCTGTAATGCTCTATGTTCTATAATAGTTTATTTATTTATTAATCACAAGCAAGGCTACATTAACACTGTGAAATTCCACTAATTGCCACACTTCGGCACTTGTTCGGGTCAATGCACCTAACCAGCATGTCTTTAAGACTGTGAGAAGAAACCAGAATACTCAGAGAAAACACACGCAGACATAGGGAGAACGTGCAAACTCCACAGACAGTAACCCAAGCCGGGAATCGAATCCAGATCCCGAGCGCTGTGAGGCAGGGAGCAATCAAATTGGAAATCCTTAATAATCAAGGAGATGGCAAATTAACTTCAATCCCTGGCCATTCCATCTAACAATGCTGAAAGAGTTGCTTGAGGGGATTGCAGATCTACTTAAATATTTCTGATCTTCATTTGAGTTAACAATTCAATGACTTGGAAAACAGCAACTGGGACTCCATCATTAGAAGTGCTGGTGAATTTTGCTTCAATCAAGACAAGGTGTTCAACTTTGAGGGATAGCATAAATGATTATCTGGAAGGAAAGGGCCAGATTGAAGAGCCTCATTGGTTCAGAAGAGCCAGGTATTATTTGACCTAGATTTTATTTTAGGAAAATGCAGATTTGGTGGATAAAAATGAGGAAGTGGTTAAGTATCTGAATTTCAGGAAGGCAATAATCCAAAGAGATACTGATAGGATGGAGACAGTGGAATAGGCAGCAGATGATATTGAACCTTTGGTAAGTATGAATCATGATATTGGACATAAATGAAACGTCAAATGTGTATTAAATAACATGATGTTTGTAATGGAGTTGTAGAAATCAGCAACTTGCATAGATACATCATTAGAATTCAAAAGTTCAGCTCCATTGGGTTGAAGAAAGCAAATAAAGATGTTAGGATATAAACTATTAATGTGACTTACAAGGCTAAGGTGATGTTATTGAAGTAGTATCCATAGAATCATAGAATCCCTACAGAAAAAGGCAATCTAGCCCATTGAATCTGCATTGACTGTCTGAAAGTGCATCCCACCCAGGCCTTCCCCTCCATCCGATCCCCTTAACCTTGCACATTTACTATGGTTAATCCACCTAACCTACCATTTTAGGACACTTTGGCATGACCAATCCACACATGTCTGCATAATCTGCACATGTTTGAACTATGGGAGTCCTGTGTTCTGATGAGGCGTGTGCAATGTATAACCTGTGCTAATTACAATAATCCAGCAATAAAGGGGTAAATTGTTAATCCTCAGTTTAAAAAAAAAGCTCCATCTTCCCAACAACATTAGATATCACCTGTAATCTAAGTTCTGTACCCCTAAACCTAGAGGAAACCTACACAAAGAATCGAACTTGGCTTCCTAGTGCTGTGAGACAGCAATGCCAACCACTGAGCCACTGTGATGCCCATTGGTGAAACTGCATCTGGCTTCTTCAGTTCAATTTTGGTGTCCGTATTATAGAAAACATATGGAATGATTAAAAGGAACCAGAGCATTAACAAGTCTTTAATCATTGTTTAATCATGATTAAATAATTCATCAACAGGACTTCTAACCAATAAGTTACTTACTTAGGAATAACTGCATCATTCTCCAAAGGGCACCAAGCAAAAATTTCACATGTTTTCACCTTTTCATCATATCTGACACATTTCCCAGTTAAAACTCCTAAAATTAATACAGAACTCACAATAACATTTGTGAATTAAAAAAAACACCTTTTAGGCATTTCTCAATGTGAAATTTTGCTAACAAACTTGAACAAAAATATGAAAAGATTAATGGGTTTTTAAATAGAAAGTGACTTAAAGAAAGCAGTGGAAATGTACTGTATGATGGATTTGCACCTTTCTGATTGATTTCAATTCTTTCTATCTCAGTCATTATTAACAATATGAATTGAACAGGGTTGGAATTCTAAAAGCCTCAATCTCTGGCTGAGGCATGAAAACCAGCAAGCAGCTCACTGGCTACACAGCCAGCTTTTCTCCGCACATTGTGTGGGACTCGATCCTGATCTGTTGACAGCACATATTGGAAATTAAGATGCATACTGCACATGCTTTCCTGATATTTTCTATGGGTCTCCAAGTCATGTGCGGTGCATTGCCAAATTCCCAATATACATTCTCAACTGGAAAGCCTCCACACAAATTTCAATGTGCTTTATTTTTAACTCAGGAACAATTAAAGTGCCACAGAGACTTAAGTACTATATCCCAAGTGTTTTTCTGTTAATGTTTCTATGCATTATGTAGAATCATAGAATCTTACAGTGCAGAAGGAGGTCATTCTGCCTATCAAGTCTGCGCCGACCACAATCCAACCCAGGCCCTATCCCCATAAGCCTATGCACTTACCCAAGCTAGTCTCCTACTCTGAGAGGCAATTTTTTAATATGGCCAATCCATCTAACCTGCACATCTTTGGACTGTGGGAGGAAACTGGAGCACCCAGAGGAAATCCACACAGACATGGGAAGAATGTGCAAACTCCACACAGATAGTGACTCAAGCCAGGAATCGAACCCAGGTCTATGGCATTGTGAGGCAGAAGTACTAACCACTGTGTCACCATGTTACCCAATGATAATGAATTGAAATTAGTCATTTCAGCCAGAATTATATAGCTCAAGTGTGGCATTTTTCCACCTATTGGAGAGATGTGGCATGTGCAATGTGCATACTGCAAATTAAGATGCATAATCTTATGTATCTGTGCTAATTGCAATAATCCAGCAGTAAAGGGATAAATTGTTAGCCCTCAATTTAAAAAAAACTTAGCTCCATCTCCCCAACAATATTAGCTATCACCTGTGATCTATGTTGTGTACCCCAAACCTAGCTTTGATCCTTTCAATTGTGAATACTTGTTTTACCACCAGGTCAGATAGTAAACTGTAACTTGAATTATGCATAGAAAATATAGATTAGTCAGACATACAGATTTGATGAAGGCTTATCACATGCATTTTTAATGAAGATCTCTTTTCAAGTCAGGATTGAAAACCAAAGTTTTTTTAAAATAATGTCTGTCAAATAAGCATTGTGTGTAAAAAGATTAAGAACCAACACTACTTGTTTTCAGTCAGCATTTCATTCTGCATAATGCCCTTCCAGTAAGATAATACTAAACATACCACTGCTCCGAGGGTTATAGTATCCAGCTGCGCAATCATTGTCGGATTTGCATCTAGTCCTTTTATTTGGCAACTGAGAAAGATAAACATTAACTGTTTAAAAGGTTTGCCTAAAGTCAAAGTAAATTAGACACAACTCTCACACAATTCCATATCATATTTTGTGTTGATCTGCAGTATCTTCTTGTGATGGGACACTTGTTCCAGAACATGTTTCAAATTTTTTTACATACCTTGCCAATATTTGAATAACTTTAGTGTTCTTCACTTAAGTGTGCCACACCACATTTTTACATAGCTGACCTGCAGAAATTCTATGTATTTGCGGCTATTTTTTGCCATTACAATGAGGATGCTATGTAAATGTTTAAAATGTTTTGTTACTTTGGCCAGTTAAGGTTTGTTCTGAATTAGGTATTGTCTCCAATATTTATTTGCAGAATAATGATATACCCCAAGTTAAAGTCCGAACCTCACAATCGAGACTACTATTTTTGTGATATTTAATCAATTAATTCCAGAACTCCATCCCTAACAGCTCTAATTGTTTTGAAAATACAATTTTTACTTTGGATTACTTTTCATTGCATAAAATTTTATCAAGTCATTTTTATACTTCCAATTGTCTATAATTCTAGTGAAATTAAAATTATTTAAATCTGTTTGAATAACATACCTCTCCCTATTACCTTTTTTTTACACAGAGGGAGGTGAATATCTGGAACGTGCTGCATGGGGAGGTGGTGGCAGCAGATACGATAGCGGTATTTAAGGGCCAACTAGACAAATAAATGAATAAGATGGGAATGGAAGGATATGGACTCTGTAAGTGCACACAGTTTTAGTTTAGGCAGGCATCATGATCGGCGCAGGCTTGCAGGACCAAAGGGCCTGTTGCTTTGCTGTACCTTTCTTTGTCCTGGTACATTCTGCTTCTCATACTATTCCTCTGCAAACAAAGAATATACTCTTCAGATTTGGTTCATGTCTCCCAAGGAACCTGCCAATGAACCAGGTAAGTCATCAGGCAAGTCAGCAGCACACTCAAGGTGCAGTTCAAGTGTCTGACAGGTCTGGAGGCACCCTTCAATACTTATCAGCAGGGATCTCCAGATAATAATTCTGCGCTGCGCTCTATAAAGCACAGTACAGCAGTGAGAACTTGAGGTGAATTAGAAACAGGCAGTCAATGTTCACCATTTGTTGAGAATTCAAAAGAGAAGGAGAAAGATGGCTTACCAAATACCACAACAGTCACTCAGAATGCTGATCAGGTTGCCAAGTACTTATTAATCACTCAAAGTTTCAATTAACCAATCAAACTTGATGAAAGTAACTAAAATAATTCTTTGATTTTGGTTTTATTCGTTCGTTGGATGTGGGTATTGCTGGCTGGGCTAGCACTTATTGCCCCTCTCTGAGGGCATTTAAAAGTCAAGTTATAGTTCCATTTTTCCATTCCTGAAAACTTTAAATGAAACAACTTCAAGCAAATCAGATTTTCCATTTCAACCAATGTAAAAGCTATAGGTCCTTTTCCATCGGAAAAAAAATGTAAAACATCATATCATGTAAGTTGAAATACTTACATTCTGAAATTCATACTTGTAAATGAAATAACTTTAATATATAAATTTAAAAATATAAAATCAATGTGCTAACTTTTTCAATTTCTCTCCCAACTGCCAACACAGGGCAACTCTCTACTGCAGACCAACTCTCTCACTAATTCAATCTTACTAACTCTCTCTCTTGCTGCTTCTCTGTTCGAGTTCACTGTGAGGGAGGGCTAAGGAAAAGGACGACAAGAGAGAGAAAGCACGTGAAAGGAGTTTTGAGTGGGAGAGACAGGCAGAGGAGTGGCTAGTGAGAGAATCAGTGAGAACAAGAGAAATTCTTGGGGGGGCGGGTGGGGGGGGCGTGCAGAAGAGTGCCTCATCGCAGAAGAAACTCAGCCAATGGGAGATGTCATTCTAAAATGCCATTGATTAGTCATGTAAGCTCTGTCAGTCCCAGCGCAAAATAACGCTAAGGTGAAAGTTTGAATACTAAGTGTACATACCAGACTTATTATACATACAATGCTAACATGAAACAATGCTGAATGAAGCAACTTAAAACAGGGATCTGCCGCATCACATCCCCTAGCCCCTGCGCCTCCAATGGGTAAACGTTCTCCAAGGGGGCCTTCACGATACATGACAGCGCAGAGCCGCTGAGCAGAGACTGATAGCCAAGTTCTGCACACATCAGGACGGTCTCAACAGGGATCTTGGGTTCATGTCACACTATCTGTAACCCCCATGACTTGCCTGGGTTAGCAAAAAACCTCACTTACTGTGCTGTCTGGAGACAATACACATCTCTTTAACCTGTGCTCAGTGCTCCTTCCACTCACATTGTTAGCCACTTTAAGACTTGAATAGCAGGTTAGGTGTAAAGATTTGCATTCTAATCAGTAATCTGTAAACAGTCTGTGCTGTTATATGTGCTGTTTGAGACCAGAACACCTCATTCACTTGACAAAGAGCACAGCCTCAAAAGCTTGTGAGTTTACTATTAAATAAATCAGTTGGACTTAAACCTGGTGTTGTCAGATTTCTTACCCTGCACCTCCTCCATCCCCAAATACATAGCAGTCCCTTAAACGCCCACTGCGCATCTATGAATTGGTTCCTATTAATTCATGTCTTTGCATTCATCCACAAGCACTGAAAATGTGTAAGGTATGTGTCTGCTAGGATGGCCGGTATCCAGTGAGAATGGCTATGGTCACAGCATGCATTGGGGGATTGATTTGATTTCAGGAATGGAGGAGACCAATCTACCCATTGAAGAAGACTTTTTTTGGATCAATCCTTTAATGCTTGGTCTGAACTCCTTCATCCTTTCTGCAATTATGGACAATATATGTGACATGACTGCTAATACCTCACATATTTGCTGCTTTCTCTCCAAAGTTATCTCTTTCATCATCAGCCCCTGAGATTCAGCATATATATGCAGCTGTCCAACACAGGGCAACTCTCTACTGCAGACCAACTCTCTCACTAATTCAATCTTACTAACTCTCTCTCTTGCTGCTTCTCTGTTCGACTGTGCTACTTCACTGTGAGGGAGGGCTCAGGAAAACGATGACAAAAGGGAGAAACAGCAGTCCAGAGCTTGGAGTGGCATGCACACTCCATCATGGTGTCCTTGATGAACACCATGATGTTCACCTTGATGAAGACACCTCTCCATAGGTGTCCTTACCATCACTTTCTGCTCATGCTAGCATCTGCTAAGTCAGCAGATGAAAATTCAGCTATTTAAATGGAGTCAAAGTGCCAAGTAAGTATATGTTCTGTAATGCTGCACTCTCTGAAGGAGTTGGTTCCTCCATGGCATTGTCATCCATAACATCCATGGACTGCTGTTCTATGTGTCAAGGCCCTGAAGGGCAGGAGAATTAGTATTATTGTTACTCAGCATAATTAAAATGATTCAACTTCATCCATTGCTTCTGTATTGTGCACCTACTATTGCTTCTCTGCATTCAGAACTCACTTCTTATTGAGTCAATAATATTGAAATGTCTATGTAACATGTATTTGGATAGGTACATGAACGGGGAAGGTTTAGAGGGATATGGGCCAAACACAGGCAAATGGGACTAGTTCAGTTCAGGAAACCTGGTTGAAATGGATGAGTTGGGCTAAAGAGCCTAGTTCCGTGCTGTATATCTCTATGATTTTATGTTGCTGAACAGAGCAAACATAATGGGACCATATTGTTGAAAGATCAGTACATTATCATATTGTTAAACAAGGTGTGCCAGAAAATGATTTGGGTGGGAAAGTTTAGCAAACATTTAAAACAGTGTCATATGATGTGACAAATACCTCCCAAGATAAATAGATCAGTGTAAACTAAATGACACAATATGTGGATTTCATCAAGATAATGCTAATAATCAACAAGACATTGATGAGATCCAGTTATGCACAATTTTGATTTCCATATCTAAAGAAGTATATACTTGCCTTGATGATGGTACAAAGAAGATTGGTTCCTGGGATGAGAAGATGTTGCCAATGATAAATTAGGCTATACTATCTGATATGCATCTTTGCCAAAAATGGATCAGTTTTTCCTTGGGCCATATTATATTTGTATCCAAAGTTTCAGCTTCGTTAATACCAGCTGAGATGTGATGAAGCCCATAATTGTTCATTAACTGCCCCTTAAATGCTTCAACTGGTAGTGGAGTGGGAAGACTGACAACGAGCCTTCCTGCCATGAACTTAATCAGGGCAGAGGTAGGAAGATGACAAAGTCCTCTCCAGCCACCATCCCAGAATAACAGAATTGTTACAGTGCAGGAAGCTGCCACTCAGTCCATCATATGTGTACCAGCTCCTTAAATGAGCAATTCCCGTAGGCCATTCTCCTGCCTTCTCCCCATAACCTGGGACATTCTTCCTTTTCAGATAACAGTCTAATAAACAGCCTAATCCCGCGTGATTAATGTCTTTTCCACGTTCAAACTGACCACAAGGGCAGCATTAAATATCACCCAGAGCAGCTGGACAGTTTGTATTTATGTCATCTTTTTTCTTTTAACTTGGACTAGAATCAGCTGATCAAATTTAGTCAACATGACTTTGTGAAGAGTAGGTCTGATCTGGCTAATCTAGTTGGAATGTTTGAAGTGCACACTACCATGACAAATAGGAGGATATCTATAAATGGTGTTATCTACATGGACCTTCTGAAAGCTTTGGATAACATTTTGCACAAGATATTAGCAAAAATCAGAGTGAATGGAATTAAAAGTAACCTTGTGACATAGATCAATAATTTGTTGGAAAGTTGGAGACTGAGTAGGGAAAACATTTTTTCTCTGACTGACAGATTATGACAAATTATGTTATCTTCAGGTATATACTGGGGCCTCAGATTTTCACCATACATTATGAATGACTGAATGAAGGAACAGAGAGTTGTATATCAGGTTTGCAGCTGAGGCAAAGGATAAGAGGCAATGATAGATTGTATGGATGGGGCAGGCAATTATAAAGAGACATATGGTATGGGTGGACAAAACTATTCCGGGTGGAAGTCACTACCTGAATGAGATAGGAATTTAAAAGCGAGGAAGTGATGCTTCTGTTGTATTTGGTTAGCTACCAAATGGTAGGAAGAATATAAGCAAATTACTGTGGATGCTGGAATCTGAAACCAAAAGAGAAAATGCTGGAAAATCTCAGCAGGTCTGGCAGCATCTGTAAGGTGAGAAAAGAGCTGATGTTTCAAGTCCCGATAACTCACATTTGGCAGGAAGGATATACTGGCCTTGGAAGGAGTATGGCACAGATTCACTTGACTGAGAATAGGACTTACGAGATAAATTATAAGGATAGGTTGCATATTGTTGGTTTGTATTCCTTCAAGTTTAATAGGTTGAGGAATGATCTAAGTGCTGTCTTAAATGATAGTTTCTCTGAATACACAATTGAATTTCATTTCTTGGGAATCAGGACCTAAAATTAGAACTAGGCCATTTATCAATGAAATTAAGAAGCCCTCATTCACACAGAGGATAATGGAAATCTGGAACTCATTCTCTCAAGCAGCTGAGGAAGTTAGATCAATTGAAATTTAAGATAGAGATGAACAGTATTTTGTTAAGCAAGGATATCAAAGGATAAAGAACAAAAGATGTGTAAATGAAGCTAAGATACATATCAGATTTCAAGGAACTGTATGGCTTACTTGTTTTTCTATGTTCCAATAGATGCTAATCTTGAAAAAGCATTGAGAAAAGCAAATAGGAGGGGAAAGTTCTAATTTGGCACCAGATAAAAACAAGTCCAAAACAATGAAAAGAACCGGATATGTTAAACACCAAACTTCTCGTGCTTTTTAGTCACTCTTTCTGATGAGAATTTTAACATTCATTGATACATTTCTGCTGATGAAACCACACGTATGCAACAATTAGGCTGAATGCCCAAGAAGGCTGCAACTAACTTAATTTAAAAATGACTTACTGATTGATTTTATATTACAAAATGGCTGTGGTATCAATGCAATGAATCTATGTGTTTAGTTGTAAAAATCAGTCACACCAACTCAATACATGGAGTAGCCACTGAATTCTTACCTCAGGGCACTGACCTTGTACCTGATTCTTGGTAAGAATAACATTAGTCATAACAAAGAAGGAGTTTTCTTGCTGTTGAGGTAAGAAAATATGTTTAATAACATATACAACCATAAAGAAACAATAATGCTTGAACCATGAAATAGGTTTTTGTATCATAACTCCCAGAAAACATTACATTTTAATAAAACCTTCCACTTTAGTAACTATTTAAAATAAATGTTTTTACTCTTTTAAAACTAGAAATACCTAAACAGATTTGGAATATATGTTCTCTGTAAACAGAAAAACATATTTATATTGCAGTCAAGTTGAGAAATGTAAAGATAGACATTCATCTTTCATGTTTGGGTAGTTATCTGGGAAAGTAAATCAACTACTATTTATAGAACCTACCCAATCTTTCCATTGCATTCATTTTAAGGAATGAAAATTTGTCAATGAAAAGTCAGACAAGTCCTATCCAGGAAAGGCAATTTATTCTGCCAGGTTGTCATTCAGCCAGAAAATATAAAAATCCACATCATTCTCTACGCTGCAAACAAATAAACACACATTAGCGTTCTCTTACAGTAGAGAGAGAAACACAAATCCCACAGACTAGTGCATCTCCCTCTCTGGAAAGATGGAAAATGCAATCTCCTTTCAGATACATAAACTAAGTCAACCCAGTCCACTTGCAAAGAGATTGCACTTCTACAAAATACATCCTCCAAATTAGATGGAAAAAGACACGCACAGTGGAGAGACATAATTCCCACTTTTTTTGCTCCTCTCCTCCAATAAAACATACTAAGCCCATGGAAAAATTATGCAAATACAGTTAACTTCCCCTCTAGCATGAAGGGGAAAAGAAATGCAGTCAACACTCCACTGCAAATACAGGCAAATAGAAAAGCACAAAATGGCGAAAAGCAATTAATTGATTCTCCCAGGAATAAAATACATGCAAATTCTTCTATGATATAGGAAATGCTGATTCTGTCAGACTCTTGCAACTCATAAGACTCACTTCTGCAGTGTACAAGTATAGTAATTCAGGCAACATCAATAAACAGTGCATTCTTACTAACAATTTGTCATAGGAAACATATACATTATATAGTTTTCAAAGGTTTTGGCATCCAAAACTGTACCTGTGAAGGGATAACATAATCAGCTGCATCCCATATGTGTTCTTCAAGAGGTGTTGAATTTGTAATGGCAATACCTTTAACTTTGGTCGTGACTGAGCCGATGATGGAATCGAATTCTTGATAGCCTTTCTCCCACACAAGTACCCATCTGGAATATATTTTTTTCAATTGCTAACGTATACAACAAAATTCTCAAATTGTGCTTTGTTTGAATACAAATAGTTCTAAGGAAAGTTACTTAAGTGTATTTCTATTACAATACAACTGTGCTTTGGGGTTTTACTTGTATTTGAAGCAGTGTATTTGAAGGTGGCTTACCAACATTTTCTCGTGGGCAATTTTGGATGGACAATAAATGCTGGTTTCCCCAGTGAATTTTCCATTCCAAGGACAATTTAAAAAAAATACTTGTACAATCAACTATACTTACAAATTCACATTGATATGGTAGTCTAATGGTTTATGGTACTTGACAAATGATCTTGGGGTCTTAAGTTATAATCACATCATGGAAAACTATGGAATCAAGTTAAACAAATTTGATATTTTGTAGGCAATCAGAAAGGTAGCAATGAAAGTTGCTGGATTATCATAATCCAGAAAATCCTTCAGTGAAGGTAACTTGCCACATCAGATCTGACTGAAATATAATTCTAGTCACAACATCTGGAACCTCTTAATGTCTTCTGAAGTGATCTGTCAAACAACTTAGTTACAAAACAACAATTATAAATCCAAACAAAAAGACGATTTCATCAGATCAGGACACAATTCAAGCAATTCCAGACCAATCAATTATATAAGCTAATCAAGAAATAATCATACTAACAGAATCATAGATGGTAAGTGAAATCATATCCCAAATGGGAGCTCAAATCAGCTGCCAGAACAAGTTTGCAATTTGTGTATTGAGCAGTCAGCTAAAGTCTTTTATATAGTAAACTTAAACATTTATTAAAATAAAGGAAAAAAAGTTAAAACACACAAACATTTTTCCAGTTAACAGTATTTTACAAACATTTCCAAAAAATATTTAGCTTAAAGTCAGAGCTAAATCCCTGTTGATAGCAACACTCCTCATAGATTTTCTAACCTATACAGTTCCAGAAACGCTACCACACAATACCCAGCTGCTCTTAGGCTGCTCTTTGAGGGCGGCAGTAAACATATATTCATATATCTGACTTCAAACACACACGCTGGGCAGAATTTTACAGTCTCGCTCAACCTGAAAGTGGAAAATCCTGCCCAAGGTCAGTGGACATTTCCATTATTCACCCCTCCCCTGCTCCAATACCATGGTGGGCAAGGTGGTAGAATTCTGGCAACCGTCTTGTTTCAGATCTCGCAGCCAATTCTTCAACCTTTCCTGAAATCTGTTTTTCCCTTTGATCTTACGCTCGATTGTTTTCTTCAATTCTTTAGAAATTCCTTTTCTCAGAATTGATTAATCCTTTGGTTACATAGAACACAGAACACTACAGCACAAACAGGCCCTTCGGCCCACAAGTTGTGCTGAACACATCAAAACCTACCCAGCCATAGACCTATCTATAACCCCCAATCCCATTGGATCCCATATACTCATCCAGAAGTCTTTTAAAAGACCCCAGAGAGTTCGCCTCGACCACCACCGACGGCAGCCGATTCCATTCACTCACCACCCTCTGAGTGAAAAACTTTCCCCTAGCATCCCTCTGTACTTGCTTCCCTGCACCTTAAATCTGTGCCCTCTCGTCGCGACCATTTCAGCCCTGGGAAATAGTCTCTGAGAGTCCACCCTATCTATTCCTCTCAACATCTTGTAAACCTCGATCAGGTCACCTCTCAACCTTCGTCTCTCCAGGGAGAACAGTCCCAGCTCCCTCAACCTGTCTTCATAAGGCATGCCTCCCAATCCAGGCAACATCCTTGTAAATCTCTCTGCACCCTTTCAATAGCTTCCACGTCCTTCCTATAGTGAGGCGACCAGAACTGCGCACAGTACTCCAAGTGTGGTCTGACAAGGTCCTATAAAGCTGCAGCATTACCTCCTGACTCCTGAACTCAATCCCTCGATGAATGAAGGCCAGTACACCGTAAGCTTTCTTAACCACATCCTCCACCTGGGAGGCCGATTTGACAGTCTTATGGACCCGGACCCCAAGATCCCTCTGCTCTTCCACACAGCTAAGACTCCTACCTTTGATAGCGTACTCATTCATCCCATTGGATCTGCCAAAATGGACCACAACACATTTATCCGCGTTGAAGTCCATCTGCCACTTCTCCGCCCAGTCTTGCATCCTGTCTATGTCCCACTGCAACTTTTGGCATCCCTCCAGACCATCCACAACACCACCGACCTTTGTATCATCGGCGAACTTACTAACCCATCCCTCCACTTCCTCATCCAGGTCATTTATGAAAATGACAAACAGCAGGGTCCCAGAACAGATCCCTGGGGCACTCCACTGGTTACCGACCTCCATGCAGAACAAGACCCATCCACAACCACTCTCTGCCTTCTGCCGGCAAGCCAGTTCTGGATCCACGAGGCCAAAGCCCCTTGGATCCCATGCCCTCTCACCTTCTCCAGAAGTCTTGCATGTGGGACCTTATCAAACGCCTTACTAAAGTCCATGTACACTACGTCCACCGCCCTTCCTTCGTCAATGTGTTCAGTCACATTTTCGAAGAACTCAACGAGGCTCGTAAGGCATGACCTGCCCTTGACAAAACCATGCTGACTATTTCTAATCAGTCCAAACTTCTCCAAATGTTCATATATCTTATTCCTCAGAAGCCTCTCCATCAGCTTACCAACCACTGAAGTCAAACTCACCAGTCGGTAATTTCCTGGACTATCCCTGTTCCCTTTCTTAAAGATAGGAACCACATCCGCAATCCTCCAGAACCTCTCCCGTTTCCATGGACGACGCAAAGATCATCGCCAGGGGCTCTGCAACCACTTCCCTCACCTCCCACAATAACCTGGGTACATCCCATCCGGTCCCGGCGACTTGTCTATCTTGATAGAATTTAACAGGTCTAACACATCCTCTTTCCTAACATCCACGTACTCAATCTTTTCCGTATGCCTCAAACCTGCAGTGCAATCTCCCAGTTCACTTTCCACCGTGAATACTGAGGCAAAGTACTCATTAAGCACCTCTGTCATTTCTTCCGGATTCACACAGACTTTTCCCCCTTCACCTTTTATAGGTCCTATCCCTTCTCTTCTCATCCTTTTACTTTTCACATATTTGTAGAAGGCCTTGGGATTCTCCTTAACCTTACCTGCCAAGGCCTTCTCATGACCCCTTCTGGCTCTCCTAATTTCCTTTTTAAGTTCCCTTCTACACACCTTATACTCCTCTAGATCCTAACATCCCCTAGCTCTCTGAACCTTTTATATACCATTTTTTTCTTCCTAACTAGGTTCACCACTACCTTCATGCACCACGGTTCCCGTGTCCTACCAGAACCTCCTTGACTCCTCGGAACGTTGTCTTGCAGTGCCCTAGACAAACATTCCTTGAAAAACCACCACTTTCCTTCTGTACTCTTCCCCAAGAACACCTCCTTCCAGTTTATGCGTCCAATTACCTGCCTAATGTTTTCATATTTCCCCTTATTCCAGACATACACCTACCTAGCCTGCCTGATCCTATCTCTTTCCATCACTATCGTGAAAGAGATAGAATTATGATCTCCATTCCCAAGATGCTCACCTACTGCAAGATATGACACATTAGCAAGCACCAGGTCAAGTACAGCCTCTCCTCTCGTAGGCTTTTCCATGTACTGTGTCAGGAAACCTTCCTGAACACACCTAACAAACTCCACACCATCCAAACCCCTTACCCTTGGGATATTCCAGTCGATGTTTGGGAAATTGAAATCTTCCATCACGACAACCCTGTTATTTCTACATCTGTCTAGGACAGATAGAAGAGCCAACACAGGAATGATGTGCTGTATGGCTCTACCAGTGATTCTACCATTCAAAGGATACGTTATCTTTTCCAAACCCCAGAACAATAAGCCAGAGTTTAACTAGTAAATCAAAGAATGGTAGACAGGTTCTATTACTTTAGACTATTTATTAGGCTTACATTCACATTGCAAAGCAGTTGTTGTGAAAATCCCCTGATTGTCACATTCTGTCAACTGTTTGCGTACACTGAGGGAAACTTTAGCATGGCCAATTCACCTAGTCACACATATTTTGTACTGTGGGAGGATACCGGAGCACCCGGAGGAAACCCACACAGACAGGGGAAGAATGTGCAGATGCAGACAGTGACCAAGCCGCGAATTGAACCCAGGACCCTGGCACTGTGAGGCTAACCACTGTGCCACCACAAATTATGTCCATCTCCCTGCTATTTTCCCAAAAAGCCCTGCAAAATCTCCCCTTATAAGTATTTACCCTGTCCCCCTTTACACACGACAGGGCCAGCTCTGACGAGCATCCGGCGAGAAATTGAAGGAAGCAGTCCCAGCCAGAGATGCCTGTGCAGTACGGGTAGAGGACGAATCCCCATTCTGCATTAAATGGAAGTGAAACTTATATATAAAGCACTATTCTTCCACTGGTTCTTGGAACACTGCTGACGCATCGTCTGTCATGATTCAGAATTGAAATCCCAAATCCGCCCTTCTTTAGAAACATTTTCTGCATTATAGGCAGAAATCCAGCGTGACTTACAGAACATATTTTACAAGTCCAAAGGTCGTTACTTCTCGGATTTTGCAATTAGCACATACACTTCGCAATTTAAAAAAAATCCACTAGGAATTTCTGTTACACTAATAATTCCATACAATCTTAACCATTTATCCAATAAAAATATGAAAGTGTAGCTCACCCAATAACGTAGGCAAGGATGACCAACTGGACCACCCTGTTTATGGCTCCAACTTTTCTGTTTTTAATGAGTACAATCCTGGGAGTATCATATTCCAGAAGAAAATCACAAACTACTGTACAGCAGCCTGTCATTGTAAAATCCCTTTTCAATATGGGACCTTAGGTCCCTTTCTACCAGCGAGACAGCCAAAGCCTTCCCACTCGGCTGTGTCTACCCACTCGTCACGTGATTCCACTATTTATCTTTTCGTAACATAGTCACTGTATTCGTAGTGAATCAGCTTTTTATTTGCTCTGTGGTTCTGCGGTTTGATCAACCGTTTTCGATCCTCCCGGTAGAATCGTGTCCGAATCTAAGTCGGATATGAAATATGTTACTGTCCCCACCCCTTCCCCCGCTGTGTGCTATTCGTCCAGAAATCCAGGAGTTGGGTCCTTTTTTTAAAGCTGTCATGAATAACACAAAGATTGATTAAGTTAACAAAAAACAGAAAATGCTGGAAAATCTCAGCGGGTCTGACAGCATCCGTGGAGAGAGAATAGAGCCACCGAGTCTGGATGACCCTTCGTTCCAGCGTTTTCTGATTTTGTTTCTGATTCCAGCATCTGAAGTATTTTGCCCTTTTCTGAGTAACTTGATTGGAGCTGAGACCAGGAAAACCGCCAGTCCAATCCTCAGTCTGCATTGAGGTAGTTGCTGTTGCACTGGCAGTTAAAAACATAAGAAACAGAGCAAGAGTAGGCCATTCAGCCCCTCAAGCCTGCTCATCATTCAGTACCATCATGGTTCATCTTCTGCCAACTTTGAAATGTCCTGTTTATACCAACTTTCTACTTACTGACTAAAATCAATCTTACATCCATGCAAATACATTGCCCCTAACTCCATGAGCCCTTACTTGCCTCCTACTAACATTTGTGCAGCAACTTGTTAAATGCCTTTTGGAAATCCAAGTATATCTATTGGCTCTCCCTTATCTATTCTAGCTACATCCTCAAAACATTCTTATATTTATCAAACATGATTTCCTTTTTGTAGATCATGTTGACAACCTGACCATATCCAAGTACAAATTTAAGACTTAGTTAACAATAGATTCCAGCATTTTCCTGGTGAATAGTTATGTCCATTCATGCATTGGCAGCCTTTATTGCCCATCCCTAATTATCCATGATAATATGGCCACCTCCTGGACCACTGGAGTCCATGTTGTTTGGGACACTCAGTGATATTAGCGAGAGAGTTCCAGGATTTTGATCAGTGGCAGTGAATAAATCTAATGCAGGATGATGGTGTGTGGCTTGGCAGGCGGCAACTTGCAGGTGGTAGTGTTACCATGCAATGGTGGTGGAGGGAATGGATGTTTAAGGTGGTAGATGGGTGCTAATCGAACAGGCTGTTGTGGGAGCTGCATTCTCACATTTTTACTGGTGTTTTGTGAATGGTGGATAGACTTTGGGGAGTTTGGAGGTGAGTTAACCGATGCAGAATTCCCAGCTTCAGACTTATGCTTGTCACAGGATGTATACGATTGGTTCAGTTAAATTCTGGTCAATGTAATTGCCAGGATATTTATGATGGAAATTCAGAAATTATAATGCCACTGAACATCAAGACGGTTAGATGCACTCTTAATGGAAATGGTCAATACCTGGCCCATGTATAGCATAAATATGACTTGCCATTTACCAACCCCAAGCCTGAAATAATATCCACATCTAGCTGCAATTGGACCAACGACTTCTTGGTCTACTCTGAATGGAGAACTGTCTATTCAGTGGTCCATTCCACTGAACCACTGTATAACTATCTGATCTTCTGATCTTTTGTTGGAGGGAAGGTAATTGATCAAGCATCTGATGATGATTGGATTAAAGCACCACCCTGAGGAACACCTGGGATTTGAGATGCTTATCATCCAACACAACATCAAGCATCCTCTTTGATGCCAGACTCTAACTAGTGGAGGGTTTTTCCGTAATTCCAGTGAAATCAATTTTGCTAGAGATCCTTGATCTCACATAGTTAGATGGCCTCTTGATGTTGAGGGAAAATCACTCTCACCTCTGTAGTTCAGCTCTCCTGTTCATGTTTGAACCATGTTTGACTGTATTAAGTCAGGAGCTGAGTGGCCATGGTAGAAACCAAACCAAGTATCTTTGATGGGGTTGTTGCTGAGTAAGTTCCATATGATAACATTGTCAACAATACCTCCCATTATTTTGCTGATTGAGAAGAGACTGACGGGGCAATAGTAAGACAGGTTGCATTTGCTTTATTTTTATAGACAGGACACAACTGGGTATTCTTCTACATCGTCAGCTAGATGTTGGTATTATAGTTGTACTGAAATAGTTTGACTAAAGGTGGGAGTAGTTCTATATTGCAAGTTTTCAATACTAAAGCTGGAATGCTGTCAAGGTGGATAGCCTTTGCTGTATGCAGTGTCTTTAGCCATTTCAGAATATCATGTGAAGTGAATCAAATTGGTTAGAACTGGTACCTATGATGACAGAGACCCCAAGAGGAGGCAGAGGTAAAACATCCACTTGGCACTTCTGGCTAAAGTTGGTTCATCCCTATCTTTTGCACTCACATTCTGGGCTCCCCCTCAATGAGAATGGGGATATTTTTGGAGCTTCCTTCAGTTATTCTTGTCCACCATCATTCGTGACTGAATATTATAATCCGGCATTTTCACCTTAAAGTTTTTTTTATTAGTGTCACACTCCAGCATCTGTTCGAGTACATTGAGGGAGAATTTAGCATGACCAATGCACCTAATCATCACATCATTTAGACTGTGGGACAAAACTGTAGCACCCAGAGGAAATCCACACAGATAAAGGGATAATGTGCAGATTCCACACAAACAGTGACCCAACTGGGAATCAATTCTGGGTCCTTGGTGCAGTGAGGCAGCAGTGTTAACCACAGTGTCACCATGCTGTACCTGTATTACACATCATTTTAACAGAAAACCAGTAAGCAGTAATCAAGAAAGTAAAGCTCTCAATGATCAAAAACACTCCCATATTCTACTTTTTGTCTGAGGAGAAATTCCAATAAGATACCCGCTCTTTCATCAAGACCCTCTACTTCCATCTCCACAGTATCATTCATCTCTATGCATGCCCCATGCCTTTGTTACCTCTAGACTCAACTATTAAAGTGTGATATGGAGATGCCAACACCACCCAATGCACAATAAGAAGTCTCACAACAAGGTTAAAGTCCAACCGGTTTATTTCAGAGTGCTGCTTCTTCATCAGGTGAGTGAAGAGTTGTGTTCACAAACAGGGCATATATAGACAAAGACTCAATTGCAAGATAATTGTTGGAATGCGAGTCTTTTTAGGTACAGACAACATGAGTTGAGAGAGATTTAATCATAGGTTAAAGAGGTGTGAATTATCTCAAGCCAGGATAGTTAAAGTGCTCCTGGTTAACCTTCTATCTTCCACCCTTATAAACTGACTCATTCAAAACTTTACTGCCCATAATCTAATTCACATTTTACCCATCACACTTGTGCTTACTGCAGACAATCTGGCAACAACTCAGTTTTAAAATTCTCGCTCTTGCCTTCAAAAGGCCTCAAGCCTCCCTATCCTGTAATTTTTTGCAGCTCTTTTTTTCACTCTCAAAAATCTTTGCACATCTCTAATTCTGTCCTTAAACACCCTGTCCTTAAATATCCCGTGCTTATGCAAACCTGATTTGATTGTTCCACCATTGATGGCCAGTCCTTCCAAAATTGATTTCACTGGAATTAGGTACTGTAAGCTAACCACCCAATGCAAAACACTCCTTAAAACTCATCTTTGTCTCTCCAAACATCTCCTCATGTGGCTCGACTAAAAATTCCATAAAGCTCTTTGGGATTAGCATAAAATTGTTAAAGCACACCATAGGTTCTATAACTCAAGAAACTCGACTGGAAAGGAACAGCATTTATTGTTAAACATAAAGTAAAGCCACTACTCCGTGGCATGTGTATTTAAGTCCCAACTTTTTATTTACAATTTATTATTACATTATAATAATTATTACAATACATTATAAATTACAATCCAAATACATTATTGTTTTAGTCCAATTAAGCAGTCTCTTCAAAATATATGTTACTAAAACATAGGTTTAGAATTAAGTATTAACTGGCTGGCAGAATTGGCCCATTTTCTTATCAATGAAGTTGAGAAGATGGCCAATTCCCCATTAACTGTCACTTGTATTAAATCAACTGTTCATTCCAAAACCATGGCAATCTCATTAACATAATAGATAACCAGAACCAGTCTATTTTCTACAGAGGTTTGTAGCTTGAATGTTTTTACAATGATAAATTATTAAAACAACAATACCAATGGCAATCATTACTATTTATTATTATGCTTTACTATTTCTACTCTTTAATAGAGCAGTGTACAATCTCCCTCGCTTTCCAGAGTGTCACCTTCTGAGATACAGAAGTCCCAACTGGAACAGCCATCTTCACACAAGCTGTTCTGGAACAACAGTTCTCTTAAAAGCTGCAAACTTTGCAGTGAATCATGAGATTCCATTGTTAGTTCAATTGACTAGTCTGTGCTGTAGGGCAATGGCAACAATGTGGGTTCAATTCCTGTATAAGCTGGGCTTGTTTGTGAGAATCCACCTTCTGAACCTTGCCCCATGCCTGAGGTGTGGTGATCCTCAGGTTAAATCGCCACCAATCACCCTATGGTCATCAGGGTCTACGATGACTTTACTTTTACCTGTGGATAGCCAATGATTTCTATTGGACAATGTGCTAGTGGGAGGGGTGCTGCAGTTATCTTTAGCAATCCTTCTTGAAAGGAAAAAATGGCCAGGATACTCACAGTAAGAAGTCTCACAATAACAGGTTAAAATCCAACAGGTTTATTCAGTAGCAAAAGCCACTAGCTTTCAGAGCGCTCCTCTTTCGCCAGGTAAGTGGGAGTTCTGTTCACAAACAGGGGATATAAAGACACAAACTCAATTTACAAAATAATGGTTCAAATATGAGTCTCTACCAGTAATCAAGTCTTAAACATACAGATAATGTGAGTAGCGACAGCGTTAAGCACTGGTTAAAGAGATGTGTGTTGTCTCCAGACAGGACAGTTAATGAGATTTTGCAAGCTCAGGCAAGTCATGGGGGTTACAGATAGCATGACATGAAACCAAGATCCTGGTTGAGGCAATTCTTATGTGTGCAGAATTTGGCTATCAGTTTCTGCTCCATGTTGTTGTGTGTCATGAAGGCTGCCTTGGAGAACCCTTACCCGAAGATCAGAGGCTGAATGCCCATGACTACTGGTATGTTCCCCAACACTTTTGTTGAGCGGTGTTCATTCATTCATCCATTGTCACAGCATCTGCATGGTCTCCCAATATACCATGCTTAGGGACATCCTTTCCTGCAGAGTATCAGGTACACAATATTGGCCAAGTTGCAAGAATATGTACCATGTACCTGGTGGATGGTGTTCTTATGTGAGATGATGGCATCCATGTCGATGACCTAACACATCTTGCAGAGGTTGCTGTGGCAGGATTGTGTGGTGTAATGGTCACTGTACTCTTGAAGATTGGGTAGTTTTGCTGTGGACAATGGTCTGTTTGAAGTTGTGCAGTTGTCTAAAGGCAAGAAGTGAGGGTGTGGGGATGGCCTTGGTGAGATGTTCGTCTTCATCAATGATATGTTGAAGGCTCCGGAGAAGCTATCGTAGCTTCTCCGCTCCATGAAAGTACTGGACGATGAAGGATACTCTGTATGTCCATTCCAACTCCCACTTACCTGATGAACGAGCAGCACTCCGAAAGTTAGTGGCTTTTGCTACCAAATAAACCTGTTGGACTTTAACCTGGTGTTGTGAGACTTCTTACTGTGTTTACCCGAGTCCAACTCTGGCATCTTTACATCAAGGTACTCAGTCCAGGTCATTCTCTAACCATCTCTGTCTGGATCATGAGTGAAAATAGTAATTGGCAGGTGTCCCAACACCAAAGCCTTTGGTTACCATTCCAAGTACATTCATGTCTGTTAATTACTTTTTACCTTTAGCAAGCTCTTGATAAACAGAACAGATGACATTACTCCCACGCGATTGAATCTTGTCCACTTCTTGGTGGCAACTTATTAACATGATTCTGAAAGTTTAGGTAGACAATAGTTTAATCTGCTAACCTGTTCGAAAAGTCCAATCAGATTGATTAGACGTGACCTTCTTTTCTGAAATCTATGTTTAGTGTTTCTGATAGAGTCTTCTCTTTCTCTCTATCTGTTTTAATACACTCGCATGAGTGCCTTTTCTGAGTCTTTACGTCGCTCGTCGACGTTTTGGTCTACCACTAGCAGATCCCCAGCCGGGGTCTTCTTGATCTTGAGTTACCACTAGCAGAGCCCCAGCCGGGGTCTGCTTGATCTTACCATTGTGGCACGCAGAACCCCAGCCGGGGTCTGCTTGATCCTTATCTGTGGCTCGCAGAGCCCCAGCCGAGGTCTACTTGATGTCAATTCTGGCTCGGTTGGATACCCTGCTAGGAGTGTTAATTAGCTGGGTAGTGAGCTGGTACCGTCCTCCCTGATCTTATTGGGCATTTAGAGCCTATTTGTCGGTACTTAGTGGTCGGTGCTCGGCTCTCTTGCATGAGGAGGTAATTTAGAAATTTAAGGGATAAGTTTAGACCGAATTCAGGGAAGCCAGATTAGGTGTCGTGACAATTTTGTCATAGCCAATTAACCTAGTTAACACATTTTTGGGAATGTGGGAGGAAACCGGAGTACCCGGGGAAAACCCACACAAACACGGGGAGAAAGTGCAAACTCCCCCAGCCACAAGGCCCAGGTCGGGAACTGACCCTGGGTCCAAGTAGCTGGCCAACCAACAGTGCTACTCACTGGGCTGACGTGTTGCCCGTACGTACCTCGACACCTAGGGTGGATATCGGTGTCGTTGCCATCCTCTGGTAGTGAACATCAGAGACAAGACGGGGCACTACGTCCCTTCTCCGAGTCACTCCAGGCTCGGTTCGTTCGTCTCACCCTCTGTACCGAATCGTGTGGGTAGGGGGTCGCAGGTACCTCTACTACCTAGACAGCCGTGACCGCATCCGCCAGCGGTTCACCAACTATCCCCGGGACAAGCCAGAACTTGTCGAGACTTTTTTTCTTTGACCGATTACCGGGTTTAGGCATAGAAGCATGTTGGCTGTTCTCGGCCAGTCAAATTCCTCCAGACCTTCACCTGCCAGCTGGAAGGCCTGTGTTCCCTGCGGGACCATCGGTAAGGGATGACTCACTGTGGTCTAGAACGCCAAGAATACCACAGCTACGCAATACACACCACAGTCCACTCCAGCGGTACCACGCTTGGATGGCAGCAGTCCAAGTTGTCGAAAGTAGTGGTCATGGACCTGGCATGCATCGCCCCCGCTATTTGTTTCTCAACCAGTCACGGAATACCCTCTCTTGTGCCCAAGGAGACGGTACCAGGTGGCTCCCGCGGAAGGGATTGACTGACTGTGGGTAGAAACCAGAAGACCCGCACAGTTACGGGAGTGGCTTTTAACGCCTTTTTTTCGGCTTAGCCAATCCATCTATCCACCTGTTTGTAATAGCAGCCTGGCAGGGCATCCAGACATACAACTACTCCGCGTCGATTCTGGGACAGCTGCTTTAGCCGCCACCGCGATGGAGGGGCGGTGACGTTGCCCGGTGGGACCGACGTGGAGGCGCAGCTCACTGTGCGGCAGAAACGACAAGACACACACAGCTAAAGTAACCAAGAAACCTCAAGAGAGTCCCCCCAAGAGAGTCCTCCTTAAGAGAGTCATAGCTACTCCCGAGGGAATAACCAGAAACCTCAAGCGAGTCCCCCCAAGAGTCACAAGTAGGCTTACATTCGCACTGCAATTAAGTTACTATGAAAATCCCCTAAATCACCACACTCTGATGCCTGTTCGGGTACACTGAGGGAGTGAATATATATTCCATCCTCACAATTTCCTCTTACTGAGGTACACCAAATGTAAATTGAGTTAAAGATTGGGGAATACGGCAAAGCAGCACACCAAGCTCTTCGAGGTACATTGAAGCTCTGCCCTCAGCTTCTCCCGTTGCCTGGTTACCGAGCACTTCCGGCCTGTGTGAATGAACTTCCCGTTAGCGGCTGGTTACCAGGCAGCTGCCTTTAAGACAGTTTGAAATTCTGCTCGTTTTCAAGCACTCGTGTAAGTCGCTGGTTATTTTTCCTCTGATTTAACTCCTCAGAGGTTTCCGCTTGAATGTCTGTCTGGCAGCGGGGTTCGCCTCTCTCGACAATGGAGGCCTCAGGCACTTGTGGTTTGTGAATGTTATCGCCGCCAAGGAGCAGCGGCCTGGGCTTGGGCTGGGCTGGCCCGGCTACCCTCTTTACAAAAACATCACCAGGCCTCAGAAATTAATCACTTGGGAGTCTGATTCAAATCCTCAAAGCTGCAGCCCCTTCTTGCCCCATTCTCCCCACCCCCTATTTGGTGACCTACAAAAATAATATTTTAATTCTTAAATGCTTGTTATCGAGACACACTAACGATGAATATCGTCATTTTATAATCGCCCCGTTTAAGAATGGTTATTCTCAGTATCCCTCTTCACAGCAAATGCGTCCTTTGTGACAAATACAGGAGCCATTTCGGTCCTTGAGCCATATCTGTCTTCTAATTGCTTGTTTTCAGTGACTAGTTTACTAGGGCAGCCCTTTGAATGTCAACATTTCCCAGTGCATTATCATCTGAATAGTCCTCTGCCATTCTGTTTCACTGTCTGAAGTGGATAACCTCATGTTTATCCACGTTGTACTGCATCTACTGTATATTTGTCCATTCATTCAACTTGTGTAAATCGACTTAAATCTTTTAACATCCTCCTCACCAGTTACATTCCTATCAAGTTTCACGTCGTCAGCAAACTTGGAAATTTTACTTCTAGTTCCCTCATCCAAATCAGTGGATGTGATGGATTTGGATTTTTAGTCATGAGTCTTTGGAATTCTCTCCCTCAGAGAAAGATGAAGGCAGAGTCATTGAATGTTTTCACAATCTCAAAGGGAAATATCACATGATGTTGCCGCCAACTATAGAGATATTTTAATTTGTCCAGAAATAGTCTCTGAAGTATTTATATATTAATGATTTGGAGTTGGGAACTGAATGTATTGTCTCCAAATTTGCAGATAATATACAGTTGGATGGGAGGGTGAGCTGTGAAGAGGATACAGAGATGTTTCAGCATGATTTGGACAGGCTGCGTATGTTGGCATTTGCATGGCAGATGGAATATAATGTGGATAAATGTGAGTTATCCACTTTGGTAGCAATAATAAGAAAATAAATTATCATTTGAATGGGTGTAAATTGAGAGATAGATATTCAGTGAGAACTTGGAGTCCTCATGCATCAGTTGCTGAAAATAAGTGCAGAGATATAGCAGGCAGTAAAGAAGGCAAATGATACGTTGGCCTTCGTAGTGAGAGGATTTGTGAATAGAGATGTTTTGCTGCAATTGTCTCGGGCATTGGTGACAGTATTGTGTGCAATTTTAGTGTCCTTAAGTGAGAAAGAATGTCCTTGTTTTAAAGGGAGTACAGCGAAGGTTTACCAGGACATCTGTCTCTCTGTATTTTGCATAAATCATAATAAAATACATAAAAAAACTAAATAGACAAAGATAGTTATATATTGATTCACTTAAACTGAATTCATGCTTCCAACTGATTAAAGTTGATAACATTTGCAGCACAGAAGTAAGTCATAACAATTCCACTAATGATAATTCATTACAGCTTTCAATTCTAAACTAATTTTCCAAAAGCTTTTATCTTAATTTTCAATTTTCAGTTACTTTATCACATCATTTAAAATGAAGCAGTTAAGCTCTCAGAGTACACAAAAAATCATATCAATGCATCTAACTTCCTCTGTTTACCGAGTTTATATTTCCTTCTGTTTCTACACTGAAGTACACTACTTGTATTTCAGTACATTTAACAGCTTCTGTTATCCATTTGTTCACTAACTAACTTAAATCCTGAAATCTCTTGTATTCTTCTTCATGGTTGCCACATAATACAAAGTTTTCTAAAAAGCCATTTCAAAATCAGAAAATGCAGGATCATGTGCAGATTACATAACTTTGTTTTCTTTCAGAAAATAAAACACAAAAATGAGTGAACAGATCAAGTTCATTGTAGAACAGCTCAATAAAGAGCCCTTCAAGAAGACTTTCAACCTAATCACCTTTGATTCACTGGAGCCATTGCAGTTGCTGCAAGTGCTTAATGAAGTTTTGGCTGAGATTGATCCAAAGGTATGTTAAGTGTTATTGCTGTATCTGATCTGAGTGTTTTAATTTTTAAATGTCTACTTTATTTGAGTGAAATTGTTGTGAATACAGAATCTAGAACAGAATTTTATAAACCTTTCCTATGGTGGCCATATTTCAAAATGTTTCTCTCTCAAGGGATTGTTGAGCAAATTTGGAACGAGAAAGTTTGGCGCAACACTAATTGCAAAAAAAGGGAAGATATTGAAAGGCATGCTGAACACAAAAAGATGAGCAATAAACAAAGATGAATATTAGTGCGTAAGAGTCTGGCTTGCTGCCAGTTTCTGGGTTCTCGCTCCCTCACTCACTCGCTGGTAGAGTGGATGAGAGTGCCTCATGTTGTGTATATGGTTAAGGGTAAATGAGAATCCTGAACCCTGATAATGGGAGTTTGCCAGACTTATGGACACCCATCACCACCACCACCACTCAGACTCATGGGAGAGAAGTGGCCTGTGATTGAAGGAGCAGTTCCATGCACTATCTTCTGTTCAAAATTACCTTTTAACGACTATTTTGAGAACTGCTTCTGGGAGCTGCTTAAAGGGGATGAAGATGTGGCAGATGTGGCCCTCAAGCCCTATTTTGGATAAACCTGATTGAAAATGATGTAGTAGGAAAGACTACCATTGGGCTCATTTAGCTTGTGTTGGTTCTTTGGTCGTGTTACCCAATTAATCCCTCTCACCTTTACCTATAAACATCTCGACTTTGATTAATATTAAACTTACATCCAGCATCCTTTCAGGCTGTGCATTCCAAATCACAGCAATGCATTATATTAAAAATAGTGTTCCCCCTCATTGCTTCTTGTGGTCCTTTTGCTAAGTACCTCAAACATGTTTTCTGTGGGTGCTAACCCTACTATTGCTGGAAATAGTTTCTCTTCCTTTCCTCTTATAAAAATCATTCATAATTTTCAACTCCTCTTTCTTATCTTTCTCTGCTCTAAGGAAAACGTTTTCATTACTCTGCATGATTATACCCCAGTATAATTGCACTAAATGCCTCTCTACTTTCTCCAGAGCCTTGATATACTTCCTAAATTGTGTTGGCTAGTGTTTTGTAAAAGTTTAGCATTACTTCCTTGCTTTTGCACTCTCTCTCTATGTTAATAAAATCTGCAACTTCATTTAGTAACCCTCTCAACTTAACCTGCCACCTTCAAAGATTTGGATTTATGCAGACCCAGACAGTTCTGTTCCTGCACCCCCTCTAGAGTGGTACATTGACATGGCAGATGGATGAAATTTAATAAAATTCTTTTGTTTAGAGTTCTGTGAACTCAGGGCATAACCAGCAGGCAAGACTGGTTAATGTTTTAAAAGTGACTAAGAGACTGTGTCAGCTTTCAGTTTATGTAGTTTGTAGCTCCTAGGAAGTTGAAAGATAAAGCCAGACTCCTGAAGTAGAGTAAATGCAAGATCTATTGCATATTGGAAGCTGGTAGTGTAAGCCAAAGTTGGAAAACAGAAAATGACTGTTTAGATGAAGGCTAAATTAAGAAACCTACAGTAAACCTTTTTCAATTAAAAGTTCAATTAAAGGTTAAGGTCAGTTAACGTTTTTACAATTGAAGTCCTAGACATAATCAACTTGGTTACGATTCAAAATCAGAGCAGTGGGCTTTTGAAAACCAAGGGATCTCCATGTTTGGTTAGTGGAATTCAGAACTGTACGGTTGATAAAGATAGTGGTGGATTTCTCAGCCAACAGCTCATGGAAAAACCCCAATGAAATCTTCAACCCTAGCAAAAGGCTGGAACATTGAAGAGAAATTAGAGTGAATTCTGGAGAGCTGCCACATATCGTTTGAGTTTGCCCAAGGAAAAGTGAATGATTTCTGGCTTGGGTCACTGTCTGTGGAGTTTGCACATTCTCCTTGTGTCTGCGTGTGTTTCCTCTGGGTGCTCTGGTTTCCTCCCACAGTCTGGGTTAGGTGGATTGGCCATGCTAAATTGCCCTTAAGTGTCAGGAAAACTAGCTAGGGTAAATGCATGAGGTTATCAGGATAGGACCTGGATGGGATTGTGGTTGTTGCAGACTCTGGGTCAAATGGCCTCCTTCTGCACTGTAGGACGCTATGATTCAAAGTCTGTTCCATCATCTTCATTGTTTAGTGCATTTCCCAGTTTTGTATTACTGCCAAATTTTGAAATAATGGCTGGGGTTTTCCAGTTGCTCTTGATGGAAATCTTTGTGTGCCGCTGACATTGAACCCCTGCTGCAGGTTTCCTGGTGGCAGGAGTGTGCATAGAGCAAGAAATCCCGTTAACAGTGGCAGGATCAGAAGATCCTGCTGCTGAAAAATGATGAGCCACCTCAGCTTTTCAGGATACATGGGGAAAATCCAGCCCTATGCCTTTTATAGCTAAGTCCAGGTCATTAATGCATGTCAACAAGTAGCACTGTTTTAACAGCGACCTCTAGCAAACGTCAATATATTCTTTCTTCCTCCACCCTGCAAAACAACCATTTACCTGAACTCTGTTTCCTGTCCCTTAACCATGTTCTCTTTGATCCCTTGAACTTTAAATTTTCTAACAAGTCTATTACCTGGACTTTTATTTGTGAAGAGTTCCAATTATCACACAAGGCTATTTATTGCACAAATGTCATTTGACTTGTCACTGTTTTCACATAGACTAAAATCAGTGTTGAGAAAATCATTAAATTTGAATAATTTTTTTTCCCTTCCTCCTCACATCTGTAAATATTGACTTCAATTCTATGATATTGATTGGCCCTCCAATTCTCTCATTCATTTGTGAGGCTAGACAGTTGTGTTAGCAGTTATTCAACTTTAGGGATACAACAGATGGGCCTGAATTTGCCATTACTGGTGTCAACATGTATATGTTCCAACAGCTTTCATAAATGGGACTCTTGAGTGATGTTTATCAGCTGGTTTGTCTTAGTTTGGAGCACTGTAGCCAATTGTAGAGCATCTATCAAAATCAATTAACAGAATGATAGGGAATTGGATAGCTTGATCTTGGGTTCAGACATAGCTTGGCACAATGTCGAAGTAATGTGCTATACTGTTCTATGTTTTATAACTCGCTGAATCAGGAATGAAAGTTAGGATTTTCAATCCTGTTTAGCTCAGTTGCATATTTTCTTTATTAGTTGAAGGAGTCATAATTATAGTTTTCATTACTATTTTTGCACCATGAAGCAGCCAATAAAGAGAATCATAGAAAACCCTTAACTTCTCCCCCTTAATCCCTCCTGCCTCTCAAGTAATCCCCTTCCTCTTTTTAAAAAGATTTCAGTTAGAGATGTTCTCTGCATTTCAACATTAACGTGTAATAACATTAATAATATTCTTTGCTGGTAGCATAATATTGATATACGAGAGGAAGCACCCGATCAAACAGCAAAGAGAATGTTCAGCCTTCTGGGAATTCTCAAATACAAGCCACCTGGAAGTGCTGCGGATATGTGCGTAACATTTTACCTTTTACCTGGGAATTGAAGAAAATTTATTTTACCACTTTTCTCTTTAGATTTATCATTTCTCTTTTACTATTTCCTGACTGAGAGGTCAGACAAGTTATCTCCATCATTTACCTCTGCAATTGGATGTCTCCTGTACTATTTAAGGCTATATGTTATATAGTTGTTCATATATTCAGCAATAGGAGCTAGTCATTGAAATTGTAATTCATTTGTTAAAATCTGGCTTTGTAGTCAGTGTTAGAAAATATCTTGGTAAGGAAAGAATAACGACCCAATTAGGAATCTTGGCAAACCAGTTGTTTTCAAAACCTAGTTTCAGATATATTAGCCCCTATTCATATGCTCTATTCATCATTTGTCATGTACCAATCATCTACTGAGAAGTTGGGCAAATGACTAGCTCTGCAACTGATTACTTGAATTGTGTAAAATTGCCTTCTAGATTATTTTGTTTTTTTTTCCTACCTATAAGGAAGCCTATGGGAGAAAATTTTATGATTATAATTAGGTGGCACACTTGAAAAATATTAGGAAAATCATTGGGCAGAAAATTACAGGCAACATGGCTGCAGTTTTTAATTTGTCAGCTGTACAGGAGAGTCCATTGTGTAATTTCACTTGCCTCCTCTTCCTGACATATAGGCTGGCATAAGGAATTGCAGGCACAAGCATTCTATCCCTTTGTTTAACAAAGGATTTTTGCAAACTACGTTGAAAATGATTCCATTGGTATAATCGAATTCTACATAAAGTAAAAATTAAAACAAACTTTTTTAAAAAAAAAATTGCCACTTATTTCTTAATCCATAATGCAGTGCTCGAATGTGCTATCATATTCACCTAGTTATTGTCAATTTTCATGAAGAAAGGTCAAACAAAATATTGCCTTGCAAATAGGAATAAATACTGATTATAGACAAGATTATGTTTAGATTATTCAAGGTAAATAATTATTTTGAACTGTCTTAAAAACAAAGATGACAGTACCTTATCACATGTAAAATTGTGTAAAGACATTTAGTTTCCTCTGTTCAGGTAAATATTGCAACATGAAGTCACAAAGATAATTAAGATTGATATTTTAACGTGTAGTTGTTTGAGAAACTGATTATCCTTTTGTGAACCTTCCCTCTAGGAGTGCCTTTCGACAGGGTCTGGTCACTGGGAGCAAGCCTGTAATTCATCCCATTTTGCACTGGCTTCTACAGCGGACCAGTGAGCTTAAAAAAAGAGCATACCTGGCTCGCTTTCTTGTCAAGGTGGAGATTCCCACTGACTTTTTGCAGGATGATGTGGTGGCAGACACTTATCACCAGGTTTAGTAATTACACCTATAATTTAATTAGCATGGATATTTATTTGTCAAAGAATAACTTTTTTAACATTTAATATTTTAATCTGAAGCTTGTAAAACATACTGGACATTAACTGGACTTGAACAGCTTCAGGTCTTGTTTAATTCTAGAAAATCCTGAAGTTGACAGAAATGTTTTTAAGAATTGTTCTGGTTTTTGTTTCAGTATGAAGAATTAGTGGAAGGGTTCAAAACTTTGCACAGAGAATGTGAACAGCTGAAGAATTGTGGCTTTTCAACTGCAGAAATAAGAAGGGTAAGTAGGAAATACATTTCTGCAAATGCATAAAGACTTATTTTACAAAAGCATACAAGAACCTTAAATGCAATTAAATTGAAAACATCAAAGGTAAATAATTCTATTAATATTTGAAGACTGGCTGCACAATTTTGTCATTATTTTCCCTTTAATGGAGCTATTTTGAGAGTGCTATGACGTAAATTGTCACTGCAACCATCTTGTTCAAGAATGTATGTCTTTGAAGTCATTCTCTTGAGAATAACATTATCCTAGCTAGTTACTCAATATTCTTTACATGGCTTGCCAACTCCTTTTAATTGAAGGTATGACTGAAAAGAAAGGAGATATATGTAGTGTCAGCTTGGCTCAGATGGTAGCAGTGTTGCCTTTGAGTTAGAAAGTTGTAGATTCTGGCCCCACTCCAGGATTTAATCAAATATTCTGTCCTTAGACTATGTACAAGCAGAAAATATGGTCTGTGACAAGAATAATACTAATGCAAAACTGGAAAAGAACTGCATGATTGGAGATAACTGTCTCAAGATAATCACAGATAAGGGAGGATATTTATCCCACCTTGAATCATTCATTCAGAAGCGTCTTAAGTTTTGACATGTTACACCATTTAATAGTTTCTTAAATGACCCAAGAAATATTTTGTTTCCAGTGAATGAAAGTTTATTTCGCCCTTTTAATCATATCTTGGATTTTCTAAAATAGGCATTGATTGTGTCATTTGGAAATGTTAAACTGAAGCTTTGTCTATTTCTCTGCAGATCTTATATTTGTTAATAGACCTTATAACCAGTAAAATTATTTTTTTTTGAAAGATTGGCAGTTCTACTGGCTGGCATTACTCCGTCAATTATTGCCAATGCAGAAAAAAATACATTTGTCATTTTTCTGATTATTTGTGGAATCTTGTTGAACATAAACTTGTTGAACATGATGGACTTTAGTAAGGCGTTTGATAAGGTGGTCCATGGAAGACTTCTGCAGAAAATGCAGATGTATGGGATAGAGGGTGATTTAGCTAATTGGATTAGGAATTGGCTAGCAGATAGAAGACAGAGGGTGGTGGTTGATTGGAGATATTCATCGTGGAGTTCGGTGACAAGTGGTGTACCTCAGGGGTCTGTTTTGGGGCCCCTGCTGTTTGTAATTTTTATAAATGATCTGGATGAGGGTATTGAAGGATGGATTAGTAAATTTGCAGATGACACTAAAGTCGGTGGAGTGGTAGATAGTGAAGAGGGGTGTTATAGTTTGCAGAGGGACTTGGACAAGTTGCAGAGCTGGGCCGAGAGGTGGCAAATGGAGTTTAATGTGGAAAAGTGTGAGGTAATGCACTTTGGCAGGAATAATAAATGTGTAGAGTATAGGGCTAATGGTAGGATTCTTAATAGTGTTGATGAACAGAGGGATCTTGGTGTATTTGTGCATAGATCCCTGAAAGTAGGCAGTCAAGTCGATAAGGTTGTTAAGAAGGCATATGGAGTCTTAGCTTTTATTGGTAGGGGGATTGAATTTCGGAGCCGCAACGTCATGTTGCAACTGTACAAAACTCTAGTGCGGCCGCACTTGGAGTATTGTGTGCAGTTCTGGTCCCCACATTATAAGAAAGATGTGGAGGCATTGGAGAGGGTACAGAGGAGGTTTACCAGGATGTTGCCTGGTATGGAGGGCAGGTCTTATGAAGAGAGGCTGAGGGATTTGAGGTTGTTTTCGTTAGAAAGGAGGCGGCTAAGAGGGGACCTTATTGAAACATATAAGATGATTAGAGGTTTAGATAGGGTGGACAGTGATAGCCTTTTTCCTAGGATGGAGAAAGCTAGCACGAGGGGACACAGCTTTAAATTAAGGGGTGATAGTTATAGGATGGATATCAGAGATAGGTTCTTTACCCAAAGGGTGGTTCGGGAGTGGAATGCCCTGCCTGCGGCAGTTGTAGATGCGCCAAGTTTGGTGGCGTTTAAGAGGTTAGTTGATAACTATATGGAAGAGAAGGGAATGGTTTAGTTTGGAGGGTCATTGCTTTTCATATTGGTCGGCGCAACATCGAAGGCCGAAGGGCCTGTTCTGTGCTGTAATGTTCTATGTTCTATAAACAATAATGACTGTAACACTCAGTATCTAACTGCCTATGAAACACTTTGAGGCTTTGCTGAGATACAGTGCAAAGACAAATGTAGTTTTTTTCTTTTTACTATCTATGAAATTGAGAGGCAGATAAGATTGAAATTATTTTATGGAGGTTCCAGTATGGAAAACCCAGATCCCATTTTTTAACCTGAATATTTAATTTATTTTACACAGTTTAATTTTTATTGTGTTATTCTCCTGCTATGTTTCAGACTGTTCATGTCTCCAAGCCCAGGAAATGGGAAGGCAGCTTATTCTTGGGCCTTTGTCAATGTTACACTCTTGAGTTTAAGGAAATTAAAATCCTCCTCTGCACAATTCTGAATGGACCAGTTAACATTTTTTTGCACTGAATTCATGATTGCATTTTTTAACTTGGTGAAAAATATAAATCCAAAACCAGCAAAGTTAGATATATAACTGGTTTTAAGCAAGGAAGATCTGGGAGCAAGGGAGAACAAAAATGAAGATCAACTGAGAAGTATGAATAGTAAATGACAAAAGGTATGGTGGTGCAAGCAAAAGGCAGTGGTCATGGAATAAATAAAGAACAGAAAATGTGAAAATGAATAGCAAAGTAATCACTAAAGTTGCCATTAGAGGTTACAATCTAAAGTTGTTGAACTCCATTGTCCATCTACAACCCTTCTTTCCTCATCTTCCTTGTCTTCTTTTCTGATGATGGGCTAGCCATTATAAGCTCTTGACATTTTTTCTCTTTCTCCAGATGCTGCCTGATCTGCAGTCTTTCGATCATTTTTCTGCTTTTATTTTAGGTTTCCAACATTCACAGTATTTTGCTTTTATTAATCATACTTAAAGGGTAGTGGAGGGCAGCTGCATGGTATCTTTACATATCTCTATGATATAATTATTCTTGTGCTGAAATGCTGTGCTGCTGCGAAAAACAAATAGATACAGTAAAGTGCCACAGTATGCAGGGGTTATTTTGCTGCAGACCTTAGCAACGATGAAATCACAAACAACAAACAAAGATCTATAAAATAATGAGAGGCATAGATCAACTAGATAGTCAATATCTTTTCCCAAAGGTAGGGGAGTCTAAAACTAGAGGGCATCGGTTTAAGATGAGAGGGGAGAGATAGAGAAGGGTTCAGAGGGGCAGTTTTTTTCATACAGAGAGTAGTAAGGGTCTGGAACAAGCTGTCAGAAGTAGTGGTAGAGGCTGTACAATTTTGTCTTTTTAAAAGTGTTTAAACAGTTATGTGAGTAAGATTGGTATCAAGAGATATGGGCCAAACGCAGGCAACTGGGACTAGCTTATGGATTAAAAAAGGGGCGACATGGACAAGTTGGGCTGAAGGGCCTGTTTACATTCTGTAAACCTTTATGACTCTATACCAGACATACTTTACAACCAGAGTCAATTAGATAGGTTCCATTCATGCTATAATTTGAGATGTATGAACAATCAAAGGCAGTAAAAATGTGGTTTTAATACATTTAAAATAAATTTACTCGAAATATTGTTCTTGTTTTATTGCTTAATTAAACAATGTAAAATGTGTGCCACTTACAGTATTTTCGTTGAGAGTGGATGAAGTGGCTAAAGTGGATGTTGATGTATATTTAAAAAAAAGTTCTTTTTGACTATTTTACTTTTTGCTTTTCAATTTAGTTCTTGGTAAGAAGCAGTGTTAATCACCCTACAAAAGACAATGCTTCTTTTTATGTTTGTTTCATTGTCTGTCATCTGTTTGTGTAAAATCTTCAGCTGATTATAAGGTCAGCCATTACTTTGAGCTTTCTTTGACGTTTCTTCCTGCTCCTATTTAAATTCACTTAATTTCATCAATTCTAATAATTCTTCTATTGAGAGTTCCTCTGGCTGAGAGTGAAACTACACCTCTACTTCATCTGTTGAAGGCCTTCAAATCCTTCCCCTTCAACTTGTTTTGCCAACTCAACAACCTTGGTTACCTGAGCATCCACACTAGTAAACCCTATAAAATCATTCACAGCCTCAGCTAAACATTTTTCCAGTAGGCAATTGTAGTTAATTGTCCAACCTCATTTCATGGGTCTTTGATTTTCTTTAAGGCTGTAAAGATGTTGACTTCTTTACAACAATTATGACTCTGGTCAAAGGGTTTGTTTTCATGAGGTTGAGAATGTGGCTGAAACTTTTATGGATGTAGCACTGGCCCCCACCCTGCCAAAAAATGTCAGTGTCAGAATGGCTGTCTTCAAGATGTGGATGCTCTGGCTCATCATCTAGGATGAGTAGAACCTCAGAAGACAAGTTATTTTCCCTCCAACAAGTCCTGACCTCAGGTAGAAAGCAATTCTCAAACCATTCTTCAAATACTGCTGCTGTAACCCAAGCATTATTGTTGACCTTCCATAAAGTGGTATATATATATATGATGCATTTTTCCCATTAAGGATTTTCTCAGCTATAAACGAATGTTAGTTTACACTTAAAGCCAGCCACATTTGCACATAATAAGAACATTAGGCAGTCCTTAGCAATTTAAAACCAAGTCCTGACCTTTCAACTGGAGACCTCTGTTGTTGATGTTTTATTTACACATTTAGTAACTTCTCCATTTCTTCCAAGTATGGATCTCTCCTACTCACAAAGGTTAACCTGGCAGTACGACTACATGAACATTAACTGATATTTTATCTTCAGACTGCCTAATATACCTCATTGTAGATTTATGACACTGCATTCTTTGCCAGCATGGTAGCACTAGCAATATTTTCCAGTCTATCTAATGTTCTCATTTGAGCAAGTGCCGTTACTTTTTTAATGCTTGGTTCTGACTCACTAATTTTTAAATACAATTTTAATTGCCCAGATACTGCACTGAAATTTGAAGTTTAAAATTACAGCAACAAGGAAAGTCCACATCTGAAATTGGTGTGACTTGTTATTGTCAGATGTATTAACATACAGTGAAAAGTATAGCTTTTTGTACGCTATACTGACAAAACATACTGTTCATTGAGAAGGAAACAAGACTGTGCAGTATGTAGTGTTACTGGCATAGCTAAGGTGTAAAGAAAGATCAACTTAATGCAAGGGAAGTCCATTCAAAAGTCTGACAGCAGCAGGGAAGAAGCTGTTCTTGAGTCGGTTGGTACATGACTTCAGACTTTTATATCTTTTTCCTAATGGAAGAAGGTGAAAAAGGAAATGTCCAGGGTTTGTGAAGTCTTTAGTTATGCTGGCTGCTTTGCCAAAGCAGCGGGAAGTGTAAATAGAGTTAATCAACAGAAGGCTGGTTTGTCTGATGGATTTGGCTACATTCATGACCTTTTGTAGTTCCTTGTGGTCTTAGGCAGGGCAGGAGCCATACCAAGCTGTGATTCATCCAGAAAGAATAGATTTCTATGGTGTATCTGTAAAAGTTGGTGAGAGTCATAGCTGGCAAGCCAAATTTTCTTAGTCTTCTGAGAAAGTAGAGTCGTTGGTGGGCTTTCTTAACTACAGTGTTGGCATGGGGGGAACCAGGACAGATTATTGATGATCTGGACATCTAAAAACTTGAAGCTCTCAACCCTTTTTACTTTGTCCCCTTTGATGTAAACACTTGCACGTTCTCCTTTATGTTTCCTGAAGTCAATGCATTCTGCTTCGTTTTGTTTACATTGAGGGAGAGATTATTGTCACAGCACCAGTTCATAGATTCTCTATCTCATTCTTGTACTCTGTCTTGTCATTCTTTGAGAGCCAACCCCCTATAGCGGTGTCGTCAGCAAACTTGAAAATCGAACTGGAGGGGAATTTGGCCATACAGTCGTAGATGTATAAGGCGTATACTAGGTCCTGAGAATACAGCCTTGTGGGGCACTGGTGTTGAGGATGATCTTGGAGGAGGTGTTGTTGCTTTTCCTTACTGATTGTGATCTGTGAGTTCGGAAGTTCAGGATCCAGTCGCAATTGTATGTCTTTGTTTTCAAAATCATTTATTAGCTGCAAATAAAATAAATATATATTCTCAGAATTTTATAAATATTTCATATAATACAGATTATTGAACCTGATTTGTATATATTAATACAATAGGTAGAGGTTTCAGTTTGGAAATTAATATGCTTAAGACCTCAAAGTATTAGAATGCTTCAATTATGTAGGTAATGCATGTTATAATCTTTGTTTTGGATTTACAGGATATAAATGCAATGGAGGAAGAGAAGGATCAACTCATTAAGCGTGTAGAACGTCTAAAGAAAAGGGTATGATTCAGTGATCTTGTGAGGATATGGTTTCTTTGGCCACATTTTGATGCATGTCATGTGGAAAATCATAACCTGGATTGAAGCAGCATGTTGCCTCCTTAAGGAAGGCATTGGATAACACATTTGAGTAAACTGAGACATGCTGGGAGAGTTGCCAATCTCTACAAGGAGTTGCGCATTAAATGCAGGCATGTTGATTTAATTGGTGTGAATTCCATGCTGTCATCTGCAGCTATTTATTGAGGGTAGAAGGAAATCACCTGTGAAATATGAACTTAGTAAAAGCAATGTTTACATCTCTTCACTAGGTGGACACAGTATCAAATCATCAGCGGATGTTAGAGATGGCAAGACAGCTTCGAGTGGAGAAGGAGAGGGAAGAATCTTTAATGCAGCAAAAGCAGGAACAGAAAAATCAGGTAATTTATAATACATATATAAGTCATATATGGAAATATGTACTTGATTTCAACTGCTTTCATATGACACTATTTTTAATGCTGTAAAGATGTTATATAAATAAATGTCCTCCTGCAGTTAACAAAGGAACATATAAGTACAAAGCAGCATCAGGAGTAGCAAGTTGATTGAAATCATGATTGGAGAGATTTTCAGCCTTCTGCATGTGAAAAGACATCATAAGGTTAACATGCATAAGCTGAATTTAAGTGGAAGATAAAACAGCTGCAGGTGAGAGTGGAAGTATGAGGGTTGAACAGAATGCCATAATTACACAGCAGATAGTGCACGGCAGTGTGTTATGCTTTGTGAGGTTGGAGAAGGAAGGATTAGAGCTGTGGAGGAATTTTTAAACAAGGATTTTGAATTTAATGGATTGACTAGTAGAGAGAAATGTAGAGGTTTTGGCCCAGATTTTGCAGGGGCGTTTGATGGCAAACTGTCAATGATTGTTTTTGTTACCCCGCTGAAACTAATAGCAACATCAAGATTTAGTTCATGGGAAGATTAACATAGAAATTCTGAAGTCTGTTACTCATAGCTGTGTCGGAGGCCCTGATAACAGATCCCATCCCTGAGCCAGCAAACCATCAAAATCAGTTGTTGTGGCAAAAAGTTCCCTTTTCTGCTCTCGTATCACTGTTAGAAATCCTGTACAAGATTACATTTTGTACAATCAGGTGTAACTGCGTTTTACAATGGGGATTACAAGTTAGTTGACTTTAGTGCTTTTCATTTCCTAGTTGGTTGTTTGTAAGAATTCTTTACTGTGATTGATTACTTGGCCAGTTCTTCAAACTGGAATCTCCCTTAAACTACACATCAGTTGCATGTCAAGGGAGTTAAAATTCTCACCACAGAGATCATTAGCTAGCAAAGGTTTCAATGAGGTCAGCAGCAAATGTTCCTGTTTGCCACTGACTAATGGAAATTTGGCAGGAGGATATAATTTAACATGAGACATTTAATGTTTGCTGTAAATATAAACCTTCAATTCTTTAACCTCTAATTTCTATTTGAGACCCTGAACAACTGACTATTGGCTGTTCAAGGAATAATGAATTGATCACTATTTTCCTAGAATTATGGAATCATAGAATGGTTACAGTACTGAAGGAGGCCATTTGGCCCACCGTATCTGTGCTGGCTCTTTGAAGGAGACTGCCACTTAATGTCATTCCAATGTCTTTGGCAAATCTGTCTTCACCACACTCGCAGTGTATTTCAGATCAGATCCACTCATTGTGTCAGTTTTTCCTCATGCTGCCACTCCTGAATGCAAGCTTTAATTGGTCGAAGCCTGCAATATATTCCATATTTGTCTCTTGGCTGTAGCAAATATATGACTTGAAGACAGCAGGAAAGTAACTTAAAGCACATTCATAAATATGCTAACCAATTGTACACATGTTTATGTAAGTCATTAATTGTAAGCTCTGCATATTATAACTTGTTTTAATGTTAATTTCTACGATAATGTCTATGAAATATGCAAGCTGTGGAAATAAATCTTATCTGTTTTCAATCCATTTACTAAAAAATGAATTTTTAACAATATTATGTTAGACTTCTACATTATATTTTTTTGCTGCAGTTATTTCATGAAGAACAAAGACTACAAAGAGCACAACAGCAGTTGAAGGACCTTCGACAGGCTTCGGCTGATGCAAAGCCTGAAAGTAAGTGCTATGTGAAAGTCCAGATTTAAGAAGCAGTATCAAAATTATGCCATAGATTTCTTCTGATTGAATCATGTAGATAAGAGCAGCGTAAAATAGAAGCTCTTTGAAGAACTATTAAAGTCCAGATTACCAATCTCCAGAAAATGAAGTTAACAGAAAATGCCATTTTTAAAGTTTGTAGGTTGGTTTAGCTCAGTTGGTTGGACAGTTGGCCAGTGATGCAGAGTGATGCCAACAGCATGGGTTCAATTTCTGTACTGGCTGCAGTTATTCATGAAGATCCAGCTTCTCAATCTTACCCCTTGCCTGAGGTGTGGTGATCCTCACTCAGCTAGTGATCATCCTCGGCCTATGGTCATTTGTGACTTTTATGTAAAATATGTTTTAAGTAATGCTCTTTACCATTAATCTGCCTGTGCAATTAAATAGATTGAACCAAAATTGTAAATGTTCTTTATTTTACCTGATTATATATACTTTGCAGCCAATGCACAGAGATTGAAAGTGTCTTTGGAGTTTACTACAGGGATTAGGATTGGACTACCTTACAAATTTGACATTATCCAGATTCTCACATGAGAAACAGCCACTTGGAGGGCTGTGCATAGCATCAGACATCAGAATGCAGCATTTAATCAGACCAATTAGTCCATAATGCAAAAGCATTCATTTAATCCAATCCCACTTTCCAAGATTTGGTACAAAAAGCCATCATGACTTCCTAACAATATTTAATAATTGACTTTGTTCAGAGTTCAGGGCAGATAAAGTATGTTCTGCAAACTAAGAAGAATGTGTTCTTTTATTTCTGTATTGAATAGTTGATGATTTGTTTTCAGGATGTGGGTGATGTTGGCAATTGGCATTTGTTGTCCATCCCTAATTATCCTGAAGAAAGTGGACCTTGTTTTTTTTGCCCTGATGTGTTTAGAGTCTTGGTGGTAGAATTCATGGCCAGAGGGGACTGGCAAATTAAACTTGATGATTTGCTGTAGTTCATCCTGTAGTTAGTGCGTATCACAATAGTGGTAGCACCTATGGTGGCAAGGATTATTATGGTAACGTTTCCAGTTAAGCAAACTGCTTTATCCTGATTTGATTTGGTTTATTATTGTCATATGTATTAACATACAGTGAAAAATATTGTTTCTTGCACACTATACAGACAGAATATATCATTCATTGAGAAGGAAATGAGGGAGTGCAGAATGTGGTGTTACAGTCATAGCTAGAGTGTAGAGAAAGATCAACTTAATGCAAGGTAAGTCCATTCAAAAGTCTGACAGCAGCAGGGAAGAAGCTGTTCTAGTGTCAGCAGCTGGTGTGTGACCTCAGACAGAAGAAAGTGGAAGAGAGAATATCCGGGGTGCATGGTGTCTTTAATAATGCTGGCTGCTTTGCCGAGGCAGCGAGCAGTGTAGACAGAATCATTGAATGGAAGGCTGGTTGAACTCTGGTACGCCTCTTGAGTGTTGTTACAACTGCATTCATTCAGACAGATGATAAGTACTCCATGACACTCCTGACTTCATTCTTATTGATGATGAACTTTGTTTTTAATTTGTTTAAGGGATGTGGATATCAATGGAAAATCCAGCATTATTTGCCATTCCTTTTTTTCCTTTTAGGAAGTAGTGGTGAACTATCTTCGTGAATCATTGCAATCCATGCTGTGTAATGAAGGTGAACAATTAAATAACTTTGAAGGATCTTCATTACAGAGCACTTAGTATCTGCCGTGTTCCTGTAGCCACATTGTGACTAAGTTGATCCAGTTAAGTTTCTGGTTAGTTCTAAAATGTTGATGGGAGTGACTCTGTGAGGGTCACTGCTGTGCTAGGTTAAGAAATACGTAGCATGTATGTAGTTTGAATGTTACCTGCCACTTGACAGATAAAACATGGAAGTTGTCCAAGTCCAGTTGTAGGCTGACATGGGCTGCTTCATTGTTGGAATTATTATGAATGGAGAAGAACACCATAGAATTTGTTCGCTAAAGCCCTGCAGAATTTTATAATGTGTAATCACTTTTAGTCAATACTCACTCCCATCTTATTTTGTAGTTAAATATTGTTTATTTTCTAAAAGCTAAGCAGAAAAGGGAGTTACTTTTTATGTAAATGGAGATCTATGCTCAGCCAGCAGAAGGCACAATTGATTCATGTTGTGATAGAATATTGCTCTATTTCTTTAACAAGTTGAAGAGATCTACCCAGCAGCCTGACTGAAGATTATTGAAATGTTTGCACTTTGATAACTGATGAACCTAAACGTACCTGTGTTGCTGCTGAAACTTGTATCTAGTGAGGGCTCTGAATTAACTATGAGTAATAACTTCTGGACTTTTAGAAACCAAAAGTAAAATGATTCCAAACAACAATCAATAACTATCCAATGATGTGCATAGTTAAACATTTTATCTCAAAACTCTTAATAACTGAACTAAATATTCATTTCAGGTTTGATGAAGAGGTTGGATGAAGAAATAAAATTCAACACGTATATGGTTTCAGATAAGCTTCCCAAAGAATTGGAAAGTAAGAAGAAAACTGTTCATTACTTACAAAAAGTGGTAGCAGAACCAGCTATGGGACACTCTGATCTCAGTGAGCTTGAAAACAAGGTGAAGTGTTAAAATTATATTACATTTCTTCAAATGCTGATGACAGTATATGCAGCAAGTATGCGCATATGAACATCTTTTTCTCAGCCTTTTCCTAGATGAGGTGACTACCTTAGTGGCCCATTTGCCTCGTATGCAGATTCAGGAAGTAATCATTCTTGGTCTGTAAGTTGAAAATAGCACATAATGAAAATGACATTTGTGCCACCAAACATTTGGGAGAAAAGCGTAAGTCATATTGTTGCTCTTATTGGTAATTGTGAAGTTACTGTGGTTTTTAAAATTAATTGTAGTGGTATTGTTTTTCAAGGAAGGAGAAATGGAAGTAAAAAAAAGGTAAGCAATCTTTTGTAGTTTCCCTGAGTGGTTAAACACACTATCCAGTTTCATTCTAGCCTATAAAAACAGGGCTGTTTTCAGTATCTTGTGTGTTAGTCTTTTGTGTTGCACCTCATTGGATGGAAATCTTAAGTACATTACATCTACCGAGTCCCCCTTATCTACCTACCAGTCACAGTCACATCCTCAAAAACTCTCATAAATTTTTCAAACAGAATTTTCCTTCTGTAAAGTAATTTTGACTTGCTATAATTAAGTTGTGCTTTTTTAAAGTATGTTATTAAGATTTCCTTGATAATGGATTCTTGCACTTTTCTGATGACTGGTGTCAGGCTAACATTTTGACAGCCCTTCACTGCTTTCTAAAATATTCTCAATCCTTGGACTTTATCTTATTGTTTATAACATTATAAACCTATTTTAATTGAATGCTATTTTATCATCCTTATTAAGTCCTAGATGAATCTTTCTTGTTGAGTTTTTGTTACTCAATGGAACTAATTTTTGCTGAACTTTCTTTAAATCTTTCCCACTGTTTATTTACTGCCATACCATAGAAATCATAGAATTACAGAAACCCTACAGTATAGAAAGAGGCCATTTAGCCCATCAAGTCTACACTGATCACATCCCATTCAGGCCCTACTCCCATATCCCTACATATTTTACCCACTAATCCCCCTAACCTTTGCATCTCAGGACACTAAGAGGCAATTTTAACATGGCTAATCAACCTAACCCGCACATCTTTGGACTTTAAAGTCCAAATCTTTAAGTCCATTTATGTGATCAATGTTAGCCAGTTGTCTCAAACAAATTGGCTTTATTTACTTTAAGATTCCTGTTAGTGATTGAAGAACGTTGTTTTCAAACTTGACGTAGAACTCGGTTGTGTTGCTATAACTATTTCCCAGTGTATTTTTTACTATAATGTTAATAATTAACCTTAACTCATTGCGCACTATGTTATGGATCTAACTTGGGATATTTCTTTAGGATACTGTCACAAAAGCACCCTACAAACTTATCTTTCAAATCATCTTGACCTATTTGACTAGTTCAACTTGTATGAAGATTAAAGTGCCCAACATTATTACATTGTCTTTGTTATAAATTTCCATAATTTTATTTTGTAATACTGTATCCAACAATATAATCACTGTTAGGAGGTCTATTAACCATTCCCACCAGTGTTTTTTTTAAATTACTATTCCTATTCTCCATTCATACTGATTCTACTTCCTGATTTTCTGAACCAAGATTCTTTCTCACTGATATTCTGATGTCACTTTATTATCAGCATTAGCCCTTTTTTTTTAATTCTGTCTGTCTTTTCAAAGTGTTTTTAACCCTAAATATTTATTTCCTACTTTGTCTCTGTATTGGTGATTAGATCTGAGCCATTCATCTCATATGTGCCATAGTTCAACTGTCTTATTGTGAATACTCTGCACACTCCACTAAAGTGACTTAAGTTTTATTTCTTTACTACTATTCCTACATGGACTTCACTCTCTAAAACATTAATGCCACTAAACTCTCTGACCGTCCTGTCTCACTCAGCTTGCCACCCACAGTGATGTACTTTTCTATTGCCTCAAATTTTTAAGTTTGGAGTTCTCAAACTTTCTTCACCTGAATCTCCTCCCAGTCTTTTAGTTTAAATCTATTTTTCCCTATTCTGTTTGCTAGTACACCCTTATGTTTGTATGCTCTTTTCCTTCCTGTCATGCATTGGTTACCATTTCCATGTTGCTACCCTGCATTATTGCCTGATCCTTTCTCTTTAACTTTCCCCCTCTTCCCTAATGAGAACCCTCTCCCTCTACTATTTAGTTTTAAGCACTCTCGACTGCCTTAGTTTTACAACTGACTAGAACACTGGTTGAAACACAGTTCAGGGAAATATATCCAATCAATAGACTTACCTCTTAGTTAAAGCCCATTTCTCCCATATCAGTCTTTGAGCCAGACATCCAATTTTCTGATCTGATTTACCTTATGCCAATTTGCTCATGGTTCGTGTAGTAATTCTAAGATTATTACCCTTGTGGTCTTACTTTTACCTTGTCCCTAGCTGCTCATATTACATCTTTCTTAATCCTATCTATGTCATTGATAACCATGTGCACCATGATAAATGAAACCTTTCCCTCCCACTCCTAACCTGGAAGTGATGTTCTTAATCTTGGCACCTGGCAGGCAATACAGCTTTCGGGACTCACTCTCTCTGCTGCAAAGTACAGTATTTATCCCCCTATCTATTCTATCCCTTACTAACAATACATTCCTTTTTACTCTTCACTTGAATGACTGTCTGCCCTTATGGTGCCATATTGAGTTTGCTCATCCACCTGCAGTCCCTGTTTTCAACCATACAAGCTGCAAGAACCTTGAGCCTGTTAAGCCATTGCAGAGGCTTAGGATCTTCCATTGCCATCTTCTAGATCTTCATACTTGCCTCACTTGGAGTCATACTCTTCTGTGCGTTACCACGAATCAGATTGGAAGTACCTAGCCTAAGGGGTGTGAATGTCTGTTGGAACAAAGTAACTTATTTCTCCTCCCTGATGCATCAACTCTAAGCCAAGGTTCCTCAACTGCAGACACTTTCTGCAGATGTGGTTGCTGTGGTCTGTACTGGTGTACACATGCTATAGCTGCTACATGTCATCTGCTCATCTTCTTTAGTGTGTTTTATTGGACTAATTATGATTCAAAATTACAAATGTCACTCAGCTGTTCTCTGTAGTTAATAAAATAGTCTAACTAGTTGTCGTATATTTAATGTAATACGTGTGTCTCCCACTATTGGTTTGAATTCCAGCCTTTGTTTAGAGGGATAGCATCTTAAAACTCACCGACGCATTGCACACCACCTCATCCGAATAATGTCTTTGAACTTTCACCAACTATTGGAGGCTGGAAAAAAAGGTTAAACAGTAGCACCTGCTCCCCACTGGCAGCAGATTGCCAGCATTTGTTCCTTGTCACAATCGAGCCTTGTCATTGTCACTCTGTGCTCCCATTCATATAGTTCCATAATTATTCTTGCATATCATAAGATCCTGTTGCCATATGATGAAAAGTACTCCAGCTTTTAAACAATCCTAATATTAAGCTTCAGATCTCTGTATTTGCTTTATGTTCAACAACCATAAATATCCTGCTTAATTTTTGTGGTTAGTATTTTGGAATAAACATGTTTCTTTTGTACTGTTCCTTTTCCTATTGTTACACCTTTGAACTTGAAGATGCATGTACATAGCACAATATTATTTTATAGTATTGGTACAAGAATTTGTGGAGGAAAGGTTGAATGGGTTGAGATTGACACCAGTGGAGTTATAATGATTCTTTTTTGTCAACAAGTAAAGAATTATTACGTTTAAATGATAATTAATAGAGAACTAATTGTTTTACCCTCTCCACATTTAAGTAAATTCCAGTGGCCCGTTCACTAAAGTCCCATTAATAAGAAGCTTTCTAACTTAGCTTGATCCTACACTATCCCTTGACATGGTTCCTCATTTTCACTTATATCATTTTCTTGCAAAAATGGTTCTATAATTAGAGCCTGAGAACAAAGAAACGGCACAGAAAAGATTAGATTTCTCTGTGGTTGTTTACCCTTTTGTAGAATGAAGCACTATAGCAACATGTCCTGCACTCAGCCGTATAAGCTATGGTCGTCATCTTCCCTTTTTCTTCTGTGTTTGACATATCGGTCATTCTGTTTGTCCACTGCCAGTCAATTTATCTGAGAAAATAAAAATAGAAGGCACAACAGCTCAAACGCACCTGTGGAGGGGGAAACAATATATCACTTCACCCCGCTTTCCCTGCTCTTGTACTTGCTTAAAACATTAATCCACCTATAACTTTTCCATTTCTAATGAATGCTCTTTAATCTGGAATGTCCACTTTTTTGTCCCTCTCCTACCTGATATACTGAGTATCTCCAACATTTTTTGATTTTGTTTCAGATCTCCAACATCTGCAGTATTTTGCTTTAGAATCAGTTTAAACAAGACATTCAAAGGAATATGAGATTCCTGAAACCCATCCCAGATGGTTAATTTTAATTTGCTGCTGGTTTACTGACCAGTTTATGCCCTTCTATGTTAATCCAATTTCTGACATTAGTGCCTTACAGAAAAACCTTGAATTCCTTCTATTCACAATATAGAAAGTTGCTAAACTATTTGCCAGTTTCTGCTTTTCCATTGTCCTGACCAGTTTCCAATATTAGTGCATCGCTATTGGGCATTTCAATTTATGATTAGCTTCTAACTTGGATCAGAAGTTTTTAAATGTGAACTTATCACTTCAAATGATTCATAGTGCAGGATGGTTAATGTGACCAAGCAAGAAATGCCTTATTTATCACAATCGTCAATAATGTTACCATGCTAAGCATTTTGAAAAACAGTAGAGCTGAAAGAAATTAGAAGGAAATACAGATCTTTGCTTAGCATTTAGTACTTTGTAGTGTTATAGTTGCAAAATATATATTTTAAAATGTGATTATTCTATGTAAATGAATTTTTGCAAACAGTGTCATGAAGAGAAGTTTTAAATGATACTGGAATTGCATAGTATGTAACATTTGTAATGTCTCTTTGTAATCAAAATAAATTCAACATTTTAAGTACTTTCATTGAATAAAAATGCATTATGTAAAACTCAGCATTCTTAGAAACAGTTCATTATTTTGATATCACTGCTTTCAACTTTTAGATTCAGGAGATCAATACACAAATTAACCAACTAATTGAGAAGAGAATGATGAGAAATGATCCAACTGATGACAAACTTTTCCTTTTCCGGCAACAGGTAAAGATAACATAAACGTTATAATGGCAGATGGGCTTCAGTTTGATACAATTTCTAAAAAAAAATGTAGCAATGTGCATTTATATTTAGCTATATATGTCATACTTCAAACATCACGCTTCAAAGTGTCACACTGTTTCAGATCCAGGCCATTTCAAAAATGGAGAAACCCAGCTGTTGATATGAGCCTGAAATGTGCCAACATTTACAACTGACCTGTGATGACCCCATGTTTACAATTACCTGGATTTGCCTGTTAGGTCCAGTTACATTCAGGAAATTCTTGAGCAAAAATAATGGCCTTTAGGGGGCAGATCAGGTTAACAGATAAGCATTATGTCCATGCTCTAGTTACCAGACTGGCCAGGTCCAATTTCAAAGGACTGTTATGAATGAGCTAAAAAATTATGACCAGGAAGAAATAATTGAACTAAGAACAGAAAATTGATATGTTTCCCATACTGAAGCAAATGACAAAATTAAACATCTACAATAGTCAACGACTTCCAAAATAACATCTAATTTTCACCCAGGCATCAATCATCTCCCGAAAGAAAGAAGCTAAAGCTGAAGAGTTGCAGGAGGGGAAAGAGGAATTGTTGAACATGGAGAAAGAATTGGCACAGAAAACAAATCAGGCTCGAGATTTTGATGGTACAGAAGTTTTGAAAGGTGATGAGGTAAGATAATTGAAACAAGTGACCATAAATATTTGCAGTGTCTTGGGTGTATTTAATGTTAATGACAAGTGTTGGCAGTAAGTTTTCTCTTTATAATCTGTTACTGAATGTTTAATAACTTTGTGTGTTTTAATTTGATATATTTCTTGTTTCCTGATGTGGGTGAATCAAACCAATTTCAATTCAATATTATAATAGGTCTTATAGTATATGTCATTTATAGTATTTGTTTGCTTTGAATGGCAATGATCCAGTCTTTGGCTGTGTTGTGTGATGCTACAGATTTGTAAAATATTCATTTGTATCTGTTTATTCTACATTTTGAAATTCCAATATGTGTAAAAGTAGTTCGAATGGCAGGAAAGAAAAAGCAATGGTAAAAAATGGAAAATTGGACGCCAGTCAAGCTGGACACCTCTTCTGGTTATTGATGAAAGTGACACTTGCTAGGTTTGGCTGCTCATGTACCATTGCTGAGAGAATGGGTAACACTTTAGGCTGGGCAGAAGACTGTTCACACCATTATTATTGGTATTTGTATGGTTCTGATAATTTGAAACTAATCAAGATTCACTGATTTAGCAAAATTAACATGTTTAGGATACATAGCCCTGCCAAAATTACCTAGTTTATTCTGTGTGACCTATGCCCTCCTTGGGCTGAGTCTGATGTCTGAAACAATTCGAGATCATTTTAGACTAGGAGGGGAGGATCTGTTAATTTTTCATGTCTAGGTTGCGGCCATGGCAGTCAAGATCAACATTTGTTGCTCGCTCCTACCTGCCTTTAAAGAGATGACAGTAGATCTTCTTGTTGAGCTGTTACTAGTCCATCAAGTGAAGGTACTCCCACAATGCTGTTGAGTAGGAGTTCCAGGATTTTACCCAGTGATTGTGAAAAAAATGATGATACATTTCCAAATCAGGATTGTGTGTAACGTGGAAGGGAATTTGAGGTGATAGCATTTCTATGCACCGGGTGGCCTTTTCTTTCTAGATAATGGAGATTTGATATTTCAAAGGGACTGCCAAAGGGGCTACAATGCATCTTGAAGATGGGAAATACTGCAGCTATGGTGCACGAGTGCTCAAGGAAGTGGATGTTTATCCTAATAAATGAAGTGCTGATCAAACAACCACTTTGTTTTGGATGGTGTCACATTTTTTGAATGTTCTTATAGGTTTACTCTACCAAGCAAGTGGAGATTATTGCATCACGCTTTTGATTTCTGCTTTGTTGGTGGTGGGGAGGTGAAGGGGAGTTGGGAATTTAGCCTGATAGTATATCCAGCCTTTATGTGCTGTAATATAGTTGAATTTCTGGCTAATGACTACCATAGAATATCTTGCTGATGGGAAACTTGGGTATGCTTATCGCATTGTAAGTCAATAATTAGGATTAGGCCGTCTCTTGTTGGAAGTAGTCAGTTGAGTAACATGCTGCTTATCAGCCCAAACCTCAACATTGTTCAGTTTTTACTCTATTCTTGGATGACTTTAATATATGATGAATTGCAAATGAAATTAAACACTGTGCAATCATTTGTCAATAGCCCCATTTCTGACTTTATGATGGAGCAGCTGGAGATGGTTCTGCTGGGATTTGGGATTTTGCAGTCATGTTCTCGGGCTTAGGTTATTGGCCTCCAACAACGATAACCAATTTCCTTTGAACCAGGCATGACTCAGTCTCTGGTGCATTTTGATTCCTATTGAATTCATGATACAATGGCTGCTTGATATCCCATTTGGTCAAATGCTGCCTTGATGTCAAAGATAATCAGTCTTATCTCACCATTGGAATTCAGCTTCGGTCTACTTTGGATCAAGACTGTATTGAGTGGAACCAAGTGGCCGTGAAGGAAGCTAAACTCAACATTGGTGAGCAGGTTATTGGCGAGTACGTGCCATTTGACTACGTGTGGAAGTCTGGGACTAGTAGGATAGCAATTGGTCGGATTAAATTTCCTGTTTTAAGACCTGGACTTAGTACTTATCTGGGCAATAGTTCATATAGTTGGATAGATTCCATAATTTCAGTTTAGGAAGGGGATTCTTGAACATGTGTCATCAGCACAGCCCACACATTGTTGAGGCTTAGCTCCTTTATTTTGTCACATACACTTAGCCATTTCTTTACATCATTTGGAGCAAATCATATTGACTAAGGAATGGGACTAGTGATAGTGAGGACCTGAGGAGGAGGCAGAGAAGGATCATCTATTCAGCACTTCTAGCTGAAAATGGTTGCAAATGCTTCAGGCTTGTCTAAGTTCTGCCAGTATTATGGATGGGGATGGGAATGTTCATAGGTCCTCCCCCTGTTGTTTAATTATCCACTAGTTGCAGAGCTTTGACTTGGTATGTTGACTGTGAAATCTGATGACCGAAATGCAATTTTATCAACCTGACTTGTATTGATCCAGCATTTCCACTTCTTGCCCAGTTAGCACTTCAAGGTGTTTCATAACACAACAACCTAAATTTATTAATTAAAATTTTTCAATTGAATTGGAAATCTGCAATAGCATCATTGTTCTGTACCCAGATTTTTTTTCCCCATAATCCTGTTTCTCTTTTTACACACAAAAAAAGATAGTTTCGGCCCACCTATCTCATCTCAAAATATTCCATGTTTCAACAATTTTGTTGAGAAATTTTTCCTTATCTCTCTCCCCCATCCTTGCTGACCACTTTGACTTGTTTGCTGTGCTTTAACATCCCTTCTCTCATTGTATGCCTAAAATTGCGTACAATATTTTCACTATGGCCTAAATGTTGCTTTGTTTACATTTTCATAGCCTCTTCTCATTGTTCTCTGAAGCAGAGTGTTTGGAAGTGCTGGTGGCTGAGTGTGAAAAATTTTCAATTTGCTTTTTTTTCTCTCTGTTTTTGATTGCTTTTTGCTGCTGTAGTTAGACATGGGGCTAGCTGGGAAGGGAGTGGGGGAGTATAAAAAGAATGTGGCAGTAGACAGCGGGCAGTGTCGGGAGCGGAAGCGGAGTGAGCAGGAAAGCAGAGTGAGAGATTTAAGGGCTTTGGTTTGCTGGGCTTAGGTGAGAGCAAACTTAGGCAGAGTGTGCTACTGGTTTTCCAGTTGCGTTCACACCTCCAAAGGTGTTCAGGACAAAGGGAGGGATTACGGGAAGACGCCTCATCTGCATACGGTGTCATATATGGGAGTTCCTGGAGGCAAGACGTCTCCTGAAAGTCCACATATGCGTCAAGTGTTTGGAGCTGCAGCGTCTGAGGGCTCGGGTCAAGCAACTAGTGCGGCGATTGGAAGATGCATTTTTAGTCAGGGAGAACGAAGCAATAATGGAAGGGAGGCACAGTAAGGTGGCGGACCCAGAGCCTAAGGATGGGGAATCTGACCCTTACATGCGGATTACTGTAAGGAAGGGGAAAAAGGAGAGAGGAGACAGTCCAAAGACTTCCCCAGTGGCAGTCCCCCAAAATATCAAGGGCAGAGGGGTAAAAAAGGTGAGGCAGGAGGACCAGAGTATTTCAAAGGGGAGGAAGGGGGCTAGAAGGGAGATAGTGGTGGGGGATGGGAGGGTTAAAGGAATAGATAGGCGGTTCTATGGTCAAAGGTGGGACTCCAGGATGGTAGTTTCCTGCCTGGTGCAGGGGTGCAAGATGCCTCTGACAGGGTAGAGGGCATTTTGAAGAGTGAGGGGACCCAGGCAGATGTGATTACTTATGTAGGAGAGAAGGATGTAGGAAGGAAGAGCAGGGAGAATATACGAAGACAGTTCAGGAAGTTGGGGGGGTAGGCTGAGGAGCAGGGCCTCCAGGGTGGCGATCTCAGGGCTGCTACCAGGGCCAGGTAATAGCGGAGCGAGGAGAAATAAGATCCTACAGCTGAATACATGGCTGAAGGAATGGTGTAGGGCAGAGGGTTTCATATTTGTGGATAACTGGGAAGTATTTGTGAAAGAAGAGCACCTGTATAGAAGGGACGGGGAACACTTGAATGGGAAGAGCGTGAATATTTTAGCTAGGAGTGTTGTGGCAGGATTTAAACTAATGTGGAGGGGGGGAGGGGCTGAGACTGATAGCTCGATAGAGAGTGAGATAGGAGATAGAGTAAGCTTGGATGAGAAGAAATACACCAGGGACAAAGAGGTTCCGAGTGGGCTTGGAGGTCTGGAGTGCGTCTGTTTCAATGCAAGGAGCGTAACAGGAAAAACGGATGAACTTGGGGCCTTAATGTTTGCGAGGAACTTGGATGTGGTTGCAGTGACGGAGACGTGGTTAAAGGAAGGGGAGCAGTGGCAGCTGAATGTTCCTGAGTATAAGTGTTTCAGTCGTAACAGACGAGGGTCCAGAAGAGGTGGGGGAGTGGCGTTGTTAGTTAGGGAGAGCATCACAGCGGTGCAGAGGGAGGACAGTACAGAGGAGTTAGGAATGGAGCCCTGTGGGTGGAATTGAGGAATAGGAAGGGGACAACTACTATGCTAGGGGTGTATGATAGGCACCCAACAGACTGCAGATAGTTGAAGAAGGCATATGTAAAGACATTTTGGATAGGTGCAGAAAGAACAGAGTCGTGATAGTGGGAGATTTTAATCTCCCTAGGATGGATTGGAAGGTTCCTAGAGCTGGGGGTTTGGACGGGGAGGAATTTTTAAAATGTGTACTGGAAGGATCATTGGAGCAGTATGTGGCTAGCCCGACTAGAGAGGGGGCTATGTTGCATTTAGTTCTGAGTAATAAGCCAGGGCAGGTGGTTGATGTTGTAGTAGGAGAACATGTGACTAACAGTGACCACAATTCTGCCTACTTTAGGACACAGATGGAAAAGAATGCTTGTTGCCCTAGGGGAGGGTGCTGAATTGGGGGAAGGCTAACTACTATTGGATTGGACAGGAACTTATGGAAACTGATTGGGAACGGTTGTTCGAGGGTAAGTCCACGCTAGGCATGTGGGACTCTTTCAAGGGAGTACTGAAAATGCGGCTAAGAGGAAAGATGGGAAAGGTAGGATTAGAGAGCCATGGATTACTAGGGATATTGAGGACTTGGTTAGGAAGAAAAGAGAGGCGTATGATAGGTCAAAGCAACTGGGAACGGAGAGAGCATTGGGGGAATATAGGGAGAGTAGGAAGGAGCTCAAACGGGGAGTTAGAAGGGCAAAAAGGGGGCGTGAAATGGTTTTGGCGGATAGGATCAAGGAAAATCCGAAGGCTTTTTGCTCCTATGTTAGGAATAAAAGGGTGGTTAGAGGAAAAATCAGACCTCTTAGGGACAGAGGAGGGCAACTGTGCTTAGATCCCGAGGGAATGGAGGAGATCCTGAATGAATACTTTGCGTCAGTATTCACAAAGGAGAGGGGTTTTGTTGACCGCTCCTGTCTCTGAGGGAGCTGTGGACCAGTTGAGGGAAATATCCATACAGAAGGAGCAAGTGTTAGAGCTTCTAGGTAGCATTAAAACTGATAAATCTCTGGGGCCTGATGGCATTTATCCCAGGCTGCTTAGGGAGGCGCAAAGTGAAATTGCTGGGCCTCTGATGCAAATCTTTGTCTCTTCTTTGGTCACAGGTGAGGTCCCAGAGTATTGGAGAATAGCTAATGTTGTACTGTTGTTTAAAAAGGATAGTAGGGATAACCCTGGAAATTATAGGCAGGTGAGTTTGACGTCAGTGGTAGGGAAGCTGTTGGAGGGAATTCTTAGAGATAGGATGTATAGGCACTTAGAGCGTTGCGATCTGATTAAGGATACGCAGCATGGCTTTGTTAAAGGAAGGTCGTGCCTTACGAATCTGGTAGAATTTTTTGAGCATGTGACGAAAAAGGTCGACGAAGGGCGAGCCGTTGATGTCGTCTATGTGGATTTCAGTAAGGCGTTTCACAAAGTCCCTTGTGGGAGGTACGTTGAGAAGGTCAAGGCTAATGGGATACAAGGACAGGTAGCTAGATGGATAAGTAACTGACTTGATAATAGGAGACAGAGAGTAATAGTGGAAGGGTGTTTTTCTAGCTGGAGGTCGGTCACTAGTGGTGTGCCGCAGGGACCTCTTCTATTTGTAATATATATAAATGACTTGGAAGAGGGAATAAGTGGAGTGATCAGCAAGTTTGCAGATGATACAAAGATTGCGGTTAGTGAGGAGCATTGTCAGGCGATGCAGCAGGACATAGGCTGGTAGCTTGGGCAGATAGATGGCAGATGGAATTCAATCCTGATAAATGCGAGGTGATGCATTTCAGGAGAAAGAATGTAGGGGAGAGGTATATGATAACGGGTAGACCTGTTAAGAGTATAGAAATGCAGAGGGACCTGGAGGTGCAGGTGCACAAGTCTCTGAAGGTGGCAGAGCAGGTGAAGAAAGTTATGAAGAAAGCATATGGTATGCTAGCCTTTATAGGAAGGGGTATAGAGTACAAGAGCTGGCCTTTAATGTTGCAGTTGTATAAAACGTTAGTTAGACCTTATTTGGAATACTGCGTCCAGTTCTGGTTGTCTTACTACCGGAAGACATGGAGACTCTGGAGACAGTGCAGGGGAGGTTTACCAGGATGCTGCCTGGTATGGAAGGTCTGAGTTATGAGGAGTGGTTAGGCAAATTGGGGCTGTTTTCCTTAGAAAGACGTAGACTTAGAGGAGGTCTAATAGAGGCGTACAAGATTATGAGGGGTATAGACAGAGTAAACAGGGTTAAGCTTTTTCCTAGGATGGACTCAAATAGCACGAGGGGTCACGGGCTTAGGGTGAGGGGGTAACGTATAATTTGGATACTAGAGGAAGTCTTTTCACACAGAGGGTGGTGGGGGTATGGAACGTGCTGCCAGGTAAGGTGGTGGAGGCAAGCACTTTGGAATTATTTAAGAGATACTTAGATGGGCACATGAACAGAATGGGAATGGAGGGATATAGAAAACTGATTTAAAGTAGGGATCATGAGCCTTGGGAGTCCCTGGGGAGTGTGTAAATAGTCGATGATGTTGATGTATTTGTTTTTATCCGATAGTACTTTAGTCTGCCTTGTTGTCTAACAAGGGGCATACACGCCTTGGGTCATGGGAGGGCTGCTCTTGGATTTTTTTTTGAGAGTATCCTAGTGCTTCACGTCATTAGTGTGCGCTTGAGCTGGACCATTTGATGGGCAACACGACAGCTCAGTGACTATCGCTGTGCTATGCAGATACATGGATTTGACCTGTGTCTGTAGGAGTTTGCGCATTCTCCCTGTGCTTGCGTGGGTTTTCTCTGGCTGCTCCAGTTTCCTCCCACATCCCAAAGATATGCTCTTAGGCTGATTGGCAGAACAAATTCTCCCTAAATTGTCTCAAATTTGGTTTCAATCCATAGACTTATAAATACAGACAGGGATCATGGGCAGAAGTGGAAACATCGAGGTGGTGGCGCGGGCTCATTGGGCCGAAGGGCCTGTTTCCTGTGCTGTTTTGTTCTTTGTTCTTTGATCTTGTACTTCCCAATGTATAACGAAGTAAAATGTGGTTGGCTTTTAAGACTTTATAAATGTGCATTCACGTTATCAAGGTACTATGTATTTACATTCCTAAAATATGCCAAAGACAATTGGCATATGACTATTGAATGTAAATGTATTCCTTAATTTTCTGTGTTAAGAAGTCTCAGAATATCAGATTAAAGTCCAACAGGTTTATTTGAAATCACAAGCTTTCACAGCATAATTCAACTGATGAAGGAGCAGTGCTCCAAAATAGTGATTCCAAATAAAACCTATTGGACTTTAACCAGGTGTTATGAGACTTCTTATTGTGCTCACCCTACTCCATTGCCAGCATCTCCACATCTTAATTTTTTCCTGAAGTGCATCATCACATACACATAGAATGGTGGTAACAGTTGTTTTCCTGCCATGAGGAGAGCTGTGGTGTTCTCCAATGGTTGGTATCAGAACCTGTACCCTTTTTAATATATATTAATGACCTGGACTTGGGTATGTAAGGCATAATGCCAAAGTTTGCATGTTACATGGAATTGGAAAACTATGTTTTAAAAGTCTTCAGGAGACTTGGAGTGGTGAAACGGGCAAACATATGACAGATGAAATCTAATGCAAGAAAGTGTGAAAAGTTGCATTTTAGAAGAATGAGGAGAGTCAATATAATTTGAAATGATACCATTTTAAGGAGGATGTAGGAATAGAAGATCTGGAAGATTGCATGAAATAATTTTTGAAGGTGGGAGGGCAATTTCATACAGCTGCTTAAAAAACTTACAGGATTCTTGGCTTTAAAAGTGGACTGCTGGGCTCAATTCTGGGCATCATAATTTAGTAATAATGCCAAAACCTTGGAGGGGATGCTAAAGACATTTATCAAAATAGTGCCAGAGGTAAGGAACACCATGGAGATAATGGAAAAACTGGGATTGTTATCCTTAGAGTAGAGAAAGTCAAGAGCAGATTTTATAGAGGTGTTCAAAATCATGAAGACCTTTGGTAGATTAAATATGGAATACACAAGTAAGGAATTTTTGCTGAAATTGTAGAGGACATTGCTGAGACCACACCTTGACTAGGCTTTAGCCTTCATACCTAAAGAAGAATACCATTTCTCTATCAGGGGACGACAGAATATTACTAGATTGTTTCCTGGGATAAGTGTCTGTCCGAGGAGGAGAGATTGATTAGAAATGGTCCTATGCTGTTTGGAGTTCAGAAGAATGAGGGATGATTCCATTGAAGCATATAAGGTTCTAAGAGGTTGTGTTAGGGTAAATGCTAAGAGGTTACTTCCCTTGGCTGAATTGGAATGCATAGTCTCAGGATAAGGGGTTCAGACTAGATGAGAAGGAGTTTCTTTACTCAAGAGGCTCTGGTGTATGTCTGGAGTAAAGGGAAATATGAAAACATTAGGCAGGTAATTGGACACGTAAACTGGAAGGAGGTGTTCTTGGGGAAGAGTACAGAAGAGAAGTGGCGGTTTTTCAAGGAATGTTTGTCTAGGGCACTGCAAGACAACGTTCCGAGGAGTCAAGGAGGTTCAGGTAGGACGCGGGAACCGTGGTGCACAAAGGTAGTGGTGAACCTAGTTAGGAAGAAAAAAATGGTCTATAAAAGGTTCAGAGAGCTAGGGGATGTTAGGGATCTAGAGGAGTATCAGGTGTGTAAAAGGGAACTTAAAAAGGAAATTAGGAGAACCAGAAGGGGTCATGAGAAGGCCTTGGCAGGTAAGATTAAGGAGAATCCCAAGGCTTTCTACAAATATGTGAAAAGTAAAAGGATGAGAAGAGAAGGGATAGGGCCTATAAAAGGTGAAGGGGGAAAAATCTGTGAGAATCCGGAAGAAATGGCAGAGGTGCTTAACGAGTACTTTGCCTCGGTATTCACGGTGGAAAGTGAACTGGGAGATTGCACTGCAGGTTTGCGGCATACGGAAAAGATTGAGTATGTGGATGTTAGGAAAGAGGATGTGTTAGACCTGTTAAATTCTATCAAGATAGACAAGTCGCCGGGACCGGATGGGATGTACCCCAGGTTATTGTGGGAGGAGGGAAGTGGTTGCAGAGCCCCTGGCGATGATCTTTGTGTCGTCCATGGAAACGGGAGAGGTTCCGGAGAATTGGAGGATTGCGGATGTGGTTCCTATCTTTAAGAAAGGGAACAGGGATAGTCCAGGAAATTACCGACTGGTGAGTTTGACTTCAGTGGTTGGTAAGCTGATGGAGAGGCTTCTGAGGGATAAGATATATGAACAGTTGGAGAAGTTTGGACTGATTAGAAATAGTCAGCATGGTTTTGTCAAGGGCAGGTCATGCCTTACGAGCCTAGTTGAGTTCTTCGAAAATGTGACTGAACACATTGACGAAGGAAGGGCGGTGGACGTAGTGTACATGGACTTTAGTAAGGCGTTTGATAAGGTCCCACATGCAAGGCTTCTGGAGAAGGTGAGAGGGCATGGGATCCAAGGGGCTTTGGCCTCGTGGATCCAGAACTGGCTTGCGGCAGAAGGCAGAGAGTGGTTGTGGATGGGTCTTGTTCTGCATGGAGGTCGGTAACCAGTGGAGTGCCCCAGGGATCTGTTCTGGGACCCCTGCTGTTTGTCATTTTCATAAATGACCTGGATGAGGAAGTGGAGGGATGGGTTAGCAAGTTCGCCGACGATACAAAGATCGGTGGTGTTGTGGATGGTCTGGAGGGATGCCAAAAGTTGCAGCGGGACATAGACAGGATGCAAGACTGGGCGGAGAAGTGGCAGATGGACTTCAACGCAGATAAATGTGTAGTGGTCCATTTTGGCAGGAATAATGGGATGAAGGAGTACAATATAAGGGGTAGGAGTCTTAGCTGTGTTGTAGAGCAGAAGGATCTCGGGGTCCGGGTCCATAGGACTCTTAAATCGGCCTCGCAGGTGGAGGAAGTGGTCAAGAAGGCGTACGGTGTACTGGCCTTCATTAATCGAGGAATAGAGTTTAGGAGTCAGGAGGTAATGATGCAGCTCTATAAGACTCTTGTCAGACCCCAGTTGGAGTATTGTGCGCAGTTCTGGTCGCCTCATTATAGGAAGGATGTAGAGGCTATTGAGAGGGTTCAGAGGAGATTTACAAGGATGCTGCCTGGATTGGGAGGCAGGCCTTATGAAGATAGGTTGAGGGAGCTGGGACTCTTCTCACTGGAGAGACGTAGGTTGAGAGGCGACCTGATAGAGGTTTATAAAATGTTGAGAGGAATAGATAGGGTGGACTCTCAGAGACTATTTCCCCGAGCGGAAATGGTCACTACGAGAGGACACAGATTTAAGGTGCAGGGAAGCAAATACAAAGGAGATACAAAGAACAAAGAGAACACAGCACGGGAAACAGGCCCTTCGGCCCAACGAGCCTGCGCTGCCGTCCTAACGTCTTAATGACATAACCATGACTTTAGGCTATGCCTATTGTGGAAGATTCCCATATAGGGACCAATATAGGGACAATTTGTTACCCAATCAGCCTAAGAGCACATTTTTGGGATGTGGGAGGAAACCGGAGCACCCGGAGAAAACCCACGCAACCATGGGGAGAACGCGCAAACTCCCGCAGACACAGGCCCAAATCCATGTGTCTGCACAACAACAGCGATAGTCTCTGAGCTGTCATGTTGCCCATCAGATGGTCCAGTTTAAGCATACACTAACGACTTGAAGCACTAGGCCACTCCTGAAGCAGCATCCAAGAGCAGCCCTCGCACGACCTGCTGAATGCATGCACCGTGTTGGTCAACAAGGTGGACCGAATTGCTTGTGGTGTCAGGGGTAGGTTTTTCACTCAGAGGGTGGTGAGTGAATGGAACCGACTGCCGTCGGAGGTTGTTGAGGCAAACTCACTGGGGTCTTTTAAGAGACTTCTGGATGAGTATATGGAAAAGAATAGGATAGGGGGTTATAGATAGGTCTGTGGATTGGTAGATATGATCGGCGCAACTCGTGGGCCGAAGGGCCTGTTTGTGCTGTATGATTCTATGTTCTATGTTCTAAGAGGATTGTGAATCTTGGAAATTCACTGCTCCATAGGGATGTGGATGCTTATTTGTTGAGTATATACAAAGGTGAGATTGATAGATTTTTAGATTCTGAGAGTATGGAGATAGGATGGAAAAGTGGAGTTGAGGTCAAGGACAGCCATGATCTCATTAAATGGCAGAGTAGGCTTAAGGAGTCATATGATCTACACTAGCTTCTATTTCTTATGTCAAATGTTTTGAGTGATATAAACTTGAGGTCAATTAGTCAAAAATTAGAATTTTTAAAATTAATTATGATTTGGAATGTGCTGCCTGAAAGAATAATGAAAGCGATTGTAACTTTATAAATGAAATTGGGTAAATATTTTAAGGGGGATAAAAGCAGGAGCTTAAGACTGATTGTCAATTCTTTGAAAGAGCTGGCAAAAGTATGATAGTCCGAATGGCCTCTCTCTATAAAATTCTTTGATTCTGTATATTAAGTTACACTTGCCATCTGTCTGTCCATTCCAGTAATTTGCCTATTTCTTTCTGAACTCCTTTATAATCATTACTGTTTGCCAGTCTTTAAAGTAATCAACACATTTCAGTGCTATGCTCCTTAAGCAATGTGCAAATCATTTGCAAGTATTTTGACCCACCACTTACCCAAGGATATGCCCTCTCCAATCTGAACAAAATCAATTACCTCTAAATTTTCTGATAGTGAATCAACTTTTCATCTAGGTTTTGTATCATACACCTGAACCTTTAGAGTGAGCCTTTTGTTCAATGCATTAATGAATACCTTATGAAAATACATCTTTTATCTGATACATAATATGACAAATGCTGCTTTCTCCTTCTGAATTTGGATTCATTACCTCCTGTCAATTCTTACATTATAAGCAACTGCTACCCCTGAGTGGCATGTACTTGTGTGAGCAGTTTTATATTGCTTTGACATTATTGGCTTGTAGTGTTTTTAGCAAAGATGAAACAATGCTGTTAGCCATGGAGAACTGCATGTGTAGTATATTTATAGCCCATATGAATTTCTTTAAGTCTCCATTACACTAGTTGGGCGCAATGTTTGTGCCTATTGCACAGTGATATAACACTGGTATAGTTCAAAGTGGAAAAAGTAATTTTTCAGTAGATGATATTTCTAAAAGCAAATAGACATTCCAGCTTAATATATAATTACTATTTTCTTTCAAATGGGACAAGATGGAGTTGCACACTTATTGTGTAGTCTGAATCGGAAGGGGTGGGGGGATGCCTGTAACCTACTAAGTATGTAATGTCCCGGCTCTGGTTACCAAACTATGATTATCATTTGTGGCTTGCCAAAAAACAGGTGGCGTTGACTTACAACAAACACATCACACATGCTGCATTCTTTTCACAATATTCGAATGAGATCCATAGATCTTTTGAAGATCCACAGTGCAATTAACACGCAATGAGGTAAATTCAACTGCTCAACTTTGTTAATTGATGCATAAAATCAAAATTAATTTTGAATATCTTTTTGAGTTATGCTCCTGTTATCAAGATGGCAGTTGGTTACAATTTTGTTTATCCTATTATGCTTAATAATTACATTCTGAATGTATTTCAGGCAACCCGAGTTTCAATTTGAACAGCGCATTTAATGTAACAAAACGTCCCTTTGTGCTTCACACGGCATTGTAATACCAAGTATGACACTGAACCACAGAAGGAGGTAATAGGTCAGGTGAACAAAAGCTTCATCGACTAGGGAGATTGTAAGAAATGTCTTAAATAAGGAAGGAGAGGTAGAGAGGCAGAGAGGTGAAATGAGAGAATTCCAGAACTTGGGGCCCAGGCAACTGAAGGCATGGCATCTAATAGTAGAGCAATCTAAAATCAGGGATATTCAAAAGTTCAGAATTAGCTGAGCTTGGATATTTGAGTGTTGTGGCGTTGAAGAGCTAGGGAGCGTGAGGCTTTGGAGAGATTTGAAATTACAGCTGAGAATTTTAAAATCAACATTAAATCTATGTCAGTCATTGAACATAGGGATGATAGAATTTTGTGTGTTAAGACGTGGGCAGTAGAGTTTTGGACAATATCAAGTTAATGGAAAGTAGAATGTGGAAGACAAGCTAGAAATGCATTGTAATAATAATTCTAGAGGTAAAAAAGGCATGAATGAGAATTTCAGTAATAGATGAGCTGAGGTGGGTAAAGTCAGGTGATGTTACAGAGATTAAAATAGGTGGTTTTGTGATTTCTTGAGTATGTGGATGGAAGTTCAACCCAGGTCAAATATTTCACCAATGTTGTGAACAGACTTGTTTGGCCTCAGAATATTGCCAGCGGAAAAAATAGAGTTAAAAACAAGCAAACTGATCTGGTATAGGGGACCAGAAATAATGGTTTCGGTTTTCCAAATTTCTGCTTTTATAATATTGGATGTCAGATAAGCTGTCTAATAATTTATCAACAATTGAAGAGCTGACAGAGGCAGTGGTAAGGTATAGCTAGGTCTTGTCAGTGTACAAATGGAAATAATGCTGTGTTTTTGTTTGATGTTGCTCGGGGGAAAGTATAAGTGAGAAAATGGGACCAAAAGATGAGATATTGAGAAATATGTGGAGAAGAGAAAAGCAACATCTAAAGCGAGAGAACTCTGAACAGCATCGGTTAACATGGGAACAGGTGGGGAAGTTGTGTGGTCTGCAGCTTAGTGGGATTAGGGTTGAGTGAGCTGAAGGTGACTCTCATGAACAACAGTTCTTGGAAGAGACAGTGGGGGATATAAGAAGAGTGCAGTGGAAAAAACAAACTGAGTATTAACTTTGCATTCCAAGATAATCTAGAATAGTGATCAGTCCAAACAGACCTGAGCAGGACCTGATGGCGCTTTGTGTGGCAATTTTGGTAGATTTGGCAATGGATGGATAAACCAGTTATTTGCCATCTAATTTCAAGTCTTTATTCCTTAGAGTTAAGAAAGCAGAGACAAGGGCCATGTCAAGGGTAGTGGCCAGCATGGGACAGAGTAATGGTTTTAGTGGGACAGGGGCATCAAAGGTGGAGCTGAGGGTGTGGCTGAGTTTAAAAACAAGACAGTTTGGGATTTTGAAAGTGACGTTTTAGAGTCATTTAAGTTGAGATTGTACGCAAGTGCTTCCCAAACATTTTCCGACTGTGACCTCCATTTTGAAGCATGAAAATTGTTGATTCCCCCAAGTGGAGCCATGATGGGGGAAGACCAGTGAGAGTGGGGCTGGGGCAGAGGAATGGTGTCTAATTTTTAAAATTCTTTCATGGGATATGCATGTTTCTGGTTAGGCCAGCATTTATTGCTTGATCTTGATTGCCCTAGAGAAAGCAGTGGGAAACTGCCTTCTTGAACCATTATAGTCCATGTGATGAAGATACTTAGATACAGATACTTAGAAAATTTAGAAAGATAAAACAATTTACCACATTCATGTTATATCTAATATCCAGAGTAAATATGCAGTACATATGAATTAACAGGAAAATTGTGGTCAGACACACAACACTATAATGTGAACAACAGATGTGACCAAAACAGATTCTATGGATTTCTCAACAACCCCCACACTATCAGCCAATCGGTTTTACTGAAACTCTTGTTTTTCTCATGAGGGTTTCCAATCTCCACATTTGAATCCTTGAATTGGGTACAGGGTGATCTAATAATGTGGATTCATTATTGGCTTAGCAGTAGGAGACAGAGTGGTGACAGATGGCTGCTTTAGTGACTGGAGTGAAGATGCAATTCTTTAATGATTTTCTGTGATTCTTTAGTGACAGGAGACTATGACCAGTAGTAGTCTATGCGGAGCCCATATTTTTCATCATTTATGTAAATGACATAGATGACTGTGTGTGTGTGTTGGTGGGGGTGGGGGAGCGGCGTTGGATTAGTAAGATGACACAAAGATTGGCTGGGTGATTAACTGTGAGGTTGAGTGTCTTGGGTTACAAGAAGATATAGACGAGATGGTCAAATGGGTAAAAAGTGTGAAGTGATGCACTTTGGAAGGAGTAATTTGACAAGGAAGTATACTCAGAAAGGTCTGACGCTAGGAAGTTCCGAAAAACAAAGGGATCTTGGTATGTTTGTCCATCGACCTCTGAAGGTGGAAAGGCAGATTAATAGTGTGGTGAAAAAGGTATACAGCATGCTTGCATTTATCAATCAGGGCATAGATTACAAAAGCAGAGAGTTCATAATGGAGTTGTACAGATCATTGGTGAGACCATAGCTGGAGTACCATTAAAGAAAGGATGTGAACGCACTGGATGGGTGCAGAGGAGATTCACTGGAATGCTGTGTGGGATGGAACATTTAAGTTATAAAGAGAGTTGGATAGGCTTGAGTTGTTTTCTCTAGAGCAGAAAAGAGTGAGGGGCAACCTTATTGAGGTGCTCAAGATTACAAGGGGCATGGACAGAGTGAATAGGAAATAGCTGTTCCCCATAGTTGAAGGGTCAGTTTTGAGGGGACACAAGTTAAAAATGAAGTTTAGGGGGGATTTGAGGAAAAATCTTTTTACTCAGAGGCTGATGATGATCTGGAATGCATTGCCTGGGAGGCTGGTGGAAGCGGGATGCCTCACATCCTTTAAAAAAGTACATAGATGAGTACTTGACATGCCATAACATTCAAGGCTATGGACCAAGTGCTGGCAAATGGGATGAGGTGGGCAGATCAGGGTCTTTCATGCTTTAGTGCAGACTCAATGGGCCGAAGGACTTCTTCTAGATTGTAGGGTTCTGTGCTGTGAATTCTCTCTAAATCTTGTTTCTATTTGGGCAGCTTCAACAAAAATCTGCCTCTAGGATTTCAGTCTTGCCTTCTGAGATAAACTTCCTCTGAATCTCCATGAACATTTAAGCTTCACCTTCCACACATAATTTCAGATCTTTGGCTGTGCAAACTGAATACCATTGCTCCAAAAGGTACCTTTGTCCTTATGGCTGCAGCACAGAGTTACCAACGTTCAGCTGCGCTCTTTGACCTTCTGTGCTTCTCTCAAGCCCACTTCAAGTGTGCTTTCCACAGCTTTTTCCTTAACTTGGAGCCATTTGCTCTTCCCTTGTCGTTTATTCACAAATGTAAAATATGCAACATGATAAATGAGCAGATTTCCCATTGTGTTGCTGACAATATGTTGGAAGTATTCTAATAATACAGAAAATAGAAGCTGGAGTAGGCCATTCAGCTGCTCAAGCCTGATCCAGCATTCATTTTGATCATGGTTCCTCCTCTTTCTGCCTCCCTGCCCCCATACGTCTTGAATCCTTTAACCCCAACAGCTGTGTCTAATTTCTTCTTGAAATCCCACAATGTTTTGGTCTTAGTCCTAAAAGGTTTACCCCTTATTCTTAAACTATCAGCCCTGGATATAATTCTAACCAATTTAGTCTTCATATAAGAAACCTGTCATCCCAGGAAGCAGTGTGGTAAACCTTCGCTGCACTCTGTTACTAGCAAGGACATCCTTCCTCAAGTAAGGATACTTAAGAGAAAGTTAGAATTTATTTAAATATATTAATAATACAATTGTTAGGAATGCATGTAAACAGAAGCATCAGCAAACACGTTTACTTTGTTTATGGTGAATTTTTTTTCAAATGTTTGAGGAGAATAGATTACTAATTGCTGTGAAAAAATCAACTGATGTATGTCTCAAATAATATTCCGAGTATTTTTATAAATTATTTTTACTTATTAGTATTATCCAGTCAAACACCAAATCTTATACCTCTGCATTCCTGATGCATATTATGATTGCATATCTCCAGCTTATAGTTTTCCATCTGTTTAATTTTTATTTTGTGATGTGGATCATTTAGATTGAAAGAAAGATTTATATTTCCACCTTGAACAACACCAGGCCATCACAAATGTTTTACAGCTGACTTGTTCACAGCAAGCTCTTTCAAACAGCAATATGATAATATTGACATTGTTTTAGTGATGTCAGTTGAGGGATAAATATTGTCTTGGCGGTGTTGGTTGAGGGATAAATAATTGCCCCATTGCACCAAAGAGAATTCTCTGTTTGTCTTTGCAATAATATCATGGGGTCTTTTCCATCCACCTGCGAGGAGCAGATGGCTGCCTTGATTTAATATCTGAGGCAAAAGGCATGAACATAAAGAAAGGAATCATCTAACAATGAGGGAAAATAATGGAATGGGTATTTGAGGATGCAAAAAGAATTTTGGAGGTATAGAGGGAGGTAACTGGCATTGACAGAGAACACAATGAAAGGGTTAAAAGGGTCAAGTTATATAAAGATTTTAGGAATTAAATAGGACTAATCAAAATAAACTATTAGCATATGGCTGTGCTTGTTTTGCTTGGGACAGCTTTTAGCAGAGGGCAAGTGCATTCCCATGCGTGTAGGAGGGGGACTAAACCAAAAAATATAATTCCTGCACAGTTGCTGGTTCAAAGTTTCATTGGTAGATCCTTATGAAGATTTATCTGCTTGTCTCTTAGCTCTTGTTCTCTTATTATGTTTGTCTCGGGAAGAAAATGAGAGGGATCTAATACCCTACCATGCAAGAAAAATATTTTACTTATGAACTCTAAATTTAAAACTATCAATTTAAGCCTGTCAAAATTAAAAATGGCAAAGATAGTAGCAGACTTTCTTCAGTGTTTTCACATTTGATTTTAAACCAATCTGCTATAGTCCTTTTAGGAAGAAACCAATTGTGAACTAATTTTGCATAATAAGCAAAGATTGATTGCTTTTCATTCATTGTGTGAGCTGTGGTTAATTTGAGACTGGTTCAAAACATCAACTGTGCCAAACTGAGAAGCACATGTCTACAATGCTTCATGTGCTAACCTTTGAATTACCTTTTAGGCATCCAGTGAATAGGAATGATATCATGGTGTCCTATGTTCCATGTATAAATCCCTGTTTATTGTAAAGGGGCAGGACTGTTGTTTTTGCTGTTGGACTGTATCTGATTTGGAAAAGCAATATTTATATGATGATCTCTTTTTACATCTGTGATACTATGCCCTAAAGAAATGTACTTTATCATCTTTCTTTTAAGAGATGAGTTTGAAAGTCAGCTCTCTTTTATATGGTGCCAATTTGTCTTGACAACAGGCAGCTCACATGCTGAGAATGCAAGTGAATGAAGGTAATGATTGATTTTATCTTAGAATGTGTTTGTTTTAATCTGAGTTAATGCATTTTTGTTTGGTTCCGCCCCTGGATTTTCAGAGCAGGGTTTTGATTAAGTTGATAGAGACAGTCATGTGCTTGAGGAAAGGAGCTAAGCTCATAGGAAAAAACAAGCAGTTACTGCTGGGTTCCGAAATAAGCAAGAGGTTTCTCTGTCTTTCTCTGTGAAGACTGCTGCTTGCTCTATCAAAGTGAGATATCTCAGACCTTCTCATGCATGTGTGTCTTCTCTCTGTTAATAAACACGTAAGAGTGCCTGGTTTTGTTTCAGATGTACTTTAGTTTGCTGACTGATTTTTGAAGAGGGGTTGTAAGTAGGGGCAGCATGGGGGCACAGTGGTTAGCACTGCTACCTCACAGTGCCAAGAACCCAGGTTCAGTTCCTAGTTGAATCAATGTTTATGTGGAGTTTACATGTTCTCCCCATGTCTGCGTGAGTTTCCTCTGGGTGCTCCAGTTTCCACTGGGTGCTCCAGTTTCCTCCCACATTCTGAAAGATGTGCTGGTTAGATGAATCAACCTGAACAGGTGCCAGAGTGGGAATTTTAATTTCATAGCTGTGTTACTGTAAGCCTTACTTGTAACTAATAAATGAACTTTAAGTCTGTAAAATAAATATTGCTTAAATTGGAACTAATAGAGATCAGTTAGCAGTTAAAAATTGCATCTTGTGGTGTCTAAGTATTGTTCAAATATTAAATCTTAAACTATAACAAATTCATTTGTAACAGTTAAACTGTACTATTAAATAAAGTTTTCTTTGCTAAAAGCTTTCAAGTTTGTTAATGGAAAGAGGAGAGGTAGAAGGAGGGACTTAAAGAGAAATGCCTGAAGTGGGTTGAAGAAGGAGGAAGACAAAAGCTCAGACAATTGCTGAATATTCTAGGGGACCGAGGGTTAGGAAACCACCCAATGCAGATTAGCACAAATCTTCACCAGATTTGGATCATTACCTCACATTGTGCAAATATTTCATCAAATAAGGCTATGACAAAATACTTCTTGAAAATTTTGGAGTGCGTAAAAGTATGTTCTGAAGGAGATATTTTGAACTCCAGATATAATATTTATTATTTTCCTATTTTATATATCTAAATCTATTGCTGTTTTTGCCACTTCTATGTAATTACTTTACTCATAATTAAATGGTAACCATTAGTTTTAACCTGAATATAAGGTTGCATAATATGTATTTATCACATTTTTGAATAGATAAGAATGCATGTTGGGCATCCTACATTGTTTCATGTGTGCTGTACTAATTGTTAATTGTTCGATATTATTTCATTTCTGATGCACGGTAAGACAAGTTTAGGTTCTTGCAAGACAAGGGCTGTTTGTGGAACCTTTTTTTCACTGACAATACAAGCTCAAAGAATTGGAAAAATGTCTGAATTATAAAAAGGGCTCCATTTAGAAAAGCATCAAAGAATGTTTTTCTTACACAATTTAAGTTATGAATAATTAAATATTTATTAACAGACCACTTAATTGATATTTTTAAATTGAAATTTACTGTTGCATTTGAAATTAAACAGAATCATCACCCACAAGAAAAGTGAAAAGATGATTAGGACATTGAAGCAGATTTACTTTTGTTGGTCCCCAGAGGAGAAAAATACTTTGGTATGCCAGATTAGTGAAGGCTGTGTAACAGAGTTCCCATCATTTCAGAATCATTCTGCAGATGTAAATAAACTGAATTGGTGATTTATATATTTGTCCTGTGTATAAATGACCTTTATTTAACTTCTTGCATCTTGTAACTATAGAAAATGTAGTGTAGGGTTTATTTACAAAGGAGGTATTTAAAACAAAATATTTTCATGAATTACTGTTTCATTGGCAGACAAAGCCAGCCGGAAGTTGCATAAAAAGCATTTCAGTATGCTTTAATAATATGGGAAATTATCTTTTGTATTATAATATCTGCTGAACATATTTACATGCAAATAAGTACATAGCATAAAATTAAATGAGGGTAAATTCAAACAACTAACAAAATAGCAGAATATCTTGGTTTATTTGCTGATTTTACTCAAACAATCAACTTGGTTATAAAATATCACATACATTTATAAAGCATGAAACCTACATAACTTGCATATGAGTTTGCAGGTTGTTTAAATATTTCAATTTCCAAACTAATGGAGTTTATAAGTAAACAATGAGATTGTTGAGAGGGAAGCTCCGGAATTGATGATTTTGCACAGCAGCAACGAGAATATTTTTGGCTTCCTGCCAAGACACTTCTTTAAATAGAAGATGGCCTGTTGTCTGAAAGATTGAGCCTCTTGTGGTTTAGCATTGCGAATCTGTCTTTTCTCCTATAGGAACTGAGATTGCTGTCAGTTGTGAAATTATTAACATCTTTGATTTTATTATTTGTTGCGCTTTAGAAATTAGATTTCCAAATCTATTTTTACCACTGATCATATTCACTTAGTTCCCTTTAATTTCCACTATTTCTAGTTCAAACGCTATGTCAGCAAACTTCGTAGTAAGAGCACAGTTTATAAGAAGAAACGTCAAGAGCTAGCAGAACTAAGAACGGAATATGGTGTGCTGCAGAGAACAGAAGAAATTCTTAAACAGCGACATGAAGCCATACAGCAACAGCTGGTAATATGCATCCTGGCTTTCAATATACTTGCTGTCCAATTTGAGATCATTCTGAGACACAATAAAAAAAATGTGAAATGACACAACTTTCCATGAAATTATATCAGTCAACTCTGCAAGGATCCATGTCTTTAAATAACACTGCTGATTACCTAGAAAAGTACAAGTTGTTATCAGCTGGCTTTTACAGTGTTTATCTTCAGCCGTGTGGAGTGTTCTTCAGATAGCTGGGTATATAAATTTACCCATATTTATTCAAGTTTGATGTACAGAAATTTGAATTATCTGTGCCCATTTTAAAATGTAACTCATTACAAGGAATTAATATTGGTTTCAATCTATTTCTGTCTTGTGGATTTAAGAAGAAACACCAATTATGTTGAAAAATCTATTGCTAAACTAGAATAGAATAAATTCAACTCAACATTCAAAGTAGAATCATATAATAACAGCAAAGCTTTGCCTTTGCAAATCCACAATTTGAATGTAAAAGTTAATATCTGGCGTTAGTCGTCACTTGAACAGAAATAGTTCCAGAAGTTGGCTTGCTACAAAATTCTTTAGGTTGTTCTGTTCTCTTGGAGCACTTAGATGGTATGTATTTCTAAAGGAGCTATCCTTGTTACGGTTATTTCCAGTTCTGTGATCTAAGATTATACTTAGAATAGAGTAGAACTTACTTGATAACTGAAAGAGCCCAAGTTACTAATAATCTATTAATGCAGCTCCTTTAAAATAGTCAGGTTCATTAACTCCTCAAGGTAAAAGTCAGTAATCTATTAATTTGAATGCACTCAAAACTCTGCTGCTGATATCCTAACTTGCACCAAATCCCACTCATCTGGCACCCCTAAATCACAAAGCTATATTGACTCCTGATCCAGCAACAGATTGATTTTTAAATGTTTTATTCTTGTTTCCAAATCCCTGCATGTTTTCATTCATGCCTATTTCTGTAATACCCTCTTAAGCTTTAACCCTAAAACATTTCTGCATTTCTTTAATTTTAGCTTCTTGTGTATCGTCAATTTCCTTTGTTCCACTATTAGCAGATGTGTCTTTAGCTGCTTTGCCCTTTACTTCTGGAAATGGCCTAATTCACATATGCCATGATTTCTTGCATTGTTTATATTCAATGCTGCTTTTTCATTCATTTGGCAGAACAGTGGACAAAGAGTCCCTGACAATTTTTCTTTTTCTTGTTCCCCTCACTACTTGTGCTGGAATGTCAGCAGGCTCATTAAAGACATCTCACGTGGTGAAGTGAAAGCAGATGTTGACTGAATCTAGTAAGCAGAACAAATCATCCATACAGAGCAAAAATAGGCTATCTCTAATCAATGTATTTTAAAATATCTTGGAGTTTTTTTCATGGTATATTCAGTGGCTATTCATGCATCAAGAGGTTATAACATTTCCACTGGAATGATTAATGATAAAATGATTAATTTTAGGTGCTATATGTGCTAATCATATCAAATTATTGAAATTTTCAGCAACCCATAGATAAATGTACAAGCTCTTGAGCTTGAATTGATGAGACTTATAATTGTTTATGATATATAAGGCCATCTAAGTTCTTTATGTACCTAATCTTTTCATAATTTTGTCAAACTGTGTTACAGCAAGCAGTCGAAGCAAAGCATGGTATTACTGGCTTCAGTGACACTCAGGAGGAGCTGGAGCGAGTATCTGCATTGAAGAGCGAGTTGGATGAAGTAAAGGGACGAACACTTGATGAGATGTCTGAAATGGTGATCCATCTTTTAATGAAACCCAAAATTCGTTCATTAGTTGCACATTTATGAAGGACTATATTTGAATTGAAATTAAGAAATATTATAATTATGATAGAGTATGCCTTTTCTGCATTATGCCCAATACATAATATATTGCTAGTTGTTAGCCTATTAAATCAATTCATTGTATAATTCCCATATCCTCCTAATAATTTCTTTATCCAGTCATTTTTTTTAGCAAATTAGGTTGCATAAAGATGAACTAGCAACCAAAATTTTATCATTCTTTGGCATCTACATATTATTTCTTTCCTTCAGTTCAACATATTAGTACATGAAAATACTTTATTCTTGCACAGATTACATAGAACACTAGAGCACAAACAGGCCCTTTGGCCCACAAGTTGCGCCGATCATATCCATACCGAACAGATCTATCTATAACCCTCAATCCCCTTAAATCCCATGTACTCATCCAGAAGTCCCTTAAAAGACCCCAGTGAGTTTGTCTCCACCACCACTGACAGCAGCCAATTCCACTCACTCACCACCCTTTGAGTGAAAAACTTATTCCTGACATCTCCTCTCTATCTGCTCCCCAGCACCTTAAACCTGTGACCTCTCGTAGTGACCATTTCAGCCCTGGGAAATAGCCTCCGAGAATCCACCCTATCTATATCTCTCAATGTTTTATAAATCCCTATCAGGTCACCTCTCAATCTTTGTCTCTCCAGGGAGAAGGGACCTAGCTCCCTCAACCTATCTTCATAGGCAAGCCTTCCAATCCAGGCAACATCCTTGTAAGTCTCCTCTGCATCTTCTTAAGAGTTTCCACATTCTTCTTGTAGTGACGTGACCAGAACCGTGCACAGTACTCCAAGTGGGGTCTGACAAGAGTCTTATAAAGTTGTAGCATTACCTCACAACTCCTAAACTCAATCCCTCGATTAACGAAGGCTACTCATGACCACATCCTTCACTTACAAGGCCGATTTAAGAGTCCTATGGACCCGGACCCCAAGGTCATTCTGCTCCTCAACACTGCTAAGAGTCCTATCCTTGATATTGTACTCCTTCGTCCTATTGAACCTGCCAAAATGGATTACTACACATTTATCCGCATTGAAACCCATCTGTCACTTTTCCGCCCAGTCTTGCATCCTAGCTATGTCTCGCTGCAACTTCTGACATCCCTCCAGACTACCCACTAACACCATCAACCTTCATGTCATCAGCAAACTTACTAACCCATCCCTCCACTTCCTCATCCAGGTCATTTATGAAAATGACAAACAGCAAAGGGTCCTAGAACAGATCCCTGGGGCACTCCACTGGTGACTGACCTCCATGCAGAAAAAGACCCATCCACCACCACTCTCTGCCTTCTGCAGGCAAGCCAGTTTTGGATCCATTACATTAAGACATGTTGTATTTTCTCATTTAGAGCCATATCCTTCCACATTTTCCAATCCCACTGCAAAGCATTAAATGAATGCTAGTATCCCCTTTATCAATTGTGACATTGTTTAAAAAAAAGACATATTTCTCAGAAATTATTGATTATGATTACTTTACACTGATTAATGACAGACTGAAGATAAATCTGCATCTTCTGTATTATCAGATTGAAGATAAATTTGCATCTTCTGTATTATCAGTAGACTCTAAGTTCCTTTGGATGGTTTGATTTTGAAAAATTCTTAATATGTAGAGGATTTGAATTAGCAATAAAATATTGACCATTTGATGATATCAGAAAGAAAATTTTCACACTATGATCTTTTCCTATTTACAATACCATTAACTTTATAACCATTACATTGCAAAAAAGACTGTCACATTAAGTGCTTTTAAATATGTTAACATAAGACACTTTTTAATGTCGCTATTATTTATTTTCTGAAAAGTCCAAAACCTTGACGATATAACAATATTCTTTTTTCTCCTTCATGGTAAACTTTTCTTAGTATGAGTGCGGCGTTTAGATGCAAGGCTGAAATATCTTCCTTTTGAGTTATTTTGAAAATAGGACAAAATAGTTGTTTTTTAATTTTAAGCACTTGCAATCTATTTCATATTTGAGTATTCAATCATAAAAATAAGGCTGGCAGTGCACATATAGGGGAACATACATAAAGCTTATCATTTGCCAATGATGATCCTTAACTAAACATTTTGTAGTGAGAATAAGAGCAATGCGAAGGAATTTGATTTACTTTTTCCAGTAATATCTGTGAATATGTTTGCATTTTCATTACAACACTTTATCACTGGTGACATCAGTAGTTATGCCCAGGAAATAGAAAACATTAACTCCTTATTTTTTAGCAGTAGGTAAAATTAAGCAAATTTGACCAATAAACTAAATATTAAAAATATATGACATGCCTTTCAATGTGCAGCCAGTGCCTGAGGAACAAGTTTTTTTGTATTATTTCTCAATGCAATAACATGAATTCAGTTGCAATGAAATGAATGGTGAGTAGAATTCATTGAGAAAGGATTGGACTTTGGACAGATTTTCCCATTCATGATTTCACTTCAGATTAAAATAGCCTCAAGGTGAAGAAGGTTAAGTCAGTGCTGTGGTGAAAATGCAGAGTTTGACTTGCATTGGTTTTGTGTTGAGCATAGAAAAGCTACACTTAGCTAATCACAATCTGAAATGTATTTAAGAAAGGTTGATTTTTTTTGCATCAAAATGCTGTGCAAGAACTTGGATAGTTAAAAATTAAACCAGTTTGCATCAGTGTGAATTATGTGACATCATGTGAACAAATTGTATGAGATCACTTCTATCTCTCAGGAGTGATCTTTAAATTGTGGAGCAAACAAGTGGAATGCATTTTTGCCAATTTCACAATTGTGTATAATAGTTATCTAAGACATACCTATTTTAAATTGTCAGGAAAGATGAACAAATTTAATTTTGTATTTTTTTTTACTTGTCAATTTCCTTCCCAGTCTTTCTAAAAATTGTTGTTCATCACAATACATTTTCCTAACCATTAGGCATCTGACCCAAGCAATGTTGCTGAATTCACTTGCCTATCGTTCAATAATTTAACACTAATGTTTATAGCAAATGTAATTATTTAAAACAAAGAAGGAAACTTTAGCACTTGTTTGACTAAGCTAATTGAAATTTCAGTTGAATAAGAAAAATGCAACAATTTGTAAAACAGTTCAAAGCTAGGTTAAGTTATAACAGTCTATTTAGTGTTCATAATTCTCTTATTCTAACATACTCTGTAACAACTTCATGAAAAATGTAGTCAAGCAATGATGTATTGCATTTTGATTCAAAAGAAGTATGGTATGTAATTCCCTTGCAGCACCATTGCTGTCACTCAATTAATTAGAGAGCTAGTTTGTTGCTTGAGAATTTAACGATTTATTAACAACAAAGGAGAAAACATTGTTGAGGTCATTCAGTACATATCCAAACTGGTTAGATTTCCATGCGCGTTCATGATGTAAGCAGAGTGTTTGCTTTATTATGTTTTAGCATAACAAATTAAGATCTCACATTACTGCTGTATTTCTTTTTTAGAAATATGTGCTCTTTAAATCTAATGCCATGAGTCCTTTAAATTTTGTTTAGTGGGCTGAGGCCTATTTGCTTTTAAAGGTTTTTTTTTCCTTGTTGTGATTGCTGGGTCCCATGTGTAACTAAGTGAAGTACAATCTGCTTTCATGCAATTGGCAACAGAACTCTGAGGCTGACCACAATGAAGTGGACAACAGCAGTCTTGGGAAGTTTTTTGGTCTGTTTGTTCACTTTATCAATGCCAGATGCTATTTTAAAAATTCAACTCATGATGTTTGGCAAAATGAAGGATGTCAGTACTTGGAATGAAATGATTATAACATGTATTTTTGTCCTGCAACATGAACCGTGCCTGGTCAGGAATAATAAACCAAATGAGGTTTTTGATTCCTTAGAAATGGATGTGTATCTAAGTTATAAAAATTCACAATAAAAAAAAAATTGGGTTCAAACTGCATTGCATTGGTGAAATTTTAATGTGTACACGTTAACTTCATATTTCTGATTGTGCAGACAAAGAGACTTGGGCCAGAATCTTATCATTGTTCACATCAGTGGGATTTTCCCATTTTGCTGCAGTGAACGTAGATTTGGCTGGCTGCCAAATTCTCTGACCTCATTGCCACAGGAGTGTGGAGGCAGGTATGATTTCACTCCCACAGAGTAGGTGATAAAGAAATCCTCTAAGTGGCAATGTACCGACCTCAAATTAGTACTAACCATTTGTTGTTGAAAACATTTCTGCAGGTAAAGAAACTTAATGCCCTTATTGCTGAAAAGAAGACTGCCTTGGCTCCTGTCATCAAAGAACTACGACCATTGCGACAAAAGTGTCAGGTAGTTCATGGTCTTTAAACAACAATGTGGGTGGTGGTGAATATGTTACTTCTTGCATGTATGATTATCAATCGCTTGCTAAATCAAAGCATTAAATCGGTTTACTTGATTGTATTGTTGCGTATGGCAAACAAATTGCAATTGCATACCAACCATCCAACAGCTATAATTGTACAGGGAAGTGCTGGAAGCAGTATTATATGGGGAATAATTGGCCTTAAACAAACACAAAGCTCACATTTTTGGCATTCAATAGCAGATTAATTGTTAGACGCTAAATATAAAGTATTGCTATTTCATTCCATATCCAAGTGTTTATTTGGTGTACATCTGTTTAGATTACTTGAGCTAATAATTGTGAGTGAATTTGAAAATACAAGGTCTTAACCTGTGATTGACAAAAACACATTGTTTTAATGTCGCATACTGCAAGCTCATTGATTCATTTATGTGACGTTTTGCCATTTCGCATTAGGAATTAACTCAAGAGTACGAAGAAAAAAAATCACTGTATGACAGTTGCGCAGCAGGATTGGAAAGTAATCGATCTAAGCTTGAACAGGTAGGAATAATTCCTGCATATTTTACTTACTTTCTCACCCCTCCGCTCCTTCCCAGAACCGGGATAGGGTCGCCCATGTCCTCACTTTTCACCGTGTTGGCCTCCGCAATCCAAGGATCAATCTCTGCCATTTCTGCTAACTTTCCTTCCCCCTTTCTTCCCCTGTCAGTAATCTGCAGGAACTATTCTCTCTGGGACACCCTAATCCATTCCTCCATCACACTCAACACCTCACTGACTGCCAATGGCACCTTCCCATGCAATTGTAGAAGGTGCAACACCTGCCCCTTCACTTCCTTCCTGCTCGCCACCCCAGGGCCCAAACATTCTTTTCAGGTGCAGCAGTGCTTCACATGCACTTCTTTTAAACCGATCTGTTGCATTCGCTACTCCCAATGTGGTCTACTCTACATCTGAGAGACTAGGTGACCGCTTTACAGAACAGCTTTTGTCCATCAACAAACAGGACTCAACCCTTTCCATCACTTGCTGTTTCAACACGCCACCCTGCTCCCCTTCTACCTGTCTGTCCTTAGCTTTTTGTAGTGTTCCAGTGAAGCCCAACATAAACTGGAGGACAGCACTCCATCTTCGAAATAGGCACTTTATACATCCTTCTGGACTGGACATTGATTTCAACAATTTCAAAGCATGAGCTCTGTTGTCCCTTCCATTCTGTTTCCCTTTATTTCATTTTATTTCATTACTTCTTTTCATCTTATTATTCCATTTTTATGTCTTTATATTTTTGTTTTTATTTTTTGTTCCCTAAAATCTTGCTTTCCATCTTATTTCACCCCCTCCCTCCATTAGGGCCATCTGCCACATTCCTACGCTCTGCACCTTTGTTTTCTCATTTATGTTTTGATCTCTTAATGATGCGATTAGCATCATTCCTAGCCTTTATCGTCATATTCCCTTTGTCTTTTTATCCATGTCATCCATATCAGTTACAGCACCCCGCCACTGCCATAATATAATCTTATTTTCATTTTCTTCAACTCTGACAAAGGTTCATCCTGAGTTAAAACATTAGCTCTATTCTCTGTCCACAGATGCTGTCAGACCTGCTGAAATTTTCCAGCATTTTCTGTTTTTGTTTGCTTATTTAGTAGCTACCTCTGGTTATGTGCTGTACTGTTTAGGAAAACTTACAAAATAACTAACTAAATCCTATGGAATCAATACAGAAAACTGAAGTGTGAAATACATTCTCAATATTATTATCCAAATGTAGAAATAACCAGATTTGAGGGTTTTCTTTTGCCTTTTCTGAAGGAAAGAACTCTTGCAGGTGGAGAGATTCAAAGTACCTTGCCAAAGAACAATAACTGTTTTTTGTCTGGATACAATATTGCATCACAGTTGCTGTCCTTGCTAACTCAAACTGGGAGTTTAGAACAAAACAAAGAACAAAACAGCACAGGAAACAGGTCCTTCGGCCCAACGAGCCCATGTCGCCACCTCGATGTCCCCACTTCTGCCTATGATCCCTGTTATCCCTGTTTATGTTTATAAATCTAGCATTTCATCCAGCATTTTGAGACCTCCACCATATGATGCTGAATAGTTGTGAATGATATGATTCATGTTATGTTTGAACTGCAGTCCAATACTGTTACACCTCCCCCAGGTCCCACACCCTCCCATAACCATGGTAACCTTTGATCTTTCCAGTTAACCTTGAACTCCACCCCATCATCCTCCATACTGTATATGCAAATGCCCACATTCCCTACGCTCCTGAGAGCTCACCTGTGACAGTAGATCTGCCCACCCCTCATTCTGCTAATCCCCAGAAATGACTTTTATTTCCATACCCCCTCCAACATCCCTTCATCCTTGATTGCTGAATGCTCTTCCTACCTGCTTCCCCTTTAACACTCACCATCCATTTCAATCAACTATTCCCTCAGTATGCCCCTAGGAGTCATCAGTTGACAGCCTGGCCCCTTTCTCTGAACTGATTCCCCCTCCAAACTTTGTTATCCTCAACTGTGCATACTCACGTGCACAACTACCCTCCACCCAATGCCTGTACACAGTCCTTCCCATCATCCCATTCCTTAAACAAACTCAATCCATAGCTACTGCAAAATCTAATTCTTTCCCCTACCATCCGCAACCTCCCTTGCCCCCGCTAGCCTACACACCTGCATGTCTTTTCATTGCTCTGCTCCCCATCTAATGTCCAACATCCCTCCTCAACACAGACCAACATCACCCATGGCAGGAATAGTCAGGGACTTTTTGTTTAGTGCTGTTTGAAGCTGTTATAACAACATAATCATTCATTTTTCAAAGGAGTTCCAAATTAATTAAAGCTATTTTTCATGTTACATTGACAACAATGAATTGAATTTATTTTCATGTTAAATTATTAGTTTCTGGATATATAATCCTATTTGAAAATAGTTTACCATTAATGTATATGATTATATACTTGTAAAATCTTGGCTCCTTAGCACTGATTACTTTAATGATATATACACTGTTTTGGCTGGTGAAGCTGAAGGAAATGGTGCTGCACATGGAGATTGCCTTGGTTTTGACTTCAAGGGTTCTGATCAAACCACTTATTTCCACTCATGGGTGCTACAATAATCGTGCTTGCAGCATGAGAGGCGGATGGAGCAGAGGTAGCAGAGAAGAGGTTGAATGAATGGACAGATAACTGGCAAACAAACTATAATGTGGGAAAATGTGAAGCTGTTCACTTTGGCAGGAAGAATAAAAGGGCAGAGTATTACTTAAATTGAGAATGTCTGCAGAATTCCAAAGTGCAGAAGGATCTAGATGTTCTTGTACATGATTCACAAAAAGTTGCATGCAAGTAATGCATATAATCAAGATGATGAATAGAATGCTCTCCTTTTATTACAAAAGAGGAATTGAACATAAAAATAAGGAAATTAAGCTTCTGTATTACAGGCATTGGTAAGATCACAACTTTAATACTGTGTGCAGTTTTGCTGTCTCATTTAAGAAAGGATGCAAGTGGGTTGAAGACAGTTCAAAGGAGGTTTACTAGATTGATACCTGAAATGAATGGGCTTCTTTAGAGGATAGGTTGCATAAACTGGGCATGTTTCCACTGGAGTGTTGAGTGACTTGATCAAAATGTACAAAATCCTGAATAGTCATGAAAAGGATGTTTCCTCTTGTGAGTGAATCCAGAAGTACAGGACACTCTTAAAATTAGGGTTCATCCTTATAGGATAGAAATGAGGAGAAATATTTTCTGAGGGTTGTGCAACTATGGAGCAATGGAAGTGGGTTCACTGAATATTTTTTTAGGCAGAAGTAGATTCTTATTAGGGAATCAAAATTGGATAAATCAGCAGGGTTAGATGGATTGTGACCCGGCTGCTGAAGGAAGCCAGGGAGGAAATATGGATATTCTGAGGATCATTTTCCAATCCTTATTAGATACAGATTAGGTCCCAGAAGATTGGAGGTCTGAGAACATTGTATCATTGTTTAAAAGATGTTCAAGGAATAGGGCAGGGAATTATGGACTGATTGGTCTAACTTCAGAGGTGGATAGATTATTGGAAACAATTCTGAGAGGCAAGATAAACTGTCCATTGGGCACAGATTAATCGTGGATAGTCAGCATGGTTTTGTTAGGAGGAGTTTGTGCCTTACTAACGGAATTTTTTTGAGGAAGTGACAAGGAGGATTGATGAGGGTAGTCAGTGGATATTGTCTATATGGATTTCAGTAAGGCATTTTGACAAGATCCCACATGGAACGTTGGTCAGAAAAGGGATGCAGGAGAAGGTGGCAGATTGGATCAAAAATTAGTTCAGTGACAGGAAACAAATAGTAATTGTTGATGAATTTCTTTGCAAATGAGAATTGGTTTCCAGTGATATTCCACAGGGCTCTATGTCATGGCCCTTGCTGTTTTCTGTATATATTAATAATTTAGACTTAAATGTGACAGCATGATTAGGAAATTTGCAGATGACACAAAAAATGGCCATGTAGTTGATAGTGAAGAGAATAGCAATAAACCTCAGCATTACATCAATTGTTTGGCTGAGTGGGTGGAGAAGTGGCAAAAGAAATTCTGGAAAAGTGAGATATGCATTTGAGAAGGACAAACAAACCAAGTCAAACTCAATAAATGGGAGGATATCGGGAGGGTTTGAGGAAGTGAGACAGCTTGGAGTGCATGTGCACAGGTCTTTGAGGGATGGCAGTGCAGGTGGACAAGGTGGTGACAAAAAATGGAATGCTTTCCTTTATTGGGTGAGATATTGAATTCAAAAGCAGGGATGCAATGATGGAGTTCTGTAAAATGCTGATTAGGCCACAGATGGAATTTTATGTACAGTTCTGGTCACCACATTACACGAAGGACATAATTGCTCTGGAGAGAGTCAGGAGAGATTTACAAGAATGTTGCCAAGCCTTGAAAATTACAGTTATGAGGAGAAATTGGTAGGCTAAGGTTATTTTCCTTGGAAAAGATGATGATAAGGGTTGACCTAATTGAGGTGTACAAAATTATGAAAGGCCTAGACTAGGTAGGCAGGAAAGACTTGTTTCTCCTAGCTAACAGACGAATTACCAAGGGCACAGATTTAAGTTAATTGGTAGAAAGATTAGAGGAGACATAAGAAAAAACTGTTTAACCAAAGGGTGATGGGTGTCGAATTCACTGCCTGAGTTGATGGTTGAGGCTGAAATGCTCAAATCATTTAAAAAGTACGTGAGTCTTAATCTGAAGTGCTGTAAACTGCAAGACTATGGACCAGATGCTGGAAAATGGGGTTAAAATAAGTGAGCTGCATGACTCCTTTCTACATTATAGTATTTCTCTGATTCCATGATCGTGGGGAAATAAATGGGAATATGGAACTGGAAATACAAACGTATCAGCTATTGTTGAATGGCAGAGCATGCTTTGTGTCAGTTGGGAGAACCGTTCACTGATGCTGTCTGCTGCATATGTTCACTTCCATGCAAAAGACCAGATCATGCAAGTTTTTCTTCCTTTTAAAGGTGAGGCTGAGAAAAGTAAATTTAATTTTTAGAGTTATAAACCAGTAAAGTAGTTCTCATCAAGGATCAACTGCTAGTAAAGATAGTAACTCTGTTTTCTGAAGGACCAGTGATTATTTTTACATATTGTATTACAAAATACATTTTTCTGTATGAATAGACCTCATCATGCATGAGGCCTATACGACTAGGTTTTGCTTAGAAAAAGGTGCTTTGATTTTTAAAAGAAGTACTATTTAAGCTAATTTTAATGATGGTGAATTCTAGCCAAAAATCATTTCAGTTAATTTGCAAATTTCCATTCATACGTTATTCGAAGAAAAGTAGGGTTGATACATGTTAGAATTTTTATCCTGCCAAGTGATTCTAAACTGAAAACATTTGCAGGAAGTCCAAGGGCTTAGAGAAGAATGTGGACAGGAGGAAACTAGATACCATTACATCAACTGCTTGAAAAAGGTAACTGCCCATATGGGTCAATTACTATTTATTAATACAGATTTTAAATATTCTGGGGAGAAGAAAACGATTTGCAGATGTTTGAATTGTCTTCTATTGAATAGATTACTGAAAGACAGATACAACGAGCTGCTGATGAAATGAAACTATACGTTTCTGCAGATCCACAAGAAAGAAGAAAAGCCTTAAGGTAATTGTACAAACTCTAAAATGTGAGTTTTTGCATTTATCTTTACATTTTTGAGCATGTTATTTTGTAGATGTTCATGTTAGGACTGTTGAGCCACAGATCAGGTTGTTTTTTCTCACTTACCAAAACCTGGCATCTTTTGAATTCTTCCTCAAGGAATTTGCACTACATAGCTACACTTCCATTGCATTTCTTATTTAAGCCGCCATAGACAGCAGTAGCATCATGTCTTATCTCTGGATCCATTTCAATATGTCGTTTTACTCTTGTGCCACTTCTTGCTTGTTTGAACATCTCACCTTTCACCATCTTTTATTTTCAAAACCTTATTGTCTATTTCATTTGCCCAAATTTCTTGGCACCTTCCTCACTGAAATATTTCTCTTGCTCTTCAACTTAGCTTCTGCACTAACTCACCATTAGGAAGCTATGAAGATCCATTAACAGAAACCGTAATACTGTTCTGTACTAGTTGTTAAATTTTATTTTGCTTTTTATCAAATCCAGGGCTATTCCACCTGAAGTTTTCATGAAGAATATTTAACTCCTTGGTGTGGCACGCATGTTGTAGTTTATGTCAAGATCTCAGAGCTTTGTACAACGGTCTTGAAACAAGATTCCCACTTTCCCATCTTATTCTTTTCCTATTTGGACAAAAATGGATTTATTTTACATTAAAGTTATTTTCCTTTTGGCAATCTACTCGCATAAGTAGAATAATGCATTGTACTATACAGGTGTACTAATTTTCTCAATAATTTGGCACACCATAACTACCATTGCGGAGAAAAATACATTGTGGACAAAGATGATCCTCTGAAAGAATCTTATTCAAATTTACTGTCTTAGTAGCCATATCAGAATGTGTGAATAAATAACTTGGAATGGGTGAGAGTTGGGTACAAGATGTATGCATTGGAGGAGAACAGTTCCTGAAAGGAGTATAAAAAGAACTCCTAGTAATAAGGGATGATCCTTTGCTCACTGTGAAAGTGCATACATTCAATTACTGGTACAGAATGCTTGCTATTTGGGAGGCTGTAAGAACCCTAATATAACCAAACTATATTTGATGCAAAAATGCTTGTTAATATAGTTGCTTATTTGAAAAGATAATTCTCTAGGAGATATCTTTCAAAAAATTTGGCTTCCAAGATAATATTGCTTCTCATACTTCCATACAGAAGAAAGCATTTTAAAGTCATCAATCATTGAAATTGTTTTTCAGACTTCAGGAAAAAATGATCATGCAATACCTGTCAAAATAATTGTTAACTAAGTATAGGTCTGATACTCAGATATTCTAACATAAATTACTGATTCTATATTGCTAAGTTGTTATGTAACTGCAGAAAAAACTATTCGTAATTCCAGTTGAGTAATTAGCAAAAACCATGCAACAAGTATTGTTTTAATAATTATTTTATATTTTTAGGGAGCAGTATAATCGTAATATCCTGGAACAAGAAAATCTGGGAAAGGTAAGTTTCTTTCTGTGCAATAGGCCATGTAAGGATTGAAACCCTACTTTGTTAAAATCTATCTTGGCTAACTCATTGCCTTCTGGCAGACAGTGAAGGATCCAGCCAGCTGTCCAGAAGTCCTGGCACAGTTATACTGGAAAGAAAACTTTGTAACTGTTGTCATCTGTAACTAATCTCTTGAGAAGAGGCAACATCAGCAATTGTGAATTCAAGCATGAATTGTAGCAGAAGAAAGATAAGCTTGTCATTAATAAAGACAGCACATTCCTTTTTAAATAGTTGCAAAACAAACTTGGACAATGATGGCAAATAAATTGAGTCATATGTTGCATATTAACTTAAATTTTAAAATCTGTTGTCTTATCATCAGAATTGAAGCACACTAATTTGTAGCAAGCAGCTGGACTGAGTTGCATTTGTTTGGGGTTGCATGTGATTATTCCCTGATGACATTGATGCTGACGCAGATTCACATACGCTTGGACCTGGGACTAAGATTTCTTTAATTTCTTGTTTATTTTAATTTTCCCATATATGGTTGGAAATTAGATTGTTTGCCTTGCCTAAAAATAATTTAGCTGCCCACTAAGAATCTGAAATTCTGATCCATATGGATAAAAGTTCCTTGAATATTAAAACAGGAAGAGATACACTCAGTTTGAGAATTTCTTTTTACCTTTCTTTGCTCTAATTTTATCAACTGCTTGGTGCTGCAGTTCTACATTAAAGTCCAAGGGTGGGAGTAAATGCTTTGTTAGATTACTGGATCAAAATAATGCAGTTTAATTTTTTATTTACTTAAACAAGATATAAGTGAGTTTAAGATAGCTATTTAAATAAGAGATTCTACAAAGCTTGCCATTGGTATGAGATGACAATATCAAATTTTCCATTAATCTACTGCCCCTAGGGAACTGCCAAACTTGTTCTCAATGATGACAGACAAGGCTAAACAATGAGGAGCATTGCTTTTTAAATCTGCAACCATTGCATTGAGAGGCAGGTGCTGTACTTGTGTTACTAAACCAACAGAGATACCTCTTAATCTAGTAAAAGTTACGTTGGAAGATTTAGGATAATTGACCACTTAACCACAAAATTGGCCAGAGGTAATTTTCCTCTAAACCCCAGATTTTCTAAAGGAGATCAAGGACTGTGGGTGCAAGCATGCATTCTGTTGCTTTATATTCAACACATTGTGCTGTGCAACTTCAGTAATGCTTACAACAATGGTTGAACCACATATACCAAAGTTAATCTGTAACCCAGATCCCAGAGAAGCTGGGAATATAGCAATTTGTCATTCAGTATTCTAATCTGGACAGCACAGTGGTTAGGACTGATGCCTGACAGTGCAGGAACCCAAATTCAATTCCCAGCTTGGGTCACTGTCTATGTGGAGTTTGCATGTTCTCCCCTGTGTTGCATGGGTTGCCTCCAGGTGTTCCAGTTTCCACCCATGCAACAATCCTAATCCGAAAAATGTGCTGGTTAGGTGGATTGGCCATGCTAAATTCTCCCTTAGCGTACTTGAATAAGCGCCAGAGTGTGGGGACTAGGGGATTTTCACAGTAACTTTATTGCGCTGTTAATGTAAGCCTATTTGTGACTTTAATGAATAAACTTTATAAGCTAATGCTTCGTTATAGAGCATATCCTGACCTTACCTAACAGAACATGTTGTAACGATTTATGTTGGATTTTTAACTCCATATTGTTAGGGCAATATATCAGCTATGATGTAACTGCAACCAATGCATGACCTTATTTTTAAACTTGAGCTTTTTTAAACATTAAAATAGGCATACAGTGGTGCTAATCAATTGTAACCTATTTTTTCTATCATTAAAAACTCCACCGGCATATACAGACCAAAAAACATTGTTCCGCACACGTATTTGGTAACCACTTGCAGAATTTTGTTTTGTGTGGTGAGCGGTCACGATTCTGACATTAAGATCAAACGTAAATTCTGACCCCAACAGAAAACTCAACCCAACGCATCAATAAATTATCGTATTACTGGAATCTCACTTCAACTGATAACTGTTGGACAATACTACTTATCATCACTTGGTGATATTTAATTTGAGTATTACTGGAAAAAGAAACATGCTATTGAAGCTTTTCAACCTGCACTCATCAAACCAGATGTGGGAATGCCACATTTCAAAGAGACCATCTTCAGCTGCTTCATTAATTATTTTCTTTCCATCATAAAGTCCGAAGCGGAGTTGTTTGCTGATGATTACACAATGTTCAGCATCCTTCATGACTAAAGCAGTCCGCGTCCAAATGCAGCAAGACCTGGACAATATCCAGACTTGAACTGATGAGTTACAAGTAACATTTGTACCACCCAAGTTCCAGGCAGTCATCTCCAACAAAAGAAAATCTAACCATTACCCCTTGACATTCATATGGTGTTATCATTGCTGAATCTCCTGCTACCTGCATCCTGGGGATTACCATTGGCCAATAATTAAACAGCACTAGCCGTATGAATAGCAAATGTACATGGTTAAATCCCACCAGCTGAAGTTGCTGTTAAATGTTGGTCACAACTGTCAGACCCATTTTGTTTTGGTTTGAATATCCCATCTGGACAGTGAAATGACGGGCGTGATCTTATCACCTCATCCTGCCCATCGATCAGTGTGATGAGTTGGGAACATTGTGTGTGATGCTAAGAATCAGGTTTGCACCAAATGGTTTGGTATTCTCCAAGAACCACTTTGCACCCAAAATGACAAACAGGGTTCTGGCACAGTTGTTGGGAATGGGGAAACCACGGACTCAGTAGGTCGAAGGGCCTTTCTTACGTATGGTCAGAATAGGGTCATCCCTGTGAGAGCCAGATCACAAACAAATTAGTCACAGCTGTGGGGTGCAATAACGTTTATTAATGATCTTCTAATTGACATTTAACAGAACTCTAACTCTAACTAGAGAGCACCCATGTCCTCTTGGTGACTGTACAACTTCTTAATCTTACGTGCCTATTGCTATGTCTAGGTGCCACCTGGGATGCACATCAGAGATGGAGACTATGATGCTTTTGGTGGGCAGTTTCAGGTATCACAGATGTAGCCCTGCATCGCGTTCATCCATGTCTGGGAGATGCATCGTATCAGAAAGGGGAGATTCTGAAGGGCTGGAGAATGCCAGAGTCTCCTGAGTGGAAGGCCCCAATATGGGCTCTAGTCTCTCCTTCTTCCTTAGGATGTCTGTGGGCCCCTGGAACACTTCATGGATGGGGGCAGCTGGAGTAGCTGTCAAGGCCATAGTGTCACTTGGCTCTGCCAGAGCTGGAGGACCAGCTGCATCTGCATCATGGTAAGCAAGCCTTCGGCAATGGCCCCCGAGTCTGGACCAAGCTGTGGATCCTCTCAGCAATAGACTTCTGAGACAGGCTGGAGCCATCTATTTCCTCGACTCCGGCAGACCTTCACATTGCCCAGGACCTTCGAGGTTTCCACCTCTACCTGATTGCACCAATGGCTATGTGGTGCTCACCAGAAAGTATGTCAGAAGCTTCACCACTAACATGATCCCACAAAAATGACCATATCTGATGGATGGTGCCTATGATGTCAATGTTGACGGTTATGTGGTTTCCTTATCGGGGTTGGCCCCTGCAAAACAAGACACATGTAAGTGCAAGGAAGGATACATAACTGGGCTGATTGCAACTAATTTGACATAGGCCATATTAATGAAGGCTTTGTGGCTTTTAACTTCGGTGGTGCATCTGACCTGGCTGTTGGTCACAGATCTGTCATCTGATTCCCCCAGTAAGAGTCTGGCAACACCAATTTTAAATCCAACCAATTTATTTGATAGTAAATCTGCTAGCTTTCGGCCTTTGTAGCCTTTGTCAGGCGAATGAGATGTTCTGGTCTCCAAAAGCACACGTATCCATGGCTTTTGGAGACCAGAACATCTCATTCGCCTGACGAAGGCTACAAAGGTCGAAAGCTAGCAGATTTACTATCAAATAAATTGGTTGGATTTAAAATTGATGTTGCCAGACTCTTACTGAGTTTACCCCAGTCCAACGCCGGCATCTCTACATCTGATTCCCCCAACAGCTCCACCACATGCTCCTCAAATGCATCGAGGATGCCTCCTATCCATTGGGAGGCCACGAGATGTCAGGGAGTGGCCTGACATGGACATTCCAGGTGTGATAGAGGGGCCAATGCCAGGAGTTGATGGACACTCACCCTTGCTGCCTGAATGACATCATTCATTTCTTGTGCCACTACCTGCCAATCCATGCCAGTACATGTTGTTCACTGCCACCGCTTCCCAGTGCTGGCCCAACCCCTGGGCCCCCAACTGGTAGAAGATGACCCTCCTCTCTTCTACTACATCCTGAAGCACAGAATCATAGAAGTTTACAGCATGGAAACAGACCTTTTGGCCCAACTTATCTATGCTGCCCTTTTTTTAAAACCCCTGAGCTAGTCCCAGCTGCCCGCATTTAGCCCGTACATGGCCATATAACTATCTAAATGCTTTTTAAAATACAAAATTGTATCTGCCTCTACTACAACCTCTGGCAGCTTGTTCCAGACACACACCACACTCTGTGTGAAAAAATTGCCCCTGTGGAACTTTTGTATATCTCCCTTCTCCCCTTGAACCGGCCCCAACTGTCGCACCTGGAACGTCCATGTTAGGCCACTCCTGACATCCTGTGGGCTCCCAGTGGATGCTAGTATTGCACATCCGCACTGCATTCAAGGAGCGTGTGGTGGAGCTGTTGGGGCAGTCAGTTGATAGATCTGTGATCAACCTGAAGTACTTTTAGATATTGACCGTCTAGCTGATCTGTGCCCCTGTTATTTTATAGACCTCTATAAGATCACCCCTCAGGCTTCTACTCTCCAAAGAAAAAAGTCCCAGTCTATTGAGCCTCTCTTAAACTCAATCCATCAAATTTCAGTGGCATCCTAACAAATATGTTCTAGTTTAATAATATCCTTTCTATATTAGGGTGACCAGAATTGCACACATTGTGACCTTACCAATGTCTTGTACAACTTCAACAACGTGTTCCGACTCCTGTATTCAATATTCTGACCGATGAAACCAAGCATGCCGAATGCCGCCTTCACCAATCTGTCCTCCTGTGACTCCACTTTCAAGGAGCTATGAACATGTACCCCTAGGTTGTTCTGTAACTCTCCTCAATGCCCTACTGCTAATTGAATAAGTCCTGCCCTGGTTCAATCTACCAAAATGCATCACCTCACATTTGTCTAAACTATCTGCCATTTGTCAGCCCACTGGCCCAATTGATCAAGATCCTGTTGCAATTGGAGATAACTTTCTTCATAGCCCACCATGCCACCAGACTTGGTGTCATCTGCTAACTTATCAACTATGTCTCCTGTATTCTCATTGCAGTCACAGCTTCCCCTCTGTGAACCGTGGAGCTGCTCTGTGTGGTGACGTCTTCCTGGTATGTCTTTGCCCCTGCTTAACAGTGTATAGCTGCAGTGACTTTAGAAGAGTCATGTGCTTGGAACCTCCATGTCAGTGTGAGTCACATGGTTCTTTCATTGCGCTAAATGTCAGAAGATTGCAGTACTGACCTGGTCCAAAAGACTGGTATGGAACAGTCCTTTTTGCAGACTTTCATGACACTTTGAATTTTTGGGGAAGATTCCACCCGGCTCAATAGTTATAAAAATAGTAAATTTTGATCTTTGAGGGACACCCTGGGTGGAATTTTCCTGTCCCGCTTACCACAGGAATCGAAGTGGGCAGGATACAGACAATACAAAGATCTGTTGGCCTTGAGCAGGATTTTCTGTAAATTTCCACCCCATTTCTTAAATGACAAACCCTTTAAGAGACAGTGATCTGCAATTAATGCACCATGAATTTAAATTATTTTTATTTGTTTCACTAAAATCTGTGTTTTTCACTCATTTGCAATGACAACAGTACAAAATGCCATTTGAAGCTGGCACTGTTTTTATGGTCAGCACAAAGATGTGGATTGATAAGAAAAGCTCAAAAGTACCAACTTTGAAAGCCATGTAGCTGAACAATGGTTTTGCAGTTGCTGAGAAATAATTTTTAAAAAGCTTGAAAAACCATCATCACTTCTCAGATTGCCTTTCTTAGATTGTACAAAGAACAATGACAGCATGGAAAAAAGGCCTTTCGGCCCAACGAGCCCGTGCTGCCACTCCGATGTTCCCACCTCTACCCGTGATCCCTGTCTGTGTTTATAGATCTATGAAACCAAATTTGAGACCATTTAGGGAGAATTTGTTCTGTCAGTCAGCCTAAGAGCACATCTTTGGGATGTGGGAGGAAACTGGAGTAGGCATTAGATCAAATACAAATTTACCAGATTTTTTGATAAATTTTTTATAAGTAGTGCAGATAAGTTTACAAGAACTTCCTGACAGAAATAATTCATTGCATGTTTTAGTGGTCTTGGGAAATATGCTTGGCAGCTGTTAATCAGCAACTGGAATTGCAGGAATGCATCCTGTATTTGAACACATATCTCCCGCCACTCAGTTGTACAGTCAGAATAGGTGAAAGCTAATTTAGAAAATAGCATGATAGGCACTAACTGGTATTGGAACTTCCCATAGTCTTGGCATACAAGCAAATGCTAATCAGACTCATAATTAATATCTATACCGTACAAGATTTAGCTGAAAGAAAGATAGTACTGAAGCAGATACTGGTTGTGAACATAGTTATCCTTTCTAATATCCTAGTTCAGGGCTTCCATAGCTTTTTTGAGCCATAGAACCCCTAGAGACCTCCCAAGTGAATCAGGGAACTTCAAGCATTCTCAATGTCCATGCCTCTTTTTTTTCAAAGTCAGTGCGAATGCAGAAAATAAATGTAAGTAAGTCTTCTCCAGCGATATCTATGAGCATATATTAGGAATTAGGAAGAAAAATACAATAACAAATAGTTCACTAGCTACATGGCTCTTTCACATTAACCGCTGGGCAAGTCACCCACTCTTGGTCCCTTAACATTAATCTCTAGGACAAGTACTACTTTAGGAATGGAGAATCTAAAAAATTCTGTTATTTAAAAAAAAAACTAAGTCTTCTGTCATTTTTAATGAGAGGAGTGATGCTGGAAAGTTGATCTTTTACACATGCACCTCTCTCTTGCGTGCGTGCGCACACACACACACACACGTCTTCCCTTCTCTCTCAAAACACACACGTCTCCCTCTCTTACAAAGACACATACTCACCCCTCTCATGCACACTCACCACTTCTCAACCTCAGACTTGACACCCCGTCACAATCATTCCCCCTCACAATCCTCCTGCTCACTCGCTCGCTTTCTCCCCTTTTTATGACTCAACTTTTCCAAATGCACTACAGAAAGTATTCTTTCTGGTTATATCACAGTTTGGTATGGCTCCTGCTCTGCCCAAAACTGCAAGAAACTATAAAAGGTTGTGAATATAGCCCAATCCTCATGCAAACCAACCTCCCATCCATTGACTGCATCTATAATTTATCTATACTTCCTGCTGCCTTGGCAAACCAGCCAACATAATTAAGGACCCCACACATCCCAGACATTCTCTCTTCCATCTTCTTCTGTCTGGAAAAAGATACAAAATTCTGAGGTCATGTACCAACGGACTCAAGAATAGCTACTTCCCTGCTGCCATCAGACTTTTGAATGTACCTATCTCGCATTAAGTTGATCTTTCTCTACACTCTATCTATTACTGTAACGTTACATTCTGTATTCTCTCGTTTCTTTCTCTATGAACGGTATGCTTTGACTTTACAGCAAGCAAGAAACAATATTTTTCACTGTATACTAATGCATCTGACAATAATAAATCAAAAAATCAAATTGTGAGGGTGTAGTTCTGCAGTCACCAGCATCTATCTGGTTACCTGTGGTGGCAAGTGACTCAGTGAATCTAAGTTGCTGTGCCAACATACACTGTCCCCTATATGTTGAAGTCTGGAGCCAAGAATGTGATGATAGAGGTGTCAACTTTATTTCCATCACATAGGTAAGCAGGAATCTCTCCCACTTTTACTGCCTGCCACTTACGTGTGTTGAGAAGACTTGAAAGTTCATAATCAACTCATTCAGTCATGTAATGAATGCATCTTCATTGGGCATTAAGTACTGAGGTTGGACTCGAACCTAGAGCTGCTCACTTGCAGGCAGGGATGTTACCACAAGGCTACACCAAGTCAAATATTTGCCACAATTGTATTTCCGGTTTCTCCATTGTGGAACTAGGCACTAGGAGAGAACTAGAAAGTAAGAATAGAAATCCAGCTTGACTTTTTTTTTAAAAAACCTCTCCGAGGAAACCCTGAAAATAATTGTATTTTCCTAACTGCCATTGGCTAAGTGCAAATGCAGCAAAATCAGAGTATCTGTAGTTCAGTTCCATAAAGGCTAATTTACTTAGTAATCCATCTGTTACTAATTCCATTAACATTGAAGATGTTAATTAAAAAGGCAGACATTCAAAATAAGAAACGTGTTTTAGTATCAACATTGCAAGATAATTAGATGAGTTTAAATTGAATTGTGACCATTAAACAGAATTTCTGTTTTTCTTTTTGTACACCAAGGAGTGAACAACTAAAGACCTAAAGCTGTCTTCAAAATTCTTGTTTTTAAAGTTTTGCTGCACCATTAAGCTCATTAGAGGTATTGTTGGGATGGTGACAAGCATTTCTATTTATTTGGTGTGCTGCTTTTGATGATATTTCTCACGACACACAAAATCCCGATCTAAGGTACCATCAGAAAGTGTCATTTTGTGTCATTCAGTGGCAAAAACATTAAGGGAATGCCCAAGTACATCTGTGTGGAAAAAGATAGCTTGATTAGGGTGAAGTATTACTTATTATAAGACTGATTGCAGAGCTACATGCTGACTTTTTATTAGGTTGGCTTTACTAGATACTTTCAGTGAAGATTTACTATTGGACAAGGTTTTAAGACTTGAGAATTCCCTAATAAAATTATCTATTGTTCATTCATCTAATAGATAAATGAGGTAAAGAGGAAGTTCTTTATATTATTGAACTACACCATCCCCAAATACTATCTTTGAGGCATTCTCGAAAAAAACATCAGAATAGGGATGATTAGATTTTGTAATGGGATATTATCTAGGCAGATTATTAATTTTACCATGCAGTAATGCATTTTAAACAATGACAATAAACATACAGCTTATTTCTAATGGATGGTTATTGTAAGGCACAACTTAAAAGCAAATAACAGTGTAAAATCAGAGCAGTCTCTTCCTGGCCAGAAAATTGGCATTTCCATCTCAAAATCTATCCATCCAAATTTCTAAGTGCAATCTGGGTCTTTCCATAAACTGAACAGTAAACACAAATGCAGCTAATTTAAATATATTTAATTGCGAATTAGTGACATTGAAACCCTGAATCTCTGAGATTTATGTTCTCAGTGCACTAAGATGGTAAGCTAGAATGCTAAGTAAAGAATTTAGCTGTTTTCAGAATCAACTGAAACTGATCGATGTGAAGAATATTTGAACTGAAGTGAGTGGAGTGTTAGAGTAATGATTTCTGCAGATAGGATTGACTTTTTGTCTGCTGCAATGAGCATTTACAGTCCTGGTCTTGCATCTGGTTGCCTTGGCAAATAAGAGACAATTAAGAGATTTTTGCCTCCACAGTATCACAAGTAGTGAAAGCTATGGACATAACTTTATATTTTGTTATCATGCAAGAAGAGGATCAGGAAAGTTTGGGAGGAAAGGATTGAGCGACACATTTAAAGAGAATGCATCACAGAAGAAATGAAGAATTTAGAAGAGAGCTGTTAAAAAGTGTGCATTTAGCAAAGAGGCAGAACAACAGCTGTGTAAGCTACTGCATCAGTTTTGGTAGTCAGTCTTCTGGCGACAGTGCTCTATTTTTGGCTATTGGGTGATAAACACTCACAACTTTTATGGTACTAGATCATTTCAGGCTGCCACAGGGGATCTTTAATATCAGCATGGGCATGTATTCAGCAGGTGAGAGGAACTGGGGAATGCATCCAGTTTGGCACCACACCAAGCAAGTAATAAAAAAAAGCCTTATAATTTTACGTGGTTGCTCTCAAGGTTCAAGATATTTAGAGGCCATCCATATTGATTTTGGAACTCACACAGTTAATCTCCTTAATTTCTCGACAGGAACAGTTTTCCCTTCAGGAACTTAGATTGTACTTCACAATAAGCAAATAATCCTGCACATATAGAGTTGCCAAATGTAATTAAATATATTCCTGGAGGTTTCATCATATGACTTGACTGTGCAGTTTTGTCATTAGTCAGCCAACACTTTGATTCTTGTGATATATTGCCTTCCGGTGCCAATTGGAAAACAAAAAGGCCCATTACCCAATTGAACGATGCTTGACTGTTTTGATTTCATTTTCAACATTTTTATATGTGGTAATGAGAAATGTTCAAAGAAAATGACAATGATTTTTCTCCATGGTTGCACACAGCCAAGTCCTGGAGGTTGATTTTCAACTCCTGGGGACTCCAGGCCAGCCTTAGAGGATTAATAACCCTGCATATAAAGGCAACATTTGGGAAATACATGCGACTTTGGAATTCAGGCCTCTGTAAATTATGTCGACACATACCTTCAGGTGACTTGGTATACCCTGTGCTCCCAAGAATAATGACTGCTATAAGAGCTACAACAAGATGAGCAATACTACAAGCAAAATATGAATCCGTGCTTGAGTGACCATAAATAGGATTATCATGGTCTTAAAGAGGAAATTTAATGGCTGTAACAGGTCAAGAGGTGTTTGCAGTATGCACAACTTCATGTGTCTCGTATAAATACAGCTTGCTGTCTCCTGCATCATATAAAAAGGCTTGGATTTGGAAATTACTGAGGAGATGGCCCTAGCTGTTGGAGGCTAAAGTATCTAAAAGGGAACATCTCTCTTAGAAGATTCTTCCGTGACTGTTGCAAGGTTATAAGAATGAAAGAAGTCAGCGACTCCTTCTCTCTTATTTAATACAGTCACTGAATAATCCATCCACCATTTTATATTTTCATGTCGGTCACAATCAGGAAGTCATCCAGTTCTCTCTTTAATTCAATCTCTGCAAATCTCAGCATCTTATTCCAAAATTTAATGACTCTTTGTGAAAAGCAAATCATCTTGATGTAAAAACATAAGATATGGGAGCAGATAGCTGTAGACCATTTGGCCCTTCAGTCTCTGTCATTCAATATGATGATGATTGATCTTTAACTTAACTCCACCTTCCTGCATTATTTCCTATATCTCTTGGTTCTCTTAGTAGCCAACTATCTTTTGACTTTTGTATGGAAAATGCTCAATGACTGAAATCCACAATACTCTGGGTCAAGGATTTCAAAGATACAGAACCCTCTGACGGTCTTCATTTTAATACTTTGAGAATTTCACTAGCGATCAGATTCCATACAGAACCACACCCATTTACAGTGATCTTTCACTGATGACTGCAAATAAATTGTTATCCAATTTGCAATCTGCCCTCCAATTAATCAGTTCTATAGAGTAGTTTAATGTGGGAGAAGCAAAGTTATCCCCATGTACTCACCATATATTGCCATACCACACTGTAATTTGCAGGATTAATTTCCTGGCTATCTTTTTTTTAAAATTATGCGTAACATAAATTAGACGTTTAAGTACAAAGTAGGCACAGTACAATACTTGCCTAGCAAGGATGAAACCATGATCAGGCAGGGAATGCAGCCAAGCCCATTGCACTTGGGGTGTGTTGGCGCTTGTGATCATGGTTTGTCTGTGCTAGGATTAATCAAGTGATCAGGATAGCCAATGAAGTTGAGCCAAGGCTTTACCTGATGCAATTTTTCAAAACCAACTTGGTCTTTTGGGTAAGATGAAGCTCAGATCAAGCCTGGAAGGGGATTTAATGCCTCATCCTGTCAGCTTGGATCTTGTTTGAGCAAGCCCAAGATGGGATATATATTCTTGCCTTGTCAGCTTGGATCTGGTTTGTCCCTATGTGGGGACTCTGATTGGACTTGATTAGCTTTTTTGATTAGGAATAAAGTACCAAAAGGTACAAGGAAAAAAAGGTGAGGTGGAGATGCCAGCATTGGACTGGGTGGGCACAGTAAGAAGTCTCAACATCACATTAACATCCAACAGGTTTGTTTGGAATTATGAACTTTTGGAGCACTGTTCTTTCATCAGATGAGCGAAAAAAGTAGGCATAAGTACTAATATGTCCCATAATAATTGCCTCTCAGAGACAAAATGTGAGAATTTGGATAAGCTGTTTGTGTTCTTATGATGTTGTAATCTAAGCTATGATAGTACTTCAACTGAACCAGTTGCTGTGCACAAATTACTGTGATTTGCTGGCAGTTTCAGCCTCCAGAAATCAACTTGAGGCAGCCATAGAAAGCCCACATTCACCATATTCTCATTCCTATTTCATCTATTGGTTAAGCCTTATAGTTGGGCAGGACCCAAATATAAGGTAATTTAAATTTGAAAAAGCATCATTTGGGACTGTCTGTCACATCTCTTTCTATTCCATATCTTCTGTCTCTGCATCTGAGCGGTTTGGTGGCACAGTGGTTAGTACTGCTGCCTTACAGCGCTACAGACCTCGGTTCGATTCCCAGCTTGGGTCACTGTCTGTGTGGAGTTTGCACATTCTCCCATGTTTACGTGGGTTTCCCCTGGATGCTCCGATTTATTCCCACAGTCCAAAGATGGTTAGGTGGATTGGCCATGCTAAATTGCCCCTTAGTTTCATAGGGACTAGCTAGGGTTAATGCATGCAGTTTTGGGGGTAAGGCCTGGGTGTGTTTGTGGTCAGGCCAGACTCAATGGGCTGAATGGCCTCCTTTTCTACTGTAGGAGTCTATCTGCAGTTGAAACTGTGGATTGTGTTACATATTATATACTACTGTTTCATTCCTTTCTAATAATGAGCCTGATGGATTAAAGATTATTTTGTCACTCATTTAAGAAAACAAAATACTATGATTCATGGCTGTCTGTTGAGGCTGCTGTGAACGAAAGATGCATGACAGAAAGATCAAGAATATATTGGGCTTGATCTGAATTCCTCCAGAGGTCACACATGCATATTCAATTGTAGCCTATAGCCTAATTAATTAGTTAAAGATTTAATGTTCTATTTGCAATCTACTTTACAGCAAGTGCATTCAGTAGATCATTTTTGCATATGATATATGATACTGCGTGATTAGCATTAACTAATTGTAATTGGTGTTTGCTTGATGTACAAGAACAAAGCAAATGTATTATGAATGTTTTAGGTAGTATTCTACAAATGTGTTCATAGTTTTCTCTTAAGGTCCAATTTGTATTTATCACTAAAATGGAAGGTAGTTGCCAAAACTCATGCATCTTAGTTCAATTGGAGCAAGTAACATCATGCAATAATAATGATGACAATTATTTAACATTTTAATGTCTGGTAATAGATACATCACATAAATTGACCATTTTTCATTCAGTAGATTTGACATTCTGGAGAGAAAGTAGTTTACAAAAATTGACAGAACATTTACTTCAAAGATAATGGAGGTGATTTTCCCATCCCACTCCGCTGATGGAAGATTCAAGCAGGGCCAAATTAGCATGATCCGCGCTGGGCACTGATCCAAGCGCACATCTAATGCAGGATTTCAAGTGCCGTCAGCTCTGCAGCAGAAATAGGCACGGAGTTGTGTTACGTATGCAGGGATTGATTTAAATATAATTTAGCAGGTCCACTAGCCTCCTTCCTCTAGGAGTATTTCATTCCACTGGGGGTTTACAATTATTTCCTACTTTCAGGGATCTAGCGGCCCAACCCCACTAGAGTGAAGAGGGGACAATTGGGGCCCTTCTGAGGATCGCTTGCTGGAGGAGGTGCTCTGGGCATTGGGATTTTTGGCAGTGCCAGCCTAGTCCCTGGCACTGCCCAAAGGGGCAAACAGTGCTAATGCCTAGGGATACCTTGGCACACCCTATGTGCGGGATATGATCTTATGGGGGTGAAGCCTGATAGGAGCAGAATCCAATGGGGTGATTGAGATGCAGTTGAGATCAGGGCTGTCTCCAGTGGTGGTTGCAGAGTGAGGAGGTGCTGGGGATCTGAGCAACAGTGTAGGGCGGGAGCTTTGGGAGAATGTCGAGGCTAGGCGCAGGCGTGGTTTGGAGAGAGGGGGATGTCAGTCATTAGGTTCTGGAGTTAGTGAGTGGGCCAGCGATGTGGGGGTTGTGGGACTAGCCAGCAATTGGTAGGCCAGCAGACAGGCCACTATGATGCATCAATCTCACGGAATGCCCACTGAATTTCAGCGTGATTCATGCTGAGGCACTCCACAGTGCACTGAGCATGGGAGGTTCTTCTCCAAACTCCCTCTGAAAAATGTGATTTACTCCAGTTTTCAGACAATTAGACACTTAGAATTTTTTCTGGAGAATCAACCCCAAAAATCTTTGTTATTAATTGGGTACTTTTGAATTTATTGGGATAACTAGCCTACTTTTAGCAAATTTGCCTTTCTCTCCTTTTTTGAACAATAGCATTACATAAACAATTCTTCACTCCTATGGCACAATTTACATTATTAAGAAGAATTGGAAAAATTGTGGCACAAGCTTGTTATCTCTTTTAGATTTCTTCCAGCAGTGGGGAAACATGTATTAGGATTCACTGATTTCTTCATCTTTGTTTCTTTGTGCCTCTTGGAAAAATATTTTTGCTACTGTTAGCAGTAGCAATTGTTCCATATCTTCCTCCTCTACAGCTGTGTTCTTACTCCCACAATCAGACATGTTCCTTTATCCCTGAGTGGGTCTATGGTACTATTTAATTATTCCTTTAACTTTCGATATAGCTGTTAACAGTCTTCATTTTTTTTCATATAGAATCCCTATAGTGTAGCCATTTGGTCTATCGAGTCTACACTGACCCTCTGAAGAGCATCCCACCCATCTGTCAGTCTTTTTATGTTGTTTATTAGTCTTTCTAATATCCAAATTATATTTTGTATTATCTTCATGACTACCTTTAGTATTGTTACCTATAATTTTAGCTTAACTGTCTTTTACATTTTAGTTTAGCTTTAACCTTAACCTTAAAACTCTGTATTTTTCTGCATCAATATTTTTGCATGCTCAGAATTTTTTTGCACCCAATGCAACTTGTATTTCCTATTGATTCATTAGTAAAACATCAGAATATAAGAAAAAGCAGCAATAATAGTTTATTTGGACCTTAAAATCTATTCTGCCATTCAATATAATATTCTATGATATGGGCATCATGGTGGCACAGTGGGTTAGCACTGCTGCCTCTCAGTGCCAAAGACCTGGGTTCAATTCTGGCCTCACATCACTATCTGTGGGGAGTTTGCACATTCTCCCCATGTCTGTATGGGTTTCCTCTGGGTACTCCAGTTTCCTCCCACACTCCAAAGATGTGCAGATTAGGTGGATTGGCTATGGCTAAATTGCCCCTTACTGTCAGGGAGATTAGCAGGGTAAATACTTGGGATTACGGGAATGGGGCCCAAGAGGAATTGTTGTCAGTGTAGGCTTGATGGCTGAATGGCCTCCTTCAGCATTGTAAGGATTCTATGATTCTACTTCAACTCCATTTTCCCAACCATATCATTTAATTCTCTTAGTACCCAAAATCTATTTTAACCCTGAATCCATTCAACATATCTGTTTGCCTTTCTACCCAATTAATTTGTATCAGATCTCCTGTTATTTACTGACATTTGTTCTTTTCTTTGACTTTGATTTAATATTTCTTGGATTTAAAAAAAGTCTTAAATGCAATAATGGAAGCATGCAAGTATTCCATTCTTAAAGCATGTGCATGTTCCCTTTATATCAGTTATTCTGGTAAGCTTGAAATTGCTCTGTTGTTCCCATGTGTTTATCTAAAATACCTGCAGATCTTCATCCTTACCTCATTGCACAACAAAGTTATAGCATTTTCCTTCCTATTTTATTATCCAAATTTATTTTGTCTTAATGTGACCCCCTAAATCATCCTTGTGTTCCCAACTAACATTAACAACTTGTCGAGGACTGGATCTAGGACAGAGACAGTAGTGTCGGGTTGAGCGAGGAGGTAGTAAGATATATCTGGGTGATGTTACTAATGAGTAAGCAGCATGTAGATGAGTGACAAAATTCACGAGGTGAGAGGGAACTCCAGAGGTATGGGGGGAGAAGACATTACAGCAGATACTCTAAATAAGAATGGAACCAGGCAACTCCATTCAACTGATCGTCAAAAGAGAATTGAAGGAGGATAGCGTGGTTCATTTTGTCAGTAGCTGCAGACAGGTTGAAAAGGAAGATGAAAAAAATGCATCTCGTTCACAGTTGCAAATAATTTGTTTATGTCTTTGATTAGTTCCTGTGATGTGTCAGGAGCGGAAGCTGAGACAAATTTCCTGTCAACTAGGTGCTAGTGTCAAAGCTGAGCTAGAACATCTTAGCTAGAGACTGCTTTATACTTTGAAGCAATTTGTTTTTATAAGTGAATATCTTAATAGGCCACTTCAAAAGTCATTAAGATCAGTCATGTAATCTTGAATCATGTGTAAGCCAGACTGAATAGAGATGGTGGGGTTCCTTCTCCACAGCACGTTAGGGAACAATTTGTGGTTTTATGACAGTATGATAGCTTTCCCAATCATTTTCCCTTAGATGATACCATATAAATTATGATTGAGACAAGTTCAAAAAAATATCATGCTATAATTTTGTTCCAAAAAACTAAGGGGGAGGGATGCATGCACGTCGACACATTTAGAAGTGGGTTAGTGCATGTATTTTCCTTAACGGAACAAACTTGAATAATTTGTCTTGAAACAATGCTATCGGCTGTTATTATTTAATTATTTCACCAGGAGAAAAGTGTGTAAAATATATGTAAAAATATGGACTTAAAAATATGATGCTTAGCCTAGTTTAGAGGAAATCGCTAAATAACAGTTTTCCATTTCAAGCAGTGCATGATTTTGGATTAAATTAAATTATTTAAAACAACTATTTTTTCATTAAATTTATTACTTACTCCTAAAAAGAAATGATTCTGAAAGTATTGCCCAGTGGTGCATACTTTAGCAATACTCTGGCAATCACACGAATGATATTTTATTAGCACGTTGAACTAATGTTGCAGCATGTTCAATCTTGTGTCTTGAATTAATTGGTAAAAATCCACTTATAATATATCACTTGTTTAGTGACTGAAATTCACTGTAAAATTATGGATGATAAAGCAAAAGGTTAATCCTCCTGATATCAGATCAAAAATGTAATGTGCTAAATGTGGTGAGATTGAATCATCGGAATCAACTGCTAAATAGATGAGCGGATACTGATGAAGATGTCTTTCAGCAAATTAAAACCTGCCATGTGGCCCCAGATTGAATCATCGTGGAAATTGCAAAACTAATGTCCTAAACTATATTTAACCATTTTCAGTACAAGGCAGTCAATGGGTAGATAAACATAACACGTGAATTAATTCAGAATGCATGAACTAGATTGTGGGATACTATTGTGGGGGAGAAAAAAACTAATAAAACAGTTAATTAGTAGCATTAAAACAATAATTTCTGATTAAGTAAGCGATAATAAGTAGAATATGTAAAACATATCATTATACTCATGATTACTACAATTAATATATTGTAGCTTGTCAAGTGTACATACAGTAGCTTCAAAGAATCATTGCCAGTCCGTGGTTTTAGAAAGAAAAAAGAAACAGGCAAATTGCTGAAGCAAGATGAATTTGAATTTTTAAAATGTATTTAAAAAAAAAAATAGAATTGCAGAACACGAGTACTCAAATTGGTATCCCCAAGGTCATAACATAAAATTTAAGTTTTTTCAATGCATCAGTGAGTCCTCAGAATCACCATTCCTTACGTAGATCCCAGAAGACAACTGGAAAAATTTGTCTTAGGACTATATAAACGAGATGTGTCATTTATCACTGTCACTGGACATTGTCATGTCACCAACTGTGTGACATCACAGTACATTGTTATTCTCTCTCAGTCGAATCAGAAAGCATTTCAATAGCAACAGTGGCATGGAACATTTCTTAAAATGTGCAGATAATGATGATGTGTAAGCAGAGGTAAGCAAACAAAAAAGTCCTTGCTTGGAAAGAATTTCCATTGTAATGAATCACCCCTTTGATAGTAAGCACCACCATTTGCCTGCTTTGATACCAATAGTATTCTGAAATACCTTACATCATTTGCCTTGCAATTCGCTTTAATGAATCCCCAAAACATCCTGAATGTGCCAACAAACTAATGGACCTTTTAAACTCAGTAGCTCCACCCTCCAGAGGAAAAGTACCAATTCTGTCGCCATTACAGCAGAGAAGTATCTGGGCATCTTCTGCATATTTTTGTGGGGCAAGTTAACAAGTGATGATTTTGTTGCTGATGAGTCATTCCTGTATTATTTCCTTTGGTTTGCTGACTGTCTTTTAACATCTTAGGAAAGGTGTTTGTAGGACTAGAAATTAATTAAAATCCTCTTATTGAATGTTATATTACATTCCCCCTTTCATTTAAAAAAAAAAATCATTTTGTCCATACATTTTGTCCAACTTTTGCTGGGTTCCATTTCAGGAGTTTTGTATCAAAACCTCCTCCCTAATTCCTCAATGGATGATCAAAGAAGCACCAATACACTCCAGTCTATTAGTTATTAGAAATGTCATCTTGTACTGTTCAATACCAGGTAATAAAATTCTAAAATTTTCTTGCAAGATAGTGAGGCTTCAGTCATTAATACCAGTTCTGAAGTCCTGTTCTGTAAGTTGCTAACCCTTTGGGAAACTTCCAAACATCTAACTTTACTTCTGTTTTCTCAATTTAAATGGATGACTCCTAGTTCAACACAACTGTTAGTTCAAACAAGCCATCTCTTTACATGTAATCAATACCCTTACTAGTTTAAAGTGCCTGTCAGATATTGTCATGCAATTAATGCAGAAATTTGTTAAAATTCTTTCACTTTTTTCTCTAGTGTTCTGAAGTTCTTTACGTTTCTACTCCAGTTAAAATTATTAGGACTGTTTTGCTCTTAAATCAAACCTGTATGTGTTTTAATTGGTGTTTTTAGTTACCTTCCAGTTTATTGATCTTATCTGTGTTGTACATCTCAAACTTATGTGAGGAGCTGTTGAGCATTCTTATACTTAAATGCAGCCCATCTGTGCACAATGAGCAAGCTGAAATATTTTTTCTTTTCCCCAATAGAAACTACGTGAGAAGCAGAAAGCTGTCCGGGAGAGCCATGGGCCAAACATGAAGCAGGTTAAAATGTGGCGGGATTTTGAGCAACTGATGGAATGCAAGAAACTGTGCTTTCAAAAACAGCAAAACCAGAATTCTGTTGGTCAGGTGATTCAGGAAGGCGGGGAGGATAGACTAATTTTGTAAATTCTGTAACTCATTTCTGTTACTGCACATCGAAAACAACATTATAATAGTTTTTGCCATTTTCAGCAGTTTTTAGTTTTAGTGATAAAATCAATTACAAATTTAATCTAATTAATTGTTTAGTAACTTCTATATTTTGTATGCAATAGCACATAAGTCTCATTTGCAACAGTGGGTTAGACAATCCTTCCGCTGCAACGTTGCATTCCCATGAGGTAAAGCAGATAGTTTTTTTGTTTTTTCGCCAGGCTTCTTCACTGTGGAGTGTTAAATATTCAGGATGAGAAACAACCAGTAGGTAACTTTTTATACTCTATGTACTCTTTCTTCAGCTACTAAAAACCAGCATTGAAAAGCAAATGTAAACAGCAATGCAGTTCAGATAAATTCAGAAAAATGCTAGGACCAGGACATGGATGAAAATGAAATGTTTTAGTGAGAAATATGGAAAGTGCACTGTGGTGGAGCATCATGGACATGTCCCAGGTTTGACCTCTACATTATGTGCTGGATTGGCTGAAGAATAATGATGCCAATACTTAGAACATAGAACATTACAGCGCAGTACAGGCCCTTCGGCCCTCGATGTTGCGCCGGCCAGTGGACCCTCTAACCTAAACTATTCCAATATCATCCATATGCCTATCCACCGAACATTTGAATGCCCCCAAAGTAGGTGAGCCCACAACTGCTGCAGGCAGGGCATTCCACGCTCTCATCACCCTCTGTGTAAAGAACCTGCCTCTGACATCCGTCCTATAACTACCACCTCTTAATTTAAAGTTACATCCCCTCGTGTTGGTCATCATCCGAGGAAAAAGGCTCTCACTATCCACCCTATCCAATCCCTTGATCATCTTATACGCCTCAATTAGGTCACCACGTAACTTAATGAATATGACCTCAGGTCCCTCAGTCTTTCCTCATAAGGCCTTCCCACCATACCAGGCAACATCCTGGTAAACCTCCTCTGCATCCTTTCCAATGCTTCCACACCTTTCTTATAATGTGGCGACCAGAACTGTACGCAATACTCCAAGTGCGGCCGCACCAGAGTTTTGTACAGTTATACTTAGGATTTGTTCCAAAACTAAAAAGGGAAATGTTGCAACTATTCTGATCATCATTAAAGAAGTTTTACTAATAAGTGCCCAAATGTGGGCAGTATCGCTGTTGGCTTTGTATCATCTGCACAGGCAAATAATTTACTGGTGCTTATTGTCTAGGCCTGGATTTGAGAATGAAGAATTACCAATTGAGCATGCTACAAGTGGGCTGTCAGTGTCTTGGTGCTATACTGTAGCACGCAAAAGATTTATAGCATCATCTGAATCCTTAGTGTAGTTACTGCCTTGCAAACAATCCCAAGATTTATTACCAATGTAGCAGATGAGCTTGAATTCTATTTGAATTTTTAATCAAAATGGTAGGGGTTACTTATCCTTAAACAACTGAATTCTACTTCAGTTCATCCAAAGTGCAAACAATACTAATATTCTACTGCTGTAGAATTTTTTTCTGCATTATTGAATATAAAAGATGATTCCATTTTATCAAAATGCAGGATATAATGATTGTTAAGGAAGTAAAGACATGATAAATCACCAATTAGCTCCTTGATGACAGAGTTTTTTATTATTAGATTTAATGGTTTAAGAAAGGCCAGTTGCTAAGTTCTGTAAGGTTTCTTAGCAGCTGAAAATAAGTCAATGAACTGGGACTGCAGCCGTCTTTTGGAGTAATTTTTAGACTGAGCCTATTATTGAGTGCAGATGTCACTGCCAATTATTCTTCAGATAAAAAGAACTCTCTCAGGAAATATACTGGATTCAGCATCCAACTAATTTCACTGAATTTTCTGATATTTCCAATGGTGTCTTGAAAAAAACCCTAAATCCATTCTCTATTATAAATTGTATACATCAACTTGAAAAATCAGTAGCTGTTCCTCATGCACTAATTTTGTCACCAGTGAATGCATTAACAAACTAAGGTGACAGAGACCAGAAGAATGATAATGCGTCCTATCCTTCTCTATCAGTTCACTTTTCTTCATAAGCACCATTATTCTATCCCAAACATTATTACTCACCACGAGTATTTTTTTAAAGGTGTTTGTAAAAATTCTGTAAATGAGACTTTGTGCTTCCTTTTGAAAGAAGAGAAGTAAATATGGAGTGACACGGCATCAATATAAATGGGAACTAAGAAGCTGCAGATTGAACTGCTTGAATCTGGTATTGTAATTATTGGTCATATAATAAATTATTGCTATACCTGATATTTTAAGCAAGTTATGATTACAATATTTTAATCTAATGATAAAGTCGTGTAATGTGTTGTGGCCAGTAAAAACACTAGAATGTTGATGTTATCACAATAAAAAAAATCTAGTGTATAAACATGTATGAAAGTAAGTATTTACAAGGTTATTTCCTCTCTACTTTTTAACTGTCTGGTCTGTGGATATAGGACATAGTGTTCCTAGTGGAAGGTATGTGGAACAATTTAACTTAAAATGCATAAGCCTTTCTCAACTTCACAGTATGATTGTGAATTGATCAACTTTGGCAATGTTAATGTATTGACAATAAACTGATCTGTTTCTATCTTAATCGCTGAAGTTTCATTCTGGTGTCCCAATTTCACTGCAGGATGAAATGTGGGCTGGAAATTTGCGATTGCTAATGGCAGGTTGAGAGTGAGCTTAAAGAAAGCAGACAGACAGACTTCAGAACCTGAAGTAGTCTCAGCCAGCTGTTTGACATAGAACTACTGAAGTATGACTTCAGTTTAACTTTAGCATTTAGGGAACTTCTGGGAACTATTGTTTTGGGACAAAATCAGCAGTCACAAGTGCAGGATAATTAAGGAATGGATTCATTATGGGAAAAATTATGTTTATCTAACTTTCAGGAGTTTTTTTGAGAAGGTTGATAAGAGCAATGTTATTGATGTATATATAGATTTTCAAAGGGTATTTAATACAGTGCCACACAACAGACTTGAGCAAAATTCCAACTTGTAATAAAAGGGAAAGTCGGCACTTGGATTAGAAATCAGCTAAGTGACAGGAAACAGACAGCAATGATAAATGGTTGTTTTTCAGATTAGAAGAAGGCTTGTAATGGAGTTTCTCAGGGATCAGTGCTGGGACCCTTGCTCTTTCTGATGTATATTAACGATCCAAACTGTAGCCTTCAGGGCATGATTTCAAAATTTGTAGATGATGCATAGATTGGAAATATAGTTGATTGTAATAAAAGTAGTCTTGAACTTCAGAAGGATGTAGGCATGTTAGTGGATTGGACAGGCAAGTGGCAGACGAAGTTCATCTCAGAGAAGTGTGGGCTGATTCATTTTGGAGAGACAGCAAAAAATAAAGGGATAAACTCGAAAGGAGTTGCAGGAACAGAGAAACCCTGTTGTAAATGTATATAGGCCATTGAAGAAAGCAGGACATATCAAGAAAGCAGTTAATAAAGCATATAGTATCTTCAGCTTTAATAGTGGGAATATTAAGATCAAGAGTAAGGTGGTCACATTGAACTTTAGAAGACATTAACAGGGCTTTATCTAGAGTACTGTGTCTAGTTCTGGGCGCCATACTTGAGGAAGGATGTGAAAGCACAGGAGTGAGTACAAAAGAGATACACAAGAATGTTTCAAAAAATAGAGAATTGTAGCTAAAAGAATAGATGGGAGACATTGGGACTGTTTTGATTGGGGCAAAGAAGGTTAGGAAGACTCTTTAGATGAAAAATTGCTCCCACTCAAGAGAATCAAGAATTGAAGGATAAGATTCAAAATAATTGGTGAACAGTGATGTAAGGAAAACTTTTATCCACCCAGAGGGTGTTTGGCATCTGAAACAAATTTCCTCAGGATTTTGGAGGCAGGATTGATGGAGGGCATTGGATTGTTACATGAAAAGAAAGACTGTGCAAGGTTATAGGGCTATGGCAGAGAGTGGGACTGGATAAAATCTCTTACAGAGAACTAGTGCAGACTGGATGGACTGAATGGTCTTCTGCAGAGATTCTGTGATCTAATGTACTGTTATTCTCTGGCTTTCCACAGAGAAGGAGGTTCCTTTATCAACAGAGCATGTTGGTATGTGTTTCTGTAATCATCTATAAAGGATTTTGTGCTTGTTTCCCAGGCACATCCAAGAAATTTATGTTGAAGCAAATCAAAATGCTCTCCAGGACATGGGGAACAAGGGATCATCTCTGAGATTGGTCTAAATTTTAAGATTCAAAATTTCTAAAGTAATGAAGGTAAAAAATGTGCAGAAACATAGTAGAAGGCAGAGCATAGATGAGGTAGAATATTACAGAGTAACAAGATTCTAAACAAAAGTAATAACTAGCTACAGTAGTTAGAAATACCTACAAGGTTTCAAAAATGCATAGACAGGAAATAATTTGTCTAGTAGGCTGATTAGAAAAAGAAGCAAATGATTGTGCTTTAATCCAAGGCTGTGAAGAGTAAAATAGAATCATCACAAATGTGAGGTTAAAGAAAAGGAGACATAGTATGAACATGTCCTTGAATAATGACTAAGAATAATTGACATTGAATTCTGTAAGAGAACATTTAGCTCACAACTTGGAAATAGTTTCATTAAACCCAATTTGATAGCAAAGGAGGAAAGCAAGGTAGAAAGATAGAGAGGTATAGGAGGGTATTCTACAGTTTGGAACCTAGGCCACTGAAGTTATGGCCACTAATGGTGGAGGGAGCAATTAAACACTTGTTGCACAAGTACGTCTGGGTGGGTAATTGCATCACTTAACAGTGAGGCAATTGCCACATTTTCCAACATTGATCTTAGGGATAGCATAGACCACAAAGTTGCTACTGATGATTACTTGATGCCTAAAGCATATATACATTATTAAAAATGTACAAAATTGCATAAAGCTGTGCATTGTGTTTATACAATTATTGAAAACAGATCTTTGCAAATATTGGATGAATGGAAGTGTACTACAAATCACAGAATTACTATGGCATAGAAGGAGACCATTTGGCCTTTGTGTATTAGTACTGGCTCTCCAAATGAGCAACTCATCAAATACCATTTGCCCCAACCCCTCCCCCCCCTCCACTATTTTCCCCATAGCCCTGCACATTCTTTCCTTTCCAATAACTGTACAATTCCCTTTTCAAAACTTCAATTGAACCTGCCTCTATCACACTCTCAGTGCAATCCAAATCCTTCCCATTTGTAAGAAAAGTTCTCATCATATCACTTTTGCTTCTTTTACTAATTACTTTAAATCTGTGCCCTCTTGTACTTGGTGCTTTCATGATTGGGAACAGTTTCACATCTACTCTGTCCAGATTCCTGAAGTTCTGAGCACCTCTTATCAAATCTTCTCCTAACCATCTTTAGGTGGATTGGCTATGTTAAATTGCCCTTTTGTGTAAGGGGGACAGGCTGGGCTAAACACTTGGAGTTACAGACATGAAGCCTGTGTGGGATTGTGGTTGGTGCAGACTCAATGGGCTGATTGGCCTCCTTCTGCAATGTAGAATTCTATGATCTTTTCTTTAAGGAGAATATCCCTGAGTTCTGCAATCTATCTTCATAACTGAGGTTCTTCATCTCTAGAACTATTTTTGTGAATTTTTTCTGTACCCTTTCTAATACCTTCACATCCCTCCTAGTGTGAGTGCCCAGATCTGGATGTTATACCCTGGCTGAGGCCAAACTAAATTTATACAAGTTCAATATAACTTTCTTGCTCTTGTTTTCTTCACCCTGACCTTTTGAGTTGTACCTTTTAACAGATATTGTTTCTGCAAACTTAATCAATTTGTACTTCTTTGCATTGAACCATCACCCATTCCATCATTACCATTCCACCAACTTGTCTATGTCCCTTTCAAGTTCTCCACTATCCTCCTCACAGCTCACAATGCTTCCAAGTTTTATATCATCTGTAAACTTTGAAATTATGCCCTGTACACAAAATTCCAGGTCATTAATGTATATCCAGAAAAGCAAAGATCACAACACTGACCCCTGGGGAACTCCAAACCTTCTTCCAGCACAAAAAGCATTCATTAACTATTGATCACTTCCTGTCAGTCAGCTGATTCCGCATCCATGTTGCTATAATCACTTTTATTCCATTAGCTATAACTTTGCTCACAAATCTGTTGTATGGTACTGTATCAGACATCTTTTGGAAACTATGTACACCACATCAACCCTGTCTGTTATCTCTTTGAAAGACTACAGAAAGTTAGTTAAAACTGATTTTTCCCTTAAGAAACCCATGTTGGCTTTCCTTAAGCCACTTTTGCCCACGCAATGATCAATTTAGTCCCAAATTATTGTTTCTGGAAGTTCCATACCATTGAAGTTAAGCCGACTGACCTGTTGTTGCTGGACTTTTTTTAACACCCTTTTTTTGAAGTTTGCCTCTGGGAGCAATGCCTGAGCTTAAGGAAAAGCAAAAAATTTATGGTCAGTTCCTCTGCAATTTCCACTCTCACTTCCTTCTGTATCCTTGAATGTATCTCACCCGTTGTGATTTGTAAAGTTTTCATCCACCTTTTCTCAGCATATCTGCAATTTTTCCTATTCAGATAATTACCCCATTCCGTTTTGAAAACCATGATTTTATCTGCCTCACCACATGCTCAGGCAGTGCATTCTAAATTCCAACCACTCACTGTATCAAGTGTTTACTCACATCAATTCTGGTTATCTTGCCAATCACTTTAATTTGGTATCTTCTGGTTTTTGAATGGACCAATTCCTACTGTGTCCAGACCTGTGATGAATTTGAACATCTCTATCAAATCTCCTCCCATCCTTCTTTAAGATGAACAGTCCCAGCTTCTCCAATCTTTCCATGTAAATCAAGTCCCTCATCAAACATACAAATTATCCCCGGTCCATTCTTGTTAATCTTTTCTGAATCATTTCTGATGCCTTCACATCTTTGCTGAAGTGCAGTGTCCAGAATTGGACACAATATTCTAATTGAGGTTGAATCAGTGTTTTAGAATGGTTCACCATAACCACTTTGTTTTCGTACTCTATATCTTTATTTATAAAGCCCAGGATCATTATTCCTTATCAACCACGTCTCAAACTGCTCTGCTATTTCCAATGGTTTGTGCATATGTATCCAGAAGTCCCTCTGCTCCATCATCATCAAAATACTTGATCAACTTAATTAAACGTGATTTGCCTTTAACAGACTTTCCTTAATTAATCCACATTTGTCCAGGTGATAATTTTATTTCAGATTATCATTTCCAAAAGCTTTCCCACTACTGAGGTTAAACTGATTAGCTGGGCTTCTCTTTATACTTCAGGCACTGCCCCTACATCAAAAAAAATTGTAAGATTATGGCCAGTACCTCTGCAATTTTGACCCTTACTTCGCTCACTGTCCTTGGATGCATTTGATCTGATTCTGGTGACTTATTGACATTAGTACAGCCAACCTGCCTAATACCTCCTCTTTACAAATTTTTAGTCCATCCTGTAAATCAATTCTTTTTCTTTCACTATAACGTTGGCTGCATCATCTTCCTTGGTAAAGACCGATCCAAAGTAGTAATTTTTAATCTCGGCCATGCCCATTGCCTCAATGTGGTATTTCAATTTTTGGTACCTAATCAGCTTCTTTTTACCATCCTTTTACAATTCATGTGCCAATAGAAGACTTGGATTTGCTTTTATGTGAGCTACCAATCTCTTCTCAGACACTCTCTCAGTCTCTAATTTCTCTCTTCACTTCCCCTCCCCTCTGAACTTTCTATATTCAGCAGCATTCTTACTTGCATAATCAACATGCGTACATCAACTGGATAACCCCCAGAGCATTTAGAACTTGTTACGCTTCATTGACTACACAATGCTTACTTGGAATCTGGCATTTATCGTCATTCCTGCTTTATATATTTACATTATACATTTACATTATATATACATTTATATATCATCCTTTAAGTATATGTTTCAGTTCCAAAAATATGTAGGTTAGGTGGCTGCCATGATAAGTGTGCAAGATTATGAGGAAGGGCGGGTCTCTGTGAATCAAATGGCCACCTCTTACACTGAAGGAATTCAATGGTTTGGTCCTTATCACGGATTTTTGCTGTATTTCTGATTCTACCAATAGCCCATGACAAACACATCTTTTATATTTCACCTTACTCGCTATCTCTTTTGTCATTCAAGGAGAGCTTGCTTTGTTTGACCTAAGGTTGGAACATACATATAAGGTAGAAACTGAAATATCTTGAACGAACTTTTAAAAAATAATTATTTAAAATATCTAGTATTTAATACTAATTTAGATATTTAACAATGTTTCATCAAAAAAAATATTTTTTAAGGCCCACACCAATTGTTGGCAATAGTTATTACTCTGATCACCATTAAAAACTCTGGCATCTCATGAAACAAGACTTAACTTTTTATGGTGTTCCTCATCACAATATGAGAACGAAAAAGGGAATGTTTTACTAATTCATTGATTTTGCCATTTGCTAGCTCTGTAGGGTCATCCCACAAAGCAGTGAATAATAGGTGAGATTTCAAGATTTCCCTGAATCTGTACATGCACTATATCCTAAAGATATAATCAGATTCAGATGGCTAACTGTTTACTGTTATAAAGTCTGCAAATTCCAGGGAGAATCCTAACAAGCTGCAATTAGCTATTGACGTGAATCGGAGAGACGTAGTCAGCAAAAATCACTGTTGAGGACTGAAACTCATGCTTAAATTACAGGATGATATAACAAGGTTGGTAGAACATATGCAGGGAAACCAGAAGGTATGACGGTAATGTCAGGTTCCAAGTAAGCCAGCATTGTGCTGTCAGTGAAGTGTAACAAATTATGGACCCACTAGCTGGGTCCATATATAGACACAGTGAGATGGATTATGTAATTGAGACATAGTTGACTATGTAACAGAGTCTTCTGCATAACTGTACTAAAATTGTACCTCATCCGCAAAGAAGTAGCCCAATGTTGTGCACCCATGCCCGAGAAGGGAGGGAAATGTGACCCTTATTCCCTCCTTGTGGGAGAGATGTAAACAAAAAGTGTTAAATTCCTTTCTATATATTGTTTCGTTCTTTTATTGCAAGTTATCTTGTGACACATCCAACTGTGATTACCTAGTTTGGGTTTTACATCTCACAAATTAAAATGCAGTTATTATCAGGTATTTAATATACCTAAGTGTATTACTTAAAGCTGCTGATTTATAGTAATATTGAGGCTTTGGGTCTTATGCAGAGGCAAGCAACTAGATGAACTCCTAGCTTGAAGTATTTTCATTATTAAAGTAAGGTAAAATAGTTTGGATTTTACACTTTCAAGAACGGTGGACATTAGTGTGATGTGTTCATGGTTGATAAGACAGTGAAGGAAATAAATTGTGTTCTTTTCTGTAATTCTGTTCAAGGCAACAGTTAAATTAGGTCAAGAGGAACCAGTGTAACCATTCAAATATGTACTGGACCAGATTAAGATTAAATGTGAGGAATTAAGTTTGCCCAAAGACTTCTGATATGTCGGAGATGCTGATTTGCTGAATTTCTTCAAGTGAGAACTGGATTTTTTCTGGTGGCACGGTGATTAACACTGATGCTTCACAGCGCCAGTGACCCTAGGTTCGATTCCTGGTTTGGGTCACTGTCTGTGGAAATTGCATGTTCTCCCCGTGTCTGTGTGGATTTCCTCCTCGTGCTCCGGTTCCCTCCTACAGTCCGAAATGTGTAGGTTAGATGGATTGGCCGTGGTGTCAGGAGAACTAGCTAAGGCAAATTCACGGAATTGTGGGGATAGGGTCTGGGTGAAATTGTGGTTGGTGCAGACTCGATGGGCTGAATGGCTTCCTTCTGCACTGTAGGATTCTATGAACTATGGCTGGAGCAGAGATCATCTCTTAGAAATGGTAGATACTGTAAAGAATTTATCAAGACCGGAGTGATATCTTGGACTAGCTTTTATCAGCCACTTAAGGTGTGTAGAGGTGTTCCCAGATTTTTCTTCCCAAGTTAGCATGGGTTTTTAATCTTTTTTAGTCTTTCTTTGGAAATTATATGGATTTGGATGGGGTGACATTTTGTAATATACAGGGTATCACAATTGTGTGGGACAAAATGGACCAACCAGATGATATTTTTCTGTCCACCACAGTTCATATACTATAAATTAAAAAGACCAGTTTGTTCCTATGTTGGTCTCTTTGTTTTTCCTTCTACACATTGCTGTCAAGGTGAGAAAAGACTTGAAGATGGTTATAAGTGGAAAGAGGCTCTATATATAATTAGAAAAATGGAGGAAGCCATTTGGCACTGTCTGAAAAAGGCCTGAAAGGGATGGGGATCCCCAGTGATCTCCCGGTTGTTATGTTGACCTTATTGTTAGTATGTGCAGAGTGAGTTAAAGAATAAGGAATACTACCATCAAGTTACCTTATTACATTTAATTTTTAAAAAAATATCCAATAAAAACTAGGTTAAATGCCCAAAGCTTTGTGATTTCACTTTATTGTTGTACAAATAAAAGGAATATATATATCCATGTCAGTTGTTACTAAGACTTGTAGACAATTACAATGTGTCAAAGCGTTATGTATCAAGTTAGAAGTACATTGGCTTACTTTAAGTGGTCTATAGTTAATAAGTCATGCAAACATTTGCCAATATACTTATTAATTAACATCTTAATAAAGTTCTCAAATAATGTCAGATTATTGTTTATTGTGTTCGTGTAATGTAAAAAAAATTTTAACAAATTCACATTTAGTATAGTTTTTTAGAGGCCTAAAACAAAGGCAAGAAAATACTTATGCTACGTAAAAAGTATAATTTATTGCAGTAACATTGTTCCATATGCAATAAAAAAAAAGGGATCTAATTCCATCAACCTAAAATATTTTCTTGAAACTATACACGCTCTACATATAACATTCAATAAAGTACTCGAGTTACATTTGTATCAGTGTATTTTTGGAAACAAGGAAAATGACCTTGGTCAGAGCAGCTTTGCCAGTTTAGGATTTAATTTGGCTGTAGTGCCACTTCATGTCAGATATAAACTGTAATTTACCCCAATAGTTCTTGCATAAATGAAGAGGGAGGGCAGGCACACTGAGAACAAATTCAAACAGAAAGCACACAATGACTACATCCGATGTTATATAAATAAGCCTGGTTAATTGCAAAAATATTTCTTTTCTGTGAAATAGTATATCTGCTAGAAGCTGCATGTGAGACTAAGGCTTTCTTTTAGACCTATTTATTAGCTGAAATCTGCATTTTACATTTAGCAATTTATGATGATCCAATTATTCAACTTTATGAAAAACACAATTCTCCATTTGTACTCGAAGAAATGTAATTTGTGGCACTGTTATGAAAAAAATTATTTTTACAAGTTAAATTGTATATCAGTTTGAAGCATATACCAACAATGCTTAAAAGCTATTAAAACTTACCTTAATGATACTTACATTTATCTTGTTCCTTATTTCTTGATCTGGCCTTTGCCATATTCCAATTCTCATAAGCATACAATCTCTTTCCATCTGGCTGATTAAAGTTACCTCATTGTTTACTCTTTATAATTTGTACCTCACAACGCAGCTGTGGTTCTGAACTTACTCTGTTGAAACATAGCAGCCATAGACTTGAATTTGCAGTGGGAACCTCCATCACCTGAATTAATTGTAAGCCACCCCTGTGGATGATGGAATTTGGTAGGTAAGTGAAAGCCCTCAAATTTTGGTTCATGACTAAATTATGGGAAATGAAGAGAAGTTCAATAAAAGGAAAGTGAACTGGATTCGATCTTTCTTGAACTGAATTTGATTTATATCACACACAAAGAGACATTGGCAGGCTGAGCAATAAATGACAGTTACACATGGTTTTGTTTCATGAAACTTTTGGTGGATCAGGGGGATGTTGGATTACTTAAGTGTGAATAATGGGTATTTTATTTTTATCACTTTGATTTGATTTTTAATTGTCAGATGCATGCATTAGTGTATGGTGAAAAGTATTGTTTCACTTAAAGTCGTGATTTTCAGGAATGCAACCACAACTTTAAGTGAGGAATTCATTGTATCCAGTTTGGTAGATGGAGAAGATGATGATTTGTTGTGGAGGGATGATTCTAAAACTAAAATCTGATCCAGAGTAGGATCTGTTATGAAGATGCCATCGCCAGTTACTCAGAATGAATTTGCTGAACTCTGCATTGGATGCCACCGACAATTCATTTAAAAATACTTTGATTGTGGCTAAAGGTACCTTTGTACAATTAATTCATGCAATAGACCATGCCACATTAACTAACCAGCGTTATTTTATTGCACATATCAAACTAGTAACCACCGACACCAGCAGCAGCTCATGTTTTATACCCGATGCGTAAAATTACCTTCATTTTTGGAGGTTCACCTTGTACCTACCAATATATTTAAAATGTTCCTACTTCACATCCAATATTTGTACAGCAATAGTGAATTGAGTATCCAACATTTTGCTAAACATTTTCAAAGTTAATTGATTTTTTTATACTGTCTTGCATACCTCTTTTAATATCTTTCCTTTATTATAGAGGTTGTTGTAGCATCATTTCACACACTAATCCAGGGAGTAAAACATAAAATTGAGGGATTAAATTTCTTTGTGGACTGGGACGACTTGTATTATTCATCAAATGCTCCTTGATTAACAGATTCCTTCATTCCCATACTTTAGGCCTGACACCAAAACGTGGGGATTTTCCAATTCCATCATCCGCAGGGTTGGCCTTCCATTATTTCAGTTTATGGAGGTTACTGCTGAAAATGTGGTTTTTATATTTCACAAGACAACTTCAGAGCCACAGCTGTGCTGTGAGCTGAAAACTTTAAAGGATGAACTCTAAGGCTTTCGTGTACTCTAAGCAGCCAGACTTATTTCCTTCACATCACAAACATATCATTTATCACAACAACTGTTTGCTTCCTATTTTTACGGTGATACTTAGTAACTCAAGGGATATACATTACAAGTAATGAAGTACAATTGGAATGCATCTTTGAAGCTTGTTTTACAATAAGATTAATATGTTACCCTTTTTGAGTTTTGCAATTTAATGAACTATAGGATTCCCCCCCATCCCCCAGTGTTTGATGTATCAAATATTGCTCCTTTTATATTAACAATTCTTTATTATTTTTGAGCACCATATGCAAGGACTTGTAACTGTGGGTCAGTTGATAGCATTTGAGCCTCTGTCTGAAAAGATTGTAGGTCCAAGTTGAACACAAAAATCAAGGCTGATATCCTTGTGTATTACTGAAGGATTGCTACATAGATAGATCTGTATTATTTAACGATCATTTGATCATAGCACAAATTTTCATCCTATTTTGTTTCACATGCTGCTAGTTATTTGCTAAAGTATTTGCACAACCACCTGGAAGTGCCCCTCCAAGTCACTCACCATCCCGACTTGGAAGTATTGCGTCACTGTTGTTAGATCAAAATCTTGGAACTCTCTCCCCAACAGCACAATGGGTGTGCCTACACCACAGGGAATGTGGCAGTTCAAGAAGGCACCTCACCGCCAACTTCTCAAGGGCAATGAGGGCTGGCAATAAATGCTGACCTAACCAGTGACACCCATTTTAACAGTATAATAATATTTCCAACAAACACAAATGCGACGTTGAAACGTGGGGAGTTCCAGTGTTGTTCACAACTTTTTGCAAAATTGAAATACTACCTGCTACATCAAAACAAAATTGACTTCAGCAGGAGGCAGTGCACCAATGCAGAATTGGACAATCTCCCTGTAGCAACCGCTGAAGCCATGGGGAGGGAAGGATTGATCGTGCAATCTTTCAGGTGAGCAGTTCCAAGAGTGGTGTTTTCAGATGTTGGGGTGGAAGCTATTCAGTCAATCTTTCTGTTGGGGAATCATGTGAAGAGTTGGTCTCCCTGTTACTGGGGATGAAATAATGTGTAGAGAGCCTTGTGAAACAGGATTGATGCACAACAGAATAACAGGATTCTAGATGTTCACTATATTTCTCCCACATAATAAGTTCACTATTCCAGCTGACTCCAGTGCAAAAACATTTGGGCTCCTTAGTATTGCTGATGTTGGAGCTACAAAAGTGCCAAAGGTAAAAAACTGACATCCGGAACAGTTTCAGCCACCTTGGTGCAGCCCTTGCAATGGGCCCTGACTGCTAGGGCATTAATACAGATGTGTGTGCATGCGCCAGAAACATACAGAGAAAATGGGTAGATCATAACAACAATCAGCCTCTTTGGCTGATTTTATGTTTGTTATGTACTTTGAAGTGCTTTTAGAGCCATTAATGGTCCCTCCTTTTCTTTTTCTGCTGAACTTGCAGTCTGTCAAACGTGGGAATCCCCCACAAATGTTGTTACATCATAGCACCAGCTACCCATCTTGTACATATGGTGCTTCTGATATAATTTTGCCCAATGCAAACTTTATAGAAATACTCTTGAGTTCTTACAGGTGTTTTGGTCACCTTGATGGTCACTGGCAGGGCATGGCAACCAGTGTTGTGATATGTGGGATCCTTGGTGATGAAGCCACAGATGTTGATGACTATTTGTCTGGAGCATTGTAGTCTTCTGAGGCACAGAGTTTTCCCATTCTGCCCACCATGGGAATCGTAGCGGATGGTTGCAGACAACGTAAAGGTCCATTGACCTCTGCGGGAATTTCCAAATTTGGGACGAGACAGAAAATCCCACTCTTTGGTGGTAGATTCTGTGGTGAGATATGGCCCTTCTTGCCTTCCAGCCTTGCATTTTTCTCTCTTGCCCTGTTGCTGTTTGGGATTCCATCCTTCCTGCAGAGAACGTTGCCCCTTATTGAAATTGAGACCAAAATCTGAGAGTTGTGCTGCCATTGCCAACTGCTACCTTCTTTTTGAACAATTGGCCATTTTACTGTGATTGGCAGGCTTTCCTTCTGCTCCATGATTCCAGAGGGGTAATGACCCCATTCAGTGCCTGACATTGAGTGCCCAGTCTCCTTGACACCTGTGCAGTCCAAGGGTATTTCATCAAATACCAAGTTCCCCTTTGCCTTGCTGACCCTCTTATGTGGCTGGGGTGAATCCCTCAGCAGGTTATGACTGGTGTCCACTCTGTACTGCCTTCCTTCAGCTGATTAGCTAAAGTTAAAAGTTAAAGTTTATTTGACACAAGTAAGGCTTTTGTTAACACTGCAATGAAATAACTGCGAAATTCCCATAGTCGCAACAGTCCCTGTTCAAGTCAATGCACCTAACAGTATGTCTTTCAGACTGTAGAGGAAACCGAAGCACCCAGAGGAAACCCACATACACAGGGAGAATGTGCAAACTCCACACAGACTTTTTTTTTTCATTTATTGTCACAATTGAAATGTTATATCTATTTTACTTTGAGATCATTTTTATAAATGATCTGGATGAGGGTATTGAAGGATGGATTAGTAAATTTGCAGATGACACTAAATTCGGTGGAGTGGTAGATAGTGAAGAGGGGTGTTATAGTTTGCAGAGAGACTTGGACAAGTTGCAGAGCTGGGCCGAGAGGTGGCAAATGGAGTTTAATGTGGAAAAGTGTGAGGTAATGCACTATGACAGGAATAATAAATGTGTAGAGTATAGGGCTAATGGTAGGATTCTTAGTAGTCTTGATGAACAGAGGGATCTTGGTGTGTATGTGCATAGATCCCTGAAAGTAGGCAGTCGAGTCGAGAAGGTTGTTAAGAAGGCATATGGAGTCTTAGCTTTTATTGGTAGGGGGATTGAATTTCAGAGCCTCAACGTCATGTTGCAACTGTACAAAACTCTAGTGCGGCCGCACTTGGAGTATTGTGTGCAGTTCTGGTCCCCGCATTATAAGAAAGATGTGGAGGCATTGGAGAGGGTACAGAGGAGGTTTACCAGGATGTTGCCTGGTATGGAGGGCAGGTCTTATGAAGAGAGGCTGAGGGATTTGAGGTTGTTTTCGTTAGAAAGGAGGCGGCTAAGAGGGGACCTAATCGAAACATATAAGATGATTAGAGGTTTAGATAGGGTGGACAGTGATAGCCTTTTTCCTAGGATGGAGAAAGCTAGCACGAGGGGACACAGCTTTAAATTAAGGGGTGATAGTTATAGGACGGATATCAGAGGTAGGTTCTTTACCCAAAGGGTGGTTAGGGAGTGGAATGCCCTGCCTGCGGCAATTGTAGATGCGCCAAGTTTGGTGGCGTTTAAGAGGTTAGTTGATAAGTATATGGAAGAGAAGGGAATGGTTTAGTTTGGAGGGGCATTGCTTTTTATATTGGTCGGCGCAACATCGAAGGCCGAATGGCCTGTTCTGTGCTGTAATGTTCTATGTTCTATGTTCTAATACTTTGATTATGTGCAAGATCACTTCATGCTTAAGATTGATCACTTAGCAACAATACTGAACTTAAGTTATGACTGAGTTACTGTTGTTACTTTGACATCAGAGGTAGAATTTGAAGCAAAGCCAAATACAGGAGATGGATTTGTTCGTTAATCATAATTCTGAGTACAACAACATTCGTTTAACAAGTTGTCCAAAGCATCAAGAAAAGAAAGCTGAATTTTTGCCATTTCAGAATGAAGAAATTCCCGGCAACACCTATAGTGTGTCAATTTCAAGGTGCCAGTACTGGGGCTGGCAATGTTCAGCAGGACAAGGAGAGGGATCCCCACTACCACCTGATTAAGGCTAATTAAATTACTTCAACAATTTGATTGACCCAAGCCAGGAATTGAACCTGGGTCCCTGGCTCTTTGAAACAGCGGTGCTAACCACTATGCCCTGTGATGGACAATGTGTGTAAACCGTACGTCCACTGCAGAATTGGAATTTCCTGCTCTAACAATCTCTTGATGAATTGTTGAAGTAATTTAGTTAGCCTTAATCAGGTGGTAGTCGGGATCCTCTCCTTGTCCTGCTGAACATTGCCAGTCCCAGGACTGGCACCTTGAAACTTATACACTAGGTGTTGTTTGGAATTTCTTCATTCTGAAATGGCAAAAATTCAGCTTCCTTTTCCTGATGCTTTGGACAACTTGTTAAACGAATGTTGTTGTACTCAGAATTATGATTAACAAACAAATCCATCTCCTGTGTTTGGCTTTTCTTCAAATTCTACCTCTAATGTCAAGGTAACAGTAGTAACTGTAGTCATAACCTAAATTCACTATTTTTGCTAAGTGATCAATCTTAAGCAGGAATATTGACCTTGCACATAAAGCATTCTCAAACTAAAAGAGATATAACATTTCAATTGTGACAATAAATGACCGTAGTCAATCACAACTGTTAGAACTGGGGATGATACTGTGGTTAGCATTGCTGTCTCACAGTACCAGAGATCCAGGTTCAATTCTGGCCTTGGGTGACTGTGTGGAGTTTGCACATTCTCCTCATGTCTATGTGAGTTTCCTTCGGGTGTTCTGATTTACTCCCCCACTCCAAAGATGTGCGGATTATGTTGATTGGCCATGCTAAATTGCCTTTTAGTGTCAGGAGCAGCTTCTGATTAAGGAGATGGGGCCTTGGTGGCGTTGTTGTTGGTGCAGTCTTGAGGGGCTGAATGGCCTCTTTCTGCACTGCATGTGTGGTATGGTAACTGAAATTCTGGAATAAAAAGGTTGCATAAAATTTTCTTTTGTTCGATGGGAAATATAAAATATTTTTATAGATTATTGATTGGGGAAGACCACACATGTTGAACAGATGATTGGATCTCCCTCAAAATGTTGCATAAATAATTGCTGGGATTCTCTGATCCTACTGCTGTGAATGGAGTTTTGGCTGAGTGCCAAATTCTTTGTTCCCGCTAGCAGCAGCGGAGGGGCAGACCAGATCAGAGAACTGTGACCAATATTTCACACTTAACCATCCAAGCAATGGAGAGTACACCAAATGTTACAAATGAATATTTTTAACAGTGATGTGAAGTTCTAATATAGATCTCACTGAATGACAGAGCAGATTTGATGGGCCAAATGGCATACTTCTCCTATGCATGGGAATTTTTTCTTCTCTGCAGCGTGTGTCTCAGTGGTGGGAGGCAGTCCACTGCTCATAAGAGGTGGGAACTTGTGCTCCCACCATTGTCAACAGGTTTCCCCGTTGAATGCACCCCTCCACAGCAGGGAGTCCATTGCCAGCGGAACTGTAAGATCCCACCAACATAAATTCCAGCAAGATTTTGCCATGTGTCTTATGGTGTGGATTCATTTTATGCCGAACCCATGATGTTTGTTTCTTCTGTATACTTTTGTAGTTGTAGGCAAGAAACTTTATAATTCCACTTTGTGTAAATGACTGCTTGAGTAGTGTGCACAGGCAATGAGATTATAAGATGACACATTTATTCCATAGTCTTTTCTAATTTTCTCAGCTGTAGAAACAAGCGATACTTTCCAATTGTACAACGTGTAATTAAATCATTTTGAAGAAACACTATTCAAATCTTATGTCTGTTGACATCACAGGAAACAGTTTACAATGATATATATGAAATGAGTTTATAATCTACCACTGGCATATTTTATATATAAAATGAATACTTATATCTAACTGAAATTATTTCACACAAGTATGAATAAAAGAAGCTTGAGGAGATGCAGGAAACAATTTGTATCTCGTTTACGGTGATGGCTGTCACTCACTCTCGTCTTCTGCTTCAGTGATCATTTAAAAATTAACGCTTACAGAAGGAATAGAGCAGGAAAGTAATCCTGCCACCAGCTACCACCTGCTACCAGTAAGGTTACATTGCAGCACTGACAATATTTCTATTGATGCAATATGAACAATGTCAAAGAGCTAGGGCAATAAAATGTCAAGTAACTCTCGATTCAGAATGATGTTGAATCAATATCCACCCACAATGTATAATTTCAACCCTTGCTAACATGATTTCAGGGTGGCAAGCATAAGCTGCTGCATAAAGTAAAAATAAGTAAACCAAACCCTATGCTTATGTTGCTTTTTATATCTTGGTACTAGAAATTATCGAAGATAAAGAACGCAAACAATCTATTGTAGAAAACTCTGGTGTAAGGATGTCAAAATAGGTGTGTCTAAATGACAATGTGGGGGCTACTGTTCCAAAAATAACTGAGTTTGTTTAATTGATTTAATAATGCCATGAACAGAATGCCCAACAAACCAAAAATATTGTGTGAATAAAAGAAACCAATTCTCTTACGTGAATGAGGGGAAATGTCCCTTACTTTCTTCCATTTAAAAGTCTCAGAGTTTTGGAAAAAAAAGAGATTTTCCCCTAATTTGTGTGTTCTGATGGGAACACTACAGAAAATATGGTCCTTTAAGCAAACAAAAAGGAGGTAAAGTTTTCAAGAGTATAGGAAGCCCTTGTAAGACCCACCTCCAGCACCTGCAGAACTTTCGCCTTATGGTAGACGGGAGGGTCTCTGCAGTGTCCCCAGCCTTCTCACACAATTGGGTACTTAATTATTCCATGTATTGTGTTTTTGTTTGCTGGTTTGATCTTATAGCATTTCATATTGGGTTTGGATATCTGCTATGCAGCCATTTACATCTCACCTGGATACACGTTTGGCATCTGCCACATCATTTACAATTGTCTTTGGTTGTTGTACCATGAAATCTTTTGTCATTTATTCTCCCCTGCTCTCCACTCTCTCACAGACCTTTCCTCAGTCACGATGCAAGGTCATCGAACTGAAATGTTAACTCTATCTTTCTCTCCATGAATGCTGCTTGACCTGCTGAGTATTTAGACACTTTGTTTTTATTTCATATTTCCAACATCTGCAATATTTTGCTTTTGTGTTTGGCTTAATTATTCAAATTGGCTACCTCATTGCTGCTGCCCTTGATGACCTGCCTCTGGCAAGATTGTCCATAGGTTGGAGTGTGTTGGGCCATTCACCCAATGCCTTCAGATCAAAATTTCTTTCTGGAAAAGACTGCCTTCAAGCCCACTTCCACTGAACTGAGAATATTCCATCAAAAGTGTTCCCAACTTTAAAATCTACTAATAGTTTAACCTTCAGATTCCATTGTAATCATGTATAATTCTAAATTTTGATTAAGTTTTTACGTCATAGAACCACTCACCATGAATATTGACAAATCTGTAACAATTCAACAATAGAAAATTAAAAAGTATCAATTATTATTTAGATTGAATATATTTATTCTAAACAGTCTAAGTTAACAATGTTACATCTATAGACTAGACGTTCTCATAACTATGTTCTTGGACAATTGAAAACATATTATACTATGATGACTGTTAATCTTTTGTATATTTTGCTACTGTCTCAAGAATTTCTATTAATAGCAGTATAAGTTTATAATGAAAAGCCTATACTTGTTCTACGGTTTAGCATTGCTTAAAAAATCCTAACCTGCACAATATAAATGCGTTGCAATCTTCACAAAAAGATATAAAGTGCATGCACATCAGTAAAACTGGTGATCAACACATCAGGGCACCCCTGCAGCTAGTGGTTACAGAACATTAATGTTGGTGATCTGGTGATGGTACCTGGAACTGCACATCTAAAGTGTCAAGAAAATAACAATATGGAGCATGGTCACTGCTTTCATAATTTAGTATCTGAAAGAACCTGACATATTGTGCCCTGTAATTTTGCACCAGCACCAAATGCCAAGGATGGAAAAGAAGCAATGATGCTGGCCAGTTTAAAAATAATACAAAATTATTGGACGAAGGCAGAGGACTGCCAGTAATTCAATCTGCCGTTCAACCTCGCAGTTTATAATGTCATTCAAGCCTCTTGATTGGATTACTCTCTTGTAATCTTACTCTGATCCATCTAGTATCTCCTACGTAACTTAATACTTTTGTTACATATTCACTCTGGCACTTTAACATTGTCTTTCTTAAATGTGTCCAGCTTTTCTTGGCTTTTGTATTATGTTCACAAAATAAAAAGATTAATGTTAGTGTTAAAATATCAGACAGAGGAATATCATACAAATTTTTAGCATTCATCTGTTGTTATAGGGTGGCACGGTAGCACACTGGTTAGCACTGCTGCTTCACAGGTCCAAGGACCTGGGTTCGATTCCTGGCTTGCGTCACTGATTGTGTGGAGTTTGCACATTCTTCTCATGTCTGCATGGGTTTCCTGCGGGTGCTCTCACAGTCCAAAAATGTGCAGGTTAGATTGATTGGCCATGCTAAAAATTGCCCCTTAGTGTCCTGAGATGCATCAGTTACAAGGATTAGGGGTAAATATTTAGGCATAAGGGGTAGAGCCTGTGTGAAATTATGGTTGGTGCAGACTGAATGGGCCAAATGGCCTCTTTCTGTATTGTAGGGTTTCTATGATTATCATCAATAGTAATTTCTAGGTTGTGATGTATTAATTTCCCACACCTTTATGTTTATTGTACATTTAACCAAATTTCATTAAATCTTTCACCTGGCCTTTGGATTATTTAAGAAAGATCATATAGGCTGCTATTGCGTACCATGTTGTCACTTTATTTTTTGTCTCCTCAAATGCTTACATACTGATTAATTAGCTGTCCCTGGCAATACTAAACCATCCAGGGAACGAAGTTGGTTTGGAGAAAGTAGGGATACAAATAAGGATATAAAGCAAGTGCAGTTAGAGTATCAGCATGCAGTGTCATCATGCCTTCCCTCCTCATCTTCTGCCTTAGTTGAATGTCACTTAAAAATATATATTTTTTCCCCTGTGATGATATTAGTGCTCTTGTGGCATGTCAAATAGGGGCAGAGAGTGGTGGCAACACGGATGATATTTTTCTGCTCCTCCTTGAGTCCTCGTAGCTCCGTGAAAGCAAAATGCACCAAGAGTGCGAAAATTGCACACAGACTCAACAAATGTAACAGTATGGCAAAAAAAATGATGGCCCTAATGTAATGGCAGCCATCTCATGCCATTGTTTAAAATCTTCTTTTCACTTAGTTTAGGCATTTTCACAAGGACGTTTAAGAATAAGCTTGTTATAGAGTCTCACATAATCAAGTATGCCTTTAAGTGGCCATCGTAATGTTTCTCTGAGCATTCACTAGGGATAATTACATGAGGCATCTGTTGTCGTAGTTATCTCTGGCTGCATCCTGTTGTTATGCCACCTAAGATGCAGACCAAAAAAAGTGCATAAGAGTGTAATTACAAATCTTAATTACATGGCAAGGCTGTTGAATGAACTGGGAAAGTACATTTAAAAAAAAACTTAAAATGACCTGGTTACAAGACAGTAAAACATTAAATGTCATTCCAACCTAAAGAGCTAATAATCAGTCAGTGGGTTTGGGGACCTGAAGTATACATTGTAATTTAATAAAAACATGCTTGACAAGCTGACTTATGATCTACACTGAGGAAAGAAAGCCCAAAAAGGTTTGTGTGAAAAAGTAGGATTGTGAGTCTATCAGACAAAATATATGACATACAGTGACTTTCCACAATCTATTAAAGACTATTTATAATTTTCTTAACTATTTTGCATGAGGGCTGCTGCAATTTAGAGAAACAACTGATGTCAATTCTTCTCTTTGGCTGCAAAAATACTGCAACAGTATTGTGAATCTAAACAAGGCCTCGCAACTCCCCAAGGGAAGAGATAGTGAGATTCCCTGCAAGTCAGAGTTTCATTTTGCTTTGATCTGAATTTACTGTAGTCAGTGATTCTGGATTTACATCATAACTTCTTAACATTACTGCAAAGGAAAACCACTTTATACTGACACTGAAACTGCAGTGCAAATACTAGAGACCAGAAGCTTTGTAGGAGAGAAATCATAGTAGCACTGACTTAAACTTTGAAATCCACAACTTGGATCATAGAATCTCTACTGTGCAGAAGGAAGCCATTTGGTCCATTGAATCTGCACCTACCCTCGGATAGGGCATCCAACCCTGCCCACCCCCATCCTTAAAACCCCACGTATTTGCTCTGGTAATCCCCCTAATTCACAGACCCTGAGACACTAAAGGACAATTTAGCATGGCCAATCCACTAAAGAAAAGGGAATTATTTTAAATAAAATTGGGATTATAGTAGAGAATTATACTATATGATCTATTTTTAAGGGAAATTTAAAAGTGTTGATTAATGTTGACTCTAAATGTGGTTTGCTGTCATGAAGCATTTAAATAAACTTTTTGCGGAGTAAGTAAACTTTGTTGTAAGATAGACTGTTTCCTGAGCCCTGCCATGAATCTCATCATGCCTCTAACTCATTGACTCATAACGTCATGCAATAAACACCAATGATTTTATTGCCAATATATTATGTAAAAACCAAAACTCTGGGTACATTGGGAAAAAGTACATTTTCTCTTTCTTCAACTTGGTGAAGCATCGTGAGGTGTGATTTTAGGAATGCTGTCAGCTTCCTGGCAGGTTGTTCCATGTGATTCAAGGTGAGACCAGACTGTAAATGTTAGTAAGTAAATGGATAATGTGGGTAGGCATCCATACCAAGCTGAATCATGTCCTCATCCGATGTCACCACATAGGCTGGGATTCTCCGGTTTCCCTGCAGTGAATGGAAATTTGGCTGAGCACCAAATTCACTGTTCTCGTTGGCAAGGTGTACAAGACTGGAGAATTTCGGCCATAGACTTTTCAGCAGAGCTTACTAAACAGCAACTAGTGGCAGGATACCATACTTGATGCTTTCCATCTCCCTAACTTGCAGATTCTAAGGAAATTGCAATGTTGCCACCCTTACCCCAGCCAAAATCCACCAACACAGGAAAAAGGAATGAAGTCTGGGACATCGTGACTTAATTGTTATGAAATAAGCACATGTTGTGCATGTATCCAATGTACAGCAATGAAACAACACATTCTTAATTATGTACAAGGGTTTGATGTTTTACTTTGATACATCAATGGGAGTATTTCGCCATCTGCTACATAACTTGAGAGGAAACTTCTAGCCAAAAACTTCTAGCCTAAATGCTAACTTAAAACCATCATGTAATTGTTATTATGTATGATCAAGTTTCAGAAATGAAAAGGTTTGTGAAATGCAGGTAATCTAAACCAGAATGTTCTCCTTTACAATATAATGTTCTCTTTTACATGTTTGTATTTTTAAGGATATTCTTTGGGTGATGCTGATGTGATGAATGTACAAGTGGGAACTGCAGTATTCTAGCTGTGTGACTCAAAGGTTAAAACACATAATTTTGTATTGTTTTGTAATTTACTGAATTCTATATTCTAACTATACCACATCTTTCAGTACTAGTGGCACTTTTAAATAATCTAATAAAAAAGACTGCTGGCTGAATAATATCACTTTTATTAAATGCTTCAAAAATCCTGTATTGCAATGCAGCTATAATTGGCTGTAAAATGCTTTGGGGAATTTGAGGTTATGAAAGGTATTATATAAATGCAAGTCCTTTTTTCCAGAAAGTTCACTCATGGCAACCAGGTGACTGTTGTCAAATAGCCAGCAGCACTCACTGTCCAGAATCCATTTATCTATAGATATATATAAAACATAAGAACATATAGTACATTTATATAGAACATAAGAACTCAGATTAGAAGGAGGCCATCTGGCCCTTCGCACCTGCTTTGCCATTCAATAAGATCATGGCTGATTTTTGAGGGCTCAGCTCCACATACCCGCCTGCTTACTTTACTGTTCAAAAATCTATTTATCTTTGCCTTAAAAACATTCAACAAGGTAGACTCATCTACTTCACTGGGCAGGGAATTCCACAGATTCACAACCCTTTGGGTGAAGAGATTCCACCTCAACTCAGTCCTAAATCTGCTTACCCCTTATTTTGAGGCTCTGCTCCCTAGTTCCAGTTTCATCTGCCAATGGAAACAACCTCTCTGCTTCTATTTTATCTAGTCCCTTCATTATTTTATATATTTCTATAAGATCTCCCCCAATTCTACTAAATTCTAGTGAGTATAGTCCCAGTTTCTGAATCTCTCACTCATAAGTCAATCTGCTCAACTCCAGAATCAACCTAGTGAATCTCCTCTGCACCCCCTCCAGTGCCAGTATATCCTTTCTCAAATAAGGAGACCAAAATCGTCGATGGTGTGGCTTCACCAGCATCTGTACAGCTACAACGTAACCTCCCTGTTTTTAAACTCCATCTCTCTAACAATGAAGGACAAAATTCCATTTGCCTTCTGAATTACCTGCTGCAACTGCAAACCAATGTTTTGTGATTCAATCAGAAGGACACCCAGGTCCTTTTGCACAACAGCATGCTACAATTTTTTACCATTTAAATAATTATCCATTTTGCTGTTATTCCTATCACACTTACTAACATTGTACTCCATCTGCCAGAATCTTGCCCACTCACTTAAACTATCTATATCCCTCTGCAGACTTCTAATATCCTCTGCACATTTTGCTGTACCACTCATCTTAACGTCATCTGCAAACTTTGACATTACACTTGGTCCCCAACGCCAAATCATCCATGTAAATTATCAACAATTAGTCCCTACAATGATTGTGACTGATTACCAAACAAAAAAACACTGATTTATCCAAACTCTGCTTTCTGTTAGTCAGTTAGTCCTCTCTCCATGCTAATATATTATCTGTAACACCATGCACCTTTATCTAATGCAGCAGCCTTTTGTGTGGCACCTTGTTGAATGCCTTCTGGAAATCAGATACATCCACATCCACTAGTTCCCTGTTGCCTGTCACATTCATAATGTCCTCAAAGGATTCCAGTAAAATAGTTGAACATGACCTGCTTTTTATGAACCTATGCTGCATCTACTCAATGGGACAACTTCTATCCAAAAGTCTCACTACTTTTTTCAAGCATTTTCCCCACCTCAGAAGTTAAGCTACTAGCTTATAGTTACCCATCTTTTGACTACCTCCTTTTTTAAACAGTGGAGTACATTTGCTGTTTTCTAATGTGCTGGAACTACCCCAGAGTGCAGCAAATTTTGGTAAATTACCATTAGTGCATTTGCCATTTCCCCACCATCTCTTTTAGTACTTTGGAATGCATTCTATCAGGACCAAGAAACTTGTCTACCTTTAACCTCATTAGCTTGTTCAACACTATATCTTTAGTAATAATGATCGTTTCTAGGTCCTCAGCTGCGATAGCCTTCCTGTCACCAATTTTTAGCATGTTATTCATGTCTTCCACTGTGATGACCAACACAAAATACCTGTTCAATGCCTCAGCCATTTTCTCATTTCCAGTTATTAAATCCCACTTCTTGTCCTCTAAAGGAACAATAAGAAGTCTCACAACACCAGGTTAAAGCTCATTAGGTTTACTTGGTAGCACAAGCTTTCAAAGCACTACCCTTCATTGGGTGAGTGCAGGATTGAGTTCGCAAACAGGGCATATGTAGACACAGACTCAATTCCAAGGTTATGGTTAGAATGCGAGTCTTAACAGGTAATCAAGTCGTAACAGGTGCAGACAATGTAACTGGAGAAGGGGTTAAGCACAGGTTAAAGGATCAATGTTTACCTTAGCCACTCTTTTCCATTTTATATATTTGTAGAAATTTTTGCTATCTGTTTTTATATTTGAGTGAGATTACTTTCATAATATTTCTTACTTTTCTTTATAGCTTTTCTCATGTCTTTCTGTTAATCTTTAAAGATTTCCCAAACTTCTAGTTTTCTACTAATCTTTGCCACTTTGTATGCATTTTTCTTTCAATTTGATACCCTTTCTTATTTCCTTAGATATCCATCCCTTTTCCTATAGTCCTTCCTTTTCACTAGTATATAATTTTGCTGAGCATGGAGAGAAATTGCCTTGAAAGTCCTCCACTGTTCCTCAATTGTCCCACCATAAAGTCTTTGCTGCCAGTCTACCTTGCCAACTCTTCCCTTATCCTGTTGTAATCTGCGTTGTTTAAGCACAAGGCACTGGTAAAGGATTTTACCTTTTCACTCTCCATCAGTATTTTAAATTCATCCATACATCAATTGCTCCTTCCAAGAGGATCCCTATTTGAAGAACAGTCTGTCAGGTAAGTACTGAAGGGCTGCTAATATCTGTAGCAGTATACCATAATATTATTCACAACCTTAAAGATTTGAATAGCTGTTACTGAGGAAAAGAGAGAAAATATAAATCACATAAGCTAAAATAGCTAAATTGCCTAAATCACATGGAGTCTCCAAAGTCTGTAAAAATGTTATGGAGTTACATAATACAAATAATCACTGAGTAAATTAATTTTATGAATGAAATAGGCTGGAAGAAAATCAATTCTAATGCATTTTAAGACAAGAGAAAGACTTTAGAGCCAAAGAATGGCACAATAGTTAGCACTGCTGCCTCACAGCGCTAAGCACTCAGGTTCAATTCCAGCCTTGGGTGACTGACTGTGTGGACTATGCACATTCTCAGTGTCTGCATGGGTTTCCTCCCACAATACAAAGATGTGCAGATTATGTGCTAAATTACCCCTTGGTGTCCAAGAATGCGTAATTTAGATCAATTAGCCATGGGTCATAGTGCAGAGTTACAGGGAATGGGTCTAGTCAAAATGTTCTTTTGGAGAGTTGGTGCAGGCTCAATGGGCTGAATGGCCTTCTTCAGCATTATAATCATTTTATATATCTTCTATGAGTACTTTAGAAACACAGTCACTATTGTAGCACAGAAGCCAATTTGTGTACAAGAAGTTCTCACCAACAGTAGCGTGATAACAGCCTGATGATCTGTTTTTGTTTGATTGGTGGATAAATATTGGCCATGACACTGCAGTTACTTGACTCCCCTACTCTTCCTCAAAATAGTACCGTAGGATCTTTTACATCCACCTGAGATAGCAATTGGGGCCTCAAATTGTTTTTATATCTAAAAGACAGAAGCTTAAACAGTGCAGCGCACCTTCAGTACTAAATTAGAGTACATATTCTGATTTTTGTACTTGAGTTTTATATGGCAAGCATTACCAAGTACAATTAAAGGAAAGGGAACCTGTGCCAATTCTCCTCCATAGAGGGAGTGCCAAGTAGGATATCACAGCCAAGCCCAATCCTGCTGTCACACAATGTCCAAAGTTCACACTTTTTTTTTAGCAGAGATCACAAGATAGGAATCAGGAATAGGGATTACATGTGATTTTACATCCCCTTTTCTTTATCAAGGGCAATGAGGCCAGTAATGTATATTTGGCATAGACTAGGTACATAACCTCCTTATCTGTACGGCTTAGTTCTTAGATTGGGAGTGCCCATAGTCACTAGGTCAGCAGAATTATAAATTAGTTGCAAAAGGTTTTATTGCATTTCAATACATAGGCTACATGGAGGCTTTTTGTAAAAAAAATTATTAGGACATGGGTATCGCTGGCTGGCCAGCATTAATGTCCATCCTTAGATGACCTTGTTTAGAGGTAGTTGAGTGTCAACCACATTGCTATGGCTCTGGAGTCACATCTAGGCTAAAACAGATAAAGATGGCAGATTTCCTTCCCTAAGGGACATTAGCGAACCAGATGGGTTTTTTGACATAACAATGGTTTCATGGTCATCAATGGATTCTTAATTCCAGATTTTTTAAATTAAATTCAAACTCAGCCATTTGCTGTGGTAGGATCTGAACCTGGGTCACCAGAACATTAGTTGAGTTTCTGGATTAGTAATCTAGCAATGTATCACTAGGCCATCATCTCCCCTCATGTTGGTTGCATTTTAACGCAGCAGATAATTAGGATTTGGTATATTCTATTATGTTGTGGTAACATTGTTGTTAAAGTAATGGAACAACAAATTGCTTAGATTGTAGCAATGGTGCCATTGGAATCGCAAGACTACCATATAATACAAGAGAACAGTGAACTCATTAACTTACTTCACAAGGAAGGAAAGAACCTGTTGACACATAAGTAACAAAGTCATAAGCAGATATATATTTTTTGAACAGAATCAAGAATAAATTCAAATTCTATTGTTTCACATTCCAGAATCTTTATTATAAGCAATATAGTAATATATTTTTGATACATTGAGAATAATCACCTAATTATGTATCTCTTCTGAAACCTACATGTTATATTGGTGGCCATTTTCAAACAGGATGAGAGACAAAACAAAAGCAACTGCAGTTTCACTGCACTTACCCAATTCCACAATGAATGACATTCATTGAACTGATGATCAAATATATACCAAAGGATTATCTTCAAATTAATAACCTAGTAAGTAATAGATATCATTCATTCCAAAAGGGAAGATTCAGCCTGACCAATGTTTTTGAGGGAGTACCATTGCCTGAAATGAACCCATTTCTCTGCATATTTTGCCAAACCTGCTGAGCTTTCTCAATATTATCTGCTTTTCTTTTAAACTTCCAGCACCTGCAGTATTATGTTATTCTAAGATGGCTCTCATCCACTAATCCATTCTTTCTCTATTATTGCTTCCAACCCTACAACTCTCTGGAATCTCTGCATTCCTCCAATTCTGGCCTTTTACACATCCCTTGGTTTGGCATTGATGGTCATGTTTTCAGATGCCTAGGTCATACACAGTCATATATCCTAATATTTGCAGTGGCTCAATGTCACGTTATGTTTGATGGTGTTCCAGTTAACAATGACTTGCGCACATAGTTGTATTCAACAAAATAGAATCTCTTAAAGCATTTATTCCATTGCATCAGTGTCTTTCACAATTTAGGTTCTAAAATGCTTAATCAAGCGTGTGGAAAGAAATTTAAGAACATTAAGAATTTTCAACACACCTGATGATGAAACAATGTTTCCAAAAGCTTGTGGGTTTAGTATCAAATAAGCTGGTTGGACTTTAACCTGGTGTTGTGAGACTTCATTTTGACATCCACTCCATGCTGCAAAGTAAAATAACTCATAAATGAATGAATGGCAACATCAAAAAAAGGTCACAGGTGAAGGAGGTATGTTGGCCAGGCGATTTTCCCCTTGAAAAAATTATTCTCAGAAGTGGGGAGGGAGGCAATTGATGAGAACAAAATCGAGTTGGGTGTTCTTTGAGTCAGTGATGTTACAGAGGCTGTTTTTAAGTTCAGCATGATGCAGAGAAAGCAGTACTCCCTGAAAAATGCCTGAAAGTAACAAAATCGCTGCATTAACCAGGAAGTAAGAAATCTGACATGAATGAAGTGTGACATTTCCGGTTACAAAGTAGCAGGGTCTTTGCTATTTTTTGTGTCTCTCTCTCTGCTGGGATTTATCCAGGCACTTGTTGTCCAGAGGAGGAGCAGGTTCCGAAGTTCTGAAACTTTTAATGAAAATAAAAGTTGTTTGACTCTTAAGTGACACGTTTTATTTTTTTTGGGGGGGGGGGTTGGGGGAAGGAGTTGGATAATGTAAACTCTATTTCAGCATGAGCCCTGTTTCATTTTACACGGTGGTGGTGGTGGTGGTGGTGGTGGGTGAACGTCACTAGTTTTCTTAGGCTGGATTACACTCTAATTCTTCCCGCACCCATCCCCATCATTCCCTCCCTCCTCCTCCTTTTCCCGGGAACTCTGGAACATGAGGAGGAGCCGCCGGGGAGACGTCAGGCTCTGCGGGGTCCTGACGGCTGTTGGTTTGCTCCAATGAGCTCTCTCCACATGCGGGCCACTCCAGGTCTCGCCGTGAGAAAGGCCGCTGCCACTCGGCTATTATAAGCGCGCTGCCGCCGGTGGCTGCTCGCTCACACTCACTCACTCAGCGCAGCTGTCTCTGTGCTTTTCCCCCGGATCCGCTCTCGTTCTCCCTACCGGCTTCCAGAGCACCCACAACCCGGGGGCTCCTGTGTCGCAGTCCCTGCGGGCTCCGCATTAAAACCTTTCACACCAGGAGACGGGAACAGAACCAAGAATTTCTGTTTCAATTAATATTTACGAGAGAGAGAGAGAGAAAACACATTGAGTGTTTTTTAAAAAAATCATTTATATTTAAAGAAATCGAGAATCAAAAATCATTTATAATATTTAAGATTTCGGAGTGTTTGAAAGATAAATTATTTTGCTTTTTTTTTAAAAAAAGACCCCTTATTGGAAGGTTGCCCTGAACCTCCATCCTCCTTGTCTTTTCTTCTCTTCCTTGTGAGTGAGTGTCAGCTTGTTCCTGGTGAGGAAGGAAGACTCTCTCTCTCTCTCTCTCTCCCTGTCTCCCTCCCTCCCTCCGGCCGCGGACAAGAAACCGCAACCACTGAAGCGGGGAAACCTGGAGTGAGGAGCATGGAGAACGCGCACACCAAGACCGTGGATGAAGTTCTCGCCTATTTTAACGTCAATGAGACAACGGGTCTGAGTTTGGAGCAAGTCAAGAAACACAAGGAGAGATGGGGACCGAATGGTAAAATGTGGCTGGGATGCTTCCTTTCCCCGCTACTGCTATTTTTGTTTTTTTTAATATATTTTTCCTTTCGGTGTGTGGCATATTTTTTTCCTATTTTATTTTTGAGGGGGATTTGTTGAAGTGTCCTTCCCTGTCTCTCCTTCTTTTGTAAGGTGTTAGGCCTTGTGTGTGAAGCCGGCATCTCTGTGAAGCAGAGTGAACATGGCTGACTCACCGCCACTCTGAAGCAGAAATTGTCTCAAAGTCACATTTTGTGTGTTGGGGGGAGGAATGCAGTATAGCCTCGATTTTACAATATCCTCCCCTCTTCCTGCTTTCCAAATTAAAAAAAATAGAAATCTTGAGGTAGCAAAGCCTCTCCCCATGTCAGAAAGCAACATCTTAAACGGGTTGCAATCATTCAGTTTTAAGTTTATCCTGCCGTCTTGCAGCGGAAACATTGTAATTTGTATTCCAAGATGTAATCTCCGGAGTAAGGAGTAGCTGTAACGCAGTCAGTTGGAGAGCATCGGTTTTATTCTTTTTTTGTAAACTCTGCTTCCTCCTGGTGTGCAAACGCTTCGTGGCACTGTGATCTCAGAATACTGTAGGTCTAAATGCTTCCCTTTTTTTAAAAAAACCATTCGAGCGTGACTTTGTCTGGAAGTCCTGTGTATTTGCATGTTTTAACGCAGTTTTCTTTTTCTCGCATGTTCCATGGCGGCGCCACTCATTTAACAGAATTGCCAGCAGAAGAAGGTACAGTAGCTTCCTTACTCTGGGCAGTATATAATCGTTTTTTTTTCAAGATGTTGAGCTGTAATTATTTTTAATGTTGAACTGAGCTTCCTCTTGTTTCAGGCAAATCGTTATGGGAACTTGTGATAGAACAATTTGAAGATTTATTGGTCAGAATCCTACTCTTGGCAGCTTGTATATCATTTGTGAGTATTTTATCTTATTGGACAGAATTTGTATCAATGTCAAGTATTCTGCCAGTTAAGGTGATTGTATTATTTCTTGTAGGCCTGTTTATAGATTTATTAGGAAATTGAATATTGAGAGCCGAGTACAAACTAATCTGTACCCTTACACTGTAACATGACTGGAATGGTGTGTGGTATTTCAGTCCAGTCTGCCTTGATAAAAGTAAGGTGACAATTGCAGCTTTTTGACGAGGGCAAGACTGATGTCTGCAAAGATGATACACTTCTGTTGACCAAATTTGGCCAGTGACCTTCATGGGGACATGTGGTATCTCTTCTCTCCTTGACTTTTAAGGTTTATAGCATGCCAGTTAAAATGGTTTTGGGTCGGCATGACAATAATAGAAAACAATGTTCAGTCCTGTATTGGGTTACACTACTTAACACAGTGGCTGTGCTTGTTGTAATGGTTACCCAATGGCAGACAGAAATAAATGTTCTCGGCATATGTTTGAGTACCAAATGTTCTGCTAAATTGAGTTTTAATTGAAGTTGTTATCAGTTGCTTCTTTGATGTGTAAAGCACCATCTTCATGAGATTATTTGCATACATGTGTAAGTAGTATTAAGTGCCACTTACAAGAAGAGAAATGCTGACATAATTTGGACATCTTGGTGAAAACTTGTTCTCTATAGTTCTGTTAATTCTGTAGAGAACATGAATAATTTGCAGGAAAATTCATTTTGTGAGATTTGATTTGGATATGAACTAATCCTCTTTGGAACGAATAGGCTTCACATGATATTAACACAAGTTTCATTTATCAGCATTGTTGCTGTAACAGATGACACTCTTATCAAAGAACTGTGGTTTACCCGTGAATCTCGCAAGTTGAATTGAGGTATAGAAATTCAGGTACCAAGGTTATCTAGATTATTCTGGTTGAGAGTTTTATAATGTCCGACTAACCGATTCTAGATCACTTAGTTCCAGTAAATTTTTTAGCAGGGCTGGGTGCTGCTAGCTAGGCCAGTGTTTTTTTTATTGTCCTTGGGAAGGTGATGGTGTGGTGCATGTGTTGAATTAATGGATTACCTCCTTTCTACTCAAGTTTCTGTAAAAATACGAGTTCTAAAGAATAATGCTTTGCAAACATGGTCTTCAATGAGTTTCAAATGTTACATAAGCGTCCTTTGCTGTAATGTACAGTAATGACTGTCAGGAAACTTCCAGTAGTAAGGAGTACAGCTTGTATATCATGGATGTTGGGATGCCAGATACCTAGTAGTTTCGGCAAAGCAAGTGTTGCAATTGATTGGGGTACAATGGATTGAGGTCAAATACAAATTAATTGAACCTTCTTGAAAAGAGGATGAGAAACTGCAAGTTATTTATAGTCTACATTATCTATGATTTCTATGATTTACATTACATTATCATACGTTCAAGGAAGGTGGTGCAGAGCGCAAGAGCCTCTGAACATGTTGGAAATTCTCAATCGTACAAATGAAAATGCAATACAATGTGGGCGTAGTGAAGTACAGTCCTGCAAAAGATGGTGAGGCAGATATATGCTATGATGTCCATGTACTTCCAATTTCTCAAGGGTGTGGCCACTATGTTACATGTTGTACTTTTAACTAATAAATGAACCGGAGTTTAAATTGCATTTTCTAATGCCAGGGGAGTCAGTCATATAGTACTGAAAAGGCTTTTCGGCCCATTGAGTCTGCACTGACAAAATTACACATTTTGGCCACTTTGCCCATAGCCTTAAATGTTATGATATTTAAAATGTTCATCCATGTACTTTTCGAAGGTTGAGCAGTTTCTGGCCTCTAGTATCATCCCAGGCAGTATACTCCAAACTCCCATCATCCTGTGGGTGAAAAACCTTTTTCCTCAAATCTCATTGAAACCTCCAACCCAAATTACGTACCATTGTTATTGAGCTTTCAAGAAAAGGGGAATAGCTGCTTCCTTTCCACCCTGTCCATAATCCAGTCAGTCCCTCAATTTTGTACATCTCAATCAGATTTTTCTCTCTCTTCCCTCAATTAGATTCCCCACCTCCGCCCCCAAAACTGCTTTAAAGAAAACAATCCAAGCCTATCCAGGCTTTCTGCATGAATCAAATGTTTCATCCCAGGAAATATTCTGGTGATTCTCTTCTGCACCTTTTCCAGGCAATCCAGGTTTACTGTAGTGAGGTGACAGAACCATGCACACCACTCCAGCTGTGACCTAACCAAACATTTTGTGGTGATTGTCCTCTGTTGGTGAAAAACACTCCCTTAATCCACCTTTCTTGTATTTTCCTTCTCTTACGAACATATTAATTCCTTGCAGGGTGATGTGATGGTCACCCTCCAATATATTCCTAAAGTAGCCAATCATCAAGTGTGAACACTGGCAGACCACGACTACTAAAGCAACTACAATGGAGCTTAGTGCTGCTCTTGCTAGTCAGAGGGTTGACACGTATACTTTAGGACGGATTGCTGGGTTTGGAGACCAAAACTAGCTTTATCCCATCTCACCCTGAGGCTCTTTGTAGAACTTCCATAAGTATTGTAGTTAAACCAACTATTATATTGAGTCTGTGTATCTGCTACGAGTTTGGATTCAAGTCTCCTTGAGAAATGAGATTAGGATAGTGGGCATGAATGAAGAAAAAGCTTGAATTAAAAAATAATGGAATAGAACAAATGATTAAAATAATCAAAGTAGCTCCTTTTAAAGTCCAGATCTTGGATTCAAAGTACGCTGACAAACTAGTACAAAGTGTTTTATTTGAAAGACATTGGGAAGAAAAAAAAACACAGGTTACGGTTTTGGGTGTGGGTGATTAGTCAGGACCAAAAGTGGGGGGGAACGGCCAAGGGAATGGGGAAATAGAATGACTAAAAACATGCCTGAAAAGAGGTGGAAGTTGTTGGAGACTGTTAGTGAGGCTGTTGACGCTTAAGAGCAACAGCAGAAAAGATAGCTGGCTGAGCTGGTGAAGCTCAAAGAAGAAATATTGCAATATTAAGATGATGCAGCAGTCTCCAGAACAAGACCAACATTGAAGACCCTTTGATATAAGCTATGTTCTGATGAAGGGTCTGCACTCAAAATACCACTGCTCTTGCTCTCGGTCTCTCTCTTTTCCTCCACCGTTGATGTTTCCTTATTTTTTTGCACTGTTTTCTCTCTCACTGTATTTCCCCACCATTTCCTTTTCTTCCTTCTCTTCCTGCCTTTTGTTTCTCTGCTTTCTGTCTACACTCAAATTACAAACTTGTTTTTTCTCTCCAGATGCTAATGGTCTTGCTGTATACTTTTTGAATATTTTCTAATTTTTATTAAATTTGTAATTTTTATTTTGGTATGTCTGCTATGACCCACACTTGACAGCATGTTCCATCATTGGCATATATAGCTCCTGTCTTGGTAACAGTGGAGTCTGATGCAAGGCTCCTACAGTTCTGATCATGATGCTACAACTCCTTATTTTAAAAATAAATTGGATCAGATTGTACAGTTTTAATACCACATAAAAGTTTTTTTGGCACTGCTAGCACTGTATGACATAATGAGTAATTTGTTTTACCTGAAATAAGTAACCTGGTGATCAATTACTTAAACTTAACCAGGTGAGTTACTGGGTCAAAATCCTAGGACTCCCTTTCTTAACAGTAGTGTAACTATACCTCATGCACTCCAGTGGTTCAAGAAGGTACCCCTCTGTCATCCTCTTGAGGGCATTTGAGGGGGTGGGCAATAAATGGTGGCCTAGCCATGTCCTGCAAATATTAAAAAAAAAAGTACAGGAGGACACCAACAAGAGAATGAATGAAAGGATAAAAGCAAATAAAATTGGGATTTGAGAGGAAATAATATGGAGTCCTTCTTTCTACATTGCAAAGCTAAAGGCAAACCTATAGAAAACCAAGTGCTTGTATCTAAACCTGTAATAAGAGGGGGAAAAAATTAAACACTTTGTTTAAGGCTATGTCAAAGCCTCTTTTCAGTGAAAGCATGTGTCATGTTTAAGGTTAAGAGATGCAGTCCTTGTGGCATATAAATGCTGGGAAGGTATTGTGGGATGACCTGTTGTAGTTCTGGGCTGTCTTTGTTCTTGGATTTGAAGTATGCTGTAATTCTGCACTGCAGCCTTCAAGAAATCACCCCCTAAGATTTCAAATCAAGTACAAATGTTTGGCTTGTAATAAACTAACCCAATTTTATTGTTCTTTGTGTGTGGTGTGTTCATTCCTGAAACAAACACCCGTGCAGCTTATGGTTGTCTGGAACTCCACTTTTGTATGCCCAGGTTAAGGAAATGATGACGGGCTGAAGTAATATGATTAATTATTTGTTTAAAAGTTACTGCATTCTTTTTCCTCATGTCAGCCCAAATGAAGTGTTTATTTTTATTTCTTACAACTTCAATGTTGATCAGGAAGTTGAATGTTCTGTTTTTTTTTTGCAGTGTAGTAACCATATTTGTTCAATCTGCGGATTGCTTCTGTACAGCGAAGGAGGAAAATTATTGTCAGTTGCATACGACCCTCATGTATCTAGCAGTTGGATACTTGGGAGATGTTGATAGAGATATGTTAGCATGGTGGAGGGTGTGCATTGTGCCAGAAGATGAGACCAGGGAAAGAATGTTGCGCCTGTATAATTTTTAAATTGTACTTCCCAATGGTATCTAAGACTCAACATTTGTACTCCACATTTCAGATTTGTAGTTTGAACCAGTTATATAATTGGCAAATTCATGTCCAATCTTCTACCTCCAATAGGGATGGGGAACCTCTGTCTTGGTGGTTGGGTGTTTAAGAATGGTGGGGTTTTTTGTACAATAATTGCTGATGTTTTCCCTTTTTTCTGTATCTTTCTGATATGTGTACATGTATTGAGTGGTTATTGGTGCATTTAATCTATGTTGGCTTTACTTTTTTAAGCCACCATTTACTGTTGTGGTTGTAGCTTGGTATAATGTGATATAAATTGTTTAACCAGGGAAACCAGAATACAAACTTCTCTCTTTATGCTTCAGCTTTTGGTCTCAGGCCAGGTTCCATCTAGGCAGTACCTGTTAGGACTGTGTGGCTGTAATTTGGAATTCTTCTGCTCATCCAGTGCTCTGTACATGGATGGTTAAATGCATGTTGTTTCTCAGCAGTTTGGGTTGAAGTGTTTATGGTGATAAGTTCATACTTGCCACAGTTTAATTCACCCCAGATAGTTTTAAATAGTATCATGGAAATCTCCAGGATCTTCCTTTAAACTCGTTTTCTACCATAATGAAGCTGTACTTGGATAGCTGAAGGGATTTAAACAGACTGCAATTAACTGTTCTATTGTTTATACGTGTTTTTGGCTTTGTTTTCACTTGTTACCTTTTTAGGAAGTCAATTTTTCCAAGGAGCTTTTCTCTGCTTCAGTCTGCATTCAGTACAAGTCCTGATCCTAGTTTGAACCCACTTTAAATTGTGGTATAAATGTACGCTTAAAACAAGTCAGTTGTTGTGCAGTGTTGAGATATTGATGAGCCTTTTCCCCAAAAATATACTTTATTCAAGAAAATGTGTCAAATTACATTCCATAAAGTTCAAATTTGACATCTCTAAATGCAGTGCAGCTAGACTTATTTTCATACATGATGTGGCACTCTGAGCTGCCTCAATACAATTGAAACTACACATATTTACAATATACATTCCATGTCACAGATGCTGCCTGAGGGTTTTGCACAATTTCCAGCATTTCCGTTAAGCCAAGTAAATGGTGGCTTAAAAAATTAAAGCCAACATAGATTAAATGCACCAATAACCATCAGGTGAACCTTAGACAATATCTCCTCCTTATTGAATCTTTGCAGCAGCTGTCAAATGCATCTGTCAGCGTGTGGTCCTGGACCTTTTGAATGCGCCTGTCTGAAACATATGGTTGTAGACAGCTGGAAGACCAACATTTCTTGGGCAGGCTGAAGATTAACTTTTGTTGAGTTGCTGGTCTTCTAGCAGCAGTTGATTGTCTCGGAGTGCCCAGGAATAACACGTAGAGATGTCCATCATGGGACTGCTTCGGTGAACCTCAGACGCCCCTTCATCTCTGTTTACAAACCTTCCTTGCAAAAGTACATCCCAGAAGGAGATGGGAGATAGTCTGCTTTGAGGGCAGTGTGACAAGTGTTGAGACTCTGAGCGTGCAGAAAGGATCTGACACCGAGAGTCTCTTGCCACCAGGCAAGCTACGTCATGTGCTTCTTTGAAATTTGTGGCAATGTAAAACTGTCAAATAACAGACCATCTGCCCAGAGAAGTATCAGATAGCTTTTACTTTTTCAGATGTAAGCTGCTTGATAAGTTATGATCTTTGCTGCCTGAGAATTCCTTAATGTAGTTTTCAACCTGGTGGAAAAGGCAAATATAACTTAAGCAGCAACAACAGTTCCACACATTCAGGTGTTAAGTTGGAATATGTCAGTAGTTCCTTGAGTGACTAAGCCCCATATGGGATTAATTTAATAGCACTCCTTATAGTGTAAGATTGCGTTCAAATCTGACATCATTATCGTTAAAACATGCACCTCAGGAGAATGCATGCATCTGTAGTATTTGTGCATCAAACATATACCTAAGGAGAATAACTATTGCCAACAAGTGTGCTTGAGTATCCAAAGGGATTAAAATAGTTAAGAGTTCTGCTTTCACATTATTTATAATCTAATGTTTTGGCTTGTTACCTTTATGGAAGTAAACTAAAGGGAAAAGTTAATGAGTTGGTGCAGCTGCTATTCAGAAATAACATAGCAAATGAAACAATGTTGAATCAACAATGAGTATGGCACTGAATAAAAACATTTTGAATGGAACAACGTGAAGCAACTTGGCAACACTACTACTTCTTTTGCCCCCAAAGTTAAACAAAGTTAAGAAATAAACTATTTCATACCATGTGCTCCCAGATTCTATATAGAGTTAGAAGTTGGATTGGAAATGAAAATCTGTCGGTTTGGAATGGTTAAAACAGGAGTTAAATAACAATTAACAGCCAAGACATTGGAAGCAACACTGAAGTTGGATTAGCAGTAAGCAGATGTGACATGCATTCATTGGCAGGGGGTGGTGTCAGTGGTGAGATTTGTTATTTATGTTTACTGAGGGGGGAAAAAAAGCAGTTATTTTGGACACAATTCTCCCTGTATAACAAAATGAAATGTTTATGAAGGATGTGCTTATGATCGAGTTCCCTCAGTGTATTACCAGGAAAAAAACATCCAAAATGAGCTTTTGTTTTGAGGGCTGAAGTAAACTGACATAAAATGATAAAAGTTGGAGCTGAAGGTGTGGTCAACCTAGGTGTGTCTAGTTCTGGCCCTTTTTATGTAAGTTTTAAAATGATCTTTAAGCTCTGCTATGGAATCTGAGATTGAGCCCTAATAGAGAATGTAGAAAATATGAAGGATAAGGAATTTCTAAACAGGCCTATTGCAAAAGACAGTGGGCATAAATTATATGATCCATTTTCATCTAGATTGTACTTTTCATATAGATTGTACTCTTGAGGTACCCTATGACTCTTTAATTGATATGCTCAGAGCTGCAGTAGTGACTTGCACATTTTCATTTTATTTATGATCTAGCTCGATGTATATATCTATATATTCCTGTCGTGTCAGGTTTCTCTTGCACTTTCTGATTTTTTTTTTGGTTTGGTTATGACCTACTTTTTGGTAAGTGACCTATTCATGGTGTGATTCATCCAGTTTTTTTCCTTTTTGCTGGTGAGATGTGCTTAATGCCATAAGATTATGACTGGGCTATGATTATACACTAACAGTGCCTTACCATACTGTGGTGTATTCTAGTGGTTCCTGCCCAGTCGTCTTGCCTGGTATTTAATGCCTGTGTTTCTCATCTACATGATTGACAAATTGCCCTTAACCAATAAAGTTGTAGACAACTTCTGTGAAGCTTGGCAATGTTAGCTTATGTGCCAGTTTGCTTTCTTTTGTGAGAAAGTAATGTAAGTAATATTTGGCATTTTCCAATGTTTGAGAGAAACTCAACAATTAGCTTCTAATGTGTTATCACAACAACTGCCATTGTGATTTTTTTAATATGTCAATAATCCTTCTTGCTTTTGAGTTTGTTATTATACATATGGTATGACTTCATTTTGGGAAAAAATGCCCATTTTTAGGGAAAATGGATGGTTCAGGTGGTTGGCAAATTCTGGAATCTGGCTTCAAGGTCTGCATCAAAATCCGAGTGAAGCAAACAAAATTGACTTTGTTCGGTGACAAGTGGTGTGCCTCAGGGGTCTGTTTTGGGGCCCCTGCTGTTTGTAATTTTTATAAATGATCTGGATGAGGGTATTGAGGGATGGATCAGTAAATTTGCAGATGACACTAAAGTCGGTGGAGTGGTAGATAGTGAAGAGGGGTGTTATAGTTTACAGAGTGACTTGGACAAGTTGCAGAGCTGGGCCGAGAGGTGGCAAATGGAGTTTAATGTGGAAAAGTGTGAGGTAATGCACTTTGGCAGGAACAATAAATGTGTAGAGTATAGGGCTAATGGTAGGGCTCTTAATAGTGTTGAGGAACAGAAGGATCTTGGTGTATGTGTCAATAGATCCCTGAAAGTAGGCAGTCAAGTGGATAAAGTTGTTAAGAAGGCATATGGAGTCTTAGCTTTTATTGGTAGGGGGATTGAATTTAGGAGCCGCAGCATCATGTTGCAACTGTACAAAACTCTAGTGCGGCCGCACTTGGAGTATTGTGTGCAGTTCTGGTCCCCACATTATAAGAAAGATGTGGAGGCATTGGAGAGGGTACAGAGGAGGTTTACCAGGATGTTGCCTGGTATGGAGGGCAGGTCCTATGAAGAGAGGTTGAAGGATTTGAGGTTGTTTTCGTTAGAAAGGAGGCGGCTAAGAGGGGATCTTATTGAAGCATATAAGATGATTAGAGGTTTAGATAGGGTGGACAGTGATAGCCTTTTTCCTAGGATGGAGAAAGCTAGCACGAGGGGACACAGCTTTAAATTAAGGGGTATGAGTTATAGGACGGATATCAGAGGTAGGTTCTTTACTCAAAGAGTGATTAGGGAGTGGAATGCCCTGCCTGCAGCTGTTGTAGATGCGCCAAGTTTGGTGGCGTTTAAGAGGTTAATTGATAAGTATATGGAAGAGAAGGGAATGGTTTAGTTTGGAGGGGCATTGCTTTTTATTTTGGTCGGCACAACATCGAAGGCCGAAGGGCCTGTTCTGTGCTGTAATGTTCTATGTTCTAATTACAATGGCCAAAATAGGAAATGTTATCGTATCACAGCCTTCTGAGTACAGAATACGGTAGTTTTTTTTAACCTTGCTTTTCTGTACATAGCTGAAGAGTCATGGATATGGAAGTAGGGAAGTGCTGCATGCTCCCACATGGACTTCTTTGCCTGAATCAGTGCCAAAGTTAACCAAAATAATTACAACTGCATAATTTTCAAGCTGGAGTATTCCTCCTTTGGTTTGCTACACAACTGATTAGTGCAGTGCGTGTATTGCTTCACAACATTTTCCCATTAAGGCTTGAAATTTGTTTCACGCAGGAGAATGTTTCTTTAAGGTTCTGCTGTTGGAAGAATTTGGAACCAAAGTAAATTTGTGCACTCCTTGTATGACATTCAAAGAAATACTGATTAGTTTTCTATTTTAAGAGTGTATTTAATTTTGAAATAACCATATTGAGTTGATATTCTAATAATTTGCAAGCGAGATGCTTTTAAGCCCTATGATTTTTGCATTTTAACTTTGTTTTCCACACATTCAGTAGACACTGCAAATTATAAGCGTTTTTATGCTTATATCTTGCAATTTGCGATTGTCTGAATTGAAATGTATGCAACAGTTTTGCCACAAAAGAAACCTCATTTTATAAATTAAATGTATTCTCTACTCCTTTCATCCTTTTTAATTATTTTTAATTAACTACTCTTTTATGAAGGGAAATGCACTTGGAAAAAATACAATTACAAAAGTTCTAACAGTTCATTTACAAGTCTTTGAGTTTAGAGTTCTGCAGTTTTCACTTGTTGAATGCATTTGACCACAGTAAACAAGAGTGTGAAGAAAGGGCACTTTATAACTAAAAAAATTAATATGTGCTCCTAGCAGTGCTTAGTAAGGTAAACCAATACAGTCTGAAGATGCTTAAAAGCCAAGTTGTGTAAGAAAAGCACTGACCTGAGTTAAATGCATTGCAAATGTTGTGTTCCCACCCAATTAAAATATATTTCACAAAAATTTATCTAATTGTTTGCAGGTTCTGGCCTGGTTTGAAGAAGGTGAAGAAACTGTAACTGCCTTTGTGGAGCCATTTGTAATATTATTAATTCTAATTGCAAATGCTATTGTGGGTGTTTGGCAGGTAAGCTATTTAAAAACCATTTTGTCATGGATGTTAGGAATACTTAGCATTGCATTTTTTTTTAAATTAAACAAAATTTACTTCATGCATTAAAATCATTTGAGGAGTGTCTGTACACATTTTGAGTGGAGCGAAGAGCATTATGTAGAATTAGATCAAAAATAGTTAATGAATCAGAAAGCACCTTTTCACAGTAGTAGCAATCCTTTCTCCCCCATAAAGACTGTGCGCTGTGGCATCAATTACCACTCTGAAGACTGAAAAAGATAGGTTTTTGTTGATGCTGGTATCCAGCGATGTGAAGCAGAGGCAGGTAAATGGAGCTGAGTTTTGAATTGACCGTGATCAAATTAAATGGCAAAGCAGACTTAATGGCCTGCCTTGTCCTTCAGTTCCTCATGTTCCCATTATGTAAAGAAAGCAGAAGATACTTCACAGCAAAATAACTGTGTTACTAAGATACTGATTCCAGGTTTCTTCAGCAGTGAGGTGCAGTTGAATTATTGTACTTTGAGCAAAATCTGCATTCATCAAGTTCATGAAGGATGGCTGGCAGCTTATTTTAAATTGAGAGTCTTATTTGTGGAGATGTTCAGAGAAGAGCATCAGAGATTTTCTGTCCAAACTACCAAAGGTGTTCAAAACCAGTTCCGTGAGGTATGTCACCCAACATCCCACCTGCACTCTGCAAGGCTCAACCCTGAAATTTGTTCCAGAGGTCAGTGATCCTTTGAAATAAAAATTACTGATTCAAATCTAGGTCTCTGCTCAGCTATCTGCGTGAGTAGAAGGATAAGATGAGAAGTTGTAGGTCAATAAAATGAGCAAACTACCATGGATCCTGGAATCTGATACAAGGACAGGCGATGCTAGAAAAGCTCAGCAGGCCTGGCAGCATCTGCAGGGAGAGAAAACAGTTAACATTTTGAATCTGACTCTTTAGTACATAGAAAAACTACAGCGCAAACAGGCCCTTCGAACCACAAGTTGCGCTGATCATATCTCTACCTATTAGGTTTACCTACACCCTTTAATCTTGCTTAGTCATCAAAACTGAACACTGGAAAATATGCTGGATATTAAACTGTAGCTGGGAGAGGTTGTAACAACCTCAAGGAAGTTGTAAAGACAGTAGGTCTGGTGGATGGAATGGGGAAAGATGAGGAAGGCAGGGATTCTGCATTGAGGCAATAAATGTATGAGATATTTTTTAAAGAGCTTTTATGGCAGAGGAGAATTGTCATGGTCTAGAGTTGATGAACTCAATGTTGAGTCTTTAGGTATAATACAGCCCTCATCAGAAGATAAACAACACCAGTTACAAGTTTCTTGCCAAGCCATTGCATGTATTGCTATTCATTCACAGTCGCAGGAATTCCCTCCTGATCAGCCTTGTGAGTCAACCCACAGCACGTGGACTGCAACAATTCAAGACAGTTCGCCACTACCTTAAGAGCAACTAGGAATGAGCAATAAGTGCTGTCCAGCCAGCACAGTATATGGATTTAAAAAAAAAATTAGGTGTTGCTCCTCCAGTTTCTGTTGAGCTTCATTGGAGCATTGCAGCAGGCCAAGCATGGAGATGTGGGATTATTTGTGTTCTCAGTTGCTGATAAACGTCAGTTAATGACATAGCTTGAAATTGGTAAACATTTATGAAGACAGAGACAGTTGGTGTGAATTTGTAAACGGTCAATTATGTTTGATTGAAGTTTAACTTTTACTGGTGTCTTTGTATTTTTCATTTTCTGAAAACAACATAATTGAGATACCACAATTGAGGCATATTGTGGATGGGGGGGTGCATAAACCAAAGCTTGGTGATAGTTAGACATTCTTAGGATTGATTAGAATGTAGGTAGTGATGTTCCTCAGGAAAGAATCCAATAAAAAGTTTTGTTTTCCATTTAAATATTGGTTATTGGAGGGTGGAATATTATCACAAATGGATATTGAGGCATAGACTATGGTTTTCTTTAAGGGAAATTGATGAAAAAGAGAATATAAAGACTTGAGGAGAAAAATAAGTTTTGACTAAGGTTTACAGAAGAATGCAAATATGAGTTGAGGAGCAGCCTTTATACTGGAACTTTTACTTCAGTGGAAATCTACAGCAATCAGTTGAGATCTTGCACCATTTTATCCTATTGGTTGTCCCAATTTATTGGAACAATTAAACCTCTGCGTAGTTATTTTAAACTTGCTCTTGAAGATTAAGCAGTGAATGATGGATTTGCTGCAAATTACAGGACACTACTGAGTCATGATTTCCTCTCCTTGCGTTTTGTCTCTGCCTCTGATATACACTTGCTTTAGAATGGGGCCACAGTTTTTATTTATTTATGCTGAGTGAACTTCCTGCGAGATTCAAGGCAATATCAAAACTCTTGAGTATCACCTCCCTGCTAGCACTTCCTTTGACCACCATGAGAGTGCACCGCTCAAGATCCAAGTCATGGAATCATCTAAGTGCAGATTGGCCTTGGCAGTTACCTAATTATCCACTGGAGCCCTACTCAATACCTCAGATGATGAGCATGGTCATCTTCTCCTCAAAGTATTAGCAAGATGAAATTGAATTACTTGAGTATTAAATAGTGATGAACCAGCAAGACACAATCCTGAAACAAACTGAGATGCACTAATTTGAAAACAAATACCTTTTAGCAAGATCTAGAAGCAATTTTCAAATTGCTTGTGATTTAAAATGTTTGTGCAAATAAATTTAAGAAAATGGGGATATGTGGTTCAGTGTTGAGCTCTTGGATTTGCTTTGAGAAAAGGTAATGACTTGTATTTGAAATGCTTTATTTTTCTTGTAAAGATTAATGACAAAGATAGGTTTATTGTGAGCAGCACTCTATTGAATTTATTTTGGCTCTCGCATTGCCACTGTTGCTTGCCACTATTCTATATTAGGGTCCTCTTTCATGGGATTTGCCATGTGATCCTGTCAGCTGGGAGAATAGTTCTAATTATCATAAACCCAGGCTTCTGACTCAGATTTAAGTAGATGATTTTGATGACCAAAAAATATGCAAATTTGCTGGTGATTTGCTTCAAGTGGCTTTCAGTTGGTTGCCATGGTTTGCTGTTGCATTAAAAATGATTACTTAATTGTGAAATTGAGCACGCAAACGCAAGTGTTTGACTGTTGCACCACTGTAACCCATTCTTATTACTGAATTTATAAAAACAGGAGTAGGTTGTTTGTCCCTTGAGTCTTTTGATTTTGTGACCATTTTTTAGGTAGCAATCTTTGATCTTTGTTGCGGTGAATTTAAAATGAGTCTGACCACTCCCGAGTTGTGGGATTGTTGTTGGTGCAGGTTTGATGGGCTTCCTGCACCAGGGTTTCTATGATTCTAATAGGCACATTTGATATGTACTTGGTGCTGTATGATAAAGCCAAATACTAAATTATAATGTTGCCGAGCCTAGTAAGGTATCTATAAGATATTATGGAATTTAAAAACATTGGCAGTCTCCTAATGTTTGGTATAGAAAGAAAGCAGGTAACAATGCATGCTGTGCCAACAGTATACATTCTCTAATTCTGAATTAAAGGGTCAGAAAAAAGGAACCCGTTCTTTCAGTTTAAAGAATCATCCATTTTATTCAGTTCACGTCACCTTATTGTGCATATTTGAGGAGTTGCATTTGAATTCACAGCAAGTTGTCCTGATCTTTTTTTGACTGACCTTATTGGTAGGGTTGATGAGGGAAAAGGATTGGTGACGTGCTCTGACTAGCAAACTTTCATTCATGGCAGTTTGTGGATACTTTTGTGAAAGCATCTAATTGTCTTTAAAGGGAAAGATTTTGGAATATATAAAACATACCAGTGTTGCTTCAATTAACTTGACTGGTACTGATTCTGGTTAACAGTTAAAGTCTTTCTGTTAATGGCAATTTAGTTAGGCAATGCTGAAAGCAGATTATATACGGCCTTATCTTTTTTTTCTTTGTCGACCCTGGTCTGTCTTTCTCTTCCCCATTCCATTCTGTCTGTCTTTGCCTTACCACGCTGCTGTGCCGCCGCCGCCGCCCCCCCCCCCCCCCCCCAACACACACAACCATCACCACCACCGGCCCCTGTCTGGCTGTCTCTCTTTTTTTGTAAATTGAGTTTGTCTGTATATGCCCTGTTTATGAACAGAACTCCCACTTACCTGACGAAGAAGCAGCGCTCCAAAAACTAGTGGCTTTTGCTATCAAATAAACCTGTTGGACTTTAACCTGGTGTTGGGAGATTTCCTACTTTTTTTTCTCTCCCCACCCTGCTCTTTCTTTTTCTTCCTTCCCCGCCCCCTCCCCCACTCTGCTTTATCCTTTCTCTCCTCCTCCCCCATTCTGCCTCAGCTGAAATTTGGCACAGTCAATGCCTCTTACTGAGTTGTTGATCGGGCAGAATTGTGAAACGTCATAACTTCCAAAAGGTTTGCACGCAGTAAACCACTTCAAGTATCTGCTTGTTCACAGAGATAAAAGGCCATTTGGAAACTTTCCCTCCTGCATAATTTGCTTACTGCAAAGGCTTGGTGGTTGCACACTGTCTTGTCTACCTTTTTTAAATCTTGCTTGTTACATATGGGCACTGGCCATTTTTTCCTCTCAGCTGCTCTCCATCTTTTCATGATCAGGCCATTTTACAGTGCTTCTCTCTAACCATTGCCACTTGCCACTCCTTCCATCCCCGATTTGAGAATGAACTAGATCAAGAGAAGGAACCCTCCTGGAGTAAGTGACTCAGTGCCGTATCAATGAAGTGATTACTCAGACAACCACTTCAACTTTATTTGTAATTATTTGATGATGCTGGAGTTTTCATGGTGTACTGAGATGAATGGAGTAAAATGGTCTGGCAATTGGAAATGCCACTGCAATCCAATCAATTTTTAAAATCTAATGCAACTAGGAGCTATGTTACAATGCATATAATAACAGGTAAATGTTAGGCGTAATTTGAGGGATATATAGTACATGGGGATAATTTCTTCTGTTTCTGGCTATTCCAAAGGGCAAAAGGCATGTCTGTTTAATGTCTGATCCAGAAGACTGATTGAAAAAAAATTAAGAATAAACAAAGTTTTTCAACTTCAGTGCAGTTAGAGTGAAATTAAACATATGTCATGAAGATGGTTTTGCACATAGCATTGAGTCATGAGAGTTAATATTGTTTTGACAAATTAGGAATATTTATAATCTGTTCCTGCAAGTATGAGTGCTTCAGTGGTCCTGAGAAGTAAGATATATTTGAGCCCTGTTTTGATTGAACGTTAACCTTTGCCAGATGTTGTTTTTAGGTTCAACAGGATGTCATTTGTACTTCTTGGCTATTCTCATATACTCAAAAATTCTTCTTCGTTTTCAGTGGCAATGATGGACACAGCCAATGATGCATTTTATGGAATGGGCTCCTGTGTTTATTTCTTTTGGCACCATTCCACATTGTAGGACTCTAAACATTGGCCCCAAATCTCTCTGGCTGCTTTCTGCAAAGAAAAATTATGTTTTTAAGTATTGGTATGTAGCATGTACTGCAAATCTGTTGTTGACTAATTTTACTAAGTAATAGACAAATCACTACCCCTTTCAGGAAAGGAATGCAGAAAATGCCATCGAAGCCCTTAAGGAATATGAGCCTGAAATGGGGAAGGTTTATCGACAAGACAGGAAGAGTGTTCAGAGGATCAAGGCCAGAGAGATTGTCCCTGGAGACATAGTAGAAGTGGCAGGTAAGTGATGTTTAGTATGTTAATGCAAATGCTGGTGTTTGATTTGCTTAAAAATACTTTATAAAATACATCAGATAACTGTCACTTGTGTATTCTGAATCACATCATCTGTAACATTTGCATGTGTTTATACAGGCAGATCAATATCATCAATCTTGCAGCATTTGGATATTAACAAGACTTGATTTTGTGTCTACAGGTGTATACCTAAATCAGTGCAAGTCTAAGTGTTTCCAGTCTTGCTGTGTGCCAATATGATTTTGTACAACAGGTATCATAACTTAAGATAGGAGGTAACAGGAAGTTGTGTAGATAACAGCAGGAAAGGATGAGATAAGTCTTGAGCAAATGGGGAAAATTATGACAGATGGAGTTGTGTGTGGAGAAGAATGTCACCTCTTTAAAAATCAAAATATCACCTAATTGGCAATGATCTAGAAGCACGGTACTTGCTAAGTTCTCTTTCTGTAGTCGTCCACCTGAGGATTTCACGTGGTGAACGAGAGTACAGTCAGAAGACATTTTGTTTTTTTTAAAAAAAATTCCCTTAAATGAATCTTTGGGAGGCATGGAGATTAATGTTTATAGAAGATTGTTCCAGTCTTTTGTTCTTGAGCGGGAAAAAAAAATGTTGGGGAAGGAAGCACGTCGGGTTGTACACTCTTGGAGTAATTGGTTGTTAGCTCTTTAAGCTCAATCACTTTAGGGCAGAAAATGCTACTAAATTTTTAATTGGTCATTTAACATTTGTTGAAGCGTGTAGATCTGTGGGCTTCGATTTTGGAGACTGTCAGCCTAGTGGGGTGACCAATTGGGAGATACTGGAATCTTGAGTTATTTTCGTAACAAAGCTAGCTGCCTGATGTTGAATTTTCTCAAGGAGAATGTTTTTAGAAATGAGTTCCAGGCAACTATGCTCTGTTCTTAAGTGTGGTCTAACCAGCGTGTGCTACAGCATTCTCTTTTTATATATTTGAAGAGTGATGGAAGTTCCACATCGTAAACCTAAGAGTTTGGACATGTTGAATGCTGTATATTGGCATTGTATATTCCACTTTACACTATTTTGAATATGGACTCCAAAGTGATAGCATTCTTAGCTGTGGAGCAATAAAAAGGATTTGGGTGTCATTACTGAAAGTCAGTGGACAGGTATAGAAGTCATAAATAATCACAAGTGGAATACGAAATGAGGAAGTGATACTTCAATTATGCAGAGCCCTAGTCAGACCTGTTTAATATATTCTTGATTATGAATACTGGATATATGGAAAGGTACGTTGACTTTAAATAGCAGAAGTTCATCAGAATGAAACTAGTGTTAAAAGATTAAATTATGGGAATACATAATCATGATTTATACTCCTTCAACATTAAAGATTGATATGTGATTGAGCAAGTCTTTAGAATGTTAAAGGGATTTAACAGAGCAAGGAGATTCAGAATAAGGGGGAAAAATCTTTAAAGCACGGCCGTTTCAGAATGAAATCAGGAAATGTTTTCACGCAGAGTGGAAATCTTCAACTTCTTTCGAGGAGAGTTGTGGTGGTTGGGTCTGAAACAGTGGTGAATAGATTGTTGTTAGGTAAGGGTGTTGAGGGACAGGGGATGATGCTAGATAGAGTTGAGCTGCAGATCAGTATTATCTAATTAAATGGCAGAGCAGGCTCATGAGGTTGCACAAGGCTGAATGGTTTGCTCTTAATCCTTTGTTCCCATTTTAAGTATGATGTGATTTCTGGTGGATTAACTGCATCATTATTTGGGAATTGTAATGTGAGCAAAATGTTGCTGAAAATCGACAGGCTGGTATGTCTGTTGTTTGGTATGTTTGTAACGTAGGCTATAAATTAACAATACCAAACCTTTAAATTTGTTAAAAATTGGATCAAAAATTTTAGTGCAGGTTACAAAATAGTTTAGCAGCTATATTGTATAATTTAGCTCATTGATTAGCTTGCTTTTTTTTTTAAACTTTTTTTTTACCAGCGAATATAAAGTATGACAGGCAAAGCTGCTTAGAAAAGACATTGTGGCTGTGTCTTAGGATGAGTAAGTCAAACTGAAGGTTGAGGGCTAAGAGAACATAATTGATCAATATTGGTTTATGCTAAGAAACACTTTAAAACTTGGGGCTATAATCTTCTTTTTCACTGAGCTGATTGAAAGTGGAATGAGCCATTTATTCAATTAATTTGGGAGGGTGGGAGGAGGAAAGTTACAATAGATCTTGCAAAATGCTGAACTGTATGTGTTTTTTAATATCGGCTAGTGTGGGGAAGGGAAGCTGTGTTGATGATTTTGAGAATATTTGATTCCGCCTAACGGAAATTTTTCCCCATTAGGGATTCTGTTTTCAATCGTCCTCCATTTATCCTTTGCTGTGTTAGAACTGTGTGAGTGCTTTGTTTGGTTAGAGGACATTAGCTTATTGATATTCAGTGTATTCTTTCATTGCGTATGTGATGAGAATTGTGTAGTTAGTGATTCAAATCTGATGGTGAGTGGAAAGAGAAGAGGCAATGAGGAAACCAAGCTTGGGATTTGGAAGATATTCACGAGCACAAAAACAAGAATTGACTAAAATTACTCTAATTTGTTGAATTTGAGTTATTCTCTCTGCTTTCTTTACTGTGCTCCATATTTGCATTTTTCAAACTTGATGTGACTTATTATTCCTGAACTACATGAGAAATGAAAGAATTACTTTGCAAATGAGTTATTTTGAAGAAATTGAAATTAGCCTCTTGCTGGTGAAAGGAGCAGACAGTGTTGCTGTCTATTGTAAGTGATCAAGCTCAGAGTAGATAAATTTAAGTATTTGTCTTTGCAAAATAGTTCATTGTGATATTGATAAGCTTCGCCTTTAAGGATTCCCAATTTAGATTGAGGAGAATTGAGGCTAATCTGCATTTCCTATTACTGTAAATCACCTTATTTACCATAGTGGCTCTTAGTTTCCCTTTCCCCATCTCAAGTCTTTGCATTGTCTCATTTTTCCTTCCTTGAAAGCATCTTCACTACTTGATGCTTCCCATACTGGTGGTGCTAGCATAGGCTCAGATGGCAAGTACAACAGGACACAAAGCAGTAGAGGAGAGGGCATCAAAATAACAGAATGTGGATGTAAGGAGACAACCAAATGTCTGTTCCCAGCTTACACTTTTAGATAGTGAACTATGCATAATCTTTTTTCTACAGTTTGACTCTCTTGGAATTATCCAAGTGACAAACTGGTTATGTTTTCTTGAGATGGCTGTGGACATTGCATTATTTCCCAGGTTTCTGGTACCACTGGTCAAGATATTTGCTTCACATTGGCAGCTGAAGTTTTTGACTCCTGGTCCAGCGACCACGCACTGTTATTTGTTCTATTCCCCTGCCTTCCCCGGCTGGCAAGCATTGAATTTTCTTTCAGCTGTTTTAAGAGTGAAGCTGCTAAATTTTCCGCCCCCCCCTTTGCCTTGTTCATGTTTCCTCGCATGGGGATGGAATGAAGACTGATGAGCTTATAATATAAAATCAGCTTCTGTTTTGAGGCACTGTTCAGATGTTGAAAGCTTTGCTGAATAACCAAGGAGATTTATATCAGCCATGTTCCATTTTGATGTGTTGTTCTTGTGTCCCTCAAGTGATTGATTTTGATTAAAATTTCTGCCAGCACAGTGTCAGTACAAGTATAACAAAGACAAATGAGCAGCACTTCAGCCTAGCACACTTGTTTATCTTTGCATGTGGATAATACAAAAGGAATGTAAAATAAAAAAGCTAGCAATTATATAATGTCTTAAACATAATGAAATGGCTAAAGGTGTTCCAAAGGAGTGCAATCAAACAAGTCATGTAGAATGTTTGGACAACTGACCAAAGTATTAGACACAGAGGTACATTTTTACAGAGCATCTATGAGGAGAGACAAGGTGAAGGAATTCCAGGTAGTAGTGTTTTGGCCTGGCAAAACCACTAGTCAAAACACGACCCTTCCAAATCTCTAATGTTTCCTTGCCTTGATTGGGCAGTAAGTGAATTTCACTACTTTTTTTTAAAAAAACATTCTGCTCTGAGTTTTGTCCACAATCTCCTAATGCTCATCTGCTCTATATGCCTGCTTCCCCATTACTAAAAATCAAAGTTGCCTAAATTTCCCAGTTTCTTGGCTTTCTTAACAGTGATTGTGCCTTCTCGAGTCATCGCAATTGTACTGAACTTTTCTGGATCCAACTTCTTAGTATTCTTGGTGACTCCTTTCCTTTTGTGAGCAAAATCCTGCCATTGATGGGCTTTGTTTGATGCCAAGCCCTCTAAACTCAATCTGCTTGCCCTGGATTCCATGAATAATTCTATATCTATCAGGTAATGCAGAGACCTTGCCCAAGTCAAATCCAACTTGAATTATCTGTAAATTTGCAAGTCATGGTATTCAAATGTTTTGCTTTGTTCCTTTTAAAAGCACAATTCAGTGTTCGTAGTTAATGGCCTATTCAGTTCAAAAAAAATCATCCGCCCTGCCCTGTTGCCTTAAGCATTTAGCCACGTAAGATGTAACGTACATACTGATGAGTTCTACCAAATCTGACTTATGTGGGCCTCCATTTTCCACCTCCTGCTCTGACCATTAACCTTTGTAGGTCCAGATCCCTTTTGTGTAAATGCCACAAACAACATTTCTGATGACGGCAGTCCATGAGAATGCTCATCAGGTACAACTTTCATCAAATCTTTTCAAACTCCTTGTATGGTAATGGTAGAGTCGCTGAATGTTTATTTAAGCTCAAACAGCTGTTTCCCTTTTATACACGCTGAAGAAAATCCCACTGTAAACAAACATTGCTCTAGCAACCGTACTGCCACCAATATAAACAGACCAAAACTGATCAATTAAAATAATCCCTCCTGATTTATGCAACTTTTCTCTCTCTAATAGTTTTGTATCTTGTCTCTGCCATGATAAGGATGTTATATTATCCCAATTTGGAATAAATCTGCCATGTCTTTTCTAATTCGTATTTCACGGCTTTAATTCTAAACTCTTAATGTGCCTGTGTTTATGTTTGTGCCTTGGGCAGCGTAGAAAGAAAGCTAACTGTGGGCCTATTGATGCTGTATTTATCTGGCAGTTTAGCCTGGCAATTGGCTAGCAGTCAAAGTATTTTTTTAAAAAAAGTTAGATTGTTCATTGGTTTGACATTCTTTTATGTCCTTGCGGCAGAACTGACATCACAACGTTGTAAAGAGTAACAAAGTTTTTCCATTATTAATATTCATAAGTGGGAAATTCTGTTTAGAAGGGAGGCAGAATGAGTGATCTTCAAATTTAAATGTATGCATGTAAAATCTCCTGTAATTATGTGCACTCTTAACCTTGGAAGAGATTCTCCTCTCCTTTCTCCTGACTTAAATGATAAATTTAACATGTTCCTTTAATTTTTCATGTTGCTGATTAGGCCAACATTTATTGCCCTTGAGAAAGTGTTGCTGCACTGCTGCCTTTGTTTCCTGCTGTCCATTTGGTGCAGATACACCCATAGTGCTCTTAGGGAGGGAGCTCCATGATTTTAATCCAATGGTGTGGGTGGCACAGTGGTTAGCCCCACTACCTCATAGCGCCAGATTCAATTCTGGCCTCAGGTCACTATCTATGTGGAGGTTGCACGTTCCCTCCATGTCTGCGTGGGCTTTCCTCCCACACTCTGAAGATGTGCAGGTTATGTGGATTGGCCATGTCAAATTGCCTCGGTGTCAGGGCAATTAGCAGGGTGACCTTCTGCACTATTAAGGATTCTATGATAATGAAAGAACATCGATATACTTTCAAGTAAGGATCGTTTGAGGCTTGGACAGAAACTTGTAGGTGGTGGTATTCCTAGATGTCTGTTGCCTTTGTCCTAGGTGGTAGAGGTTGTGGGTTTGGAAGGTGTTGTCACAGGACCCTTGATGAGTTGTTGCAGTATGTCTTGTAGATAGTATGCAATGTTATAACTGTCTGTGCATTGGTGGTGGATGGGGTGCCAGAAAGTTGCTTTGTCCTGGATGTTATTGGAGCTTTATTCACCAAGGCAAGTCAAGAATATCCCATAACATCCTGACTTGTGCCTTGTAGATGGTTGGCTTTTGGGGAGTCAGGTGAATTATCACATACAGAATTCCCATCCTCTAATCTGCTGTTTTAACCACGGTGATTATATGGCTAACCCTATCTAGGCTTTGGCCAATGGCTGTAGATAAGGATTGAGTGATAGCAGTGCCATCGAAAGGGGCAATGGTTATATTTTTCTTGTGGGAGATGGTCATCGCCTGGCACTTGTATGGTGTGAATGTACTTATCATTTATCACCCTAGTCTGAATTTGCTGCATTTGGAGATGAACCTCTTTAGTACCTGAGTATCAAATTGAACAGTCATCAATGAACTGACTTCTGACCTTTATAGAGGGAAGGTCTTTAGTGAAGTAGCTGAAGATGGTTGGGCCTAGGACACTACTCTGAGGAATCCCTGCAGCAGTGTCCTGGGATTAGGACGATTAACCTTCTGCAACCACAGTCGTTTTCCTTTTGTGCAAGAGATGACCCCAAGCAGTGGAGAGCATTTCCCCTTGCTTCAGTTCTGCTAGGGCTCTTTGATGCCACACTTGGTCCATTGTTACCTTGATGTTGAGGGCTGTCATTTTTTCACAACCTCTTGAATTTGGCTCTTTTTAGGCCATGTTTGTTTGAACTAAGGCAGTGATGAAGTCAGGAGCTGAGTGATCCTGGTGGATCCATATTGAACATCAGTGAGCAAGTGATTTCGAAGCATCCTCTAGATAGCACTCTTTCCATCAATTTGCTGATGATTGTGAGCAGACTAATGGGGTGGTAATTAGCAAGGTTGGATTTCTCTTGCTTTCTGTAAACAGAGTATGCCTAAGTATTTTCCATGTTGCGTCCATATCAATGTTCTAGCTCTGCTGGGACAGCTTGCTTAGGGTTGTGGCAAATTCTGGAGTATAAGTCTTCACTACTATTGTCAGAATGTTGAGGGGTCCAGAACCTTTGCAGCCATTGTACTGGCTGTTCCAGTTAATGGTAAACCTCAGGATGTTGAAAGTGGGAGATTCAGCAATGCTAATATCATTGAATATACACACAAAAGGCCCCTCTCAGATTGTTCCTTTTGAAGAGTAATCTAATTAATCCCATTCTCCAGATCTTTCCTGATGTATTTATCTAAAACCCTTTTGAAAGGTGCTGTTAAAGGCAGGCAGTGAATTCCAAATCCTAACCACTTGCTGCATTGCAAAAGAGATTTTAATTTTAATTTCATTTTGCTTGTCTTTTTTTAAAACTTTGTTATAGGAAAAGGTTTAGTATATTTTCTGTTGTATAAAACTTTGTTTTTTTCCCCCCTACCAGTGTTGGTTAGTTTATTTCCAGTTGGTGTTTGGTTTTGGTATTTTGCAAAGTAGAATTCAAAACATTTTGTGTCAAATGTTTTGTGATCCTGAATGTCATTGTTAACTATTTGTGCTATGTCTGATATTGAACATTTCAAACATTTTGAAGTTTATTCATAGTTCTGTAGAAGAGCTCAATATGTGCGTTTTCCCTATTGGTGGTTCAGCTCCCAGATCCTGACAGATGCAGTGTGCTTGAAGCATTCGCTCAGGCACACGTCAGACACAGAATCCTATTTCTCAGTGGAATGATGTTTCAGAGATTTATTAGTTGAATTTACATCACCAAATTTGGGTATTTGGAGCAACATCATTGTGGCTGGAATTCCATGCACCAAATTCAAGCACATTCGACCTGGAAGTGTGTGAAATTGCATGAAGATGTTGGGCATGCATCCCAATGTGATATTTCAGTTGGCAATCATATGCGCGAGTAGGAAACGTTCACTCCAATAGTCAAGCAACTCAGCTCATTTGAAGATCAATTGACAGATATTTTGTGGTCCATCAACCTTTTGCAATAGATGGCTGGGCTCATTGGACAGGTGACCTTTTTCTTTTTAAGTTGCAGCAGGGCAAGGTGAAAGTTCAGGGCTGAAATAGGCGTATTTGGGGAGAGGTTTAAGTACAATTATGCTGCCTAGATACTCTTTGCATTGTTTTTCCATCACTACTTATTTTTTTTTTAAATAGGTCTGCAGCCCCCTTGAGACAGATCTACAGTGGCTGTACCTCTCAGGGAACAGTAGCCCACATTCCACACACACACACACACACACACACACACACACACACACACACACACACACACACACAACACACACACACACACACACACCCTTTCTGCCCTCTTCCCAACTTGGAGTGTTAAAGCTTTTCACATTGTGGCTGGCCAATTAACAGGCAACCAATGTGAAATTTTGTATTGTGGCTGGAAGTATACTTTGCACCCACTTTTGGGCTGTGTGTGTGAGAGACAAGCCTATGTTCTTGATGTAGAGATGCCGGCACTGGACTGAGGTAAAACACAGCAAGACATCTCTGATGAAGGAACACCGTTTCTGAAATCTTGTAAGATTACTATCAAATAAACTAGTTGGACTCTAACCTGGTGTTGTGAGACTTCTTACTAAGCCTATATTCTTTGAAGGATTTGCCATTTCACACTTCTCAAAATTCGCTATCTTAATCTTTTGAGATCTAATGTTGACTGATACTTTGAATGATCTGCTGTTACAAGTGTCTGGGTGGGTGACCAACGTGAAAGTGGGATTATCAACTCATGAACACATCCTGGTTATGCTCCTGCCTTCAAGAATGTGATCCCTTGGGACGTCCAGTGGAGTTATGCCAAGGTGTGAAATTTATTATCATCCTCCTCCTCATCATCACAGATCTTCCTTGAAGGACCCATGCATCTGGAAATTTCAGTATTGGCTTCAAACCAGTGAAGATGCTTGTTGCAGATTTTCAGATGTGCATGCTGATTTTAAATAGTTTTGTGGCAGCTTGGTCTAGACAGTTGGGGTATCAGTGTCTCTATTTGCGATGGATTTATCTGCTTAGCTGTGGAAAGATATGGAGACTTTGAAGAGTGTGAAAAGAAGGTTCACCAGGATGTTGCCTGGTCTCGCGAGTATTGGATACGAGGAGAGGTTGAATAAACTAGGATTATTTTCTCTGGAAAGATGCAGGCTGAGGGGAGACATGGTAGAGATTGACAAAATTGAGGTGTTAATAGGTTGGATAGTTAGAACCTATGCAACTGTCAGTTGCAAGGGGGCACAGGTTCAGAGTGAGGGGGGGGTAGTCTAAGGGAGATGAGCAGGGGAAGTTTTTCATGGAGAGTGGTGGTTGCAGGCATATTAGCAACATTGAAGAGACATCTGGAAAGTTATGTGAATAGGGAGAGAATAGATGGATATGGACCAAGTAAGGGCAGAAGTTTTTTTTTTAGTTTAGTTAGGGCATCGTGATCAACACAGGCTTGAAGGGCCTGCTTCTGTGGCTTACTACTTTTGTCCTTAGCGCTCATTGACCTTCTCTCCTCCTTATATTCTTGGCACTTTGCTGAACCAAATTCTGACACAACTGTCCTTCCTTGGCCCAGTACTCATTTAAATCAATAATGGCTTCATTTCTTTGGCATTGTTCCCTGCTCTTCAAAACTGCTGTGCTCACTTTGTTGTCCAGAAGGTTGATGCTTGATCCATCTGCTGTTTATAGTTACCACCACTTCCTTTGCTTCATGGTTCTTGATTTTTGTTACTGCTATGTGGCCTGGCACTGGTCTTTCCCATCATTCCTTACTTTGGATCTCTTGATTCAGTTAGAGCTGGATTTGAGTGCATGTACATCCCAAAAAAACAAGTGTAAAATGTGCTGTTTTAGAGGAACATCTATGATGAAAGACCAACCCTCTGCTACACTGCCAGAAAGGCATTCAATTTGGGGTCATAAATAATACCAAAACAAAGCATCTGTACCCAGCAACAATTTCTCTGAAGCTGACTGCACTGATTCTCTTAAATTATGACTGTCAATGCCAGACATTAACCTTGCCTTAGCCAAAATCTTTCATCTTCCATGCACATGCTCTCCTTCTTGCTTCAGATGTTCGTGAATTTCTTATGCTGAAGATTATTGCTTTCACCTTGCCATGCAGAGCTTGATGCACCAGATGGCAACATAGAACCATCTTCATTTTATTGAGACTGTCATGGAAGATCTGACTGGTTACTGCAGATGGGGCATGACTTTTGGTTTAGGATTGACACACTAATGTCAGGGACAAAAGGGGATTATGTGCAAGATAGTCACCAGGTGATGATTTTCCCTGAATTAGCCAATTAGTGGCTAAATGGTGGTCTTCTTGTCTAAGGATAATGGGTGAGCTCCCTGTGAGCTGGAGGATCAATTGAAGATTTAGCAAGCTTGCTATTTCTTTCAGATGAGAGAGGGTGTCCCCCCCTCCAACTTTCAATAAGGCAAGAACCCTTCCTTAGGATAGCCTAAGGCTGCAGCTGTGGTGAAGCAGGAGAGGAGGGCATTCTAGAATGCTGGATCCTGGGAGGCCTCCTTCAGCAGGCTGTCTCATCTACGATGCTTTGGAGATCCACAGCTTGACAGGAAAATTGCTGTTGATTTCTTCAACATCTGCCAACCTAGCATGGGGCAACAATTCAGTCCTAATGTCAATGGAGGAAGTTCAGGAAGAGGAACCAATTTAACAAAAATCTAAGATAGTTCCCTCTTTGTTTAGGTGGCAATTAATCACTTGTCTAGTCTTATGTAATCATATCTATTTATCTATTAGAAGCCTCAACACCAGCTTAATTTTTTGTGGGAATTTTTAAAAAAATTACTTAATGATAGACCTGATACGCTCAATGTTTTACAATTGCACATGAGATGCCTGAACAATATTACTCTTGAGATGGAGATAGTAGAGAATGGCAATAATTTATTCCAATACTGAGCATTGTAGAGATATTCAAATTTTTAATTAAACTACAGAAATGGGGGCGGGGGCGTTAAGATTGCTATGCACAGATGTGTTAGCCTGTGCTATTGTGGATCTGCTGTTTGACTGTAGTGGTGAAAATGAACGTGTATAGCACTTTGTTGCCTCATTGTTTAAGCAGGTGTTAGTGTGGTGTGACATCCCTTGTCTTAGTAACTGTAGACAGCTTGCCCATGTAGGGAAATGGCACAGGACCTAGCAGCAGGGTGCATCTTTGAGCCTGGGATTCCAGGCAGACATCCAATGACATGTGTGTCCTGGTGAATATCTTTGTCACCAGAGACACTGCCGGAAGCATTTGGCAAGTTGGGTTCCTTTGTGTGTCATTGCAAGTAATTGCAAACTATGTGCTATCTTGCTAATTGACTGACAGAAAAGTGTACAAAAATAGCAGGAATGTGTTGCGTCAATTTAGGATATACTACATTTGTTAAATTAAGCTCAAAATCAATGAGGGGGAAAATTGATCAAATAACTGTAAGAGGGTTGTATTAAAGTATTGGGGGGAGGGGTTGTTTGACGTATTCTTGACAATTTAAACTGAAGAGGGAGTAAAAATCTCTGCCATTTGAATAAGTCATAACTTTTAATTTTTGTATGTTCAGTTAGATTAAGTTTTACCTTGATGGAAGAAGCTGATTTGGAATCTTGTTGTTGGAATTCACAGAACACCTGACCTGCACTTTCAGATGGATCTGATGCCTCAGCAGGGATTTATTTGTAGCATGTTGAGTGCTAAACAAAATGTCAGGGTACTAAAATACTGCAACAATAATGCAGAAGAGAAAATTTTCTTGTACAGTAATCAAATCTGAAGATGACATGGAGATGGCAGATCAGAGCTATGTGCAACTGGAAGGTTCAATTTGGAAAAATTACCTTTTGAGAATTATTGAGTAGGCAAAAACTATTCCAGTATCCTTTTGACTATTCCCTCAAACATAAAAAACAATTTTGGGAATGGTTTGGCTGCAATTTATAACCACCCAAAAGATTGGAATATAATATTTAGTTTTAAATTAACTGCATGCTCATGGTTTAATGGGGGATGTGAATTTTTATTTCCCTTCTTCTGAGTTGTGTTCAAATTGATAGTTGCGCTATTGTTCTATTTATGTGCAGCCCTCTCCCAATCTGACGCCTTTTCAACTAAAAATCCTGGGATGACTTCTGTGGGTTTAATTTAATGCAAATGCATTTAATTAGCACCTTGATCACAAGCTGCGTGAGAATGCATTGTCGCAATTTGTCAGAGATTACCTTCACAGAATGGCTTACAAGTTCATGTTTTCAATTCATAATCTAATTAAAGGATGTTAAACTCAGGAACGGAAAATTAGTAGTTGAAAGCTTCATGGTTGGGAGTTGGTCAATCAACCATGCAATAAACTGAAGTAACCAGTAAAAGAAGTTGTATCCAAGAGTGACTCTTAAATTATGTTCACCAAAACTGTTGTCTGTGTTGTAAGAATTGCACATCTGTCCCCACTCCCACCTCATCTCAGATGTTTATAAGACTTGTCTGGCTCTCTGAGCCTTCACATAATTAGAAGATGTGGACAGGCAGGAATTACTGTACAGAAGAGCTACTCCAGATTGTATTGCTCCCGCCCCAGTTCATATCAATAATGTTGTCTGATAGGGTATAGCTCCTCGAGAGTTTCCGTGTCTTTAAAATGTTTTAATTTTCAATATTTGTATGGCATAACTGACTACTGACCATTCCCCAGGTCCGTGTGTGTGAATAGTCAGAAAAGCAAAATCTGAAATTGAATTTATTTTTGGATGCATTTGGCTTTGTTTGCTTGCTCCTGAACCATTGTTCTCCCAGCTCTCTATGGTTCCTGTTTCTATTCTCCTTGCAGACACTTGTTGCCTCCCTTTCTTCCCAAATTCTCAATGATGCACCACAATGCATCCTTAGTCAACAGCAGGAACAGAAGAGTAAAAATCTACAGGTTGGCCAGCCCTCTTTCCTAGGGGCTGATTCAAAAGTAAGATTGTCAGAAGCCTGCTAGCAGATTGTTTTGTCTTTTGTGGTAGCTGTATTTCTATGGCTTGTATGAATCTTGGCTAACTTTTAATCTGATCACACGTGGGATTTGCTATGCCAGTCCTGTACAAAGAACAAAGAAAATTACAGCACAGGAGCAGACTCTTCAGCCCTCTAAGCCTGCACAACCATGCTGCCCAACCTAACTAAAACCACCTACCTTTCTGGGGACCATATCCCTCTATTCCCATCCTAGTCATGTACTTGACAAGATGCTCCTTAAAAGTTACTACTGTAACTGCTTTCACTGTCTCCCCTGACAATAGGTTCCAGGCACTCTCTACTCTGTTTTTTAAAAATAAAAACGGTCTCTTACATCTCCTTTATATCTTGCCCCTCTCATCTTAAACCTGTGTCTCCTTGTAATTGATTATTCCACCCTGGGAAAAAGCTTCTGACTATCCACTCTGTTCGTGCCTCTCATAATCTTGTAGACTTCTATCAGGTCACCCCTCAACCTCCATTGCTTCACTGTGAACAAACCAAGTTTCTCCAACCTCTTCTAGGTAATGCCCTCCATACCAGGCAACATCCTGGTAAACCTTCTCTGTACCCTCTCCAAAGTCTCCCCATACTTCTGATAGTGTGGCAGAATTGAACACTATATGCCTAATTAAGGTTCTATAAAGCTGCAACATGATTTGCTAGTTTTTAAACTTAGTGCGCTGGCTGATGAAAGCAAGCATGCCATATCCCTTCTTGTCAACCTTCTCCACTTGCATTGCCAATTTCAGTGTGCCTGTATATTCAGATCCCTTTACCTATCAATACTTTTAAGGGTCCTGCCATTTACTGTATATTTCCTATCTATATTAGACCTTCCAAAATGCATGTAGTTAAATTGAAGTTGGTCTCCAAGGTGAAGGTTGGGTTTTTGTCCAGCAGTGCACAATAGTGGGCTGATTCTAAAGGCAACACAATTGGTATCAATGAATGTTATATAAAGGTTTGGTGTTCTAGATCATCTGAAACAAGTGCAGTACTGAGACCAAATGGATACAGGGTGAGTGGAAAAGGAAGATTCATAGTTGAAGGAATTTTTTTGAGCTGTAGCTTGGGCCAGTTTTTAGAGGAAATTGGGCTTTTGTGCACAAACGCTACATTCATGATAAACCTTTTTGGAGCTTGAATATATTATGGACTTTACAATTGGTGAATTTAGTGACGTATTCTGAAATATTGCAAACCAAGTAGTACTGTGACTTAAAACTTTATATGCGATAAGTTTAAAATAACTATTGAGCAGAATCAACCAATCTCAATTGTCAACAGCAAACTTTCAAAAGGGATTTCTCATTAAACTGTAATGCGTAGGAAGGATAAAATCCTGGCTAACTTGTCTTATAGCCTGCTGCATCCTTGCTGATAATGAAATGTTCTGGTGGTGATTTGCATTGAATTGATAATGTGTTGTAGATAACCTTTATCCAGATGGCTTATTTTAAAATACCTTTTGTGTGAACAAGGACAATTGTTTTTTTAAGGTGACATGTTTTCCATTAGCTGAATATGAAGGTTTTTTCAGTACTTCTGTTATTTTACTGTAACTCAGATTTGTGTCAGCCAAACACTCAACTGTCTTTACACAAGTTTGTGTTCAATTTACATGTTTAGTTTGGCATTTAATACTTTGTTCTCGAATACAGTTATCAATGAATGTTGCAAGTCTTGCATATTTGTTGTCTACAATTGTATTAAGGCTATTTTGGAAATCTGCTGCCCTGTTGTGGAACGTCATCTCATCCACATAATAGAAACATAGCAGGAGTGGGCCATTTGGCTCTTTGAGCTTGTTCTGACATTCATTTTGACAATGACTGATCATAGTCTACCTGCAATCCTATGCACTTGTAGTTTACATAATAGTATGCAATGTGAGACCTTGTTGAAAGCCTTCTGAAAATTTAAATAAATCGCATCTCCCTGTTCTCCTTGGCCAACTGTTGTAGTTACATCCCCAAAGAATTCCAGAAGATTTGTCAAGCATGATTTCTTCTCTATAAATCCATGTTGAAATGGTCTGATTATACCAGTGCTTTCAAAATGCTATGCTGCGAAATCCTTGATAATGGACTCTAGTAACTTCCCCAGTACTGACATTAGGCTCACTAGCCTTTCGTTCCCTGTTTTCTCTCTGCTTCCCTCTTTGAATAGTGGACTTACATTAGCTACCTTCCAATTTGCAAGAGCCAGTCCAGAGTCCAAGGATTTTTGGAAAATTACCACCAATGCATCTGCAGAGTACTTAAGGGCCACTTCCTTAAGTACTCTGGGATGAAGGTTATCAGGCCTTGGGGATTTATCCACCTTCAATCCATCAATTTCTCTCAAACTATTTCTCTACTAATAATTTTCTTCAGCTCCTCAATAAAACTTGTTTCTCTGAGAACTTCTTTCTTAATGAAGATAGAAGCAAAGTATGAATTTAGTTTCTCCACCATTTCTTTTGCTGTTATGAATTCTCCCTTTCTGACTGTAAGGGGCTTGCGTTTGATTTGTCAATTGTTTTCTCTTGTAGGAACTTTTACAGTTAGTTTTTATGTTCCCCACTAGCTTGCTTTTGTATTTTTCCCCCCTTCTTAAACAATTCCCTGGTCTGCCTTTGCTGAATTGTAAACTACTCCCAATTATCAGATCTTCTACTTTTTCTTGCCGATTTGTAAGCTTCTTCCTTGAATCTAATCTCTAATTTATCTTAATCCATGATTTGGTCACAGTTCCTTTATCACTTCTGTGTCAAACAGGAATAAACAGCTACTGGAGTTTATAGCCACTCCTTAAATGGCTATCATTGTCTGTCCAATGTCCATCTTTTCAGTACGTCAGGATCCCACACTGAATTGATGCTTCTCTGTATGATACACTTAACCCTTAGTATTTGATTTATTGTCATATGTATTAACATTGTGAAAAGTATTGTTTCTTGCGTGCTATCCAGACAAAACATACTGTTCACAGAAAGAAGTGAGTGTATGCAAAATATAGTGTTACAGTCATAACTAGGGTGTAGAGAAAGATCTTAATGCAAGGTAAGTCCATTCAAAAGTCTGACAGCAGCAAGTAGTGTTCTGAGGGCATTCAAACACTCAAGGGCACTGTTCTTGAGTGCCCTCAGACTTTGGTATTTTTTTTCTGATGGAAGAATGTGGAAGAGAGAATGTCTTGGGGGTCTTAATTATGCTGGCTGCTCTCAAGACAGCGGGAAGTGTAGGCAGTGTCAATGGATGGGAAGCTGGTTTGCGTGATGGATTAGACAACATTCAAGATCTTTTGTAATTCCTTGCATCTTGGGCAGAGCAGAAGCCATACCAAGCTGTGATAGAGTCAGAAAGAATGCTTTCTATGGTCTGTGTGTTGGTGAGGGTCGTAGCTGACATGCCAAATTTCCTTAGTCTTCTGAGAAATGTGAGCGTTGGTAGGCTTTCTTAACTATATTGTCAGCAGATTAGACAGGTGGTTGGTGATCTGGACACCTAAAAACTTGAAGCTCTGACCCTTCTGCCCCATTGATGTAGATAGGGGCATGTTCTCCCTTTGTGCTTCCTGAAGTCAATGAAAATCTCCTTCGTTTTGTTGACGTTAAGACAGATTATTGTCACCGCAATAGTTCACCAGATTCTCTATCTCTCTCTCCTATATTGTCTTGTCATTGTTTGAGATCCAACATAGTATGGTGGTGTCATCAGCAAACTTGAAAATCCAGTTGGAAGGAAATTTGGCCATACAGTCATGGGTGTGTAAGGAGTATAGGAGTGGGTGAAGAACACGGCCTTGTGGGACACTGATGTGGAGGAAATATTGTTGCATATCCTTACTGATTGTGGTCTGTTAGGAAGTTCATGATTCAGATGCAAAGGGAGATGCCGAGGCCCAGGCCACGGAGTTTGGAGATGAGTCTCATGGGATAATAGTGTTGACTATAACTCAGCCTTCAATGAATAGGAGTATGACACAGGTGTCCTTGTTTATCTAGGTGTTCCAGGGTTGAGTGCAGAGCCAGGGGGATCGCATCTGCTGTGGACCTGTTGAGACAGTATCTTGAATACTGGGATGATAGTCATTGTCTTGAAGCAGATATTAACCTCAGATTGTTGTAAAGAGGAGTTGAAGATATTTATGAATACTCCCATCAGCTGATCTGCCCAGGGTGTGAGTGCTTGTCCAGATACCCCATCCAGGCCAGTTGCTTTCTGTAGATGGGCCTTTGAAAAGGCTGCTCTGACATCTGCAGCGGTGACTCCCAGATACAGGTTCATCCAAGGCTTCCAGAGTGGAAGGCATGCTCGCGTTGATCTCTCGCTCAAAACGGGCTAGAATGCATTGAGCTTATCATATTGTTAGGAGAGTAAAGTTTGTCTGGGAACAGAGAGCCTAATTAAAATCCGAATGTTTTACAAAAGTATATTAACAGCTTATCTGGGACAGTCACTTGTTGCAATCAAAACCTTTCCAGAAACCTAGCTAGAATAAAAGGGTCAGATTTGAAGTATATGACAGATTTCTTTGTACTGTAGGAAATTCAACCCTGAACTAAAGTTAAAACTGATCCAGATTTTCAGTTGTGCCTTCTTGGGTTTGAGATCTTTGGTCTCTGATCTTGGACTTTTCAGCTGATGTCAATCTAAGTGGGCTGTTTTTCTCTTTGCATAGTTTGGGATTTCACTGTGACAACAAAATACTCTGGTTCTGTCCAGCCATTCAAATCAAAAAAATTCTTCAGTGCATCGAGAATTTAGCTGTTGTGTAGACAGATGTAATAGCTGTTCAGCGTGAGTGATTAGTTGTACCAAACTGCCCACCTATCAAAGAAGTATTAGTTAAGCAAACACTTGATCAGAATGTTGTCAAATCCCCCTCCTCTGAGTGATATTGTGGAACCTGTAACATTCATCAGTACATCCAGGAATAAAGTTGCACCTGGGAGTCAGTACCTGCTAACAATGGGGGACTACCTTGGCGCTCTTGGTTTTCCTACTTGATGCATTACATGGCGAGTTCCAAAACACTTTGGTGAATGTTTTGCAGTGTAAAACTCATTCATGTATGTGAAGTATTTATATGGAATGTCATAGTGGGCGGAGACTTCCATTGGATAGGAAATACTAGCGTGGGGCTAGGACTACATTGGTGTGAAAAAGTGCATCAGATGATATTCTTGTCAAGACTCAACCAGCTGCTGTTCTAATTTTGTTATGGCAAATAACCATTTCCACTTAAAGTTTTGCAAACATACTTGCAGCCGTTTTGTGAAAAGTAGTTCCATCACAGGACTGTTCCTATATCAGCTGTAGAGCACATTTTGGTGCTTTTTCCAGATGCATATCGGTACAATTCTTGGATATTCAGATTGTCTCATACTTTAAGTCGCAAATATTTTTGTCTGCTGAATTGTTACTCCTTTTGAGAACCTGTGTGAGATCAATTTGAATTATGGATTAATTTCCTTTCGAAATTCCATTTTGCCGAGGTGAAGGCAGTGTTCGGTTTTCCTGGTATCAGATCCAAAACTGGATTTACATGTTGCTATACAAAAAATTCTCATTTTTCAAGAATTGAGTAATGACATATTATCCCTCCTTTCTCTCTCTTTTTTTCTCTCTCTCTCTTTTCTTCCCCTTCTCTCTCTCTCTCTCTCTCTCTCTCTCTCTCTCTCTCTCTTGCCCTCGCCCTCGCCCCCAAGCCTGGTGTCATCAGACCTTTTGCTGATCCATCAAGTGATGAATGCATTCCACCCCCCAAATAATTCAAGCAACAATTACAGGAAATAATGTCAGGTCTACAGTATCAAATGCAGTGAGATGAAGATAAATTTGTTTTTAATTAAAATCCATCTTTTTGTACATTCAACTTGCCACCTCCTGTTTGTACAATGCAGCTGGAAAATACTTTTGGAGCAATTGTCACTGTGACTCGTAAAACTATGCAGCAAGGTATTATCCCAATGCTCCTATGGAGTTGTGTGATTTGCTGGAAACCAGCTGCTATCATATGTCCACGTTTAAAGCTCCTCACGACATCAGGGGAGCATATTCAAATAGTTTTCCCATTTTTGGCCCTGCTCATTGTCTGAGTATTGTTATTTGCTCTCTGCTCAAGGACACAGAAGCTTAGCTTCGCTTTTCATTTAGTAACTGCCATCAAAGAAAGAAGATTGAAATGTGTTTTATACAAAGATGCGTTATCTGTACATGATTAAAGTTATGTTGCACTTGATTGCTTTTTAATTCACTGTAATCTCCTCAGAAATCAAATAGCTGATATTTTGACTAGAAATTGCTGTGAAATGATGCTTATTTGTTCGCTTAATAAGAAACCTTCCCTTATTGGGGAAATTCCTTGCAGGGTGTAGAACTGATTGGTAGATAATTCACTCTTGAATCTTGAATTTTGTAAATCAGATGTTTATAAAGCAAATGATCCACTGATTACAGCTTTATAATAGCAGTCTATAATGGAAGCTGCTTTGTGGTTTGTGCCTACGTGGATTGGCTATGACATAGTGCAAATGTAATTTTGTATTGCAGATGTAACAGCTGATCATGCTAATCTTTTTGTGTGACATTAGAATGTTCACTGAACTCTTGTCCCTGATGTAGTTTAAAAGTTGAATCATTCCGGTAATATTATCTATTTGTCAAAATTAAAATTGCACAGGTGACCATGTCCAGCTATTTAACAGCACAATGTTCATATTGGGGCGAGGGGTAGTGCAGGTAGGACTGGAAGAGGGCAGAGAGGACAACGAAAGCTCTCCTCACTGTGTGTTTCTCACTTATTTTTGTATCTTAAGGATTTAACTCGCATTGTTTTAGTTCTTGCTGGAGTTGGATGTTATCAGGAGCAATCATGAGAAAGCCTGAGTGGTCATTCAAATACTTCTGAAATCTGTTTAATTCTGCTGTGGACTGAAGTGTCCATCCACTTATTTCTGAGGAGGAGATGAGAGCTAAATTTTGAAAAGATCTGCTCTTTCATTTGGCATGGAAAAATTATGTCCTCCTATAAACATGGAAATTAGGAGCAGGAGAGGAGTGTTTGTCCCTTTTGAGCATGCTCCACCACTCAGTATGATTATGGCTGATTTGCTATCTCAACAACAAATTCCTGCTCTCTTCCCATACTCCTTTACACTTGAGTCTAAAAATCACATCTGTTTCCTCCTTAACTATATTCGGTGACTTGGCCTCCGTGATAGAGAATTTCAAGGTTCACCTCTCTCCAAGTGAAGAAGTTTCTGTAGAATGCCAGTACTGTTTTAAAGTCCATAACTAGTGGTCTGAGTCCACTTTTCTCTAAAATGTTTTGGTGGTCAGTGATAAATCTAAAGTTTGAAAGTCATGATAAAGCAACATTTGCTTGGTGTACTAGGATTAAAATTGCATATTGAAATTAAGTTAATATTATGGAACCTGTATCTTTTCATGGGTCTCTTTACAATTAGATTTACAATCACTAATGGTGGATGACTACAAGACCATGAGTGAATGAAATTATTGCTAGACATGGCATTGAACAGCTGATGGAGCTGTAGAATATCAACTCCCGTGTCTGCTCCTAACTGATGGCAATGAAGACATGGTTTTTGTTGCTGGTTTCACTGCTTCCCACGCTATGCTCAGTAGACCCACTTAGCTGGATCATCATGTTAACATTCCTGTGTTAAGCTGTAACCTTGCATCATTGTGCCTTAAACTGACTACATTTTTTTAAATTATTTTTATTGTACTTGGATTTTGAAATGGAGAAACTTTTGCTACAGGCTTTGACCCCACATCAAATTGTGCACCAATTCATTGAGAGGAAAGGTTTGCAGTGTTTGTTCACTGTTGGTGGCTCATTTGATCTTGAGGCGCAGGCATGTAAACTATTGATGGAATTTTGTGTTTGCAAGGAGGCAGAAAATGCTTTTTGCTGAATTCCAGTCTGGCATCTTGCTCTGGCAGCTGCAAGAAGTAATGTATTTTTAGATATGAATTTCAGTTGACCAAATTCCCACCTGTTGATTGCCTCTAGGCATATGTCCAGCACAGGTATCGATGTCAATCTTTCATTGGTAGAAAACCAAATTCACATTCACCCTGAACATTTTAATTTTATAGTTTTTCTTTTTATTTCCTTGGCATTGAGGTGCTTAAAATTTCTTAGTGATTTCTAAAGGAGGGAGCTTGATGTAAAGCATGCTTAATGCTGTATTTGAGAAATGGTTGTAGAGCAGTTTCTCAGGAGACTAGTTAAAGGTGTACCACACAGTTAATATTTTGGAATAGTTGTTGTGTCAGCTGGAAGAATCAACAGGTGTGTACAATTAACAGAAGGTTCTATCAGCAGTACCTTCCATAATAATATGGCAGGGATGTGATGGCTTGTATGAGCATAGAATTATTTTCCTGTCCTGTACTTCTGTGCTGATTCACTTAGTCCTTTGGTAACAGGAAACACATCATCTCCCAGGCATACTAACTTGCTGCCTAGGACTTCTCTTCAGAGTTATTTTAGTCTCCTGCAACCATGTTGCTGCGTCAGTTGTTACAATGACAGATGGTGAGGTAAAACACTATTGGTTACGTGATGCAGAATTTTAATCTGGTATTTGGGTAAGTGTTACTAATCAGGGTATAGATTTCAACAGGGGCAGTTTTTCCTTCCTTGCTCGGAGCCAGCAGTTTTTATTTGAATGTGACGTGTGAACCCAGATGTATTTTGGGTGCAGAAGGATGAAATAATGAGGTCAGAAATCTGAAACTCCCTCTTCCAAAGATTCCTCCAGTTATCTGTTAACCTCCAATTTTTGTGCAGTGTCCTTGTTTATTTCTTCCAAAAGGTCTACCTTGATCTTTTCCATCCTCCATTGTCCAATTTTGAGGCTGCTGTTTGGTTTGCATTCCTACCTAATATGCAACAGTCATGTCTCTGACAAAACTGCCTGATATAGTCATTGTCTATATATAAAAACAAGTCACAACTCCATCCAATGGAACCAAGGAATTGTATTTGATCACAACAGTAAAATCCATTCTCTTGCCATTAATTCCATCCCCTCCTTTGATTGATTGTTAATTTTTAGTTTAAATTTAATTAGTGTCACAAGAAGGCTTACATTGACACTGCAAAGAAGTTACTGTGGGAAAATCCCCTCAGCTGAACTAAGCTGATGCAAAAGCTAGGCAAATTGTCCAACCTAGAGCTGAGTATCTGACAATACATACCTCTGTTGTGAAGGTACTTATTTCCACATTCTTAGCATTATACGTCCATTCCTCAAATTGCTGCTCATGGTTTTGTTACCTCAGTCCTTGATTTTTTTCAATGATCTTGTTGCTGGTCGCCTTTGCTTCACTTTCCAAAAAAGGTTCCAACTTAAACATGGTGTAGCTGTTGAATTTCTTGCTAGTTTGTACTGCCTACTCGAGCCCCAACATGTTAAAATTAAAATCGTCATCTGACTTCATCTTATCCCAACTCTCTCTTTCCTGCCTTGTATCTACAATTTGGTCTTCTGATCCTAAACTTGTTGTACAATTTCCCACTCTCTCCTCCCCATCATTGGCAATAGTCCTTAGTTTCTTTCGTAAAGCCCTGTGCCTCTTCAACTTACTCTTTTTAAAAATCTTCCAAAAAAAAAATTTTCCTCCAAGTATTTGTTAATGTGTCCTCATCTTTCCCTCCATGGTTTGACTGTTCCATGACCTTTTTTTTGTGTATGTCATGTCTTGGCATTATAAGTGTTTTAATTGCTGGTACCCAAAACCTGAGTATTAAATAGTATATTTTGAGTTGTACAAGGCATTAAATGTCAAATTGTTATTGGACTTTGTTTTTATAAAAAATGCTTTGAATTATAATTACATGATACTGCACTGAAGTAGGATAAGATAATTCCATGGATTACTTCTGAATAGCTTGTAAATCAAACATCATGCTGCCAGCACAAACCTTTTCTTTAGTAACATCAGTGAACCCAGAACTAGAACATATGCTCTTTTTAGTCTGTTTAATATAATTGTATGCATTGCTAATGGTGTGTATATGTGGATTAAATGGGGGAGGGGGAAACCAAGAAGGTTTTTGGAGAGGGTACAAAAAAGACTTGCCAAGATGTTGCCTGATATAGAGGATATTAGCTATGAGGAGAGGTTAGTGAAACTTGGTTTGTTCTCAATGGAACAACAGAGGTTGAGGGGCAACATGGAAGTCTACAAGATTGAGGAGCATGGACAGAGTGGATAATGAAAAACTTTGGACAGTCAAAAGCTTTTGCCCAGGGTGGAAGAGTCAATTACCAGAGGGCATAGCCTTAAGGCACAAAGAGCAAGGTATAAAAGAGATGTACAAACCATGGAGGGAGAGATGAGGACTCATGAAGAAATGCTTGGAGGAAAATCTTGTAACGAACAGCATGGTAGGTGCTTGGAACTCATTGCTGGGGAGGTAGTGGAAGCAGATACGATAGTGACTTCTAAGGGGCGTTTTGACAAATACGTGAATAGGATGGGAATAGCACTTGGAAGGGTAAGAGATTTTAATTTAAACAGGAAGCATGGTCAATGCAGGCTTGGATGGCCAAAGAGCTTGTTCCTGTACTGTAACTTTTTTTGTTATCCGTTTGTGTATTTTCAAACTAATTTATGAAGATTCAATGATACTTCTGAGCTTAGAGGGGAAATTCCGTTTCTCAGACTGGCTGATGAAATGTATTATTTCCTTCTACCTTCCCAGTGGGAATTATAACTGACTGTTTATCATGGAAGTTAAAATTAGTAAAATAATATACTTTGTTTTGATGCTGTAATAAGCAGAATTCTGGTGCTGGAATCTGAAACAACAAGGGTGTGCTAGGAAAACACAGCAGGCCTGATAGCATCAATAGGATCTCTCATGCTTGTATATCTGTCCTTGGCCTGCTGCAGTTTTCCAGTGAAGCCCAACACAAATTGAAAGAGCAGCATCTCCTCTTCTGATTAGGCATGTTACAGCCCTCAACTTTAGACTTAAGAGTTTTCTTTGTCATCTTAAGTCCCCTTTTTAAAAATAACTCCCAAACATGTATTGTGTCAGTGCAAACTGCCCTCCCACTCTTGTTCTTAAAGTTGCTACATCTTGCGATTTCTCAGCTGCAATTTATTATTCAACACATTCTGCCCCTCGTTCTGATGAAAAATCAAACAGACTCAAAATGTTAACTTTACTCCTGACAGATGCTGTCAAACCTGCTGAGCTCTTCCAGCATCCTCTGTTCTTGAGTTAATGTAATGGCGAGTTAGAACATAGAACATTACAGCGCAGTACAGGCCCTTCAGCCCTCGATGTTGCGCCGGCCAGTGGACCCTCTAACCTAAACTATTCCAATATCATCCATATGTCTATCCACCGAACATTTGAATGCCCCCAAAGTAGGCGAGTCCACAACTGCTGCAGGCAGGGCACTCCACGCCCTCACCACCCTCTGTGTGAAGAACCTGCCTCTGACATCCGTCCTATAACTACCACCTCTTAATTTAAAGTTATGTCCCCTCATGTAGGTCGTCACCATCCGAGGAAAAAGGCTCTCACTATCCACCCTATCCAATCCCTTGATCATCTTGTACGCCTCAATTAGGTCACCGCGTAACCTTCTTCTCTCTAATGAAAATAACCTCAGGTCCTCAGCCTTTCCTCATAAGGCCTTCCCACCATACCAGGCAACATCCTGGTAAACCTCCTCTGCACCCTTTCCAATGCTTCCACATCTTTCTTATAATGCGGCGACCAGAACTGTACACAATACTCCCAAGTGCAGCCGCACCAGAGTTTTGTACAGTTGTAACGTAATCTCCTGGCTCCTAAATTCAATCCCTCTACCAATAAAAGCTAACACACCGTACGCCTTCTTAACAACTTTATCAACCTGCGTGCCAACTTTCAAAGAGCTATGTACTTGTACCCCAAGATCCCTCTGCTCGACAACACTATTAAGGGTCCTTACATTAACCCTATATTTCATATGCCTGTTATTCCTACCAAAGTGAATCACCTCACACTTATCCGTATTGAATTCCATTGGTGGTTGGTGGTTGTTTTGTTTGTATAGAAGAGTAGTAGATTTTAGATGCAAGACAGACTTGCACTATAAAGGCTTATTGCATTTCTTTAATATCAAGTGCCATAAGTTTTATATAGAGTGTGCAGTAGTCATTACATGTATAGCAAGGTCAAGCAAATGCAGTAGACTGAATGATCAAGTAATTTGCAGTCCGAAGATGTGTGGGTTAAGTTGATTAGCCATGCTGAATTGCCATTTAGTGTTAAGGAGATTAGCAGGGTAAATATGCAGGGTTACAGGGATACAGCCTGGGTAGGATTATTAGCATTGCATGTCCGTTGGGCCAAATGGTCTCTCCTTGTGCTGTAGGGATTCTCTGATTCTTTGCAGATGCATGAAGGGGGAATGTTGGTTAAGGAAAATTTCCTTTTGAATGTTGCTGAGGGATCTTTAACATTGACCATCGTTGAAAAATGAAGCTTTGATTTAACATCTTGCATGAAGAATGAGATTTCCAGCAATGCAGCATTATCTAAGTGTCATTCTAGGTTATGTACTGAAATCTTGGTATCAGGTGTGGGAATGACGCAGTGAAATGCTCTTGATATTATTAGGCTAATGATACTGATCTGAAATTTAATGCTCTTCTCCTGTTTGACTTTGTGCAGTTGGTGACAAAGTTCCTGCTGACATCAGACTGACTTCAATTAAATCAACAACTCTACGCATAGATCAATCTATTCTTACAGGTAATACATTGAAGCAAGCAGATCAATGCACTTCATTCTTATAAGTAATGCTGTGAAAGCATGCTTACTTTTTAAACAGTTAAGTTGCTTTAGACATGATCTCTTATCTGTGAATTCAATGCTGACAGTATATTCCTTTGCTAACATTTTGTAGTGACTTTTTTTAACCTATTTACGAAAATGTGCAGGGTTCAGTATTCAACAGAGTTGTGTGTGTATGAAGACCCAGTAATAGAGCATCTGAAGTGAATCCCTACCAGTTCCTTTTGTTCTATATAATGCTCCAAATGGATGTTGGATCTACACACTGAACTCTTGGAGTGTTTGGAACAACACTCCAAACCTTCTGAGTTTGTTCATAGAATCCTAGTACACAGATGGAGAGACCATCAGTCTGTAATGCCCATGCTGACACTTTGCAAGAGCAGTTTAGTTTGTCCCACTCCCCATCTCTTTCCCCATAGCCCAACACATAGATTCCCTTGGGTGTGTCTCCAATTCCCTTTAAAAACCACAGTTGAATCTTTTAAGGTAGTGTATTCCAGATCATAACTACTTGTTTCATTTAAAACAGATTTTCCTCAGATTGCCTTGGGTTCATTTGACAATTGCTTTGAACCATTGATCTGTTTTGTCTTGACTCCTTATGATTTTGAGCACCCCTCTCCATTTTCTTCTTAACCTTCTCTTCTCTGAGGAGAATAGCCCCAATTGTTCCAATCTATCCATACAATTGAAGTCCTTTATCCCTGGAATCATTTGCTTAAACATTTTTCTGCTCCCTCACTAAACAAAAGTATAAGAAATGGGAGTCGGTAGAAGGCCATTTGGCTCCTCAAACCCATTCTGCTATTCAGTAGTGTTGTAGCCTGATCATCCCTTCTTTGCTTGCACACCATCATCCCCTCTGCCAGGTAGGTCAAAAGTTTTCCCATCCTTCCTGAAATATGCCCAAAAATTGAGCATACTGCTCATTTGAGATTAACCCAGTGTTTATAACGGTTCATAACTTTTTTTTGCTCTCTATTCCTTTATTAATAAAGCCCAAGATCCTGTTGGCATTACCTCACTACTCTGCTACCTTCACATCATTTGTGCACATGTACTCCCAGGTCTGTCTGTTCCTGCACCCTTTCGTTTGTAATGACTGTCCTCATTCCTTCTACCAAAATATATCACTGCACGCCTCTGTCATGCTACCGGTGGAGACTTGAATCTTGAAGAGAAACTTGAACAACTAGCGACTAAGTGAAGATTTCATGTTTTTAAACAAAAACAAGCTTTAATGTATATTCAAGTCAAACTAGTAATCTAACATATTTTGTCCAGACTTAGAATAAGGAGGGAACTGGATTTATATTCAATAATTTCAGCTCTTGTACATCACAAAATTGACACTGCTCAATCGCTTCTGGGACCAAACAAGTGTATCTCAATTCTGGAATTCACTTTAATTTCTCCTCCATGTTCAAGCTATTTGCCAAGGTTCGAGATTTAATGCAAATCCTTCTGTTAGCTAAGCAATGCTCCAATTCTTCTTCAACTGTGGATTCAGCTAAAATTTGGGTCTTGCTGCATTCGTGCTAAGTGATTAAAAAATCAGGAATACCTCTGTTTCCTAATGGCCACTTATGCTCCTTGGACTAATGCCTGACTGTTTTCTCCCAGTCTTCTACCACAGCTCCTGTACAGCCATTGGTCCCAACAGCTTCTTTACAATTCCTGGGCAGATTACTCCTCTCTGATTAATACACTGGGCAAAAACCGATAGCCAAGTTCAGCAAATATGGGGATGACCTCCACCGGGAACTTGGGGGTTCATGTCACGCTGTCTGTAACTCTCATGGCTCGGGCCTGGGCGCTCAAAATCTCACTAATTCCTGTCTGCTGACAACACGCACCTCTTTAACCTGTGCTTAACACACTCTCCACTCGCATTGTCTCTACCTTTAAGTTTTGAATACTTTTAAAGACTCGCATTCAAATCATTATTTTGTAAATTGAATTTGTGTTTTTATATTTCCCTGTTTCTGAACAGAACCCCAACTTGCCTGACAAAGGAGCAGTGCCCCAAAAGTTAGTGGCGTTTGCTACCAAATAAACTTGTTGGACTTTAGCTTGGTGTTGTGAGACTTGTTACTGTGTTTGCCTCAGTCCAATGCTGGCATTTTGACATCAGTACACTGGTCCCAATAGCAATCCTGGGAACTCCACTGTAAACTCTGAGTCCAAGCACCAGCCATTTACTCATACTGCCCTGTTTCCTGTAACTTAGTTAACTAATTCACATTGTTCCTATCTTTCTTATTCTATGGGCTTCGATATTGAGTTGAACTGCTTGTTTTCTATGAAAAGTGCAAGTGTATCTTCCCTGCATCACCCACCTCTATGGCAACATGGCATAATTTGAGGTGCTCCAAACAAAAACAAATTATCTTAAACTGTCAAAACAACCCATTGATTACTAATCCATTTGCTTGCTTTTAGCTTGTTTGATCTCAGAACTGTGTGAATAATTTAAATTCCTTATTAAAGTAACTAGATCTTCTATCCCTATCAAACTGAGTTGGGTTATTCATTGTCTGACTGTATTTAATATTGTCATTGTCCGTTTTCTCACTTTCGACTAATGAAATAGAGCTTGCCCTAATTAAATGCAGCTTGTTCTTTGACCGATATTACCCAAAGTTTGTTTACACGTTTCTCATCCAAGTGCCTCAATTTAAAATTTCTAAACTAAGTTATTTTCTGAAACATATGAACTATGAAAGGAGATACTTGCAGCAATTTGCATTACATTTCATCTAATCACGTGTCTAGCTATTCCACCAGCTCAATGTATTCTTGAAGTTGATCATTATTTTCCTGACAGTTCACTATAGTTCAAAGTTTTGCATCATTTTCAAATTTTGAAATTGTGCCCTATAAACCTCTCATTAGTGTTGATCAATACACTGATCCCAGTAAAAATCCTGAGAACTCTACTGTATACCTTTCCCCAGTCCAAGAACCAGCTATTACTCATACTACCCTGTTTCCTGTAACTTAGTTATTTATTCAAGCTGTCCCTAATGTCTCTTAATTCACGGGCTTCAACATTAACACTTTATCAGCAAGCCTTTGACAATCTGGGCCGACAGGTGGCAAATGGAGTTTAATGTGGAAAAATGTGAGGTAATTCACTTTGGCAGGAATAACAAATGTGTAGAGTATAGGGCTAATGGTAGGACTCTTAATAGTGTTGATGAACAGAGGGATCTTGGTGTATATGTGCATAGATCCCTGAAAGTTGGCAATCAAGTCGATAAGGTTGTTAAGAAGGCATACGGAGTCTTAGCTTTTATTGGTAGGGGGATTGAATTTCGGAGCCGCAACGTCATGTTGCAACTGTACAAAACTCTAGTGCGGCCGCACTTGGAGTATTGTGTGCAGTTCTGGTCCCCGCATTATAAGAAAGATGTGGAGGCATTGGAGAGGGTACAGAGGAGGTTTACCAGGATGTTGCCTGGTATGGAGGGCAGGTCTTATGAAGAGAGGCTGAGGGATTTGAGGTTGTTTTCGTTAGAAAGAAGGCGGCTAAGAGGAGACCTTATTGAAACATATAAGATGATTAGAGGTTTAGATAGGGTGGACAGTGATAGCCTTTTTCCTAGGATGGAGAAAGCTTGCACGAGGGGACATAGCTTTAAATTAAGGGGTGGTAGTTATAGGACGGATGTCAGAGGTAGGTTCTTTACCCAGAGGGTGGTTAGGATATGGAATGCCCTGCCTGCTGCAGTTGTAGATGTGCCAAGTTTGGTGGCGTTTAAGAGGTTAGTGGATAAGTTTATGGACGAAAAGGGAATGGTTTAGTTTGGAGGGTCATGGCTTTTTCCTAATTGGTCGGCGCAACATCGAAGGCTGAAGGGCCTGTTCTGCGCTGTTATGTTCTATGTAATCATCAGCTTCAAATTCACCTCATTACACTCATGAGCCTCCTCTACTTCATTTAAAAAAAAATCTCAAGTTAAACATGATTTTGTTTTTGAGTCTATGCTGGCTTTCCTTAATCTACACTTCTCCAACTTCGCTTCTGAATGTTTTCCCACCAGTGCTTGCTGAGTTTAATGGTTGCAATTCTCCAACCCTCTGAAACCAGCCCCATTCCTGCAGCCAGTCAGTATCTCTGCAATTTCTACCTTTTATGTCCAATCTAATCATGGTGACTGATCAATTTAAGTACAACTAGCCTTTTCAGATCAGCTGGTCACGTTCAGTACTTGAGCTCCACTTCTGAAAATTAAACTTTTCTTTTAAAAACTGGAATTTTAATTAGGATGGGATTAAAATTCAAAAATAACTCTTGCAACAAGTTGGAGTGAACAGGCCTTTTTTCAAACTTCATTCTTGGAACACAACAAAGTCATGCCAGTTTTGGTTCACTTCAATTTATATACTAAATTTTTTTTTGCCGTTGTGTTTTGGAGCATGCCTAAAAGATGTCATGTAAGTAGCTAATGAATATGCTATCTGAACCTCCTTGTTTTAAGGATTGAAGTTTAAAAGAACGATTAGCGTATTTTATACTGTTTCTGTATGTTTTAGTATACAGAACATTCAAACATAAGAACTCCTGAATTTGTCCAGATCAGCTGGGATAACTGATGTAGTGATGTGAGGACATGAGGGTTCATGTGGCTTTTAAAATTGGAATTTTTAAATTGTACAGGTTTAAGAAAGACATTTAGTAACTTGGTGCTTGTATGGTGCAATTTTGCAAATCTACTTTTAGTCATTTCCTTCCAATTTATCCATCAGTTAGCTATTTTAGCACTAAATTTTGATTTTATTGAATATTGTTTCATTCAAATCTATTTCATTCTTAATCTACTAATAATTACATCACTATAAGTTTGTCAGTAATTATTGATAAAAATGATATTAATTCAGCTGACCTGCTCCCCTGATGTGTAATTTAAAATACAAAACAAAAAAAACTGGATATGAGCCTTTTTCAAGAACTGCTTAAACTTTTCACAAAAGACTCAATCCATGTACATTATGAACAGAAAATGGTCTGGTTGAACAGTGGGCCATAAGGCCAGTTGAGCTAAGAAGTTTACAGTTTCATACTTAATTGTATACTTAAAGTCAAGCTGGCCTTTTTATAAAAGCACCTTGTGCCAGGGTGGTAATGTTAAGTAATTCTTTCTCATGTGTTGTTCTTCTTGCCTAGGTGAATCTGTATCGATCATCAAACACACTGACCCCGTACCTGACCCTCGTGCTGTGAATCAGGATAAAAAGAACATGCTTTTTTCAGTAAGCAATTTGACCGTGTGTGGATTTAACTTGAATTAGTGAAGTTAAGGAGAATAGGCCATGTTGACACAATTCAGTTAGAACCCTCATACTCATTGAGTTATCAAATCAATGACTGATTAGAAAGAAATTCTCTCATTGGATGGCTAATGACATTTTATCCCCAGCGTAATGTCATTTTGAATGACTTTTAGCTACTCTCAAAAATATAGGTTTAAAAAAACTTGGACAAATCAGATGTGTTTGAACTTTGCTAATAATATTTTTGACCCATGCCTGCCTCAGCAGACTGAAATTATTGGCATCAAAACTATTCCAAAACAGTTGCACTTAGTGTTACTGTTTACACCTACGAAGTGAAAACCACTCGGTAGTAAAGAGCTCTTAATTTCTTGGCATTAGTCCCTCTTGTTTTGGCTCAGCGACTTTGTGTTGTCGCATGGACCTGCTCCCATAAGCTTCTGGACAGTATTCAAATACAATTGAAGGTTAACATGTTTTACATTTTTGTTGCATGTATAGTATAGGGTTTTGTGCAAGTGCCACTTTTAGACAGGAGAACAGAATGAAAGCTATATTGGAAATAGAAGATGGGCGAGTTGAACATTGGGTTAAAAAGCCAGTTGAGTTTAAAGGTTTAATTGCTTTGAACAAGAATAAGCCTTGCTGACACAATCTGGTTAGAACCCTCACCTCTATTCAGTCATCAGATTGATGATTAGAAAGAAGTTCTCTCATTAGATGGTAACATTTTCTCAAGTGCAATGTAATTTTGAATGGTTTTCTTTTAGTTGTAGAGTTATTTGAAAAGCTTGGGACAGTGTCACCTGCTACTGGCAACACCAAAGTGGAAATGCCAGATTCAGCAACTTGAGAAACTGTTGAATGTTTTAAACAAAAACTTTTCCCAGTTGCAGCACTTCTTGTTTCATTAATTTTGCCAAGGAAATTCTGATTTATGATCTTATTGTTTCCTTGCTGATGGAAAATATGATTCTTCCTACATTTTGATATGATAGTGTTGCACTGCAACAATACGGATTGGGTGCAGATTTGATTTTTGATTTTAATTTGCTGTCTTAGTGGATGCCAGGCGAATGTAAAATGATTCAGTACACCTTTATACAGTGTCATTAAATTGTGTCATTCAGTTGGGTCATTAAGTATGCTCAAAGCTGAGACAAGACGGTCTTTTAATCCGTAAGGGAATTCGGTGCTATGGGGATAAGATGGGAAAGCAAAGTTGCGGATTATCGTATCGGGTTAGTTATGATCTTATTGAATGGCGGATCAATGACTGGCCCACTTCTGCTCCTACGTCATATGATCTTGTATACAATGATTCATTTATTCTACTAATCCTTGGCATCCCCGTAATACTAAGGAGCAATTTAGTATGGCAATCAACCTAACACACACATCTTTGGGCTATGGGAGAAAACTGGAGCACTCGAAGGAAACCCATGCAGACGCAAGAATGTGCAAACTCCACATAGAAGTAACCCAGAGGCCGGAATTGAACCTGGGTCTTAGCACTGTGAGGTAGCAGTGCTAGCCACTGTGCTGCCCCAGTTCCATGTTTCCTGTTAAAAGTTCAACAAACTTTGAATAGGTAAAGCTAGTAGCACTTTCGTCCTTTACAATAACATACAGTATATAATGGGCTGGTGTTGCAACAAGATCTGTGGCAGCCAAGTTGATTTAATCATGAGAATACCCATGCCAGTATCCCAGTAGCAGGACCCTTTTGGAGGCCTGTGATTCCCTGTGGAAAATGCATTCTGCTTATTGATGAGCTGACGACAATTTAGTGGTGGCTCAGGGATTAATTGGAGGCATGTGGGTCTTACGCACTACATAAGAAGATTGCCCAGCAAAATCTGTTGGATTTGCTCACAGCTTCTTATGATGGTGAGTTAAGAATTCTCTCAGGCACTTTGTACCTGACCAAAGGACCTGGCATTAGACAAGGGTGTGCCCACTTGCAAACCATCACTCTCCTAGTCTCTTGTCTTTGTACACAGGCTTTCTGCTCAGGGTACCTCAATTGTGAGGAAAACTCAAGAACAGCTAGTTATGAGTCTAAAGGGCAGTTCATCCCTTGGGTGATGCCCTATAAAATCAGACAAACAAAGAGGAGGCAGAAATAAGCCCATCAATTTGAGCCTTTAATTGTCATGCATATTCACCTAGCCTTTTAAGTGATACTTTTGTACAGTTCTAACTACCATGTAATTTTATTGTCACATGATGCTGAGCAATAATAGTCCTTCTACTCTGAATTCTGAACACATGTATACTAGAAATGTAAATGATTCATTTTTGTAGGAACAATATAGAGAGGCATTACAAAATAAAGGATATAACCGTACAAAGCAACAGATTCTGAGTGCATATATGCATAAATCATTGAAGGTGATAGGATGAGTTGAGAGCACAGTTAATAAAGCATTAAGTATTCTAGCCTTTGTTAATAATGCAATAGACTTTAAAATCAAGAAGGTAATATTAAATGTATAAGACACCGGTTCAGCCTCAGCTGGAGTCCTGCATTCATTTCTGGATTTTAAATGTAAAGACATTAGCAAGAATGCAAAATAAAGCCATGAGAATGGTTGCAGAGAGCAGGAACTTTGATTATGAAGATGGATTGGAGAAATTAGGATAGTTTCCCTTTGGGGGGTGCGGCACAGATTTAAGGTAATTGACAAAAGATAATTGGCAAAAGAAATGAAAGTGGCATGAGGGAAAAGATTTTCAAGTAGCGAATAGTTGGGCCTGGAATGCAAATATGGTGGGAGGCCGGTTCAGTCAATGAATTTTAAAGGAAACTGGCTGTTATTTGAAAATGAAGAATCGGGGGCATGAATTGTTCATTGGGAACTGGTGCACTTATGATGGGCTGAATGACCTCGTGCAGTGTAGCAGTTCTGAATTTCTGCGGATAGTTAGTTGTTTTGTTGAGCTTCCAGCTCATAGGAGAGGTGTTATCTCAATGCAGTGGTTTTACACAGTTTGGAGCATTGCAGACTACATAAACATGATCTTTTTAGTTGACCCCACAGAATTGTGGGGATAGAGCCTGAGAGGGATTGTGGGCAGTACAGACTCTATGGGCCAACTGGCTTCCTTCTGCACTGTGGGATTCTATGACCTGTTTAATTTCTTTCAGGTTGTCAATTTTGTGATATTTTGTCGGTGCACAAGCCTATTGCTGATGGCCTAAGTTCAAAATTAAATTTATGCAATTAAAAAATATACCCCCAAGCTAAATTACATATTTCAATTAAAAATTAACATGGGAAAATCTCTTGTGAAATAATGTAATACTGCCTTTGATTTTTAAAGGATTGTCTTTCATTTGTTCCTGGCTATTTGTAGGAAAGAGTTTTAATGTTTCAATTTTTTAGACATACCAGTGTGGAAAATTCTTCATTTATTTAAGATGTGTAAGTACCAGAGCTGCCAACCTAAAACAGGAGAGCCTAGTAAGGATAAAAATAACAAAGTTTAAAGGAGAATGATTGATTTACCAGAGCTTTGTAGGTCATGTAGTTGCAGCTTGCAGGGTGCTCATGGTCCATGGATGATTTTTGTGGTTACCTTTTTTTTTGCAGTGATATTTAGTTGCTTTGCATTTCAGTGTATCTCTGTCTGGTGCAAGTGATTTGTTGTTGAGAGGTCACTTAACAGTAATCACCATTTCATGCCTAAAGCTACAAAGTGACTCACCCATCTCAAGGCTTAGAGGAAAGTATGTGCTATTTTCCAATTGAATTCTGATTAAAACTGTAGAAACAATTCATAATCTCTGAGCAACTGACACAAATGCTGAACTAGGATAGTGGCAGAAATTTGCATATTGTCTTTGGGTCAGTGACTGCTATCACTTTTGTAATCTTGGATATCATGCCCTTTGGGAAAATGGGTACCAAGAATATCTGGTATTGTTCTATGACCTAACTGTGTATGTAAATGGCCATTGAATTTTCTAGCTAGTTTTAGGAAATGATGTGTTTGGATTATGTTTTTGTGTTTTGCTTTCCATTTTTAAACCTACGTTATTGCCCAATAAAATTGTGATCCTAGGAAGAATTAGGAATGTTATCCCTCTTACTGATCCTTAATGAGAAGTTTAATCCTCATTTTAACACAAATGTTAATGAGACTGCATTTTTTAAAACTTTGCTTCTGTGATAAACGAAAGTCCTTGAAGACCTTAAAATCATTCAAATGAGGGCAACATTGCTTTATGCTCTCCAGAATTGATGTGAATGAATAGATTTAGATACTTTTGAGAATACAAATTATTGATGTTTTTAGTTCTTCTCTATGAAGAAACCAGGTGACATGATGTTGTATATGCAGTCAGCATTTGTATATGCTGGGGACAATTAGATGTGCTTGTTAAAAATGGTAAAGAAAGGAAATCTCAGAACTTGAAATAAGCATTAACAAATCAAAAGTTCATCAAAAAAGCTGTTCTGATGCAGAGTTTTACCCGAAAGAGATGAAATTCTATTGAATTACTTGTGTATTTTCAAAGCTTTGGCTGATATATTGTGCAATTAGCAAAGTAAAAGTTGCTAACTCATTTTGGATGAACATAGTGCCTCTTTTCTCAACTTTAGGGTACAAATGTTGCAGCTGGTAGGGCAGTTGGAGTTGCTGTTGCCACTGGCACAAGCACAGAAATTGGTAAAATTCGGGATGAAATGGCAGCAACTGAACAGGAGAGGACTCCGCTTCAACAGAAGCTTGATGAGTTTGGTGAACAGCTCTCCAAGGTTATTTCGCTCATCTGTATTGCGGTCTGGATCATAAACATTGGCCACTTCAATGACCCTGTGCATGGTGGCTCCTGGATTCGTGGTGCAATCTATTACTTTAAGATTGCAGTTGCTCTGGCTGTGGCTGCGATTCCCGAGGGTTTGCCGGCTGTCATTACAACTTGCTTGGCCCTCGGCACCAGGCGTATGGCAAAGAAGAATGCTATTGTGCGGAGCTTGCCGTCTGTTGAAACGTTGGGTTGTACTTCTGTTATCTGCTCTGACAAAACTGGCACGCTCACTACAAACCAGATGTCCGTCTGCCGGGTAAGTAGTTTTACATTGGGTTTTTGGATTAGTTTAAAATCTGCTTACCTTACACGACTTGCCTCAATGAAGTTGGCCTCTTTAATGGCTTGGATTGTTCAGCTTGAAGCAGGGCAGGCTTTTCATTTCTCTGCTAAAGCAGTACTTTCTTTTCTGCATAATATTATCCCAAGCCGTCTTGTGGTAATCGATCTCAGTAGCATGCATGAGAATTGTGCAATGTCCTCTGGAGGATTCAATTTAAATGACCATGATGCAGATGAGTAAAATCAATAATATAATCCATTTTAAATATTTATCTATTGTATACTCAAGTTTATATATTCAAAACAGATTAGTTCACTTAATTTACACACTGCTGTGTGTGTGAATATATTGCTTCTATGGATTTATTTACTGATACTTGCGTGCATGTTGTAGCATATTATCCAATTACTTGGTGGTAGCTTTTTAAAAAATCTATTGTGTATTTTAGAAAGACAAGATTTAAGCTTGTGCTAAGAATTGACCCAAGTTAAAACCTTTGCAAGAGTTTAAACAAGTTCTATATATTTGTCCTTCATGTGTCTTCAGCTTGTAAGACATGTGCAAGATTTATGTGTGCTGTCAGTCAGTCAAAATTGGCTGCTAAAACAACCTGATTGTTTGTTTCATGGACTAAAAATGGACCCCTCTGGGAGCATGATTCTCTATTCCAGAATTTCTTGTGCTAGACAGAAAGTTTCTCACAGTATTCTTTGATCTCTTGCAGCACTTGCATAGATTTTAAAATTTGTCCCTGTATTAGTTTTTTTTAAAAGTTGAGGTAGTCCATAATGCTCAATTTAATCTATTTCCAGATAAAGACTTTGGATATAGCAACAGACCTAAATTCTGATATGATAGGGTACAGCTGATTGACTGTTATATAAAGGAAGCTTTGTTCATGTCAGACAATCTTCATGTCTGCAACTTAAGTTCATATCTTTGATTTGCATTGATCAGCGTCTGATGTGCCATTCTTCACCTAGACTGTCTACTACTTTGTGTCATTCCCATAGATGTTCATTGTTGACAAGGTTGAAGGTGATCAGTGTTCTCTGAAGGAGTTTTCAGTAAGTGGCTCCACCTATAGCCCTGAGGGACAAATGTAAGTACATGTATTCATTCTTTTTCAACTTACATTTGTAGTGCTGCACTTAAAAATATGGGTTGGTTGTCTGTGCACTGTAATCTATATTTTTTTGAATTGTGTGAATGCATGTACTATGTATCATTTTTATTTTTTTAAATTGCTTTCACTACAACTAACTTGTTTGATTTACTCCTGCTCCAACATGCTATGGGTAATCAGACCTAGGGGTTTTAGAATGCATTGATGTCTGACACTGGGGGAAAATTTACAATTGCACAGTGCAATTATTGCTAACCTAGTGCCTCTTTCTGAAAGAATGAAGAAAAAGGAGCAAAAATAATTTTTGCTGTTCTTTCCAAGCAGACATAATGGGTGTCCTAGATAACCAATAATGGCATGTATTTTCAGTGCACATGGAGAAATAAACAGGATTGAACATCTCCACTAGTGAGCCATCCAGTAGAAGGTAACAGAAATGACAAGATTAGGACGTGACCAGATATTTTTGTAGTCATCCAAATATGTCCGTGACCTGCTTTCTCCTCAATTGCTTCCTGCCATCTGATTATGAATCCAAAAACCTCTCTCTTTGGGCTGTAAGTTTCATCAATGCACATGAAGTGAAGCAATCAAATGATTTCCAGATTTGTGTGTACACATCCAGGAATAGGAATGCATAAATCCCAAATTTTAGTGACACAGCGGTTAGCATTGTTGCCTCACTGTGCCAGGGACCTGAGTTTAATTCCAGCCTTGGGTCACTGCATGGAGTCTGCATGTTCTCCCTGTGTCAGCATGGGTTTTCTAAGTGCTTTGATTTCCTAGCATAGTCCAAAGATGTGCGGGTTAGGTGGATTGGCCATGATAAATTGTCCCTTAGTGTCAGGGGAATTAACAGGATAAATATGTGAGGTTATGGATGTAGAGTTTAGGTGGGATTGTTGTCAGCAGGCTTGTTGGGGTGAAAGCACTGCAGGGCTTCTATGATTCTGTGAAATTTCAGTGTGCCTTCCTTGAAATCTCATGCCTGCATGTTAACACTCAGCTCCAATCCAGGAAGATGATTAATTTTTGCATATCTGGTTTCTAGTCAGTGAATTAAAATTTAGTTGTCTTTCTCTTGACTGTTCATCATTGATCTGAAATTACCTGCAAGAGATAACCTTTGATAAGATGACTATCATATAAAACATTTGAAAAGTATCTGGAGCCACTTCTAGACTTTGTCAGATGTTGGTAGCAATGTTCTGTACTATGCTACACCATCAAAGATTATGCCACCCATCTTTGGAAAAATAGCCGTGGATAGTTGAGGGGAAACAAGTTACAAGCATATGAAATCACTAGCTATCTTCTCACTGTGTACCTATCATTTCATTTGAATGTTGTCTCATTAGAGTTTTTAGTTTTTGGTAGCAAAATCTTTACAGGTTCTAAGCAAAAGAAAACAAGTTATGAAAAGATGTAGTAACTTCCACCCCCAGATGATCTACACAATTGAAAGAATTTATATTGTGAATTTCACAACATCAAGACATCCCAAAGTAAAGCAACTACAGAAATACCAAAGTGTAGTCATTAGTGTTATCTATCATCAGACAGTTTCCAATCATAGAATCCTGCAATGCAAAAGGAGGCCATTTGGCCCACCGAGTCTGCACCGACCAAAATTCCACCCAGGCCTTTTCCCCATAATCCCGTGCATTTACCCTAGCTATTCCCTCCTGACAATGTAGCATGGCCAATCCACCTAACACAAACAGCAACAAGATGATGCCAAGATTAGTTTTATTCATTCCAGGGGATATGCCAGCGTTTATTACCCATACCTAATTGCCCTTGAAAGGGTGGTGATGAGTTGCTTTCTTGAATGTTGCAGCCATGGGATGTAGGTACACCCTCGATGCTATGAGGAGGGAGTTGACTTAGTGACTGTGCAGGAGCAGTGATATATTTCCAAATGATAATTTTAGTCTGGAGATAAATAGAACATCGGATGGTCACTTGTTCAAACATGGAAAGCGTCGGCCTATCTCTCTTTCAAGTCTGTGGAGTAGGATTTGAACCCATAAGCCTCTGATTCAAGACTGCATCTCATGGGTGCTGATATGATACACGAAGAGGAAATTAAAGGTACTTTATGTCCTTGTAATAGAAAAACACATCCAAAGCTGACCGGCAGTTATCTGTGAGATTTTATTGCCATTTGTTGTATACAGGGGACAATATTGAAGAATAGACAAGTGGATCTCTGCGACTTTTCCAGAACATCCTAATATCAGTTCAAGTTAAATCTTGAACAGTGAGGATTTGATTTGATTTATTGTCACATGTATTAGTATACAGTGAAAAGTAGTGTTTCTTGTTGCAATAAAGACAAAGCATACCATTCGTTGGGAAGGAAAGTGTGCAGAATATATTGTTACAGTCATAGCTAGGACATGGAGAAAGATCAACTTAATTTAAGGTAGATCCATTCAAATGTCTGATGGCAGCAAGGAAGAAGTTGTTCTCGAGATGGTTGGTACGTGTCCTCAAACTTTTGTATCTTTGTTCCGATGGAAGAAGGCAGAAGGGAGACTGTCCGGGGTTCAAGGGGTCCTTATTATACTGGCTGCTTTTCTGGGACAGCAGGAAATCTGGACAGAGTCAATGGGTGGGAGGCTGGTTTCTATGATAGACTGGGCTTCGTTCATGACCCCTTGTAACTTTTTTGTGGTCTTTGACTGAACGGGAGCCATACCAAGCTCTAATACAGCCAGAAAGAATGCTTTCTACAGTACATTATAAAGGTTGGTGCGAGTCATCACGGATGTGCCAAATTTCTTCCTTTTCTATTAGTTTTTTAAAATTAATTGTCTGTTTTGAATCTTATTTGATTTGAATTTTCTATTTGGGCAGTGTTAAATGAATACAGTATTAAAAATTACTTTCAAGAATGAAAGTTAAATATGAGCTATGTGTTCAAACCCTGTTCTCTTAGAATGTCCTGTTATTTTAGATGTTTTGAATGAAATAATTCTGCTCATGTGAACTTTAATAGCCATTATTATGCAGATGTGATCTATAGCATCTATAGTTTACACTCCTAGAGCAGTACATTTTTATTGGCTAATGAGGAGGAAATGTCTAAATAAAAAGATGCATCAGTCCAAAGTCCACACATGCACAGGGTTAGATTGGCCATGCTCAATTGCCCCTTAGTGTCAGGGAGATTAGCTGGAAACGTGTGAGGTTGTGGGAATAAAGTTTAAGTGGGATTGTTTTCACTGCATGCTTGATGGGACAAATGGCCTCTTTCGGTATGATAGGGATTCTATGATTGTTGCAGGCCAAAAAGCTTTTAACAGCTGATGTTACACTCTGATGGTGCATTTTTGACTTTTCTTTTTACTGATTAATACTTCTAAATATTTTGGAATTCAAGAGCCAGGTTACTTATTTGATCTCTGGTTTAATTGTTGTGCGTGCATTTGGACTCTTTATCATCAGTATTGACTGGCGCAATCAAGATGGCATACCCACTGCTGCCCAGAGTACTTGATATTGCACCAAATAGTCTCTGATAACTGGGGCATAGTTTGCATATCATTAACTGGAGCAGTGTGACTGCCGCCTTCAGCAGCGCTGCAGTGTCAGCACCTGGATTGCAGTGCTGCTGCTTCAGAAGCTGACGCAGAAATGTTAACCCAACTCAGACACCAGTGAGATCCTGTCCTATTGCATAAGTGGCTGTACACTAGCATGATTCCACAGCAAGGATAATGCTTTGCAAATCACCACTGATTTCCAAAATAAAAATTTAAATTTGTGAAACTGAGTCTGGTCTGAGGTAATTGTCGCTTGGACTTCCTACAAGTGACTCCTTCATACAACTGACCTGAAATTTTTAGTTATATTTAATTTCTGTCTTTCAGAGAATTGGATAACAAAGCAGTAAAGTGTTCAGACTTTGACGGTCTTGTTGAACTGGCAACCATCTGTGCACTTTGCAATGATTCCTCTTTGGATTATAATGAGGTATGAATCATCAAATATATGATTGCTCATCAGTTTTCTTATGCTGCAGATGGGAGACAAGATCAAGTATATGTCAAGCAGCTTTCAAAGGTCGGAGCTGGAAGAGGAAGGTGAAACTGTGGGAGAGAGGAGATGCAAGAAGAGGATGGGTTATGGGGAAGAGGAGGGTGAAAGGGAAGATAGTGGTGGAGGAAATGGGTCATTGGGACACCGGGAAGAGTGGGTGGCTGTTATTTAATGGTTGGAAGGGGATCGGCACTAGGGGCAGACTTGGTTTTAAGTAAAGTGGCTAACTTTTTTTCTGGGAGGAAGTTGCAGAGAGCAGGTTAGTACTTTGTTTATAGCAAAAGTTCATCTTTTATGGTTAGTTTTGATAATGATGTATCTGTTGTGATTTGGTGTGTGCAAAGCTGGAAGATGATGACATTTCATAAAATAAAAAAAATGGATATAGTGGTGAGATAGTGAAAATTTCCACCCTTCAGAAATCTGGTTAAACTTGGAGCTAGTTCCCAGTCAATACTTGAGTATTCTAGTGTTGTGATCCAAATGCATCTCTTTGGTATTTGTATAAATCTCACTTAAATGTTTTTCTGTTAACTTGGAACATATTGTGCTGCATTATAATTTAAAATTTCAATGTGCCTTTGACTTTGAGAGCTGGTTGCAACTTGTTATATGAACGATGCATGAAGTACTCTGGTTGCCATGTCTAGTGATGTCAGAAATTATTCAAAGAATGTGTTTCTGGTCTTGATGCTAATAATTTTAATACTCATTTTCAGGCTAAAGGTGTGTATGAGAAAGTTGGGGAAGCCACGGAGACTGCCCTCTGTTGCTTGGCTGAAAAAATGAATGTGTTTGACACGGATGTGAAGGCTCTATCCAAGATTGAGCGTGCCAATGCTTGCTGTACTGTAAGTGTTTTTTTAGAATGCTAAAGCAATTTGCTTTAATTAAGGAAATATTAAATAGGAAATTTAGCATAAAATATGTTGTTTCTCTAGGTCATCAAGCAATTAATGAAGAAAGAGTTCACTTTGGAGTTCTCCAGAGACCGGAAGTCAATGTCTGTGTACTGTTCTCCTAATAAACCCACTCGTTCGTCTATTGGCAACAAGATGTTCGTTAAGGTAAAAAATAAATGCATTTCATTTTGTTCTCCATGGCTACTGTTCATCTTTTGTGATTTCGCACTGAAGAAAGTAGCATTTTGTACTTGCCCATATAGATCAGTAAGCACGTTCCCGAGTAGTGACACACATTTCGTTGTTTTCCAGCAATGTACTGTCTTAGTGACAGTTTGGGGCAGACCCTGGCTGAGTCTGTTTTGTGTTCCCAACTGTCATTTCCTGTCAATGATTAAAGGATTGAATTTACCAAATCCATGCTTTGAACTGGTTTGCAGAAATAAATCCACTATCAGAGTGCAGATTCCCAAAAATACCTTCAAGAATCCCACAGCACCATGAGGTCGTATGTGGTCAGGATGTGATAAAGATACTGTAACTATGGTTTGCTTCATTTTTAATAGGGTGCCCCTGAGGGTGTGATTGACAGGTGCACATATGTTCGTATTGGAACCAATAAAGTACCTCTCTCAGCACCTATCAAAGAGAAGATTTTGACTATTATCAAAGAATGGGGCACTGGGAGAGACACACTGCGCTGTTTGGCATTGGCTACACACGATAACCCTATGAAAAAAGAAGATATGAATCTGGAAGAATCATCAAACTTCATTAATTATGAGGTTAGTCTTGGGTATAAGAAAGAGCCTTGATATGCTGATGTAACAGGTAATTGCTGTTTAAAAAGTAAATGCTGTCTTTTATAATGGTTTGGCAGTCAAATATATCCTAGTCGGAACATGAGGGAGAGTCCACTTCATGACGCATTCTCTTGCGTCATTTTCAAGCATTCGATAGTATTTGTTCCATGCATTCCTGAAAGAATTCCAACACTTTTTTTAAAAACATGACATTGTGCTATTTGTCAACTTGTCTGAGAATCTAATGTGCTTCATTAACTAATTGGTTGGTAATTGAGATATGATTTGTACAGTTTAGATATCAATAGCATGATTGGGAGATATAATGGATGTGTGCCTTATTAAATACTCTGGTACCTGGAGGTTTTACTAGATGTTGGACACCGTGTGTGTGGAACCACACTGGAAAGAGTGTAGAGCACTTGGCAGTTTGGAAGACAACTGAGAGAAAGATGAGAAAACACCAAAGTCTACCATCAGATTATGCTTAGATTAGATGTGTCCAAATAATTCTCCATGGCTCAGATTTCCCAGCCACACAATAGACAAGCTCTTTGGCACTGTCTGTGCTGTAGGGTCAAACTGGATGGTAACTTTGTGGCCAGAAAGAAAACTGATGAGTAGAACATAAAACGGTACAACACAGGAGCAAGCTTTTTGGCCCATAGTGTTGTACTGAACATGATGCTAAATTAATTGGATTCCTTCTTCCTGCCCTTGGTCCATATCCTTCTATACTTTGCATATTCATATGCTTATCTAAAATCCCTTTAAACACCCCTATCAAATTGTCTGCAATATGTTCCAGACACCTACCATTCTGTTTTTTTAAAAAAAAATTGTCCCCCTCATCTCCCCTGACCTTCCCCTTCCCCCTCATCTTAAGTGCATGCCCTCTACTATTAGATATTTCAACTCTGGAGAAAAGGTTCTGACTGTCAACCCTGCCTATGCCTCTCAATTTTATAGAAGTCTATCAGGTCTCCCTTCAACCTCCACCACTTCACAGAAAGCAAGCCTAGTTTGTCCAGCCTCTCCTTACAGGTCATACCCTGTAATGCAAGCAGCATTCTGGTAAACCTATTCTTGCCAAAGCCTCCATATCCTTCTTGTAATGTGGCAACCAGAATTGAACACAGTTCTCTAAGTTTAGCCTAACCAAAATTTTATAAAGCTGCAACATGATATCCTGACTCTTGTACTCAGTGTCCCAAATAATAAAGGCAAGCATGCCATACATCACTTTTGCCACCCTATCTACTTATATGGCCACTTTCAAGGAGCTGTGAAGTTGAACCCCAAGACCCCTCTGTACATAAATGCTGTTCAGGATGCTGCGGCTAACTGTATACTTTTAACATTTGATCTCCCAATGTGCAACACCTCTCCCCTGTATGGAGGAAGGACTCTGGCTGACTGGCCTCTGACGTTGAGTCAGACTGTTTATTTTTGGAGATGAAATCAATCTTGAAGTCAGCACAAAACCTTACTAAAGTATTTGGTGACAGGTTCTCGGGTTTGGATGTTTAGAATTTCCAGGTGGTATGCAACAAATTGTGTTTAAAGAGTAGTCATCCGTCACTCTTAAAGTAGGTGTCAATTGCAGATTTGTTCCCACCCTGCTGCCCAAACCTGAGCAAGAGCAAATTCATCCCAGGCTCCCACAACTCAAAAAAAAAAACAGCTAGCAACACTCATCAGACCATATTCTCTCAGAACAGAACCAGTTGCGATCTCTAATTTTTATTTCATAGGGCTTAACTTGTGTAATTGCACCATCAGATAAGTTCAAGAATGCCATTGCATTAAGCTAGGATTTTAAGCTAGAAACAGTTTGGGAATCCAGTTGAGCTTACTGTGCCTACAGCAGGAGTTAGAAGTATATTTATAAAAATATTTCCTGAGTTTGAATGTCATATAAAATTTCTGATGTATTAGTATGGGCTGTTGGTAATTTCTTGAGAAATGTTGCAGTGTGTTTTTTAAAGTGATAATACTGTCTCCCATTCCAGGCTGGCCTGACATTTGTGGGGTGTGTTGGCATGCTTGATCCACCACGGACAGAGGTAGCTGCTTCAGTTAAGATGTGCAGATATGCCGGTATCCGTGTAATCATGATCACAGGTGATAATAAGGGCACTGCTGTAGCCATTTGCCGTCGAATTGGTATATTTGGAGAACGGGAAGATGTCACCAAAAAAGCTTTCACTGGCCGCGAATTTGATGAACTTGCTCCAGCAGAACAGAGAGAAGCTTGTTTGACTGCCCGCTGTTTTGCTCGTGTAGAGCCATCTCACAAGTCTAAGATTGTGGAGTTTTTGCAAGCGTTTGATGAAATCACAGCCATGGTAGGAACACCCTTATTCTTGACATACTTTTTGCTCTAACCACGTGTTAATTATTTCTATGGATTTTTCAGAACTCCTTTTGGGAATTCTGACAAAGATGATTTCTGCTCTAGTTCCATGGGTCAATGTTTTCCTTGTTTGCCAAATGTTTGGCACTGTTCATGGATAGGAGAAATAATTTTAAACAAGGTTTATTTATTAGTGTCACAAGTCAGCTTACATTAACACAGCAATGGAGTTACTGTGAACATCCACACTCTGATGCTTATTCAGGTTGCGCTAAGGGAGAATTTAGCATGGTCAATGCACCTAACCAGCAAGCCTTCAGACTGTAGGAGGTGACCAGAGCACTCGGAGAAGCCCACAGAGAGAATCTGCAGATGGTCACCCAAGCTGGGAGTTGATCCTGGGTCCCTGACACTGAAGTAGCACTGCTAACCCAGGCACAACTGATGTATTTCCCATTAAACTGCAAGTTATTAGGCTTTATCATAAAAATAAAGTATTGTTCTTCCTTCCTTAAATATGCATTGCTGAGCAAAAACTGGCCAATGCAAAGCAGCTTTCAGCAAAATACAGCTTTATATACACTAAAATAATATTCAATGTGTTGGCTGCTCAAAATGATGCATCAGTGTATTTACTCAATGTGTTGACGTTATTAGTTTATGTGCTTCCTAATGACTCAGCTAATTGAGTGTTTGAGCCACAAAGACCAGAAGGATTCTTGGCCTGGGTATGGTTAGCATATCACAGGAGGCATTGGCTCCAGTGGCATGTGATTAGGGAAGAGAAATTTGGCCAAAGTTTCTATTCCTAATTTGAGCACTGATTCCAAATGTTCAGTTATTGTGTAAAGGCAATAAAGGGCTCAGTTCTGAAGCCCCTTCAGTAAAATAACTAGCACTTACAATCTAGGGTCAGTTATTTGAAACAACACCATAGGGTGAAATATCTGCTGCATTTCAAATAATTGCTCCTTTTAGCGGTATTTCATTGTGCAATGTTTCCATGTTAAAGCCCATCAGTTAGCTTCCTGCACCAGAATTACCTGTCGAACGTGTAATTGTCTGTCTGTTTGAGATATTTTCACTATCTCTCAGCTCTTCAGTTGCTATTGGAGGGTTGTGGAGGTTGTAAATATTGCAACTTGCTGTGTTTAATTGTGATTGAAACATTAATTTACTGACACAAATAAATATGCTTGAAAAATAGTGCAGTTGGTCATATGCCAAATGCAGAAAAATATTTCTGCATCAGCTTCCCAAAACACATTTTTTGGAGACTGGCCACTAAAATATCTCCTTCCTCGGCATTGAGGTGCAATTAAGACATTCGGTCAAAATGAAAGCGAATGTACACACATCCTCGTGCCTCCCATTCCTTGGTAATTGATCACTTAACATCTAACAGCTAGTCTCCATGAGGTTGATTCTAAACTTGCTATCTTGGTGTTAAACGAGTGTAAAGGATTGATTGTCTACTGTATTAAAAAAATCCAATTTTAATTCTCTCAAAGGCAATAATGTATTATCTGTCTTCACATCCTGTTTGCTCAGGTATTTTGCCCTAGTAGCTGCCTTCAAATAATCAACCATATTTGTCTTTTGGGTGCTAACTTGAAATTTTCAAGCAGTTAAAATAAGACCATAAGACATAACACAATTAGGCCACCTGGCCCAACGAGTCACTACGCTATTCAATCATAACTGATGTGTTTCTCACTTCCATTGTCCTGCATTTTCGAAACTATCTATCTCTGTCTTAAAGACACTCAATGACCTGGCCTCCACAGCCTTATGTGGCAAAGAGTCCCACAGATTTGCCACTCTCTGGCTGAAGGAATTCTTTCTGGTCTCTTTTAAAGGATCGTCGCTTTTAGACTGAGGTTGTCCTCTGGTTCTAGTTTTTCCTACTCATGGAAACATCTCCGTGTATATTATGAAATATGTATTGCATTGCAAAAAAGTTTTCAACCATTTTCATGTACCAAGTATGATCACTTAACATCTAACAGCTAGTCTCCATGAGGTTGATTTTAAACTTGCTATCTTGGTGTTAAACAAATGTAAAGGATTGATTGTCTACTGTATTAAAAAAATCCAATTTTAAATCTCTCATATGAAGTTTTCACTTTTTTCCTGATCTTTAGACTGGTGATGGTGTGAATGATGCTCCTGCCCTAAAGAAGGCAGAAATTGGAATTGCCATGGGATCTGGAACCGCTGTAGCAAAATCTGCCTCGGAAATGGTCCTAGCTGACGACAACTTCTCCACAATTGTAGCAGCAGTGGAGGAAGGCCGTGCTATCTACAACAACATGAAACAATTTATTCGCTACCTCATCTCTTCCAATGTTGGAGAAGTAGTCTGGTAAGAGGACCCGCTATATGCAGAACTATTCCCAGTTCTGATGTATTTTTTCAGTTGATATATCTCGATCTGAGAAAATTAAATTTGTGCACCATTTTAATGCTATTGTTATTGTGAACTTAGCTTATGCATTTTTACTAAAGTCACAAAGCTCATCTTTTGATTGGTGGGTACTGGATGGAGCGTAGAACCTTGAGGCAAAGGCCAAAGAAGCCCAATAACAATACCACCACCTCCCCCCCCCCCCCCCCCCCCAAGCTGGCTTCTGAACATTTATTTTATCCTGTTCCTTGCAGATTTGCAGTTCACTGTGTTGAACTTATTACTATAATTTTGTTCAGTGCCCTTTTTAGATGACCTACTTCTCAATTTTATTTTAACTTTATTTTTGTTGCTTAGTACTTGAAGTATGTCATATTTTCCCAGATGAATTTTTTTAGTTTGCTTCACAACCTTAAAAGCTTTGGGTCACATCAAAAGATTCCACTTTCCCAATGAAAACAAGCCAACTTCTTCGAATTGTTGAGATAAGAGGAGATCTAATAGAGGTGTACAAGATTTGAGGAGTATAGATAGAGTAAACAGGGTTAAACTTTTTCCTAGGATGGACTCAAATAGCACGAGGGGTCACGAGCTTAGGTGGGGGGGGGGGGGGGTAAGGTATAATTTGGATGCTAGAGGGAGTATTTTCACACAGGTGGTGAGGGTATGGAACACGCTGCCAAGTAAAGTGGTGGAGGCAGGCACATTTAAGAAATACTTAGATGGGCAGATGAACAGAATGGGAGTGGAGGGATACAGAAAACTCATTTAAAATGGGGATCATGAGCCTTGGGAGTCACTGAGAAGTGTGTAAATAGGCAATGATATTGATGTACTTGTTTTTATCCTACAGGTGCTGTGGTCCGTCTTTGTCTAACAAGGGGCGTACACGCGATGGGTTGTGAGAGGGCTGCTCTTGGATTTTTTTTCGAGAGTTATCCTAGTGCTTCACGTCGTTAGTGTACGCTTGACCTGGACCATTTGATGGGCAACACGACAGCTCAGTGACTATCGCTGTGCTGTGCAGATCCATGGATTTGAGCCTATGTCTGTGGGAGTTTGCGCATTCTCCCTGTGCTTGCGTGGGTTTCCTCCCACATCCCAAAGATGTGCTCTTAGGCTAAATGGCAGAACTAATTCTCCCTAAATTGTCTCAAATTTGGTTTCAATCCATAGATTTATAAACATAGACAGGGATCACAGGTAGAAGTGGGAACATCGAGGTGGTGGGCGGGCTTGTTGGGACGAAGGGCCTGTTTCCCGTGCTGTTTTGTTCTTTGTTCTATAATCCATATTCTGATTCTATTGCGTTCTCTTTGGTGTTCGTTCCTGGTTACAAGGGCACTAAATCACCTTATGATTGGGTTGACAGAACTTCACTTAGTTCTGTGACTATTCAAGTTGTGAAATGGCTTTATCCATTACAAAGATTTTTATCTCTTCCACAATACCAAAGTGGCCCTTGTCAAACCATAGATATGGTGGTGAACTGTCTTTCTCTATCTTTCTGTGCCTGTCTGTTAACTTTTCACATAATTTGTCACATTAACCTCCACTGACAGGTTTCTTTTGTCTGGCTGGATGGGGCTAAATTCACTTAGTTGCATTCTGATTTATCCAATCATAATCAGAGAGGCTTACCTTAAAAGACGTATCTTCCCGCTTGCACCATTATCTCTGATGTTCTCCAATGTCCCCCCACTCCCAGTCATTCTTGTTCTACCTGTTCCCCCTTGATGACATTATCTGGAAGCACTGTCCATTTGTACATGTGTACTGATACTCAGTCAGCTTCCACCCCTCAATCTCCTCCACTATCTTTAATATGTCTAAAATAGTGCCGACCAATATAGGAGCTGTAATGGATTAATAAAATCGGCATAGACTAAAAGAGGAAGGTCTTACTCAGCAAACCACTTAAGCTGCTTTGAAGGTCTGACAAATATGTTATCTCTAGTCTCATTGACAAACTCCTATTTGAGATCCTCTTGCTAAAACTCAAATGCCTGATAAAAGCATCAGAACAGTTTAGCAATGTGGGTAAAGACAAGTAGAGTGAGACAAGAAGAGACAATTCAGCAACATTGCATGTTGGTGAATAAGATAAATGCAGGAATTAAAGTTTTGTTTAATAAAAATAGATGACCATTTCTTTAATACTATAGGTCACCAGTGGCATTTTTCAGAAAGATGGAATGGTTAAGGAAGAGGAGTAAATGATGACATAGGAATGTTAGTTAGAGAGGATATGCCTGCAAGATCATTTGTAGCACCAATATGGGTGGGAATTAGGAATAGCAAAAGTCAGAAAAGACTGCTGGGGAGTAGTTTACCAGATGTAGAATTCAACAGTATTGCAACCACTATATGCAGTGGCTCTTTTAATATGACATTACTAATCACAGTAATATTAGATCTAAGATAGCTTTATCCCCAGTAAGTTCCGCAGTATGTTGCTCCAAGAACTTGTTGCCCTTGGACAGTTGACAGTCAACCACATTGCTAATGCTCAACTGCCCCCAAGGGCAACTAGGCTGGGCAATAAGTACTAGCCAGCCAGCAATGCCCAAGCTCGAGGAATGAACAAAAAAACGGGGTTAGGAGTCATGTCCACCAATGAGAGAACTCTCCAGGCACAATTGACTGTTGTTTGTGATTCTGGTAATTGAAGTACTTGGCAGCAGAACTGCTGCTTTCTGATTGCCAGCAGCACCAGTGGGAGCTGTGGCCCTTAGCGGTACTGTATCCACCTAAAGATCAGGATTGTAGAGATGCCACAGGTGAGTGAAAGCTGGGGTAGGAGTCAGCTACGTTCCTATAAGATCTCTTGACCACAGCACCTGAAAACAGAAGCACCCACACACCCACACACCCACACACCCACACACCCACACACCCACACACCCACTCTGTTAGGCTGGGGTGAAAGGTCTCATGACTGATTTGTATTTCTCTCTTGGTTCTGTCTGTCCGTCCACTAGTGTACCCACTTTGAGGCATTGCATTAAATGCAGTCCATTATGTACAGTCTGTTACTGGAAAGGAATAAAGTGCTATTGGTGTAAGTCTGGTGGACTACTAATAGAAAACATTGAACAAATCTTTGTATGTAATACAGGGATGCTTATTTCACACTCATCCCGCATCCACAAAGACAAAGTTCAGAAATCAAGTGAAGGGTCAAATCTGAATCAAATCCACAGCACAAAACATGAACATCTCAAAAACCAGAAAGGAAAGTAGTATATCCATCTGCAAGGAAATAACATGATCATAAATCAGTATTTCCTTGGCAAAATTGATAAAACAAAAAGATCTGCAATGGAGGGGGGAAAAAAAATCTTTGTTTATAAGATTAAAGTTTTTTCAAGTTGCTGAATTTGGAATTGATGTTGTCACTGCTGAGCAAGACCAACGTGTCAATAGTTGACGATACTATAAAAATAGCTCAAAGAAGAAATTTTAAGAGAATAATATTTCATTCCCCATCTCACTTCTAAAAATGGCACTTGCACAAAACTCCATACTCTACGTGTTATGAAAATGTCAATACTAAAAATGTTAACATTTAATCACTTGAATACTGTCCAGAAGATTATGGCAGTAGGTCAATCCTACGTACAAAATGAGCCAAATCTCCAAATCAAGACAATGGTGAGTTATGCCAAGAAATTAAGAGTTACCCTCTTCTCTCCTTTTTGGTTTTGTACATGTAAATAGCAACATTGGAGTGCAACCCTACTATTTAAAAATTCACACATTGAATGTATGTATCACTGGCTAAATCAACATTTATTGCCCATTCCTAATTGTCCTTGAGAAGGTGGTATGAACTGTCTTCTTGAACCACTGTAGTCCATGTGATGTAGGAACTGTTATGTTAATGCTGTTAGAGGGATTTCCAGCAAAAGGTGGAGGAATAATATATTTCCAAGTCATCATGATGAGAAGTTTGGCGGGGGGGACTTCCAGGTGATGTTGTTCCAATGTACCTACTACCCTTTATTCTTTTTAGATTGTAAAGTCATGGGTTTAGAAGTACCATTTAAGGAGTCTTAATGAGTATTTAAAAGTGCATTTTGTAGATGGTACACATGGCTGCCACTGTCAGAGACGGAGAGCATGGATATTGAAGGTGCTGGATGGGGTGGCAGCAATCAAGATCTGGATGGTGACAGGCTTTTTGAGTGTTGTTGGAACTATGTGCCAACAATTTCTATCTCCCCAGGCAGGAATGATGTTAAAAATACCATTAGAAAAGTTAAATTAACCCAATTTGTCCTCCTTTTAAAACTATCTGAAGTTGAAGGGCACGTTAAAGTTCCGTTTAAAGTTGCATTATACTAGGAAAATAATAACACTAGCCATCTAATGAAAGATTGTCCTTCTAACTGTTAATTTTTATGATTGAGAAGTGAGAGTAGTTTTAAAAATATAGATAATTGAAATGGTGATGAGAGTTCAAATTCATTTGTCAATTTGAAAACATGGCCTATTGTGATAACTTTATTATTCCAAGTTCAATTCAGATGTCGTAAAGTTGCTTCAAGAATAAAGCATGTTCTTTTTATCCTGATTAATAATGGTCAGGTACAATGTTGGTGTGTTTGAATCTTAGTTGTAAGAATAGACTTATCTTGTCTGAAGGTGCTTCACCTTTCTGGTGGAAATTAAAAATCATAGAAATCCTACACTGCCAAAAGAAGCCATTTCGCCTATCAAGTGTGCACCGACCACAATCCCACCCAGGCTCTATCCTTATATCCCTACATATTTACCCACTAATTCTGCCTACCTGTGCTAAGGTCACTAAGGGGCAATTTTGGGATGGCCAATTAACCTAACTCTCACATCTTTGGACGATGGGAGGAAAACCAGAGCACCCGGAGAAAACCAACAGAAACACAAGAGTGTGCGATCTCTACACAGACAGTGTCCCAAGCTGGGAACTGAACCCAGGTCCCTGGAGCTGTGAAGCAGCAGTGCTAATCACTGCTACTGCGCCATCCCTTGCACGCACAGTCCAGTCATTTCTGTAAAATTATTTTCCATTCTGGATCTTTGCTTTGACCCATTGCTGCAGAAACGTTCATTCGTGCTTTTTCAATTCCAGTCTTGTCTCGTCCACATTTCTCAATGCTGGCCTCCCAACATTAGAGACTGTCATGAAACTAGAACTTGTCCAAAATGAGTTCATACCCCAATTCAGGCTGAATCCTCCTCATCCATCATTCCGCTGGTTTGATCTGCATTGTCTCTCAGTTCACCAACACATCCAAGTTAAAATCATTATCCTCTAGTTTAAATCCCTTTCTTTTCTCCATAACACCTACTGTCCCCCAAAAATTCTGCATTCTTAGAATTCTGGCCTTTTGAGTGGCCTCCCATTCTTGACTTCTGTGCCCATGTCTATCATTATAAATTTACCCTCTTTATCCCCAGAAGTCTTAAATTTTGATCTTTTTTTCCATGTCTACTTTTCATTCTTGGACCTAATTTGAATGTTCACCCTTCCTGAGAAAACTTGCTTGCTTTTCTAACAAGTTAATTTTAATTTTGTTTTTTGGGCCATTTTAGTCCAGTGTCCTTATCACATATCCTTTTTAAACCAAATCACATTATGGTCATTATTTCCAAACTTCTTCACTCTCATAGGGTATTTACCCTGCTACACATCCTAGAACTAAATCACACAATGTTGCTTTCTTTGGACTAGTAATCAGCTAATTTAGGAGACAGCCCTGATTAAATTCTGAGGAGGCACTCTGTATTTGGACTGAAATAAAGGTATTGTACATGGTCAAGTTTGGAGTTAAGGTGACAAGTTTTTTTTTGCTCTTTAAGCATCATTAACTTTCCCATCATCTCATTGTTTGCACATCAAGAAATTGTGCCATTCAATTTACCGTTCCTCAACTCCATTCAGATCGATTCATCCATTTACAAAGAACAAAACACGGGAAACATGCCCTTCGGCCCAACGAGCCCGCGCCGCCACCCCGATGTTCCCATCTCTACCTGTGATCCCTGTCCATGTTTATAGATCTATGGATTAGAAACCAAATTTGAGACAATTTAGGGAGAATTTGTTTTGCCAGTTAGCCTAAGAGCACATCTTTGGGATGTGGGAGGAAACCGGAGCTCCCCGAGAAAACCCACGCAAGCACAGGGAGAATGCGCAAGCTCCCACAGACACATGCCCAAATCCATGTGTCTGCACAGCACAGCGATAGTCACTGAGCTGTCGTGTTGCCCATCAGATGGTCCAGGTCAAACATGCACTAACAACGTGAAGCAGTAGGATACTCTCGAAAAAGATCCAAGAGCAGTCCTCTCACGACCCATTGCATGTATGCCCCTCGTTAGACAAGGTGGACCAAAGCACCTGTAAGATAAAAACAAATACATCAATATCATCTATTTACACCCTTCCCAGGGATTCCCAAGGCTCATGATCCCTATTTTAAATCAGTTTTCTATACCCCTCCATTCCCATTCTGTTCATGTGCCCATCTAAGTATTTCTTAAATAACTCCAGAGTACCTGCCTCCACCACTTTACTTGGCAGCGCATTCCATACCCCCACCACCCTCTGTGTGAAAAAACTCCCTCTAGCATCCAAATTATACCTTACCCCCCTCACCCTAAGCCCGTGACCCCTCGTGCTATTTGAGTCCATCCTAGGAAAAAGCTTAACCCTGTTTACTCTATCTATACCCCTCATAATCTTGTACACCTCTATTAGATCTCCTCTAAGTCTACGTCTTTCTAAGGAAAACAGTTCCAATTTGCCTAATCTCTCCTCATAACTCAGACCTTCCATACCAGGCAGCATCCTGGTAAACCTCCTCTGCACTCTCTCCAGAGTTTCCACATCCTTCCGGTAGTAAGGCGACCAGAACTGGACACAGTATTCCAAATGAGGTCTAACCAGCGTTTTATATGGATTTATATGGATTTTGCCCTTAAGACAATCTCAAAACCATCCATGTGCTCTAGTGATGTTCCTAATTTGATGGCAGGTTTGCAAAATGCTGATTATTTAGCTGGGCTTGATTCCAATTTGTAGCGTTTAAAAATGGATCCGAATGGGAACAGATATTGTATTTGCCCTTAAAAGAGTCCTTACAAACAATGTGGAAATATATTTAAAATGTGGACATTCTGCTGAGTTAGTCTGTATTCCCTGTAAAGGTTAATCTTTCAGGTATTGCATTTGCTGTACTCTTTCAGGATGCTACCTTTTCTAGAACTAGGAGCAAGGATTCAAGATGAACATTAACCTTTGAGTTGTAACAAAATTCAGGTAATGAGACTGTGATGCGAATAGAAAACATTACTGATCTGTGATCACTTCTTCCTTCCTCAGCATTTTCCTAACAGCAGCTTTAGGCTTTCCTGAGGCTCTGATCCCCGTGCAGCTTCTCTGGGTGAACCTGGTAACAGATGGACTGCCAGCCACAGCACTAGGTTTCAATCCACCTGATCTAGACATTATGGACAAACCACCTCGCAGTCCTAAGGAACCTTTGATCAGTGGCTGGCTCTTCTTCCGCTATATGGCTATTGGATGTGAGTACTTGTTTTAGAGTTGGCCAGTAAGGTGCTCTGATTCTTTAGCTACCTTTGGGTTCAACTATGAGAGTGCAATGTATTAATGAACATTATTCGTGGTGTAAGTTTAATGTCAGGTTTGAGAAGCTTTGAGTGTTAACTTGCTTTTAAGAAAAGGCACAGATAAGGACATTCTTCCATTCGAATTTGTGCTTGTTTGGCCAAGTGCCTTGTAGACAGTCTTTCATTTTCTTTCCACTCCCCTTTTGATTTTAAAAAATCATTTCATAGATATGTATAATCCCTACAGGTCAGAAGAGGCCATTTAGTCACCAAGACTGGTATTGAACCGCAATCCCCAGCTTTGTGCAGCAGCAGTGCTAACCACTCTGCCACCCATAAAATATTAATGAACCAGATAGGCTTTTCATTTTTACGGCAGTCAATGATTTCATGGTCACAGTTACTGAGATTACCTTTCATGCTGTCGTGGTGGGATTTGAATCTGTGTCCCCAGAGTTTTAACCTAGATCTGGATTGCTAGTCCAATTACATTATTGTTACACTACTATTTTTCCCACTCTATCCATTTGTGAAATAGTATAATGACTGTCTTTCTACTGTAGGGATAATGTCTGCAGAATTATTTTGTTCGGTCTTTTCTCCAGGCATGTGCTATTTTGAAGTGATTTCAGAGGGGATCAGAGTAGGTCCCTCAACAAGATGGAAATAAACTGAACATTTTCAGTCAGAATTCAGATAGTTGCTATGATTTTTTTTTGAGTCTCAGGTTGTCAAACAACACTGCATAAAATCAGATATATTTTATCTATATTTTTGTGCGTTTTAGCTGCAGAATGGTCTTGTGTATGCAAATTATCCTTGATCAAAAGGATGGGATCTCAAATATTGAAATGTAAATAGGATGTCATGTATCTTGGTTTCAGTGCCTGCGATAAGCTATTTACAATGTAGATTTAAGTATTAAATTTTTTATTCCTAAAATAAATAAAATTAATTTATCCCGTTATCCATTATCAGGTTATGTAGGTGCTGCTACAGTTGGTGCTGCTGCTTGGTGGTTCATAGCTGCTGAAGATGGACCTAGAGTTACTTACTACCAGCTGGTAATGTTTCACACAGTTATATTTTTAACGTGAAAGCATTTGTGTACTTAATCCCAAAAGGCTAACTTTGAGATCCTGTGGTGCTTAAAATACAAATATATGCTGGGCAATGAACTAAAACTGTTATGTGGAGAAAACATCAAGCAATTTACCTGACCTGCATGTTATGATTAAGTTTAATGCTCTAAGCCTAAAGAGGCAAATGCTTATCCTAACAAAGGCATTTTGATTTTTAAAGTTCAGTTGCACATTTTTATTAACGAAATTGGTGTATTGTTGATAGCTGTTCCACAGGCCCCAAGTAACTTGCCAATATCTCTCCTAAATGGGCCATTAACATGGACATTATATCATAAATGCTGACAGGCTTTCATTTGTGGAGTGTATCACAGTTGAGGCTGTGTCCAGTGTTTTTGTTGTCCAGTTCTGTTTTATAGAATGGATCACTGAATAATAATTCCCCCTTCCTCCAAGCCTCGGAATACCGAGGCCTGTGTTTCCATGTTCAAATCAACTAACATCACGTGTTACAGATTAAATCCTGTCTATTTGGAGAAGTTCCATGTGACAATTGCACATTCATCCCACTAAACTATTAAAGTTTTTTAAAAATTTTGACTGTAATTAATGCCAGTATCTATTTTGTTTGCATTTCCACAGAGCCATTTCTTACAATGCAATCCAGAAAACCCAGACTTTGAAGATGTTGACTGTGAAATATTTGAATCTCCTTACCCCATGACCATGGCACTCTCTGTTCTGGTGACCATTGAGATGTGTAACGCTCTTAACAGGTCAGAAATATTGCAGTTGCTTTTCTTGAAATGTTGTGCTTTCTTTGAGTAATTTTTGTTTTGTGGAAAACAACTTGCTACAGAGACAGATGGTTGAGCAATGAATTTATTGATGATTAATCTATAAATGTCCATTGAATGCCTGTCGAAATGTATTTACATAATTCAAATGGAAAGAATGATTATTTTCAATTACATTGATCTGTGGTGTGGATAAACTGCTACAGTTATGGGCTGTAGAATTCTAAGCTATTACAACATTCAAATACCCAAATACTATTATTCCCACGCTGAGAACCCTCTGAATTTTTACTCTATCAGGTTCACTTAGCTGGTGTTTACAATTTTTTTTCAATTTATGCTAGTGTGGGGTGGCGAGAACATTGTTTCCAATTTTATGTGAAATTTAATATTGAAGAATTACTGCTGGGAGCTTATAACTCCTTTTGTGGTAGTAGGTATTCCTGATGTGTCATAATATGGCAGATGCTGATTCATTCTTGCTGGAAATTTCCACGTTTGTTTGCACTGATTTGAGGGGGCGCATTGGGCTATGTTTAGGTGTTTCCAAAGACTATTGATACTTGCAGTTAGTCAATTTTTATATTTCTTCTTCCCCTCCCAGCAGCTGGCTCATGAATGACACTTGGAGTAGTTTTTCTTTTGCAATAAGCTTGAGGAAGAAGTTGTTTTTAGTCGTGAAATAAAATATGAGGCCTTTGTTTTCCTTGCAGAAAAACATTTAAGAATTATGTTCACTCATCACTCTCCTGACTACAAGAGCTTCATGTCTTCTGCAATGTGATTTTCTTTTTTGAAACAGGTTTTATTTTGGGTGGAGGTTAAAATAAAGTGCTGGAAGCACTTAACATATCAGGCAATATGAAAGAGGAGTGCAAAATAGTTCTGACAAAAGGTAATCACCCTGAAACAATGGGCAAAATTCTCCAACCTCCCAGCCATGTGTTTACCAGTGGTACAAGGCAGTGCACTGTTCGTTGTTGGTGAGATTCTCTAATGCTGTCAATGGCATTAATGTCAACTCCCCCCACACTGCTGCAAAAATCCACGGTTGGGGGTATGCTGTGTGCACAGAATTTTGGCTTTCAACTCTGTGTCCACAGTTTTGTCTGACCAGCTGCATATTTCCAACATTTTTTCGGGTTTTGTTTCCGAAATCTGCAATATTTTGCTTGTGTTTTGGTTGATTTAGCAATTGTCTTGGGGTGGGATTGATTTTTGACAAGCAATTGCTTTTGGAGCAACCTGTTTCCCTTTTTATCTTTCAGTTTATCGGAGAACCAATCATTGTTGAAGATGCCGCCCTGGGAAAATATTTGGTTATTGGGTTCAATCTGCCTGTCGATGTCTCTTCACTTCCTCATTTTATATGTGGAGCCACTACCAGTGAGTCAGATCAGCTGCTTTGTCCTGTGCAGCACCTAGAAGTTTTGCATTTCACTGTAGAATCTGTTTAATGAAAATTATCTGGAATACTATATATATCATTGCTTTTGTTAGCAACTGTGTGTGATTTTTAATATCACTATACAAGCTATCCTACATTCCATGGGACTGGATTATGCACTTAAGGGTGTGCTCTCTCCACCCTAGCATAAGCAGTGGGGGAAAACCAGTCTCCATTTAGCTGGCGTGCCTCAGTTAAATTTCTTGGGTGACAGCTCTTTAATTAGCATGAAAGGAGATTTCTGTCCATCTCCATAATGGAATCCTGCCTTACAGAGCTGCAACAACTCTGTACACTGACAGCAGCAGCAGCATAGAATCTTTATAGTACTGGAGGAGGCCATTCAGCCCATCAAGCCGGTGCTGACAATCCCACCCAAGCCCTAATCCCGTAATCACATGTGTTTCCCCTGCTAATGCCCCATACACTAAGGGACAATTCTAGCTCAGGCGATCAACCTAACCCACACCTTTGAAATGCCTCTCACTTCTTGTTTTGTTCTCGACTTTTGAAATTTGATATGGTGAAATGTAAAAATCCTAAGTGAAACCCTGCTTAAGCTATCAGTAAAATATTATATATGATTTAAAGAGAAAAACTAACTAAATTTCACAGCATCAGGGACGCAGGCTCAAATCCCTGTTTGTTTGCACATTCTCTCTGTGTTTGCATGGGCTTCCTTTGAGCGCTCCAGTTTCCTTCCACATCCAAAAAATATTTTGGTTAGGTGAATTGGCATGCTAAATTCTCCCTCAGTGTACCCAAATAGATGCCAGAGTGTGGCAACTAAGGAATTTTCACAGTAACTTCATTGCAGTGTTAATGTAAACCTACTTGTGACAAATAAAACTTCAACTTAAGAGCCTAATAAAGGAATTGTTCTGTACTTTTCTGCATACTTTGGTTATTGTGCCAATTGGTTCATTCTGTAGTTCATTATGGTAGTGCAGTGGTTAGCACTGCTGCCTCAGTGCCAGCTCACTATGTGTGGAATCTGTATGTTCTCCCTGTGTCTGTGTGGGTTTCCTTCAGGTACTCTGGTTTCCCCCCACAGTCTGAAAGACATGCTGGTTAGGTACATTGGCTGTACTAAAGTCTCCCTCAGTGTACTCGAACAGGACCAGAGTGTGTGACGACTATGGAATTTTCACAATAAATTCATTGTAGTGGTAATGTAAGACTATTTGTAACATTAATAAATAAAACTATCATGTCGTTTTTTTTTTTTTTGCAGCTCATCTTCCAAATTACACCTCTAGATGTAACACAGTGGCTGATGGTGCTGAAAATCTCTCTACCTGTCATTCTGCTGGATGAGACACTCAAATTTATTGCTCGTAACTACCTTGAACCGGGTAAAGAGTATACTCTGCCTAGTGACAAACTGTGTGGTTTCTCAGCATGTACAGAGGGGATTTCCTGGCCTTTTGTGCTCATTTCTGTGCCCCTGGTTTTCTGGCTTTACAGCACAGACACTAATTTTGCTGAAATGTTCTGGTCTTGACTGACATAGAGCTGTCGTTGGCATAGTGAAGACATGGCATTTGATTAACTTCGACCAAAATTTTTATCATTTAAACACTTGATTCCAAGAGTCTGTTTCTGCTGAATTTCATATGAACCCATGTATGGATGAAGTTAATATTTTTTTCCTGAACTCCAGAATGAAACAGGATTGATTTTTACACAATTTAAAAAAAACTTTAAAAAAAACTGTGCATTGGCGTGTACAGAGATTAATACTATTTTCTGCAATATTTTGGTTTTGTAGATGAAACAGCATGTACAGATGTGTTCTGTTTACTAATTTGTTCATCTTTTGTGTATAAATTGAGAACCAATGAGCTGACGGGTGTATTTTTTTTTTGGCTAAAGAAATTGAATAAGAGAATGTTAAATTCTTTTTGGAAATTTTGAAAAAAAAGAGGATTGCATGGTGTATCACCGCATGGCTACTTTGGTTGGGTTCTATTTTAGACTTTATTTTGTGCCTTCTGTCAAATCGTTTTTAGTTCCGAACTCATTTTCTGCACTCAGCAGAACATTGCTACCTCAACCAGCTTGTTAGTATTGTTTCCTGTAATCATTTCTGTGTCCTTAACTCTGTCATGTTTACAGACCAACCTTGTTTGAGGTATGCGAATTACTGCCTGTGCAGAACACTCTCTTTCTCCCTGTCCACCTCCCCCTCCTCACCCTATATTGCTGTTTATCCTCTGCCAATAAGTTTAAATGGTATTTATTTAAAGTGCTGATTTGTATTTTGTTGTAATGGTCTTGATGGGATTCTTTACTTTTTTCTTTGCCAGTTTACCTTGGATGTGTTCTACATCGGGGGTTAATTCACATGAGTCAAAAATAAAATGTTTTAGTCTCAACAGAGAGGAAATTCTCAATGTCTCTCTTTTAACCAGGCTGCTTCATGTAGTTTCTTCAATTCAATACAAAAAAACCTGCAGGATCAATTGTTTTTAGGTCCTATTTGTTGGTCTCTTAGTTGTCACACAAACTTGGACGTGGTTTGAAGAACTATTTATTACTCACATGTATTTGAAAACACTTAAGTAGCTGGAAGCTAATTGTTACTTCTAGATGCTAATGCTGAGCACAGACATGCAACAATGATATTTTAAAACTAGAAAATTTAGGTGCAAGCTGTAAGTAGCACATTACCAAATACTCATTTGACATGTATAGAACTAAAAGTAAATTTTAACATACTATCATCTTACTAACTGTTTACAACTGTAATAATCTAAATGTTGGGTAATAGTGTTCTAAAGCATGTTTTCTAAAGTGACATTTAAGTGAGGTGATTTTTACATGTGTTAACAAACCTAACAATGGTGTTTTCTTCAACGCCTTCCAAAATTCATCATCTAAAGTGAGTATATTTACATTTTTGTAATTGCCTAATTCCAGTTCCGGATGTCAGACACACTTACACTCCTGATGAGTTTAGTCCAGGATTCTGGTATGTTAGATCAACGCAAGTGTTTTTATAGACCTGTCAAAACTTGTAGGATTTTTTTAATCCAATAAACTTTTGAATATTTCAGGTCTTTTTAGGGTTAAATAAAACTGGAGAAACCTTCACTAAAATGTTGGCATCCCAAATTTTGAGTGTTAAACTGTAATATGTATATTTTTGAATCTACAAGTGACCATTGTATCTGAATCCTGGATCAGACTACTTGAAGCATGCTTGTATAATAACACTTTGCTTTCATACACCTTAATCCAGATGGAAAAATAAAATGAAAGCAGTTGAGTTTTTCTTACTGATTCAAAATCTTTAAAGGTGATTTTTTTTTTTAAATGTAATTTTAAAAGTAGAAATTACTAAAGTAGATTTAATAGCAAGATCTTTACCTTAACATTCCACAAGGGAACAGATATTTCTTCAGCTGCTTTCAGCATTAAGAATAACGTGTATCATGGCATGTGTCACTGAATGACCCACAGTGCTTACCGTTAGGCTTGTCTGAAATCTTTTTAAAATACTGTTGACTGGCCATTTTCTCATTAAAGCACATTGTATGATGCTTGTTTTTACTTGGTGTGGCCAAGTATGCATGTGAAGTTCTAAAGGATTGACAGTGGCATCCATTTCTTGATAAGATTATCCCTACATCTGAATACCATCTGCATCATGTAACAGCAGCTTTGTCCTACTGTCAAGTGGAGATGTATTTGAGTTCAATTTGAGAAAAGCTCTGGACTGTTAGTTAATCAGTGGCTAATCTAGAACATGTATTCAAAGGCAACATTTCCCACTTACAATAGTTGTTTCTTGAAAACAATTAGATGGAAACACTTTTTATTTTCTTATTTATTAGCTTTATCCTTTCTATTTTCAGGAAAAGGAAAGGATGTTCTTCTAGTTTAACTTGAATTGCTAATTTTATTCTGTAATTACAATACTAATTAAGTAATCTGCTTAAATTGGCATTACTTAATTAAAAAAACATTTCTACAATGAAAATAGATGACATCAGTAAAAACAAGAATTGGCCACCTAGTAAAACAAGCTAATTCATTCAGGTAGACCAGTTCTGGTGTTTAGAAATGAAGAAGGCATGACCAGGACAGAATATTTACTCATAACAGTACAGGAAGCAAAAGGGATTGTGCTCAGTTATTGTTTTGTTGCCATTGTTGGGAATTCATTTGGGAGTGCCTAGGTTTGCTTAGCCAGTTTACCCAGTCAGTCTTCAAATAGACTCTGATTAATTTTGATTTAATCTCACTCTGCTCTGATCTCAGCCATAGTGGTAGCAGGTGCTCCAATTGTCTACTGGAACAGAAAATTAACAAGATTTAAAGTGATTCATGTTATTAGTAAGAATTTGATATTGGATCAGATGTGACCATGGCATACCCTTTTCAGTGTTGAAGTTTGCATGTAAATTATGCTCACTTGGGTGAGAAACTAGAGGGTGCCTGCCATCAAATGACTTTGCTTCATTTCGGAACAGTGAAAATTGAGAGGAGGGAAAGGAGGTAGAGTAGCTCACTGCTTAAATCTGAGCAAAAGGGCCGTAGCTCAAAACTTGATTGGCATGGTGGGGGAAAATCACTATTTTAGATTCGTCAAGAAAATGTACACGAGATTTTGTCAGGGAGGGAGAGGTGGCCAGATGATCAAACTACTCATTCAGCAGCCCAGCAGATGGCTTTCAGCAGATTGACTGCATGTGTCAGAAAATTTTTAAAAAAACAAATGTCAATGTGGAATGGGTGTACTCAGTTTGAGAATTGTGGAAAAAAATGGGGAAATTGTTATGCTAAAATTGAACCAGAGTAAGTCCCTTTCCCATGGGATAGAAATATAAACAGCAGTGTTTGCAATTGGTGCCAGTAGTCTGTCATTCTTTTTCCCACAGTTTTAACAAAAGTTTGTTTGCATGTTTCATTCATTCCTACTGCTTTAAAACAGTTCTGGTATGTAGTAAACTATCTGTAGCACTGTTGCTTTAAGTGTTTACAAAACAAAAGTTGCCTGTTTTATTTTAAATGCAGTTCATATTCTTCAGAATGGCTTTCTTACCCTCTCTTGGAAGTGCTTTCTGTCACTGTCAACAGGCGATGTTGAGCACTCTGCTCACTTTCACTTCTAGAGCAGATTGTTTAATTTGGATACTCAAAAAAAAACTATTATGAGAGTAATCAGCTAATTTTTCTTTTTCCTTTCTCAACAGTTATGGGTGATGAAGAGGAGAACGAGTAATTCCCTTAACAATTTTCAGAAAACTAAGGTTCTTTTGTTATCGCGTGCATGTGTGTTTTTAAAGCACAACTACCAAGACCATTGCATGTATAATGTGCAACAATAGTATGCTATTTGGCGGAAAAGTGTGTTTAAAATTTAGGACTTGAGAGAATCTGTACATTTGTGCAATACATCCTCGTGAACTTTACAAAACTCCAGAGAAGTCGGGTTCTTTGCTAAAGAGATAAACGTCACCAACTGTTGAGGACTCACAACTCTGTGTAAAATTTCATTTGAATTTATAAATTGTACATTATGAAAAATGCATGCCTTCTGTTTTAAGTAACAGAATCTGTGTATTTGGTCATCAAGACAAACGAAGAACTACTTTATAAAAAAAAAAAGGCTATGTACAAAATGCTACTATATTTATGAAAAACCTAGATGAAAGATACAAATCATGAATGTAAATTACATCTTGTAGGTTGATGATTTCATAACTTCAATGTATTTTTTCTAAGGAAAGTTTGTTTTCTCTTTTGGTGTGAGACAAAATGAGAGAATTCCCTCTTGCACTGTAAGTTAACTATTTTAAGTTGTAGCGCATTAACTAAAGCGTTGGTGCAATAAGAAAATTGCGATGCAGATTTAAAAAGAACCTGTCAGTTGCCAGAAAACAGCATGTTTAATGTTGAAAACCTGTAAATAAGATCCTATGTTTATTTCAGTGATGACATTGTAACATGCAGATTTCATAAATTCAGGTAAATAAAGTTACCCACATTACATCCTCTGTGATGTTTCCTTTTAAAATGTAAAATGTTTTTCACTTGAATGTAACCAGACATCTGTTGCTCTTGCTGTGAAATTAAAAACTGCTTTGTGTGGCATTGAAAGAATTGGAAAATTATAGATTAATTGGCTGTACCCCCATCTAACCAAGAATTCTCTGTATATAAGATACTTGCATATGCCACTGACTGTATTGCAGTTCCATAAGCTTATTCCTGAAAGCTTCCATTTATTCTCAAAAGTTGGTTAAGATTTAATTTTATATTTAGTACTGATTTAATAAGATTGCCCATGTTGTCAATCTTTTACTAAATTATAAAAGATGCTACTTTATATTGCTGAGATTATAGAGTAAAAGTAATCATTTGAGAAAAAAGTCTAACAATCTACAAAACTGCATTGTCTAAGGTTTAGCCAGATAAAGGTGGACTTCCAGATCTTTGAGACCCTGAGGAATTTTCACTTCAACTTTTTCTCCTCTTTCCTCCCATGTATTGTACTGCAACTGATGTCAGCTTTGAAAGTAACTGGTGTCATTTTTGAATTCCCCTTATTGATGTGGCTCATCTACATGGAGCGAAATTTTATGTGAAGTTGTATTAGGAGAAGCAGAGCATATATCCATCAGCTGATTTTTAACTTGAGGAATAACTTCTTCAAATTAGCATAACTCAGCACTAACCACACTATGGGTGGAAGCTTTCCAAAAAATAAACGTTTCATTTAGTGAGAAGAACTAGTGTGTTTCGTGTTGCCACTTCCGACACAAATCAGAATACAATTTTCCCACACTTAGTCGTTTTTTTTTGGGAGAGAGATGAAGTTTGCACCATTTCTGAGGGGTAGAACCTAAACACTCCAGCAAGCCTGGCTGTACAGACAGTGAGTGCCATTTTTAAAGGGTGCCCTGATCTCCGTGAAATTGAAGGACACTCTTCCTACCCCCTGCTCCTGCCTCCACCCCACCCCACACCACCACCACCAAGCCCCTTTATTGAACACATTTTTCCCCCACTCCCAACATAGATCTTCAGCACTGGCTGCACCCTTCTCCCCCAACCCCTTCAAACTTCTTATATGTCCCACCTGATGACTTCCTGGCAGTCAGGTGAGTACTGACAGCCATGTATGTAACCACCTAGGGGCTTTGGTGGCCTTGGAGCTTATTTAAATATACAAATCTGGGGGCAAGAACCAGATGATGTGTGGGCATGGTGACTGGAAGGATCGCAACAAGGTTTTGCACCAGCGTTGAACTCTCTCCACCCCAGTGTGACCTGCATTGCCCCCAACACAGCCAGAAAAGCACAGCCAATGTTTTTAATTTGGTTCTGGCAAATTGTGTTGCTGTCGTTTTAGTCCACAAAATGGTAGATTTGTAGCATAGTGCTTTTTTATGGTTTTTTTACACCTACCCACGTTCAGTGACAAATGTGAACTAAACAACATAAAGAAAAATACAATCACAGTTTTATATGTAACATTTTTGTGGTGAAGCAAAGGGAATCAGACCATATTGAAAGCTCTTTTGGTGTGCAATTTTTTCCAAAATTACTGTTGTCTAGCATTACTTTGTTCTTGCATGTTCTCATAATGCGTATGTTTTCTCATTTGCCTATTGTCATTGTCTGTCTTTAGCTCTCGGTTGCCTGATGAATCAATTTTTTTTAAAATGTCAGTGTTATCCATTGAGTTTTTAACCCCATACAGTCTCCTCTTCTCCAGAGTTACCCACATTGCCTCTGCTCCCCACCCCTCCCATCATAAATCATCATCCTTCAGATTCAAATCTCCTGTGCATCTCCACCTTCGTCCCTCTGTTCACATTTTGCAACCATGCCATCAGCTGCAAGAGCAGCATACTCCCTAAACCCCTCCTACCACCTGGTCTTTTTAACACACAATCTCTGGCATTCTTTTGGTCACTTTTTTTACTTTTGTCTCAGCACTCATGTTTTCCTTGTCCTATCTATATCCCTGAACCTACAAACAAGAAATAGCTCTTGGTAAACAAATGAATTGGTTGAAATATTCAAAAAGGAATTGAAGTATAGGTTATGTAGGTAAGAAAAATAGATCCTAAGATTTGCATTCAAGTAAACTTGACATACAGAATAACTTTATTCATTCTTGTATTTGTGAAGTTTGAATTTGGATCATCAGGTGACTGTCCCTTCAGTTTTTAAAAAAAAAGCTTCTCCCCACACACACACACACACACACACACACACACTGCCATCATCTATTTCATTTTAAATGTGTAACTAGGTGGGGATGTAATTTGAACTTGGATTCATTCGCTTTCTATACCTTTTCTAGTCTGTTATGTGATCAATCATTAATGGCTGTGGGAGTTGCTGATGGCTTTTTGATTCATTGAATTTGGGCCTCAAATTCAAATTTGGACCGTTAGAACTGTGGAAGGTGACTTTATCCATTTCAGTAACAGTGGGTTCTCTCCAATCGGATGTTTTCAGGATACTAATTTTCACTGGGAATTTATGTGCACCAATATTACATAGCACTGTGCACACTGCAGCACTATTCTAACTGGATTGCATGGTCTATGATTGTGATGTTCCATGGACTTCCAGGAATTGTAATTGTGCCACGCTGAGAGTACTAGGAGTTACAATGTGCATTATCGTGGGAAAATGCTGTATTCACAGCATGTAGTGCAATGGGGTAAAGTTAGCAATGAAGAAGAATGTGTTTTAAAAAATGTGGACAGGCAATAAAGTTGGCATCTCCATAAGGCAGAAAACATTTTTTAAGAAGTCACACTGCAGCAACAGTTGAAAAAAAGAGTTGGAATCCTTCAAGTTGGAGCAATTGTTTTGTTAACCACAACTTTGGATTTAGTGATGTCCCAAAATACTGCATTTTAACGTGGTTACACTTTGAACTTGTCAAGTCCGTTCTGTAAATACTTTGATTTTTTTTTCATTGCGTCTCAAGCTGAAAGTGAAAATTTTCTTTCCATTTAGAATGTGTAATGACATTTTTTCCCAAGTTTGCAAGTGTATGTGAAGGTTTTTTGGTGTTCTAATGAATTGCTAATTATAGATCATATTTTCTATAATTGACCCAGTTATACTTGAAATAAAATTTATGGGAAAAGAATAATCTATTTCCTACAGCCAGATATGTGAAAATAACAAGTTTAGTATTTTTATTCATTGACTTTAATGTGGAATTTTTTTCCTTCCGCTTGGAAACATGAAGTGCAATAAGCAATACATTTAGTTTGAGATGCCAAGAATTATTTCTTCCATTTTGAATTTGGTAAAACACTTGAAGTTTTTTACAAGTTGTACTATTCAATATTTTTACATTAGGAATTGAACTTTTTTTTTCAAGCCTACCTTAGGTGTGAATATGTTGGCTGTGTTGTCACCTCAACATCAAATTTAAAATTCACTGAGTCATCTGCTCAGAATTCAGAATACAAAAGGCACTTACTTTGTTTCAGCTCAAGTGCAGCCCACTTGCATGATTCAAACCTTGGTGACTGTGACTAACTAGTGTCATATTAGTGTAATGTTTGAATTGGTTGGCAACTGGTAAGTTATTAGTCAGGTAACTTGTATATTGTGCAAACATTCTTATCAAGGTTTGGCTTATTGTTTGGTTTAAGCTTTTCAATTGCTTTACAATTTGTACGTGAATGAGTGTTTCACATGTTCATCTAGCGATAACATTTTTTAATATTAATTGACACTGTGGGAGTTGCTGGCAAAGCCCACATCCTATCTTCTATTCTAACTGTTCGCCAAGACAGCAGTGAGTGCTGCCTTAAACTGCTAGGATGAATGCTCTCCCACAATGTTGCTGGGTATGGAGCACCAGGAATTAAACCAGCAACAATAAAAAAAAATGTATTTTCAAGTCAAGGAATTTTGGGGGCTGGCAATATTCCCTTGCATCTATTGCCCATGTCATTCTAGCTGGCAGAGGTGGTTGGTTTGGCAGGTGTATTCTAAAGAAACCTTGTAGAGTTCCATTGTTTTGCTGCAGTGCATCTTGTAGATAATAATGCAGTTTGCCAGATATGGAAACAATGATGGATTGGATACTAATCAAGCTGGCTGGATTTGACTGTTGAGCTTCTTGACTATTGTTGGAATTGCAATTCCATCAGGCAAATGGAGAGTATTCCAATGTCCTCCCAATTTGTGCTTTGTAGATGGTTGGAAAGAGTTTTGGAAGTCGGGACGTGAATTACTTGCTGCAAAATATCCAGCTTCTCTCATCTCTCATTGCACCCACAAATGATGGTCATGGTGGTGTGAATGTTAGTTATCAACCTGAACGTTATCCAGATCTTGCTGCATTTGGACACTTATTTATATTTATAGAATAGCAAATGGAGGTAAACATGCTGCAATCATCACTTCTTGCATGATATAGGCTAAATCCTTGAACAAACAGCTGACGGTATTTCTGCCTAGAATACTGCAAGGATGTGCTGAGATGATTTGCTTCCAACAATACACATCATACTTGTGCTGGGTATAACTTCAGCTAGTGGAGAATTTCCTTTGCCTTCAATATTACTAAGACTTATTGATGTTCTGCTAAATGCTTACTTGTCAAGGGCAATCATATTTGCCTCCTCTCTTGTCCATGTTTCTCGAGGCTATTTGAGTTCTGGGGCCACATGGTCCATATGGAATGCAAACTGCAATGATGAGTAGGTATTGCTGGATAATATAGTTGACAACCCCTTTAGTCACTTTGCTAATGGTTGAAAGTAGACTAATGTGACATTTAATTGCTTGTGTCAACATCACAGATTAACTATTCCTCTAACATTTTATATGGTTAGTGCCTATTAGACCAGACAAGATCTGATGATATGGTAGTCCTGATAAAAAAATCAAATGTGGAACCCAGGTAGTTATGAGTATTTACCATTATGTTTATGTATTTGCCTTTTGGAGAATTTGATTACAGAAGTTATTTGGTGTTTCCTTTTTATCATTAATGCACTGTCAAGTGATTTTGAATTGGTTGAAAACTTTGTGATGGTGAAGATTTCAGGGAGACCAGGATGGGTTATCCATTTGACATTTGATTGTGGATTTGAATGACATTTGACATTTACAAACACTTGTCTTTAGCAGGGGCTGTGCCGTCATTGAGGATAGAAATGTTTGTGGAGCTGCCCTCTCCTATTGTCTATTCATCTACCATCATGTCCTGGTTCAATCTACTAAAATGTATCACCTTGCATTTGTGGAGTTTAATTTAGGTGATGCATTTTGGTGAACCAGAGCAGGACTGACTTAGTTAATGGTAGGATGTTGGGAAGGGTTACAGAACAGGGAGATCTAGGGTACATGTTCGTAGCTTCTTGAAAGTGGCATCACAGCTGGATAGAGTGGCGAAGAAGGCATTCGGCATGCTTGGTTTCATCGGTCAGAACATTGAATACAGGAGGTGGAATGTCTTGTTGAAGTTGTGCAATACATTGGTAAGGCCATCCTTGGAATACTGTGTGCAATTCTGGTCACCCTATTACAGAAAGGATATTATTAAACTAGAAACAGTGTAGAAAAGATTTACTAGGATGTTACTGGGACTTGATGGATTGAGTTATAAATAGAGGATGGATAGACTGGGGCTTTTTTCTCTGGAGCATAGGAGGCTGAGGGATAATCTTATAGATTATCTATAATATATAGATATCTATAACATAATGAAGGGCACAGATCAGCTGGATGGTTAATATCTTTTCCCAAAGGTAGGGGAGCCTAAAACTAGAAGGTATAGGTTTTGAAGGGAGAGATACAAAAGTGTCCAGAGGGACAATTTTTTTCACACAAAGGGTGATGTCTGAAACAAGCTGCCAGGGTTGGTGGTAGAGGCAGGTACAATTTTATCTTTTTAAAAAAGCATAGTTACATAAGTACAATAGGTATTGAGAGATATGGGCCAAATGCAGGTGATTCGGATTAGCTTAGGGGTTTTTAAAAAAAAGTGGCATGGATAAGTTGGGCCTAAGGGCCTGTTTCCATACTGTGACTCTAACTCTGACACAAGTCTGTGTCATAGAGTCAGAGTCTGTGACTTTAACCTTTATGACTCTGACTTGTGTGGCAAACTACAGAGCTGAGAGATCTGATCTGTTGCATGTGGGATCACTTGGCTCTGTGTAACATGCTGTTTTTTGTGCTGGATTGTAATGTTAGCACTTCCTATTTAAGCATGGCTGGTGCTCCTCCTGGTATGCCCATTTGCATTCGTCACTGAACCAGAGTTGGTCCCCTGGCTTGTTAAGTTTAGTTATTAATCACAAACAGCCTTATCTTCACACTGCATACTCTGGCGCCTGTTTAGGTAAATTGAGGGAGAATTTTAACATGGCCAGTGCTCCTAACCTGCACATCTTTTGGACTGTGGGAAGAAACACACACACGGAGAACGTGCAGAGTCCACATGGACCCAAGTTCCTGGCGCTGAAGGCAGCAGTGCTAACTATGCTGTCCTGTTGGTGAATGGCAGAGGGAGGAATATGACCGACCATATTGTATGTATAAACAGAAAGCAATATGATTCCCCTGAATGTTATAGTGCCAGTGTTTTGAGACCTTGCAGTGTCATGCTGTGCCCCAGGCCAAGCTGTAACACTCAGAAAGGTAAAAACAAGTTTTCAATGTAACTGGCTTTGAAATGCAAATACAAATTTGAAGATTTGTTGCTATTGCTATATTTCTGTAAAGAAGAAAGGAAACGGTATTAACTCATGCTGGAAAAAAATCTCAATATAAACATTGCTGTACTTATCTTTCCTACATGTCAACGTGGTTTGTATTAAACGCTGCACAAAGCAATTTTAAAAGGAACGAAGATGTCGCTGGCAGGGCGAGCATTTGTTACTAATCCCTGAATTGAATGAAATGGCCCAGCAAGCCAAAGAACAATTGAGTCAATCACATTGCTATGGTCTGGAGTTGTATGCAAGACAGACTGTATAAGGAAGACAGATTTCCTTCCATAAAGGACGTTCATGAACCAGGTGGGTTTTTTTAAAATTGAGGAATGGTAGTTGTCATGGTGATCATCATTGAGACTAACTTTAATATTCCATGTTTAGCAACTGAGCTTCAGTTCAAATCCCACCGTTGCAGGTGATTAAATTGATGTCCCCAGAACGTTAGCTGCCCTTCTGGACTCTTGTATTTCTCCCCTCTCGCCTTTAAACCTATGCCCTCTAGTTTGCCATTCTCTTTTTTTCTAATTTTCTCCCACTTCTCCAACCCCTCCCTATCCCCTCGCAACATGAACATTATCCAGCTAAGGCGGCCAATGGGCAATCTGCCTGAAGGGCTCCATAAAGAGACCGATGGGACATACAGGAAGGAAGTCCACGGTTATTGATTTTCCAATAATTTATGGAGAAATTGAAAAATAAAATTGACTGCAACAGCAAAACTTTCTTCTATGTAAAGATGACCTGAAGCATACCTATGGTGTATGGATCTATCCCACACTCTCTTCCACAGCCCTCCTATGGCTGTCCTCTTGCCATCACCGCTTCCCCGCCCCCCCCCCCCCCCAAATGACAATTTCCCCTCATTACCCACAATGATGCAAATTGTTCAATGCTACTGTATTCAGTCAACATTTATAGTGAGTTCCTGTTTGTGCCATTACTGAGATGCAAATTATATTCGTCATTACAGTACATGATGCTCAAAACCTGCCAGTGTCAAAAACATAACATGACAACTGCGTGATCTTAAGTGCTTTCTCTCTCTCCACAGAAGCTGTCAGATCCGCCATGTATTTCCAGCATTTTGTTATTATTTCAGATTTCCAGAATAAGCAGTATTTTGCTTTAGTTGTCATGATAACGACTGTACAAGTAGGTCTCCATGTTTTGTAGTTTGTGTTCAGCCCCATGAGTTTTCCTATATGGAGCATTGGGCTGAATTTTCCCAGCTGGGTCTTGATCCTGACGTCAGTCTCTAATTCTGGGTCAGGAAAATATATGTATCAGCTTCACAAATGACTATCCGGTGTGAAGTGTGATATACCGCTTTTTTTTTGAAGTTTGGGGCATCTTCCCTTAAAGTTAACTTTCTAAGTGATGCCTATTTTAGCATTCTGGCATTGATATGAATGAATATGTTCTGATATGTATACTGCTTTGAAAGAATATGCCCCTTTAAATGAATAGAAACTATAATGGTAAATCAGACTATCTGTCATTAATTATTCATATATGCTTATTAAAAATTCTTGTTTGAAGTTATTCCTGCATATACCTCACGATCTAATAGAAGGCAAAGAAATGCCCCTTAAATGAGTTTCGCTTCAAATGATGTAACCTCCGGGCTTTTAGTCCCAGAATTAATAATTGATACTATTAGTGCTTTGAAAAGAATAGCTAGGTCCTGTGGAACGGCGATTGCTTTATGAATAAGTCTTATGTACTACATTGGAGATGACTGCCTACATCACTTCGATGGTGTGTCATTTGCCCTGTTGTGCTTTTTTGGAGTCAGCATCTGATGTATTTCTCTGAATGTCGCCGGAGCAGACGCAATTCGTTCAGTCCCGAAGCTTCGTACTTGCACAGTTTGAGACAGAGTGCTGCATTAATGTCACTTCTGTCGTATCAATTAACTTCCCGTTGCGTTCTAAAATTAAAAGTAGATCAATGAGCTCACTGATCATTGCTTTATAGTTTAATTTTAAATGAAAGCCGAACTGAAGCAGTTTAATATGAAATGCACATAACCTTCAAAGCAATATGACATTCAAGCCACAGGAAAAAATAATTTATAGACCAAACTATTTATAATTACCATGCAAGGAACAGAAGAGAGATCAATCCAATAATTATTAGGCCAGTCAGTCTAATGTTGGTGATGGAAAAATTTGAGGCAATAATTTAGGACCCAAAACCAGGTCATTTGGATATATGGTTCTAATACCGATCCCTGGGGAACCTCACTACCTCCTATACTCTTCCCTCCAGTTTGAAAATAGCCATTAACTATCTTCTGCTTTCTTATCCTTTTACCAGTTTCATTGTTATTTTCTTTAATCATATGGGACTTGGAAAAATTTTGGGCTAATAAATTAGCCCAAGTGTATGATTCATGCTTAATAATTAAGATAAAGTAGGAGTTGGGATTAAACAAGTGAGTAATGCAATTTGTCCAACCCTCTTATTAGAGAATGAATTATCAGTCCTAAATACATTTTTGGCATCTAGTTTCTTAATTCCAGGATTTTCTACTCCTTCCTTGTACGGATGTCCATTTCCAGTGTTGATTTATTTTTGTGAAGATAAACCACTTTAGTTTGAAACTGTTCACTTTCTTACTCCAAATACTTGGTGTCCTCTTTGATCTTGACTGGTCCCATATATGAACGTATAAAGTAGGAGCCTTTTATTATAAGCCTTTTAGCCTCTCATATCTGCTTCACCACTCATAGATCTTGAATAGTATCCCTATAGTGTAGAAAGAGGTCATTTGGCCCATTAAATCTGCACAGACTCTCTGAAACAGCATCTTACCCAGGTCTAACTCCAGCCCTATACCCATAACCCCACGTATTTGCCAAGGCCAATCTACATACAGAATTTTTAATTCTAGTCTTTGCCACAAGAGGAACTATTATCCACCTGTCAACCCTCAGGATCTTGTATGTTTCAATGAGATCACCTCTCAATCTTCTAAGCTCCAATGGATGCAGGCTCAGTCTATCCAACCTCTCCTCGTAAGATAAATTTCTCTCTCCTTACAACATCAACCAAGTGAATCTTTTCTGAATTGCTTCTAACACATTTATGCAATTTCTTAAGTTTCACAACACTTTAGGTGTGGCTCACCAATGTGCTGTACAATTATAGCAAAATACCCTTACTTTCATATTCCATTTCCCTTGCAATAAATGACATTTCAGCTGCCTTTCTAATTACTTGGTGTGCCTGCATATTAACTTTGAGATTATGTAACAGGACAGCCAGATCTCTGTTTTCTCTCTCTTTAAATAAAATATTGTTTTTATCCTTTCTATCACAAAAACTACCTAGGCCTCAGCTGATTTCAAGCCCTGTTTTTATTATTCCTAGACTTGACTGTACTAACATTCATCTGATCAGCATCCCATTATTCACCCACCCTTCATAAACCCAAGTTCATTCAAACTATATGTTGACTTCCAATTCACCAGGACCTCAATTTCAAAATTGTCATCCCTGTTCTAATCTCCCTAGCTATCACCTTGTCCAATCTTCCAACAGTAAATCTCCTTGTGCCTCTTGCTCTCCCTTCTCCTCGCCATTAGCAATTGTCTAGGCCCTAAACTCTGAAATTTCCTTTTAAAGCTTTTTTTCCATTATTTTTGAGGAATGCTTTGCTTTAAAATCTCTGACCACAATGAAGGTGGAATGGTTAGCACTGTGCCTCACATCATCAGGCATCTAGGTTCAATTCTGACTTTGAGTCACTATCTGGTGTGGAGTTTGCATGCTCTCCATGTGTGTGTGAACTTACTCCGGGTGCTCTGGTTTCCTCCCACGGTCCAAAGATGTGTGGGTTAGGTTGAGTGGCCATGCTAAATTGCCTTTTAGTGTCCAGGAGATTAGCAGGGTAAATACATGGTGTTACGTGGATAGGGCCTGGGTGGGATTATTATTGGTGCAGGCCTCTTTCTGCACTGTAGGGGTTCTATGGAAAACATTTAATCACCTTCTTATATTATCATCGGCTCACTGTAATTTGAAAATGCAGGGGATTTCACATGAAAATGAAGGATTTCCTCACTGATTACTAGGAAGAAAACTTGACAGATTACCTGTTGTAAATAAAGCTCTTCGATATTGTAGCAAAGCACCTGTCTAGCTATCATATATACAAAATACATCTATATTGCTATGGTGTCTTTAAACTGGAATTGGATTTAAAATTAATGTGGATTAATTACTTGATGTAATAAAAACAGTCAAATATTTACTTGATGTTTCGTTTGAATAAAACTGGATCTATTTTTGCCTCGTTGAAAGTCACGCATGCAAGTAGCAAGACATGAAGTGGGTGGTTATGTAAATTGTGTTGAACAGTGCAGTATTAAGCAAATGAAAGGCTGAGTCACTCCAGCAAGCTGTTACAGTTTTCAACAACTGGCTTCAGTGGAGGCTCAAGTGTCTGGGAAATTATGCATGGCATGGCAGAACTTTTTTTTAAAAAAAGAAAAAATGTGGTGCAGTATGTAGAAGAATAACAGATTTTTAAAGATTTATCTGAAATTCAATGCTGTACAGATAAATGGGACTTTTCTTGCACGTTGTCCTATTTCATCTGCATTGAAGTTGTTATATAAATGTAAGCTAAATGTATTTTTCACTAACCTCAATTATAATGCCTTGGTGAATTGACATGAATTAATCTGGTGATATTGTGGGCCGCTCTATTTAAATAGTTATATACCTCAATGATGTGGACCACCATTTCAAGCACTTCTGTTTACAATGTTGAGTTTCAAGTTTCACTACATTTTCTTTACAACTTACTTACTTTGGTATGCAAAGGGACCCAAATGTCCTTGTACATACGTCACTGAAAGATATCATGCAGATTCAATAAGCAACTAGGAAAGCAAAGCGTGAGTTGGTCTTTATTCCAAGAGGGGTGAAGCCCAACTTGCTGCAATTGCTCAGATTGCACTTGGTGTATTGTCTACAATTTTGGTCACCTTGCCCAAGGAAGGCTATTTCGCCTGACTGCTGAGAGGGAAGGATCCTTCAATCAATAGGAAGACTAGTTCTATCTTCACCAGAGATGATCTCATTGACGTAAAGAAAATTCTTACAGGGCTGGATGCAAGAAAGATGTAAATCTTGCTGATGTGGGGGAATAGGGTGGGAGGGGGGGTGGTGGTGGGCATTATTTGTAGAACTAGTGGACATACAATAGCAGGGTAGACCATTTCCCTCTCAGATGAGGAGAAATTTCTCCTTTAAAAGTGCTGAATCTTTGGAGTTGCCTACCTCCAAAGGGCTGTGGTGGTTTAGTCAGTGATTGACAAGACAAAGCTGACTAGATTTCCAGATATTGAAGACATTCAAGGATATAGAGAACAAAGAACAGCACAGGAAACAGGCTTTTCGGCCCTACAAGCCTGTGCTGCCCATTTTAACACACTCAGTGAGTACCTTATTCGAGTCTATTTTGCAGTTACCCTATTAAACTTTTATTTTTTTCATTGGATACTTTTGAAGACAAGGACTTGATCATTTCAAAGTGGTATAATTTCAACATTTTTAGTACATCACAACTCCAGTCTAAGTTTTAATCCCTGAAGGAGGAAGAAGAGCTAAATTAAATTTAAAGTAAAATACTGCAATTCCTGGAAATCAAGTTTAAAAATAGGGAATGTTGGAAATAGACAGCAACTCTAAACTACCTGTGTTGAGAGAAATAATGTTTCCAGTTAATGACATTTGATCAAAACCTGACAAATGACTTGGTCCTGTTCTAATAAAAAGACTCAACCTCAAACCATCAGGCCAAGATTTCAAAACCAAACATCAGATGTTGCATTAATTTTTAGGTCCTGAACCTGTTGTTGTATTGGTTTTTTCATACTCAACTTGCTAATTATCTTGGACTTACCTACATTAGGTAATTAAATTGGGCTATCTTTCTGTATCCACCAATTCTAAAGTGTGATATTACAGTTGCTTAGGGAATGTGAGAGCAGGTCATTAACCAAGCCTGATTGGAAAACCAGAAGGCTGGCAGGGAAAGAGAAACAAAGATTAGTTGTAGACAGATGAAACCAGCATATCCCCAAAGCCATGGGATACATGGCAATAATCTCTGAGCTATTGATGTATAAACGGTCATTGCGTTGTTCTTGGGAGTACGAGCATTTTTTCAGCTGTTCAAATTTCTTATCACTATTTCTCATGTACCCCACATGATGAAAGAAGCAGTAGGACAACACCAACACTATTCATGGAGTCAAAGGAGTACCTTTGACCATCCCAGAAACTTGCCCTTAGTAGATCCTCATACAAAATTGTGGTACGGGGCCCTTGGTCAGAAACAGAGGATATAAAGAGGTAGAATCAACTGTAGCCAATGCCCACAGAGGTGAAGGATAGACTTGGGGTGAGATAGATGTGTGTGTGTGTGGAGGGGCAGACCCACAAGGGAGTTGCAAAATAAATGGCTCTACCAAGGTGGCATAGTGGTTAGCAGTGCAAGAACCTGGGTATGATTCCTGGCTTAGGTCACTGTCTGTGTGGAGTTTGCACTTCTTCCCCATACCTGCTTGAGTTTCCTCTGGATGCTCCAGTTTCTTCCCACAATCTGAATGATGTGCTCTTCACGTGCATTAGTCTTACTAAATTGTCTCTCAGTCTATCCAAAAAAGTCACTAGAGTGTGATGACTATGGGATTTTCACAGTAACTTTATTACAGCCTGTGTGCCATAATTTCTTAATGCTTGAATACCTCTAAATCTTGGTGAGGTTGGGGAAGGAGAGGGGAAATGCATGCATACAAACTGAAAGCACTATACTGGCATTGACTGACATGAAGTGAGACTGGAGGTAAATACCATCCAGCTGGGTGATGCCTGTTCGGTAACCAAAGACATTTTGGGAAGGCTGAGGGATTGAAAGGTGGCATTATGGGTTATTCCTTCTTAAAACCTCATCTGACAATAGGACCACATGACCTTACCCACCTTCATGATATCTCTGACATGTGAAACATCTGTAGGTTATGTCCTGTGATTGAAGCTGCCCCTGTGATACCAGTGCTGCAACTTTTGGTGATGGTGGGGCTTCTGCCCTGATAGTTGGCAGCAGTCTGCCTGATCCTCAATTACAGGGGGCAGCACAGGCTGCTGTGTTGATAATATCATTTTGTTGCGGGGGGGGGGGGGGGGTCCTGGGATTGGGCGATGACTAAACTGTGAAAATGTTGATTCTCATTTCCGCTAATGCAACCACTGTCTCTCTTTTTCCCTTCCCCCACCCAGCTCCTGTCTCCCTGCAGAATGCCCTTGATAAAGACTGCAGCAATATAAGAGATAATTGTTCTCACCTAAAGTCGCGAAGAAGGCTTTTTGTTTAAAGCCTGCTCGTTTCAATGTTGCCTCTTATTTACCTTATTGCTGTTTTAGCTCAGTTTCCCGTCACCCTGCTCCCTGTTATGACTCTCAAGAACTAAAACACAAAATCGGAGATTGGAGCGCTATCCGGACGTTTGCGAGTAAACTGGACCCTCCCAACTGTACTGTGTTGGAGCCCATGGAAAGAATTGAAGGACCACGATGGCAACCACCGCCCCCCCCCCCCCCCCCAAGCCCCCAATCCAAGATTCAATAAGCAGGCCTTTTTATTCATTATTTCTCGTTGCTGTCTATTTTTTTTAATTGTTAAAGTATTCCAAAACTTTCAACAAAAGTCAGTGAGCCAAGGACAACTGCAGACAGCTCAAAAAATAGATGCTTCTTCCTTACTCACACTTCAGTGACATCCAACACTGGCGTCCTCTGACGCTGAAGTGAATTGTAATCAATGCGAGAATTCAGGTTGGTATTTTTGTTGTTCAGTTGCTGGGAGGAATGCTGTGAATTTTGATGCAAATAATCCCCATCAGGAGCATCAGCAATTCCTCCAGCGATCATATTCTCCATCTTATATTCGCTGAGTACAAAGAAACTGAAGTGGCCGATTTGATTCCTTAGTTTTACAAGCAATATATCTGTGTCAAACTGAGCTGTAAACACATCATTAGGATTGCAGAAGAGCAAGTTGGTCAATTTGTAGCATCATCCTCCGAGAATAGCTTGAGAAACTGCTGCCTAAAAGTTGACACGTAGCTTGAAATAAAAATAAGACCCCACTAACGTTTAAGACTCCCAACCAATTTCCCCTGGGTTCCTTAAAGAGTCCTTCTTTTTAACCCCAAAGGACTTAGCTCGCTGACACCATCTAGAGGCAGCTGCAGTTGCCGCTATATACTGAAGAATGGATATTAGGCAGAGTCGATTGTGTGTGTGTGATAAAACGGCGGGAACTGTGGGGTGGTGGGGTTACTTGATTCTCTTCTTTCCAGGCTCAGCTTAGCCCCTTCCTCACTTGAGACTATCTGTACACATTGTGCTGGTTTCTTTTACTGAGCCATCAATAAATATCTACACGGAAATTTACTGAATCACAAAATATATGAATGTATTACTGAACTCCTCTAAGCAGCGCTATTACTGGAATATAGGCCATTGCCCCATGCAACTTATCTGCTAGGAGAATATTTCAATCACAGGAGATGGAATTTGAAATAGTAATGTTCTATGTTGCAATGACTCATTCGACAGTGAGCAATTGTGGGAATGACCTTATTCCGATTTTAAAAGTCAAAATGTCAAGAAAATATTTTGTGGAGAATGCAGAAAACTTTGAATAGTTAGTGTTTGATACAGTGAACGAAAAAAAATTAAATTCTGCTCAATTTCCAATTTGACTAAACTGGTCAGATTTACACATCTGAACCTAAATAAACCTCAGTTTCATATTTACCTTGAATGAGAATAATAAAATGAGAAAAAAATTCTACAGATCTGCAAAATCTTGCATTCATAATCACACCTTTAATATCAGCAAAGATCCCAAAAAAAGCTAACAATCAAGTTAATGTCGTAGAAACAAATCCAGATATCTTGCATAAAATTTCCTGTGCTTTTGGAAGTTTATAGTAAATACATTGCCTTCGACTATTAGGGTTACTGCAGAAAAATTGTACAGTTATTACCATTTATTTACTTACATTTATAAACAATAGACAGAATATCTCCATTGTGTTAAATAACCCAGCTTGGATTTTGTAAGGAGTCCCTATTGCTAACACTTGCAAATCAAAGATTAAACTGGATTAGTTGAGACAGTCCAATTTATTTCAATCAGTTTGTCAGTTAACTTAGTACCTCAAATGTTATAAGATCAAAATTGCCTCCGAGAATCTACAAAACTCATGCACTTAAGATTGTGCCATTTTAGAACAGTAAGAAGTCTCAGTACACATGTTAAAGTCCAACAGGTTTATTTGGTACCACAAACTTTTGCAGCACAGATGAGTCACCTGTTGAAGGAGTAGTGCTCCAAAAGCTCATGATTCCAAATAAATCTGGTGTTGTGAGACTTCTTACTGTGCCCACCCCAGTCCCCATTTTAAAGGGCATTTTGTCACAGCTGTTGTGTGCCTCAGAATGCTGTTACACTGGAGTACATAATCTAAAATGAGTTTACATTAATGCACAAACATGATTACAATTATTGAACTGAGCCATTAAATCATTCTAGAATCTGCACTGCTGAAATGTGACTATTGGTAAGACATGGATGTTATAAAAGTGTGATTCTTGCAAACAGCCAAGCAAAGCAAAATTGTTCTGCTGCAAAACATAATATTTACTACCTTTTGAGTAAAATTTATGTAAAACATAACATTTGAGCAATTTAAGAAAACTGCTTATTTGCATTGCCATCAACAAGCATCAGGCTTTGAATGCAGCCTCTGATTTTCACCATTTGCAGCATCAAAACAATTAGTCTAAAGTGCTCAAGAAACTTACATTACTGATAGCAAAAGGCACATGCATCAGGTATATTTGTAATACTATCCAGGTGTCAGTTCTGGCAGATTGTCGGTTTGAACTACATAACAGAAGTTCAATGTTGTTTCAAGGTGAATGTGAAAGATCCTATGACACAACGTGGAGAGAAACAAGGGAGAGATCCTGACCAACATTAATCTTTCAGTTATCATGGTTAAAGAATAGCAAATTGCTTACTGTTTATGGGACTTCTTCAAATTGCACTCATTCTCTTAGGCACACAAGAATGCAGACACATTAAAAATGTTTTCAGGCCAAGGAGTATTTAATTCATGAAGAAACTGATCAATGTGTACCAATTAAACTATTAAATGGCTCCGTGTAGTTGGTAATTTCAGTGATTTTAAAACCAGGTTACAGACGTGGTGATTAAACCCAGTTTCAGTAATATTAATAAAACCTGAGAGAATCATTTGCACTGTAGGGATTATAAGGAGTCAATGGGCTGAATGGCCTACGATCCCATCCAGGCTTATTCTCATAACCCCATGTATTTACCCTGCTAATCCCCCTGACACCAGGGTCAATTTAGCATAGTCAATCAACCTAACCTGCACATCTTCAGACTGTGGGAGGAAACTGGAGGACCCAGAGGTAACCCATACAGGAAGAGCAGGCAAACGCCACACAGACAGTGACCCAAGGTCAGAATTGAACCCAGGTCCCTGATGCTGTGAGGCAGTAGTGCTAACCACTGTGTCAACGTGCCACTCCTCAGGTTACCATTCTTAAATGAATCAAGAATTACTTTAACGGGAAAAAAACTACACTCCAGTAGGCTACTATGTGCAGTTTCATTAAAGACTTAACATTTGCGATTATACAAATGAATTTTCTCAGAAGCTTGGATTGTAACCTAACTAGTTCAATCTTGATCATCTTTGTTACAATTATCCGATTGCATCATTGGTGAAAACTCTTTACTATTCTCTACTTTTATTGTTTATTTTATTCCTGAGTTATTTTTCAATAAAATATTTATGTCTTTCCCTTTCTCAACAATAAATCAAATAGTCACTGACGAAGTTCTGATCTTTGACATGGTCTGTATTGCAGGTAGTCATGTTGCACTTGCTCAGCAACCACAAGCCAAATGAATAAGCTCAGCCCATGTAACGCATTTCATAAATAGCCTCTTCATACCTGGTGCCAATATGAAATCATCTCAACAATATGCAAGTAACTAAATCCTGTACAGTTGAGTCAGAAGTGGATCTAGATTAACATTTACAAATACAGCACAGTTAAAAACAGTTTCATATTTCAGCACTTCAGAGAGGTAGACCTTTATAAAGGCACTACTATAAGTTCTCATTTAACATTGTAGTTGTGTTCCTGAAAGTGTAGCTTTAAATGAAACGGTAAGCAAACCAGATTTTTCCATTACAACTAACGTGGTTCTGTAAGACCTTCCCCCTCACCAGAAAACAAACCACCATACTTTTCAAGTTGAAATACTTTACATTTACCTTTACAGTAGGTGCATGGGAACATCTCTGCCATTTGCAAGTCCCCCTCCAAATCCACGCATCATCCTGACTTGGAACTATATCACCATTCCTTCACTGTTACTGGTCCAAAATTGTGGCACTCTCTCCCTAACAGCACTATGGGTGCTCCTATTCCAAATAGTAAAAAAAAGCAGTTTGCTAACACTATCAAGGACAATTAGGGAGGGTCAATAACGTGGCTTAGCCAGTGACACCTACATCCCATGAATGAAAAATAAAAGGACTATACATATAAATCTAAAAATATTTCATTTATTTTAAACATCAAAAGAAAATGTTATTTTTCATTTAAAAAAATCTTTTATTGTTCATGGGATGTGGCATTGCTGGCTAGGCTGACATCGACAATCTGGAGAAGGGGACCAAGTGTAGGGTAACAAAGTTTGCGGATGACACAAAGATGAGTGGGAAAGCAAATTGTGTAGAGGACAAAGTCTGCAAAGAGATTTGAATCGGCTAAGTGAGTGGGCAAGGATCTGGCAGATGGAGTATAATGGTAGTGTGAAGTTATCCACTCTGGAAGGAATAATAGTAAAGTGGACTATTATTTAAACGGTGAAAAATTACAACATGCTACTGTGCAGAGGAACCTTGCGTATGAATCACAAAAACTCAAGTTTGCAGATGCAGCAAGTAATCAAGGCAAATGGAATGTTGGCCTTTATCATGAGAGGGGTGGAGTATAAAAGCAGGGAGGTCATGCTGCAATTGTATAAGTTACTGGTGAGGCCGCACCTAGAGTACCGTGTAAATTTTGGTCCCCTTATTTAAGGAAGGATATATTAGCTTTGGAGGGGTACAAAGAAGATTCACCAGGTTGATTCCAGAGATGAGGAGATTAGCTTATGAGGAGAGATTGAGTAGACTGCCTGTACTTATTGGAGTTTAGAAGACTGAGGGAAGATCTTATAGACATACAAGATAATGAAGAGGCTAAACAGGGTAGAAGCAGCAAGGTTATTTCCACTTAGAATGGAAACAAGAACTAGGGAGCACAATCTCAAAATACGGAGGAATCAATTTAGAACAGAGTTGAGGAGGAACTTTTTCTCCCAGATAGTAGTGAATCTTTGGAATTCTCTGCCCAGTGAAACAGAAGAGGCTACCTCGTTAGATACATTTTTAATCAATAAAGGAATTAAGGGTTATGGGGAGCAGGCAGATAAGTGGAACTGAATGCACTCTCTGATCAGTCATGATTTTATTGAATGGTGGAGCAGCCTCGAGGGGCCAGATGGCCTACTCCTGCTCCTATTGCTTATGTTCTTATTCCCCATCCCTAATGGTTCTAGTGAAGGTTCTTGACTTACCACAGTCAATGTGGTGTAGGTACATCTACAGCGCTCACTGATCCTCCTTCTTCACAACGAGCGAGGGCTTGTGAGATGAGCTTGTAGATTTGCAGAGGTAGTAAGCGAGAGTGGCAAGTAGGGAGGAGGGGTGGTGCCCAAGGAAAAGATAGGTAGGCAAGATGGAAAGTAGGCAGTGGCTGGGAATGTCAAGGAAGCAGGAAAGAACAAAGAAAATTATAGCGCAGGAACAGGCTCTTCAGCTCTCCAAGCCCGCACCAACCATGCCACCCAACTTAACTAAAAGACCCTACCCTTCTGAGGACCATATCCCTCTATTCCCTTCCTATTCATGTATTTGTCAATTTGTCAAAATGCCTCTTAAAAGTTACTTCCTCCAGCAATGAGTTTCAGCACCCACCACCCTCTGTAAAAAATCTGCCTCCTACAGACAAATCTTGTCGCTCACATCTTAAACTGCCTCCTAGTAATTGACTCTTCCACCCCAGGAAAAAGCTTCTGACTACCCAAGAGATATTTAGAGATCACCCTAAAATGACAGGTCACATGACCCTATATTAGGTGTGGCACAAAATTATGCAAAAATAAAACTTTATGCTAAACATTAAAGTGTAATGAATTAAAACAGAGACTTGCTCTAATTATCATGAAAAGGTTGTGTGGGTTTCTGGGGAAGTGATTGATTAACTTCAGTTCTGAAGGAGATAGGAATAGTTGCAGAGGATGAAACTGAAAATTCTGGAGAATGGATTTCCTTCTATATTGTGAATCGATGATTATAACTAGTTATAAATTCCAACCTATTTGGGTAATAGCAAAAGCTATGCCAAACCACTGCTCCTGATCTGTCCATTGTGCAGTCTCACTATCACTTCCCTCCAGGTCCCCTTCTTCTCCACTACTGAGGCTAAGAAAGTGAAACTAGGCAATCAGGAGTTCAGTTAAAATTATTAATGAACCGGTTTCACAGGTAGAGGAAGCAATTGGAGGGGGAAATACAGAGAACAGGAGGTAATGAGAGTTATTTGGAGATAAATGGAGATTCAGAAAATTTCACAGAGACAGAAATCAACTATGCAGAATAGATGGACAATTTTAAATAAAGTTCCATAAATCAACAGTTTTAGTTACAACAAAAGCCACAGTTATGATTTTTTTCCTGCTGCATGCAATTCACCATCAACTGTAAATGTTTGACTCAGTTATGGTATATTTGGGATTGATCCTATACAGTATAAAATATATATACATAACTGCTAAGTTCTTACTGTACACTAACCTGAGCAAGAAAATGAAATGCCAGCAAAAGCAGTTTGAAGTAATTCATTGATTTGTGATAGGTATTGGATTGATGATTAGCATTTTTTTTAAAAATGGCGTGTGTGGGAGTTGAGGGAATGCAAAAAAATCAAGTAACATGACAGGGTTTGAGATGTTGGTGGGAAAAACTTACCAGACTTCATTTGAGAATGAGCAAAGTTGACAAGACACTTTAAAATGTGATTACACTTTTCCCATAGAATTCTAATTACATAATTTCACACACAAATGAAAAGTTACTTTAAATAGCATGTAATTAACTTTAATCAAAAATAAGAAGCTAACAATGACATTATTTTTTATTTTAAAGGAAAAAATACGTGCATTTCATACACAATGATGCTCTTAACAGCTCTGTATACATTGTATACATTTTAATTAGTACAGCAAAATTTTATTCCACCTTCATGTACTTTAGAAAATACACAGTAAGAGATATCAAAACGTTATGTTCTTGCAAGAACCGGCTGGTGACTACACACAAAACACCACAGCTATCAAAAAGATTTAATACAAATAATAAGTTGTAGGATCCACATGTGTCTAGAATTTAATTTTTGCGCATTTGAAAAGAGCTAACCAATAACAAATGTTACAGAGCAGATGTTCAAGTAACTCCTGCTTTAAATAAGTTAATCATAAAATTCAAACAGATTATGGATCTGGGAGTTTGGTGGCTGAAAATCTATTCTGCTGGATCTGATATTGAAAAAAATAAATCGTGTCAATGGGAAAGTCCACTGAAAGTGAAAGAATGATTCAAAATAAAACTGATGGTAGTCAACATTTTAAATCTCTGAACACAACAGTGATATGAAATCTATCACTTGCTGTTTAAAATGTAGTTTCAGGATTCTTAATAGATGTATATCTTTAAATATTCCTTTCTTGACCACTTTAGGTTAAATTTTAATGCTTTCATGAATTAAAATATTACTTAAGCATTTCAGCATCCAGAGTTTTGTTTAGCTTGAATTGAAGTAATCCTTTCAACCAAAACATTAGTTTCATTTTGTTGCTTTCATCAATTTGAAAGGTGAACATTCTCAAAACTGAAACATATTCAAAACATATTAAGCATCAAGAATAGTTCACACAAGCCCAGTTCAAAGTCATTACATCATATTACTGGCCTGAATTAACATTATGGGGAGAGGAAGGAACTTTTGTAAAGTCATAAGATCAAATTTGTACAGAGATATACAGTCAGACTAGAAACATACCTTGTGAAATAGAGTTGACATTCTGGAGAATGGATTTCCTTTTGTATTATGAATCAATGATTATAACTAGTTATAAAATCCAACCTATTTGAGTAATAGCAAAAGCATGGGATTCCAAACATGGCAGTTCATCTGAAGAGGCTCACAAGGTATTATTTGTGAGGAACTGAATGCTTTTTTCACTGCATGCCAAACCACTGTTCCTGATCCGCCCACTGTGCAGTCTCACTATCACTTCCCTCCAGGTCCCCTTCTTCTCCACTACCTTCCATGTCATCCACATCCTCTTCTTGTGCTGCCTCAGTCTGACTTTCTTCCTTCTCCATCTTCTGCATCCCCTCCAAAGACTTCTGATCATTGGGATCCATGCTGTAAATGGAAAGTCATTAACCAATTAGTTTTAAAATTATCATGTGGTAGAGAAAAAAATTCAATTTTACTAGCATGGCTATAGGACATAGAGCTTAGTTCAGAAGTGTGGAGGAGATGTGAGAAAACCAGGATATGCTCATTAAAGTTGAAACTTTCAAAATGCAAGTGATAATCAAAAGCAACAAAGTCAGTATTTCAAATAATGCATCCCATTAGTACTTCGTAAAGAATTTAAACATACATAAAAGGCAATGCGTATTGAGATTCATATGCAAGGACATCCAGGTCCCTGAGTACTTACTTTTACAATTTATTTGTAGCTTTTACAATCTGCTAGTTTATTTCATATGTTGGTTTCACAATCAAATTATTTGGCCCCCTTTGCTGAGTTCTAAAATCCTCTCAATCCTCAGACTTTCTACTCTTTCTGACAACATTACAAGTCTCTTGCTTTAACGTAATACTATTGTTAACTTCTCAGGATAAGTGGCCCAGTGTGTCCAAGAATAGAAGCCATTAATTCCTTAAGGCAATGCATATTTGTTGTGAATTACGAACTAATTCTTTAAATGTCTGACATTGCTTATCTAATCTTACATTCCTATTTTTTCCACCATACAACTGCAGAGAGGAACACAGTACAGCTGGACACAGTCCCACAAGAGCTGCTGAAAAAGCTGACACCTTTTAAAACATCACAGTCCTCTAGCTCTTGCAAGAACCAAATCACTGAGTTGTTGCTAGCATTAAGTTCACTAGGAAACCTACGTTGCTCCAATATGAGCACTCACAGCTCCATGTTATAAACTGACATCTGACTGCAATCATTTTTTTATTAACACAACAACCTTAATACATATTAAAGGAATTTGAAGAACCTGAAAGGATGGAAATCAGAGGGTCTATAACTTGTCAAGCTTCAACCTGGGCAATCCACAGACCAGTGCTGTATTCCTCCAGCACTGCTCTTAGATCTGTTCTCTATTGTAATCAATTGCTGCTCAATGACTAAGAGCTGTCATATCCCCTCAACAATGCAATACAGAACAAATGTAAGTTAGAAAGGATCAAGTTCATTTGATTGTGATTTTTATTTGAAGAATTCTACTTGCTTCAAAACCTAAACCTGTTTATTTGCTCTTGCCTGCAATTTCTAAATACCAACAAAACAACATTTAAAAACGTAACAACACAGTTTGATAGCCAGCAATAACAAACATATTTGCTTTGCGTACCTTAATGCAATGCTGTATTGGTCCATTGCTTCCTGGTAATCACTTACAGCAACGAGAAAATCTCCAAGCATCCGATGTAGAACACAGACACTCTGATTTGCCAGTGCGTTTCTCAGAAGAGCTATACCTTCTTCATATTTCTGTTCTCGACCTGTCATGAATTAATGAGATTTTAGAAACTATGGCAGTGGTCTTCAAACATTCACAGCACAGAATAAAGAAGTTAAGGTTGGATCTTAATACTATCCTTTCCATTTCTCTGGCACAGGGCAGGTTTTCAGACTGGCCACTAAGAGGTGTAGTGGTTCATTTGCTGTAGTTTTCCTCTTTCATCAATGGGGAAACAGTTCCTCCCAGATAGAAGGATGGATGTTGAGAATCAACCATTTGCAAATTCACTCTTTTACCATGAATTAACTCAATATTTTATTTTTATTTTGAAATGCAGAGCATTAAACCTCCCAGCTATCTTTTAAAATATATTAAAAAAGTGTAATCTGTAAAACAGGAATACTCAAACATAATGGTTATTACCAGAATTGAGCAATTAAATCATGCAATGCTTAGAAATATATTTATATAGATTTCAAAAGTTCAAGCATGGCAGGAAAACAAAAGTCAGATTCTGTTCTGGTAAATGTTTATGTCTTACTTATTGACTAATTTTTATGTCTTTATCTATCATCATGTAACTTCTCACAAAACATGGAGAATATAGGTTAATGAGTTTTCATAAAATGTGATATAAACCCCACAGTTTGAAAATTTATTTTTTAGCATGTGAACTAAATTTCCAATATGCCTTTCCATTAAATGATACAACAAAACTTTACAGGATTAAAAGTGGCCACAAAATAGCTTAAAAATAAGAGTGGAAACAAATCTAGCCAGTCATGTCAAACCAGAAGCTGCACACAAGGTTTCTTTTGCAATTTCCCAAAATTTCTAGACGAAAAAGAATACCAAATTTTTAAAACACAAAGTACAGTATTATGGGCTTGCAAATTCAATGCATTTTAATTCAATTCTTCACACCATTCCATTTTTGCCAGTGTTGTTAGATAAGCTGTGGATTTTGAACAGCAGGCAAAGTGCCCAGTTTTTTCACAAAGTGTACAAAAATCCATGTTACATTCTATTGCCGCTCAGCCTCTCTGGATCTGAAAAATTGATTTCACATTCCAGAGATATTACAATTCTTCATTCGGTGCTTTGTTTTAAAAAAGTTACAAATTATTCTGCTTTCACTTTAATCTCTTACGCATGCGCCAATCTTTATTACACTTTCTTTAAGATTCTAATATGTGAATGATAAGATCTGCTGATTAATTGCTGGTTTGTTTTCAGAGAACTCTTCAATACAAATGGTTGATTGGACTATTGGAAGACATTTCGATTAGTGAGTGCCAAAGACCTTCTTCAGCTCTGGCCAGAATGAAATCAACCTTGGAAAGGATAAATTGACACTACAGAGATTATTAGATCTTTGTGGGCAGCCTTGTTCAGGGTCAGAGAGTGCTATTATTCATTGATGACAAAATCCAGGTCATTATTTTTGCATCTACCCGACCAAGCTCTTTTATAATTGAATATACTCTTTCAAGTAGCTGTTTTCAATCTCTTTTCATTCTAGAAACAACCATAGCTTAGTGGGAGCATTCCTATTGTTGAGTCGGATGCTTACCATATGACTTGAGCAGCACGTTAGTAACAGCTGCATCATTATAAATAACATCTTTCATGAGGTGCTAATTGAGAATTTATTTACCCCAATCAGATAGATGACAAAATCTCACAGTATTACTTCAACAATGGGCAGTTCTCTCGGTTTCTTGGCTGATATTAATCTCTCAAAGGCAGGTTAACACGTCTTACATCTCATCTCTGGATGTGGGTGTTTGTTATGTGAAAAGTAGCTGTGTACCATTTGTATACAAAGCAAATCATTACACTTCAAAATTAATTTACTATTTAATTAAAGTGCTTTTTATAGAGGATATAAAAGTTACTAAACAATTATAACTTATTTCTATTAATCTTCAATCTACACCTGCTTTGTCTCCAATTTGCCAACTGGGAGAAACAAATGTTTCAAACCCCTTTGTCTATCCCTTAACATTCTGATGCAAAAGCCTCATCTTTTCAAATCTTCTTTAATAACTAACTTATCAATGTTATTCTAAGTTCCTTTGTACTGAATTTTAAGCACTATACTTCCCATGCTTCTAATATCTTTCTGAGTGGGTTGCCCACAATATACATGCTATATTGCTACTGTGACCTAATGACTTGCTCATATTCAAAATTTCCATAAGGGCTTTCATTATGTAATCACAGGCATAAACTGAAGTCTGCTGATAAAGCACAAAATATTGATAAATGTATTTTTCCTTCTCCCTTAATTTCTATCACAATTAAAACAAGACTTGAAATTGCACTAACTCTTCAATCTGTAAAATGCCTAGGGGATTAAGTTTGGTTATAAATCTTTGTTTTATCATGATTTATTCTTCTAACACAAATGATTAGACAAATATTGCTTACTCAAAAGTTCTGCCTTTTTCACGACTGCTTTCAGGTAATCAGATTTCTGTGCCAGAGCTTTATCCAACAGTGTCCTTGCTTTCTCTTGCGTCATTGGATCTTCCAAGCATACAGTGGCAAAAAGGGTCAGAGTCTGGGCATTTGGACCCAGTGTTTTGAAGACATTGTTCGCCATCACCATTGCTTCCCGTATGCTGTTTGAAGCCAAATAACATTCAACTAGACCTGCAGCAATAAATAAGGAGACATAACTGAGGCTTTGGTGGAAAAAAATCACAAATTTAAAACGTTAGCTAATTGAGGAATTGTTAAACAAATACTGTGTGTTCCATCTGCTGTTTTGAAGATACAACATGTGCTTAAACTGGGACAAAGGTTCCCTGAGGAGACATCTAAAAAAATAACTACAGCAGTTGTCACTGGATCAGGAAAGGTTAAAAGAAGGGGATAATTTCACAGATGCTTGAAATTATGAAAGGATTTGAGAAAGTAAATACCAGTGAAACCAGAAACAGTCATTTTAACTTTGGATTAGTATTAGAAGCATAAAGAGGAAATTAGAATTATTTCCACCACACAGGTTATTAAGTAATGCATATGACAATTGAAGTTGCATTTTTATTTTTATTCATTTACAGGATATGAGTGTCATTGTTATTGTCCTCGAGAAGGTAGTAGGGAGTTGCTGCCTTGAACTGCTGCAGACTATTATTTTGTCATAGATGCTTTGACAAAACTGAGTGGTTTGTTAGGTAATTTCAGAAGGCAGTTAAGAATGAACTGCTGTGGGACTGGTGTCACATGGCCAAATTGGGTTCGGGTGGCATGTTTCCTTCCTTAAAGAGCATCAGTGAACTCGATGGGTTTTAGACAATGTGAAAGTTACATGGTTACCATTATTGATGGCATCTTTTTAATTCCAAACTTCAAGTTACAGAATTCCTATATGGTAGGTTTTGAACTCGTCTCCAGATCAGCAGCAGGGTGGCACAGTGGTGAGCACTGCTGCCTCACATCGCCAAGGACCTGGGTTCAATTCTGACCTTGGACGACTGTTTGTGGAGTTTGCACATTCTCCATGTTTGCTTGGGTTTCCTTCCACAGTCCATTGGGCAAGCTAAACTGCCCTTTAGTGTAGGTTATAGGGATTAGTGGGATAAATATATGGGTTACAGGGATAGGACCTGGGTAGGATGCTCTTGTCAGAGTTGTTGGAAGCTTGATGGGCGAAATGGCCTTCTTCTGCTCTGTAGGGATTCTACAATGGTTTTGAACATAAGACACTGAGGCTCTGGCTATTCTTCCCCCTGCCAATAAAGTAAACTGAACACTTTGCTCTGTTGCTACCTAAAGGCCTGAGCCTGAAATTGTTTGCAGAATCAGAGCAATTCAAAGTACTTCACTTATACTGGCATACTCATTGAAAAAAAATCATTTAAAAAAGCCACAGACATCATAACAAATGTTGGCATTGAAGTGTATGATCAGCCATGATCTAATTGAATATTGGAATGGCTCAGTAATTTCAAACCCCATGTTCCTTCGTTCCTAACAGGTATTTGTGGATTATTACAGAATACAAACAACTTTGCATTGAAAGGTGCACAATTTATAATATTGAAATATATAAAAAGGATTATCTAAGTCATGGCGTTGTTTCTTGATTTGCCTAGGGCCACTGAAGCTCTCATGTAGGATGCAACATCAAAATGTAGCTGCAAGCAATAAATCAAATACAGAATTCAAAGCTATTCCACTTTACTACTATTTATACATGGAGACTATGCAACTCAACTACACCTTTAATACACAACCAGTATAGAATTTAAGAAATTCATTATCACAAAGACGTTAAGAAGAAACTCGCCTTCATAGCAATCCATTCTGCAGGGAGCAAGGCGCATTGCCTCTCTGAAATGAATGATGGCTTCTTGGATTCTGCCCAGGGCTCGCAAAGCAGCACCTTTTAATAATAAGGCTTGAACACTATTGCTATTTAATTGGATTGCTTTTGCTCCTAGATATAGCGCACGTGAATATCGTTTGCTGTACAAACACTGATACCTGTAGACAGAAAGGCAAAATGAATGATGGATAACATTTCCAATAGACTAAAATATATTCAATTGTGAGTGGCACTATATTTTTTTTAAATATCTACTGCAGAAAATCAACTGCATACATCCTCAGAGTTACAGTCTGATTTTGGTTAAATCATATCAATTACGTTTGAATAAACACTTGTTGCAAAGTAAATCTTTTTCCACACACTCTCCACAGCAATTATGCCCTTCATGTATTGTTGTGACCAGAACTGTATGCAAACTCTTGCTATGGTCCAAACAAGTTTTATACAGTTCCAGCATTACATCCTTTCTTTCGTATCCTATACCTCGTACACTAAAGGAAAGATTTCCATATACTATCTGTCCTGCCATCTTTAGGGACCTGTCGACATGGTCTTGCACTTACCCTACTTCTCTCACTATCCTCTTGTTTATTGCGTTTCCCCTTGCTTTGTTTGTCCTCCCAACACTCAACCTTACTTCTCTGGATTGAATTCCACTTCCCACTTTTCTACCTCACTCAACCAAACCATTGATATCATTCTGGGTCCTACAACTAGCCTCTATTATCAACTACACTGCTGATTTTTGTGTCACCTGCAAATTTTCCAATCGTGCCTCACATATTTAAATCCAACTCATTAATACCTACCACAAAGCAGGGGGACCCAGAATTGAGCCTTTTGGAACCTCATTAGAAACCACTTTCCATTCGCTAAAACATCCATCAATTATTATCCTTTGTTTTCTGTCACTCAGTCAATTTTGGATCCACCCCACTACATTCCCCTGTATCCCATGGGCATTTTTTTTCTGACCAGCTTGCCATGTCAAATGCCTTCCTAAATCCATGTAAACCACATCAAATGCACTACCTTCATGAATCCCCTTGTTAATTCCTCAAAAAATTCAATTTAGTATGGAACAACCTGCCCTTTAACAAATATTCCTGATCCTTCTTCAATTTAGAATTTTTACTCCTGTTCTAAATTTACCCTTTTCCATTATGCCAAATCCAAAACAGGCACCCACTGCTACTTCATCCATTCCCAGCTTCATTTTCCAAGACTAAATCTAAGATTGCACTCCCTCTCAATGGGCTTGTAATGTACTAATAACATTCTATTGGATGCAATTTAAGAATTTTATGCCCCATTGCCCTATGAGCTGTTCAATCCCAGTTGATACAGGGTAATTTAAATCCCCAATTACCATTATTCTTGTTTTGAAATGGGCAGCAACCTCCTCCAGATAATCAGTAGCAGAACCAAAGCTATGGTCTGCAAAGCTATTATACTCTACCACGACTATCATCTCAGACAGAATGGACTGTTCACAGGTTCAAAAGTTCTATTCAGTCATGAATTTCTGATCTCCTTTCTGCCTAATTACGAAGACTGAATGCTTCCACCTCATAATTTTGTCTCTACTCCTACCCCAGTTGCTAAAATTCTCATATGCCTCGACCATATCCAGCCTCAACTTTTTCAATGATTTTTAAAATTCATTTACAAGATGTGTGCATTGTTGGCTAAAGCTAGATTTTATTACCCATCCCTAGCTGTCCTCTTGAATTGCTGCAATCCAAGGTGTAGATACATCCACTGTACTGTCAGAGGGGTGTAATTTCAGGATTTTAACCTAGCAACAGTGAAAGAATGGTGATAATATAACCAAATCAGGATGCTGAATGATAGAGGGGAATCTCCTGGTGCTAGTGTTCCCAGGTATCTACTATTCTGACAAAGGGTCATCCAGACTTGCAACATTGGCTCTCTTCGTCTCTCCACATATGCAGTCAGATCTGCTGAGATTTTCCAGCATTTTCTGTATTTGCATCTATTGCTCATCTGACTAGATGGTGCAGTCACATGTTTGGAAGATGCTACCCAAGTTCTTGCAGTGCATCTTGTAGATGTTACACATTGCTGCCATTGTTCATCATGCTGGAGGGATTGAACGTTTGTGGAATGGGTAGCACTTAAAACAGGTTGCTTTGTCCTGGAGGATGTTGGGCTTCTGGAGTGTTGCTGGTTTGAAATTCTTCAGGCAAATGAAGAATATTCCATTATACTCCTGACTTGGGCCTTTAGATGGGGAACAGACTTTGAGGAGTCATGAGGTGAGCTACTCACCACAGAATTCTTAGCCTTTGACTTTGTAGCTCTTGTAGCTACAGTACTTATATGGCTATCCAATTCAGTTTCTAGTCAATGGTACCATGGACATTGATAGCAGGGAATTTTGCGAATGGTAATGCCACTGAAATCAAGATTTTCTACCGGTCCTTCCATTGGTCATCATCTCAGTTCAGCCATATCCACTCTCACTCTTGCACTTAAATCCACTCATGGACTTTCATTTTCCTACCTCATAACACTTACAATTCTCTACTTCCACCATCAATTAATTTATCCAACTATCTGACTCTGGCCTCTTTCTCACCAACCAATCATTTATAGCTTTGCTTTCAGCCAACTAAGCACTGTGTTTTGGAATTCCTTCCTTAAGACTATTCAATTTTTGCACCACCCACTCTGCCTTAAGAGCCTTCTTGAAATCCACTCTGTGCACCAAATTGCGGCAACTTCTCTTGATGCCACTTCCTTTGCCTCAGTTTTTTGATTTGATTTATTATTTCCACGTTTCTTGCACACTATACAGACAAAGCATATCATTTATAGAAAAAGAAACAAGAGAGTGCAGAATGTAGTGTTACAGTCATAGCTAAGGTGTAGAGAAAGATCAATTTAATGCAAGATAAGTCCATTCAAAAATCTGATAGCAGCAGAGAAGAAGTTGTTCTTGAGTTAGTTGGTACATGACCTCTGCCCTTTGTGTCTTTTTCTCTCCAAGGAAGAAGGTGGAAAAAAAGTATGTCAGGAGTGTCTGGGGTCCTTAATTCTGCTGGCTAGTTAGCTGAGGTAGTGGGAAATGTAGACAGAGTCTATGGATTAGGTTACATTCACAATGTTTTGGGCAAGACTGCCCAAATCTTGCAGTCTTGGGCAGAGCAGGAGTCATACCAAGTTGTGATACAACCAGAAAGAATGTTTTCAATGGCGCATCTGTAAAATGTCTTCTTATTCAGCACCTGAAGTGCATTGGACATTTTTCTACATTAATATTGAATCTCTAGTAGGTCCCTCAATGAGGTGACCCAATTTTGAATCCGCAGTCCAAATTTGTGAGCAGAGCAAAAACTACAATTGGTGTAATGTATAATCAGTGACCAAAGCACAAAAGTATACAATATTCTCTTCACTCTATTTTGTTATTTGTAGCACTGTTAAACACTGATTTCTAACCAATTTAATTTTCTTTCTTACACCATATGCAAAACACCACTGTGGCAATGTTTGAGAAGACAGTTGATATTCATTGTTTGGGCTGACAAGTAACAATTATGCAACACAACTACTGGATAATGAATATCTCCACATATTTAACAAGAGAAAATACAATCAATTCCCCTTGACATTCAATGGCATTACCATAACCAAATCTTGGATTATCAACATCTGGATGGGTGCGGAAAGAGAGAAAAAAAAGAATATTGTGGGCCAGAAGCTTAATCAGCCACCTAGAGGTAAGAGTCTGGAAATTCTGCAGCAAGTCACTCAACTCTTGCTCGCCAAGATCTACAAGTCAGGAATGCGATGGAATACTCTCCATTTGCTTGGATATGTGCTGCTCCGATAATATTCAAGCTCAAAAGCATCCCCTTGATCCACACCCATCCACCACTTTAAACATTTGCTCTCTCCACCACAGGAGGCTTAAACATGCGCTATATACAAGATGAACTGCAGTAACCTGTCAAGGCTCTCTTGACAGTACTGCTGTCTCTACCACCTAGAAGGATAAGGGCAGCAGATGCATGAAAACACCATTCCCTGCCAGACTCCTCCAAGCAACACATCATCCTGACTTGGAATTATATTAACATTTCCTCACTGTCACTGGGTCAAAATCCTGGAACTATGCATTGTGGCTGTGACTACACTGTGTGGACTGCAGTGTTAATTTCTTAAAACTTCATTTCATTATAATGCTGAATGGAGCAATGCACTATATTTGGGATATTATTGATCCGCATTACAATTCCAAATTGCTGGGTCAAGCAGTTTGTGTGTGTGGCCAGCAGAAACTAAGAGGAACAGCTGAAAAATAATGTAGATTTTGGATCCCTATTTGTCATTTATGAAGAAACTGCACTTACAGAACTAGTGGAAACTTGAGTAGCAATATTAGCACCAACACTCCAATCACAATCGCCTGGATGGAAACACCATGGTACTATCAATTGTGATATTGCCAGGAAAAAAAACGACTTTAGTTTCTTCTTGCAATGATAAATTTTAAAACTCAAATACCTACCCTGAAACAACCCATGGTTCTGCATGCTGATCAGAGATGTTGAATAAACGTCCACCTAAATTTTCCACATCCTCTAGTCGACCCTCACCTGCCAAAAGGTACCCATATACATCCATTCCTAAAGAGGGGATAAGTTTGAAAGCATTAGTTCTTTCAGATCGTCCTTTGCAATGCTGTTATTTAATTCTCTACTTGCAATATTGTTTGAAATTTGTGTAATATTACTTTCTGCTTAAATGTTATTTATGCTGAAGAAATGTACTCAGTTGAAGAAGTCAACTTAACTTTCATCATATTATGCCTTTAAACCAGACTATTAATTGGGTGAATCTCACCACAACAGATGGTGGACTTTAAATACAATTAGTAAAATCTAGGATTGAGAGCTAGTCTCAGTAATAGTGACCATGAAACTTATCGATCATTTGGTTTACTAATATCCTTTTGGAAGAGATCTACTATCTTTATGTGGTCTGACCTACATGCGATTCCAGATCCACGGTAATATGATTGACTTAACAGAATTCTGAAATGGCTGAGCAAGCCATTCAGTTTAAGGACATTTGGAATGGGCAATCTAGACCTGCAATGTCCACATCCCATGAAGTAATACATCTTAAAAGATGCCCAAATCTTAGAGATGTCCTATTTAAAAGTAAAGTAGGAAACATAATTTAGCAAACAGATAAACAGGCAGCATCTTTAATAACAAATGGGCACTTATTTGTATATTACTTACCCTTAATTATATATGGATCCAGCATTTGAGCTTGCTCAAACTTCAAGATGGCATTTTTGTTGTCACCCACTCTAAAATACAAATCTGCCAGGCTTCCCATTAAATCCACATTATCCCGCAATAATGATTTTTTCTCCAGGGAGCTGTGGACATAAAATAGTTATAATGGTGTACTATTAATTGTACTACAATTAATACAGCAATATGTGATTGGAAGGTTACCACTTTAATATCTCCTTTCTTCTACAATCAAGTGAGAAATGCTAATTTTTTAAAAAAATTATAAAGCTAAAACTACATTAAATAATCCATTAAACTCTTCAAAAATCTTGAACAATATAGTTAAAAACAATAATTAAGCTTTATAACAGAATGTGATTTATGATTACAATTATTCTTGTGCTTGGGTGGGTGAAATTGAATGGAATAAATCAGCATCACGTTTTTCCACAACTTTGCACTTTCAAATAAACTTTTTTGTCCCCTTCAGGATTTAATTTTAATTACTTTTATCTCAAAATACAAATATAAACTGAAGGACTAAAAAGCTATAAAGAACAAATCAAACTTAGCTGAGGAACTGCACATATCTTTATTAGATAATCTCAGTGTGCGAACACATCCTTATCAGTTTTCAGAGATAAAAAGGGTGCAAATAGTTCACAAGCAGCTTACTAATTTTTAGTTTACAAGCTGACACCCGGTTTCCAGAAGCTGTGCAGAACAAACTTAAGACAATACTTGTATTTCTAAATTAGGTATTGGATTTTTGAAATAATTTTACTAAACTGCAACATACAAGTAGAAACATATTTGAAACACAAAGACTGGAAATGGCATTCTCTCTCCTGCACAGCGTACAATATTTTCTTACCAGATAGTATTGATTGCTCTGGTGTTGTCGCCAGTGTGAACAAAAGCATAGGCCTTGATCCAAACAGACAACCAGTCTAGATTTGGAATACTCTGAATCACATTCATTGTCAGAGATGCTACCTCTGCACCCTTCACTGAAAGAGACAGAAGACCTGAAGAAAAAACAAGTAGGTTATGAATGGATGACTTATGGTTTGAAAGATTGCAGAACAGTTGGATAGGATATATTTTGTAACCACCTGGTATATGTACACCCAATGTTGGGAAGAAGTTTTGAGTTTTTGACCCAGTGACCATGAAGCTACAGCAATCCAGCTGCAAGTCAGGATGGCATGGAATTTGCAGACAATGGCTTTTCCATGCATCTGCTGCCCTTATCTTTCTAAGGAGTAAAAATCACTGGGGACTTCTGTGATAAATAACCGCCCCTCCCAAAAAAACCTGTCCACCACAAGTCAGCAATATGATGGAATAGTCTTCATTTTCCTGGAGGAGCGCAGCTCGACAGCATCCAGAACAAAGCAGGTGCTTGATCAATGCTCCATGCATTACCTTAAACATTCATTCGTTCCTCTACTACAGTAGCAAAAGCTCACCATATGCAAGATGCACTGCAACAACTAACCAAACAACCCTCAACAGCACCTTCCAAACCAGACACTTTTATTCCTTAGAAAGATAAGGGCAGCAGATGCATGGGAACACCATCACCTGCAAGTTGCTCTCCAAATCATCCTGACTTGCAACTATATTCCTACTGCTTCATGGTCACTGGGTCAAAAAAACAGAATTTCCTTCCAACATTGGGTGTACATACACCAGACAGCCTTCAATGGTTCAGGAAGGTGGTTCACCACACCCTTCAAGGGCAATTTGGGACAGGCGACAAATGTGATGCTCATAATATATGACCAACACAAAACACAAAAACTGAAGGAAAAAAAACGTGTCTTCTAAGGTCATGAAGACAAAGATTTGCATACCCTGGTTCATTTCAGAGTACATCTCTTTCAACATTAGCAAGATTTGACCCAGCTGTCAATCATTTCCAAGATTATAAATCTATGCCATAACATCTATAGTACCATTTTTATTGGAGAAAGTGAAGAACTGCTGCAATCAGAATTAGTCAGATAATTCTATAACTAAGTTTATTTGCAGGAAAAAGATCAGCATCCTAATTAGCAGCCAATTAAAATTCCCATTTCAAGATGGAGTGCTGTGGCAACAATCTAAAAATTAGCTTGAATCTCACCTCTAATCACTAATCTGCATGCAAAACTACCTCAGCACACTGGCTTCTATCCTAATCTATACTTCTCCGACTAACTCTTTGCCTCCATTTCTCCCTAACTTGTCACTTGTATCAATAAAACAGCCACAGTTTGTTTAGAGTACAGGAACATTGATTTTTTTTTAAATCCTACCTAGTATTGCATCCAAAGCCAGAGGACACTGTCGTAACACTTCTTTGTAGCTGGTGACTGCTGACCTTTCCTGACCTGCTTTCTTATACAGGTTTGCCAACATCATATTAATCTAGATTGCAGGAAAAAAAGACTGTTAGCAACACAATAACTTCAAGATTTATAGTCTTATAATTTTCCCAGCTAAAGATTGGCAAAGTAGACATAGAAACACTGTGTAGAGTGGTGAGATAAGATAGTTGACAAAAGAAGCCATGAGGAAAAATATGTTCATGCTGCAACTGGTTAGGATCTGAAATGTAACGTCTGAGTTTGTGGTAGAAACAGGTTCAAGTGAGGTTAAAAGGAAGAACGTGCAAGGCTGCAGAGAGGAAGTAGAGGAGTGGCACTTGGATAGATTGCCTCTACAAAGTGCTAGCGTAGACACTATAAGTGGAATGGCCATCTTCTGTGCTGTAACAGTTCTGTGACTCCAAGTTGACTCTAGTGGTTCACCACACTGCAATGGGCTGTGCAGGCTGATGGAGTGGAAATCTGAAGTTGCACAAGTAGTAGGAAAAGCAGCAAAACAGTTGTCATAAAGTTACTCGTGGGAGCCCACTTAAAAATATACCAGAAATTGCTAATAAATTGCACAGCTGCACTCTGAGTCACAGCTGGTATGTTGCCAGTGAAAACCAGAAAGAGGAATGGAAGAAAGCACCAGAGATGACTCTCTTTAAACAAGAGAAGCATATAAATGTTGAAAGAATCCAATACAAAATAAGGGACTTAATAAGAAATTCATATTAAAATCTAATCTAATCTATCAAATTAAACTCTCAGAATCACAGTATTGTTATGGTGCAGAAGAGGACCATTTGGCCCATCGTGTCTGCACTGGCTCTTTAAATGGGCATCATGACTTAGTGCTATTCGTCTGTCTTATCCCCATAATCATCTAATGCCCCCTTGAATTCCATAATTGACCATGCCTCCACCACAATTCCAGGCAGTGCATTCCAGATTTCAATCATTTGTGTGAAAAAGCTTTCCCACATCACATTTGCTAATAAGCTTTAAGACTTAAAAAAAGGAACCAAAAAAGTTACAAGATGCAAATCCATTTTTAGTTGCTCACATAGCCACAAATAATTCAGAGCTCTGAAATGTTTCAGCATAATGCATTATATAAACTAAAAGTAATTTAAAAACCACGCTAGATAAAACTGTAAATTAGGCCAACAGCAAATGGTAAATAAGGAACGTTATGTGTTTGAACAAATCTGCTCATTAGTATTTTATCCACTTTACACAAAGTAATTTACCTTTGGAGTGCGCTGCCTAGTAGATATAGTGTCCAGTATTGCAACTGCATCCCTTTCTTGACGCAGCATTGTATAACATTCAGCCATTTTATACTTAACTTCAATCTCTGATGGCAGACACTAAAATAAACAAGATATTGTTACAAATGGTTCACTCCAAATTACATGGTTGTCCGTTACAAATCTCACAAGAAATCATTGCACCAAAGCTGACCAAAGTGTCATGAAAAAGCCTCTTCATCTTCATTTTGCAGCATATATTGTTTTTTCAGATCATTTTCTCAACAAGTTGGAAATAACAGAGAACACTGTAGTAGCTGCACTCAATACAAGTCCTTAAATTGATATTCATTCAGTGTCATTGTGTTTATAAGAAGAATATGTTTCTTCATTCACTACTGTCCAAAACACTTCTGCAGCTCTACAACTAGAAAAGGTTATAATCAAGAACTTCTAGTTCTGCACTGTCCCATTTGCAACTTTCTATCCAATAAAATTAATAGTTGGAAATCAAAAGCTAATGACTGAGCATAAAGGTCAAAAACCCAGGCACATTAAATATACCGTAAACTATAGATTATATTTTAATCAATACAGCAGAAGCATGCCCTTAGTATTCTATCAACTATTCTGAAAGGCTTTTTAAAGAAGAACTGGTTCCTTTGGTACCAGTCTGATTTAGGCTATACTGCTAAACATTCTGTCACATCAATTGAAATTAACATGTGTACACACATAAAAGAATTAATAAAACATACACTATTCTAAGTTACATGCTCATTGAAGTGGTGGAAGATAGAAAATGAAATGTGAAACAAGCTATTGAACCAAAGTACAAATATGTAAATGTGAAATGTTTGAAAAAAAAAAGCTACCAACTTCTGAAACTTTTCTGGCTCTCTGTTGACATCCCTACAAAGTAAACAGAACAGACCCATTAGGATATGTCAAACAAGGTTTATCAAGACACACAAACTAAATATGACAACTCAGCCTTTGAATCTTGCCAGCAGCATCTATGAATAAATAACAATTCTGCCAAAGCGATCTGCACTGCATACAATTGATGCTAACTACCATCTTCCTAGCCTATCCAACTGAATTCAAGTACTTCACACCACTTCTAAATCAGTTACCTGGATGAAACAGTTCTATGTAACAGTGATTCAACTCCCTTGCTGTTTTAATGAGTAATGGCACCACTGCAGAATGTCAGATTGGTTTAACCAATCTCAGACAGGCTAACAACCAAGCCACTGCAGCACAATTAAACTAAGGAGAGAAAACTAAATAGTCAGCAGGGTTAATTACTTAAAGATATCTAGTGACCCCTGGTGGAAAGTTTGTATACAATGTCAGGATAGAACAAGATTAAGTTTGGCTGTAACATCCTGCAGAAGTACTGATGCATGCCGTCTGGGCTCACAAAGAATGGTTACTTGAATGAGATAGTGGAGAGATGTATTTAAAATTAAGCATCAGTGAGAGATGGGCAGAAAAATGAGGAAGTGAAGGATGGACAGGAAAATAAAAAAATGAAGAGGCTCTCTTATTACCAAATATCACAGAAGTTGAAGCAAGTGGACATCCATTCTGGGAACCAAAATAATGTACTCCAAGGCACAAAGTTTAATAAATCTGGTAATTTGAGAATTGCCATTAAAAACATAAAATGACAAGAGAGTTGTCAGATTGTTCTAAATATCCAACAAGTTTTTCAGTTTGCTACAGGGAAAAGAGGCTACCAGTCCATTGGTCTGATCTGTCTTACACTAGGCAACTGACTTAATTCCATTCAAAATAGCAGTTCATAACCACATCAAGGCAACTAGGGATGAGAATAAGTACACATTTATCTACCTACTGAAAAAAAAATCAAAAATTGCACTGCTATGGAATAGAATGTAGTTTTACACCCATAGTTCTCTGAACAATTTAGAGATTTTAGCCAGGAAGGAGGAAGAGATCAAATCATCCTAACCCAAACAAGTTCTCCCTTGTCTACAGAGAAGCACTTCTCAGTACCTTCGTCAGGGTTTGTTGTGACATAACCCAAGACATTTTTCCTTCCCTAGCTAACAAACAACCACAGTTTTTAAAGTTTGTTTCTGAAGTCTTACCTTACGATGTTACTTACAATGGTTCATAAAATACATGAATAATTAAGAATTTGCAGAATCCTCCAGATCAGCAATGTTAAACTCAAGTCTTCAAATATATGAATCAGATACATAGCGTTGTGGTCTGAGAATGTATATGTTACGTTTCTATTGAGCATCATTAAAATAAAACCGTTTTTCAAAGGTACTAGGATAATTAAATTTAGTTCTGAGCAGTAATCAATGTCCAATTTTAACAACATAAAGGAAAATAGGAAAGATGCCCAAATTGTTAACAGTTTTATAGTTTTGCTTATTCTGAATAATAAAGCAGTCTTCCAAGAACCTTTGCAGAAAGTTTCCTATGATTGTTCTCTATTAAGCAGCTCAGCCTGATTAGCTTCACTAGACAACTGGTTAAACAATGAGGAGCTGAGCCAACCAAAATAACAAGGTACCACATTAGATTATCATTCAATGATGATTTATCTTAGCTGCGGGAGTTAGAGAGACATCATATTGACCTCCAGATTTATATTATCATTGTATCTTAAACATTACCAAGGCCTTTCAGAAAAATGTTATCAACTAAAATTTGCCACCAAATTACATAAGAAGACATCTGAATGGACCAAACACTTGGAAAAGGTAGGTTTCAAGGAGTAACTTCAAATAGGAGAGTGGTTTAGCAAGGGTATTCCAGAACTCAGAGCATAGACAAATGAAAGTATGATTGCCAATGGCACTGCAATTCAATTGGGACATGCAGGAAGCATGTCCCAATTGAATGAGTGGGGTACCGACATCTCTCATGATTGCAAAGCTTGAGGAGATTACAGAGGTGGGGTGAGACCACGGAGGAATTTGAAAACAAGGATGGGAATCTTAAAATTGAGAGACTGTTGGCCCAGTAGCCAATGTAAGTCAGTGAGCATACAGTATTGAAAATATAAGATGGTACAAATGAGGATACAGGCAACAGAGTTTTGGATAAACTCAAGTTTATGGAAGGTGCCTTATGGAAGGCGAGTTAAAACAGCATTGTAATAACCAAGTTTAGAGCCAACTCTACAGCTATAAATCATGAATAAGGGTTTCAGCAGCAAATGAGCTGAGGTTAGGGCAAAGATGAGTGATGCTAGAGGTAGTCTTTAAGATTGAGTGGATGTGGTCAGAAGTTCATTTTGGACTCAAATATGATAGCAAAGTTGTGAAAACTCTTATTCAGCATCAGTCAAGGACCAGAGAGAGGGATGGATTTTGTGGCAGAGACCAAAGACAATGGCTTTGATCTTCCTAATATACAGCTTTTCATTTGACCAATACCAGACATCAAACAAGCACAGAGAGCACTGTCATCAAGAGAGATGATATTAATTAAACTAGAGCTGGATGTATTCATCATGTGAATTTTTTTTGTTTTTTTCAGTTAATTCATTGAGAGGCAACAAATTGAAGAGAAATGGAAGGATATCAAAGATAGATCCTTGGGGACTCCAGCTGTTCTTGGACTGTTCAAAGAATTGTTGGATGGAGGATTGCTGAGAGAAAGAATGGTGAGAGTCAGGAAACCTGCTCCTGATCACTACTTAGAAACATCTGCTGGAAATTACATAGTCAGGTGCAGAGATAAGCCTAGACTATGAAGCTGCTATTGTTAAATGATATGCTGACAATTGCTATTTAAACATAAACAAAAGGCATTTAGGCTATTGCTACCCATACAGCAAAATTTCCTAGGCAAGGCACTTGGGAGTGTGTTGGATGTGAAGAAGTGTGGAAATTGATCTTTACATAAATGTTATAAACTTGGATTTCCAAAAAGCATTCAATAAGCTGCCACCAAAAACGTTAATATGGAACTGAGGATAACATTTTAGCATAGATGCTTGATTAAAGGATGAATTAATGGATTAATCAAGCATCAATGCTAATGTTAACCTCGGACAGTAGTGAGTTTTCAAGTTGGCAGATTAATTACAAAGGGCCACAAGAACATGTGCTTGACCCTCAGTTATTTATAATCAATACTAATGACTCAAAGAGACAGAAGGCAACATACAGTATCCAAGTTTGATGATACAAGATTAAGTGAAATGCAAGAGGTTGCAAAGAGATATGGACAAATTAAGCAAATGGGAAATAAGGTGGCAGAAAGCATAATGTGGGGAAGTATGAGGTTATTAATTTTTAGTAGTAATAAAAAAACAAAATTACTTTAAAAGGTGCAAAACTTTAAAATGCCGAAGCTCAGATAGATTTGGATGTACTCATACGGGGTACAGCAAGCAAATAGAAAGGCAAATGGCATATTGGTATTTATTGTAAGGGGACTGGAATACAAGAACAAAGAAGTCTTGCTACAATTTTGTTTTATTCATTTGTGGGACATGGGCCTCATTGCTGGCTAGCATTTATTGCCCATCTCTACTAGATCTTGTTCAGAGAGCAGTTGAGAGTCAACTACATTGCTGTGGCTCTGGAATCATATGTAAGCCAGACCAGGTAAGGAAGGCAGATTTTTTTCCGTAAAGAACATTATATAATGCTTTGACAAGAACATATCCTGAGTAGCGAGTACTTTTGATCTGCATGTCTAAGGAAGAATAGAATCCGGGGTTGTTCAATGAAAGTTCACTAAATTGGCTCTTGGGAAGAGAAACTTGCCCTGTTATGAGAGGTTGAGTAATTTGGTTTTATATTTCCTGAAGTTTAGAAGAATAAGAGATAATCTCATTGAAACACTGAAAAATTCTGAAGGGGCTTGACAGGATAGAGAGGTTATTTCCCCTGGCTGGATAATTTAGAACAAAGGATAAAAGAGAAATTTCTTCATTCAGAGGGTTATAGGTGTTTCATTTTTTAAAGTATATTCAAGACTGGGATAATTAGATTAACGATCTCTCAGTTAAAAGCGATGGTCAGTCGTGATTGTACTGAATGGTAGAAGCAGCTTAAGGGGCCACATGATTTACTTCTGCTCCATTCAAGTTCATTCCATTTAGCTTTTGGCCTTTATAGTCAGCATCTTAATTCAGGCAGTATATATCAAAAATTCTCCAGTCTACGCAAATTATTGCAAATATAGAGTGGCATATAATGTTGCATACACAGAGCACCAGAGACCTGGGTTTGATTTCCAGCTTAGGTCCCTGGCACTTGTTTCTGCAAAAATCAAGGCAGTAAACTGGAAATATATTTATTTTATTATTTATTGAATACTAAGAGATTCAAAACAATTATATAATGTTGAGCTACTGAAATTTCTGCCAGTTATCTTGCAAATCAGGTCACAATTCTCAAATGAGATTCAGTCATGCTTATCATTATAAGAATACTTTACTTTCCTCAGATCTCAAAAGGTTGCTACTTGTGCTCTGAAATCAGACAATACAAGGCACTTGTGGCCTTTAGTAACTCCCTCCAACTTCTGTCCTCAAAGAGGCATCAAATCCCCACCCTTTTCCTCCCAAAAGTAGCTTAGCTTAAACTGGAAATTCACAGGCAGAATTGTCAACGACTCATACAAAAAAAGCAATTTTCATTTATTTTAGTGTCGCAAGTAAGCTTACATTAATACTGCAATGAAGTTATTGTGAAAATCCCAAGTTGCCACTTTCCAGCACCTGATCGGGTACACAAAGGGAAAATTTAGCATTGTCAATGGACCTAACCAGCATGTCTTTTGGACTGTGGGAGGAAACAGGACCACCCAGTGAAAACTCTCACAGACAACAGGAGAACCTGCAGACTTTGCCCAGATAGTGTCCCAAGCTGGGAAATCAAACCCAGGTTCCTGGCGCACTGAGACAGCAATGCTAACCACTGTGCCACCGTATATATATTGTCTTTCATGATCACCAAAGCATTTTGATTCATTGGATCTACTGCAACTGTCAACTTCAGAAGCAGTGCTACATCTAGTACATATACACTATTTACTGGTTGCAGTCAATGTCAATGTTGTGAATTAGACCACTGATTTGATATTTATGACTTCTTACAATTATGGTAAGAAGTCTCATAACACCAGATTAAAATCCAACCAATCTATTTGATAGTAAACTCAAGCTTTCGGAGTTTGCCCCTTTGTCAGGTGAATTTAGTGTGTGTGCTGTTATACACTTTGTCTGAGGCCAGAACTCTCCATTCACCTGACGAAGGGGGAAATCCTGAAAGCTTGTGAGTTTATTGTCAAATAAATTGGTTGGACTTTAAGCTGGTGTTGAGAGACTTCTTACTGTGTTTACCTCAGTCCAACGCCAGCATCTCCACATCATTACAATTATGGCTCAGTTCTATTATTTTCAATGAGGTATTTGGATGTAGCCAGTCTTCTCACATATTCCAAAGAACGTCTGATGCCAGACAATCAGTAAAGGAATCAAGAGTTATGGGATATGGTGGGAAAGTGGAGTTGAGGATTATCAAACCAAATCAGTCATGATCTGAGTAACAGAGCAAACTTGGTGAGCTGAATAGTCTACTTCTGCCCTTGCATTTTATGGTCTTAGAGGACACTGAGGTTCACACTATAGCTGTATTAACGTGCATTTTTCTCTATGTCATTCTCTTCCCTTGTAATGTATGTCATTCATTTTGGGTCCTTTCTCTGTTATCTTATCAGTACTATAAATTTTACCACCAACAAAGTGAATTCAAGTGAAATCATTTTTTTGAGGATCACGAATGAGTGCATGGAACTCAAAGTTCTATCAAGAGATTGAAATTATTTCTGTAGATATCTGTTACTTCCACACCCCTTCCTATGGCCCAAGCTAAATCTCTTCCCTCTTCCACGCCCCGCAATCACTGCTGTTAGTCTTTCTCAAGACTCTTCATTCCCTTAAAGCTTTCCCCAAGTTCATCTTATCTTCAAAACTCATTTCCTACTACTACATCCCCATTTCCACAAGATTGCTAGAAAAGTCAACACTTGACTTTTCTAGCATTGTCAAGGTCACGAATGAAGCACAGTCCACCACGCAATCCAGCCTCCCATCCACTGGCTCTGTTTACATTTCCTGCTGCCTTGGAAAAGCATAATTAAGGACCCCACATATCCCAGACATATTCTCTTCCACTTTTTCCTGCCGGGAAAACATCCAAAATGTTTGAGGTCATGTACCAATTGACTGAAGAACAGCTTCTTCCCTGCTGCCATCAGACTTTTGAATGGACTGACCTCACGTTAAGTTGATTCTTTGCTACACCCCAGCTATGACTGTAACACTAAACTCTCTCTGCACTCTCTCCTTTGTTACGTACAGTATACTTTGTCTGTATAGTATGCAGGAAACAATATTTTTCCCTGTATAGTACTACATGACAAAATGAATCAAATCAAAGGATTCCCCGTCCCTTGAAAAAGAACTGCTAATCACTCATCATTAACCTCCCTTCTTTTTAAAAGATCTTGACCATATTTTTGATCTCCAATTTGTACACATTTCTGTAATTCCATTCTTGAATCTTCCCAATCAGATTTCCAGCTGTGCGACAGCACTGAAATAGCCCCATTAGACTCAAGTTATACCTCAATGACTATCCTTGTTCTCTTGACAGTCTTGGACACAGATGATCAAATCCTCCTCCTCCCATGCCTCTCATTCATTGTCCAACTCAGTAAGACTTTACTTGCTTGTCGCTGCCCTTATCAATCTAATTGCAACCAGAACATTTAAAAGAACTATTCACTTTATATCCCTATATTATTATCGCCAGAGTCATCCCAGTATCTATCCTTGGCGGTCTCCTCCTCATTCAATGCATCTCCTTAAAGACATCGTTTGAAATTGAGTTAATCTTTACTTGCGTGCAGATAGCAACCAATTGTCTTACTCAGCCATCTCTGTCAGAATTGACAACACCTCTCCCAATCCCTCAGCTGCTCAATGTTGTTCAAACTTGAATGAACTCCAATTTCTGTCAGTTAAACACCAGGAGGATCAAATTAGTATTTTTGACTCCCATCAAAAACTTGCACCTTGCCATTAATCCTATCCTGTTCCCTATCAAAATCTAAAGATGAACCACTTTATGTAGGATCAGTGTGTCCCATGTGACTCCAAGCTGAGCTTCTGGATTCATATTTTAGGCACAAAAAAACCCACCAACTTCTACCATCGTCAGATTTCCACTGCTGCTCCCATCTTCACCCATTTTCCACTGAAAGAACCAACTATGCTTTTGTCACTCCTAGATCCAATTTCTCCAAAACTGAACAAAAGCAAAGTATAATGAATGCCAGAATTCTGAAATAAAAACAGAAAATGCCAGAAATACCCAGGTCAGACAGCGTCTGCAGCGATCAGAGGGTTCGTCACTAGTTCTTTAAACAGATGCCTAAACAGACTTCATTCATACTGTCCACCAACACTCTCCTCTCCTTGGGTGAATTCTCAAACTGAACAACTTGGACCCAACTTTTATTTGAAGGAAATGAGGCGAATTAAAGGAGTCTTTAACTTCACTTGCTTCCTTCAAATAAAAGATGTTGCTCTGGTTACACACAGTCTTAATTATTACTTTTGGGGGACATATCGTCTCTTCATTGTTTTAGCCTACTTGTGACCCCTCCACAACCTCTCTTCCTGGTATTCTGGTGTCTCTATATATCATTACCTTCATCTACTCATATCCTGAACAGCAAAATTGCGTCAACTTTGCTTCCGATTTGCATCCTTAGCTTAATGTTCAAATGGTTAATTTCAGACTCTTTCATTCCATAACTTCCATGTCCCAATTTCTGGGGATAGTCTGCAAATCAACATCCATTATAAGCTCACTGAATCCCATAGCTATTTTACTGAATAAAGTCACACCCTCAAACCTTAACTCTTTCAAGATGATGCAAGATCTGCAATGTATTTCCATCATTTTCTGTGTTTATATTAACTTCCAGCATTTGCAGTATTTTCTTGCGCGTACACTTCCATGCAACCTACTTCCTGTGAGGAATCCATTCTATTCTACAGGTTTCTCAATCTCAAGTCATATTTATTCGAGTGACACAACCTCACATGTCAGCACATTTAATATATCTTCCCTTTCCAGGGATTCTCCCACAATAGCTGACCTTATCCATCCCATTTCCTGTCCCTCTCAGAACCATGATAGAATTCCCCTTGTCCTCATATTTAATTCTACTAGTCTCCATATTCAATGGGTCATCCTCTGCCATTCCCACATCTCCAAATAATGCCACAACTAAAGACATTTTCCTTTCCAGCATTCTCAAATGACCATTTGCTCTGCAAACACCCTGGTTCACTTCTCTACCACTCCAGTGCTCAATCCCCTTTCCAACACCTCCTCCCAATGCCACCTTTCTGAGCAATGACTTCTCATTGCCCAAAGCCTCAAACACACATTTCAAATGAAACTGTGATTTGTGTACTTTTGAAAAATCTCATCACAATCATAATGCGAGCTGTTCTAGAACGGGGAGAACAAATACAGATTGCTTTGTGGAACTTCTCCTCTAATCACTTCAAAGCACAATTCTGAATTTCTGGTTGCCTGTCATTCTATTTTTGCTCTCATGCTAATCTCTCTACCCTCAGCATCCTGCAGTGTTCTAATGAAGCTCAAAGTAAGCTTAAGGAAAAGCAAGTCATCTTTAGAATAGCCATTTTAATCTTTCAAACTCTCAAAATTCAACCACGTCGGGCCATAATCGCGACCCCTAGTTTCCTTTCTCATTGCAGGTTTTGGTTTTAGTCCCATATTTTCCTTGTTTTTGCTTTCATATAGCAGCTGTTCAAATGGGGAATTATAAATAACTCAAATGTAACAGCATAAACTAGTTGTGTAAAATCATAAGTTTTGCAATTTACTTGTACAAGCATGCACATTATATTTTACCAATCAATTTCATATGTTAAAGCTAGTATAAAATTTAAACTGAGACTTTAATACTTTCTATATTCAAGGGAGATTGCTTTTCTGACATTGAAGTTCCAGGATTCAAAATTAGCAGATATGTACAGGCTCAGCAGAATACTTGGTCACTGAACTCAGTGACTGTTCTAATTTTCCACCTGGCAGTCAGCATGTTACAAACACACAAGTGCAGAACACAATGGGAAATGCAAATTCAGTTGCCTTGTGCTACAGTGCAATCAGGCACCTTCTCATCCATAAGGGGAAAACAGAGTCATGTCTACAGTTCTGTAGAAAATTACAAACTCAGCTTTTGAAAGTGTAATTCTAATGAGTTAACTTGCTGACAGAAATTTTTAAAAATTTTTCTGAAGACAATCTCATAATTCTCAGAAACATTTAACATGCCTTGCAGAACAAAGAACTTAATTATAAATTCTAGTTGTCAAATGTGCAGACATCTGTTAAATGATTAATGATCTGTGGAACAACCTATTTGCCATCATAATTGAGAATTGGAAAACTATTGGATTGCTAGATGCAAGCAAGCTTCTTTCCTACTGCAACCAGGACGTCAAAGGTTTTTGCTGCTTCATTGCTCTGTGATTCTTGACCTAGGCCATGGGTGGATAGAAAGGAGTGAGGTTTTAGCCTTTTATTAACTTCTATATAGTATCATGTGTAGTAACAATTTAGTTTACCTAATTATGTATCCACTGAAGTGAGGTGACTACAAATGTAGGCAAAGTACTTTCATATGGGCATGTATTACTGATGAGAAAAGTGATTTCAATATGCATATGGTTTTTAATTGTTTTAATGATTAATAACCTGTTGCATCTTAATAACTGCTTTTGCTTTTAATTAAAGTACTAAAAGGAGAGTTCCTGGCTGTGCTTCTATAGAATATTTCCTTTACTCTTCATTCTATAAACTAAATTTGCACAAATTAACAAGAGCTGCCACTGACTGCTGCATTTAAATGGGTATCAATTGCTAATTCGAACTGGTAGTAGTAATGCCATGATTACAGTATTTATCCTGCCTGTGAATGTGAACGTTAGATTTTGATATTTCTTTATGTTGCCTAGCTTTGATATTGATATCACTTTAGGGATTATCACACTTTTGCTTATTCCCATCCAAGTCTATAATTTCCTTCATACTGAGATAAGGAAACGTTTATATACTATTGACCATAACACTCCAAAGATACTAGAGGCAACTGATTTTTCGTCAAGGTCTAGAATGTCAAAAAAATAAGGATGCTGGAGAAATTCAGCAGGTCTGGCAGCATCTGTAAGGATAGAACGCAGAGTTAACATTTTAGTCCCTTAGCTTTTTGTCAGATCTATTGAATTCTTCCAGCATTGTTGTTCTTGTTTCAGATTGTAACATCTGCAGTATTTTGCTTATTTTTATATCAAACAGTATGTTGCATGAAAGGCACTCAAAAAAGCTACCAGAAACTGAACCACAGTGATAGAGTTTGAATCTGAGCTTGTAATTACATACTGTAACCAATCTCAAATTAGAACATTTTTAACAGGAAGGAATGAGTTCACTGTCTTTTAAAAGGTAATGTTTATTTATTAGTCACAAGTAAACTTACATTACCACAGAAGTTACTGTGAAAATCCCCTACATTCTGATGTATTTGGGTACACTGAGGGAGGATTTAGCATAGCCAATGCAGCTAAACAGCATGTCTTCCAGCTGTGGGAGGAAATTGTAGCACCTGAAGGAAACCCAAGCAGACACAGAGAACGTGTAGACTTTGCACAGACAGTGACCCAATTTGGGAATCGAACCCAAGTCATTGGTGCTGTGAGGCAGCAGTGCTAACCACTGTGCCATCATGAGGCCCTACAAAGATTGGTAAAGCAGCTCTCTCAAGAATTCCTGAGTTAATCAGGACACTGTTAAGTTGGCTATGACTACCAATTTACTGACTTCCAAAGGGTTACCACCAATACTCAGAACATCACGACCAACGTTTTCTAGTTAAATCCTTTCAAATCAAATACCCTGGATGTACCCCATTATGAATACTTACCCAAGATTTATCCATTTTATGTTCTTTATTTACATACAAAAGCATATTTTCACATAAAGGAAAAGAATTCAATACCTTTCATGTTAGCTACAGGTAGCGTCACTACAAAGTCTTAAAGGGGTGAATGAAAACGTCTTTAAAAAGCTAGCACAAAAGCAAAATACTGCAGATGCAGAAAATATAAAATAAAATAGAAAATGCTTGAAATACTCTGCAGGACTGTCGAAATGCATAGAGAGAAGAAAGAAAATTAACACTGCTGGTTATCTAAACAAACTGTTGTTCACACACTACCTGTGTCTGTGGTGTTGAGGGAGTGCTCCCACCAGCTGGTCTCACTTTAGTCGTCTTACTTAGAGCTTTCTTCTGTTGTAAAGCAATTTTATATTTAGATTCAGCATTACGATATTCCTTATCATGAAAGAGAGAATCTGCATGGTAGACAAGTAGCTGATACTTCTGCACTGGAGAGAATAATTCTCTAAGAGCAAAGAACAAAAAGCATTATTAGTATATTTGTGAAATAATTTGCAATTCTTATACATTTGAGGACTTCTTTTGTATGAAAGGTGGTCATGAAGTTCACCACAACTTAGTATACAAAATTTTCAAGATTTTATTTCATCATAAACTCAATGCCAATTTTTCATTTCCGTTCCCTTTAACCTATAGCCAAATTTAGAATAGCATACATTTCTTCCAAATGCTGCTTGAGCTTTTCGTTATTCATTCTTAGGATATGAGCATCACTAGAAAAACCACATTTATTATCTACCCCCAATTTCCCTTGGGAAGGTAGTGGTAAGTTGCCTTAAAATTGTTACACTCCATGTATTACAATGGAGTACAATGTTGGTAAATATGGGCTCATCCATTTTGGTAGGAATAATAGCAAAAAGGATTACATTTTAAGTGGTAAAAAATTGCAGCATGCTGCTGTGCAGAGGGACGTACATGTTCTTGTGTATGAACTGCAAAAAGTTGGTTTGCAGGTGCAGCAGGTAATTAAAAAGGTAAATGGAATTTTGTCCTTCATTGCGTTTAAAAACAGGAAGGTTATGTTGCAGCATATAAAGTGCTGCAGGGACCACACCTGCAGTACCATGTACAGTTTTGGCCTCCTTACTTGAGGAAGAATATACTGGCTTGGCACTGGAGGGGTGCAGAGAGATTCACTAGGTTGATTCTGAAGTTGGCTTATGAGGAAAGACTGAGTGACTGGGACTTTACTCATTCGCATTCAGAAGATTGAGGGGGCATCTTATAGAAAGATATACAATTAAGAAAGGAATAGATAAGATAGAAGTAGGGAAATTGTTTCCACTGGTGATAAAATTAGAACTAGGGGGCATAACTTCAAAATAAAGGAAGCAGATGAATTGAGGAGGAACTTCTTCACCCAAAGGGTTATGAATTTGTGAAATTCCCTTCCCAGTGAAGCAGTTGAGGCTACCACATTGAATGTTTTTAAGGCAAAAATAGACAGATCTTTGAACAATAAAGGGATTATGGGTTGAAGTGAGCAGGCAGGCAAGTGAAGCCGAGTCCACAATAAGATCAGCTATGTGGTTCAAGTACACTCGCAATACACCTTTCCTCATTCATACTGTACAGTAGCCTAAGGTGCAGGGCCTCTAGAAATTTTAATATACTTGTTTCACAACAGATAAATTTTAAAGGCTTTTCGAGCAACAGGTGAATGAAAACAGCAAATGCCAATCAAGGTACAAAAATAGAACAGCATAATGTTGTTTTTTTCATTTGTCTTTTTATATTTAACAAAAATGAATTTGAATTAACCCATATTCAATATATGAGCCTGATGGTTATTTCTCTACCTAAAGAATGCTTTTCCTCCCCTTCAGTGCTATCCACTTGCTTCAATCCTTCCCCTCCCCAGTTCACAAGCCACGTTCCCCCCGCCCCCCGCTAAGCTTCTCAGTTCTAACTGCAGCTCCCACCTGATCCTGCTTGGATAGGAATGTCTGATCTATTGGAAGACAAGGAATTCCCACTTGCACCCCATAAGAGTCCACCGGTCAAGAAAACCAACATCAGAAACAAAATGTTCTTTTGACAGAAACAAAGCGTCCCTTGAGGCAGTAAACATTTGCCGATAGCGTAAATTGTGGCACACAACTGACGAAGGGTTCGAAACGTTGGCTCTATTCTCTCTCCGGATATGCTGTCAGACTTGCTGAGATTTTCCAGCAATTTCTGCTTTCCTTTATGATTATTGATTTTGCGTATTTACAGCTTCATGAAAACTTGAATCCATTCGAATTCAGAGTTGACAGATCACCATGGCCCTGGCTTGAACATGTAAAAACAATACGATTAAACTACTGACACTTCAATTCACAGATTGGACAGTGAGGCTGGTAACGTCTATAAAGCAGAACAGCTTTTGCGCCTTCCCATGGTGCGACTAGCATAAAAAAATTAGAAAATCGTATTTAATCCTGAAAAATAAAATCCTGAAAGGGAATTTTTTTTGCGGGGGGATGAAGAGAAAGAGGGCATCTGGAAATCCTTCTGAGTGAGGTGAATATACAGGACCAACACGGGGAAATCGCTAGCAACCACTTACGGATTATTATCACTCATGGTCAGTAACAAGCTGCTGAGTAGTCTCACGTTGGAGTAAAGACCAGCGGCCACCATATCACGGACGTGATCGATAACGTTCATTTCTCCTCACAGCCTCAGTTCTCCGAGTAAATCTAACACCAAACACCCGCAGCATCAAAAATGGCGCCGGGGACCTCCCTCCACCCGAGGCTCCTCACTCAACCGCCTGAATCAGCATCCTAACGGTACATCCTGGTAACAGTTTTCTTTTTGTGCGGGTGTGGGGTAACACATTTAATAATTAAGATATCCACCTATGTTTGTTTGCCAGCTTACGGGAGCAGAAAGCGGGCGCGTGGCGGGCAGCCCGGGCGTTGCTATGCGGGAGGCGCATGCGCGGGTCAGATGCCGGAGCCGGGGAACAGGCAGCCGGACAGGCCGCGGCTGCAGCCTGAAGCGGGGGCTAGCGAGGGCCCGCACGGCTTGGAGCGGGCACTCATTGCCATCTGTTTCACCCACCTACTCTACATTTACTACTTGTTTTTCATATTTTACTTGGGTTGATTTGATCTTGGGTAATGACGGACCAGTCCGCTCTACTCCTCAGGAAACAGCTGGCAGGTACGCGCCGCCCTGGCTGGGGAGGGGGGCGGAATCTAACTAAGATTTTGCTGCAGATACGAACGCCGGAAGGATTGTTCTTGCTGCTGCTGCTGAGAATCGACTCACTTGCGGCCCCCTTTTCCCCTCTGTCTTGTTTAATTTTGGTAACTGTTAATGTTTAAAAAAGAAAACATTTTATTTGTATTATGCCGTGGGGCATAAAGTCATTGTTTCGTAACTTTTTTTCGCTGTGAAATACAGATGTCAGTATCATTATGACCGCGTGTGCAAAGTATCAAAGATGTACACATTAGGTGGATTGGTCATGTTAAATGGCCACTAAGTGCTATAAAGATGTGCAATTTTGGGGAATTAGTGGGGTATATATGTAGGGTTAAGAAGCCTGTGTAAAATGCTCTTTTGGAGAGTCAGTATAAACTAGATGGGCTGAATGACCTCCTGCATTTAGGGATCCCAAGATGCTATGAATATTGACGCCCACTGGGATCACAGTTTTGGTTTGGACATTAACTATTCTTAAACGAATCTAACAAGTATCAAACTTACTGAAAAAAAATGTTAGTCTGAAGTGGTTGTAAAAAAAAAATTCTGGTACTTCTCCAACAGTCAGATATAACGTGGATTTTTTTTACTTTTAAAGTAATTTCTTCACGTAGCTGAATTATTAAATTTCCTTTGGTATTCTTTTCACGTTCTGTTGTCAGAAGTAAAATATATTATCCTGTTAGCAGTGAGAGTTGATGGTAAGCATTTGGTCTGCATTAAAATGCTGCAATGTACGTCAAGACATGTTTTTGTTTGATGCCTTCCTACCATGAATTGCTGTGAATATTATGCTGGAATGGTAAGTAGGAGAGGAAAATTCATGTTAATATTTTGAAATTATGTATAATGCTTGGTTCATTGGCAAGAAAAAATAGTTTATAGGATAGTAAATCCTTATTAGATTATTTTACTTTTATCTAATAACTAAAGCCAAAATGAGTTTGCAATCCAGTTAAATGATTGAATTATAGTTTGATTTTAGCAGAAAAATAATTTTATCCTTAGCAGATATGAGATTTTACTTTGTCATTTCATAGAATCATAGAATCTCTATAGTGCAGAAAGAGGCCATTTGATCCATTGAGCCTGCACTGATCACAATCCCACCAGGCCCTATCCCTATATCCCTACACAATTACTCACTAATTCCTTTAACCTACACATCTCAGGACACTAAGAGGCAATTTTAGCATGGCCTGTATGTCTTTGGACTGTGGGAGGAAACCAGAACACCTGAAGGAAACCCACGCAGACACAAGGAGAATGTGCAAACTCCATACAGACAGTGACCCAAGTCGGGAATCAAACCCAGGTCCCTGGAGCTGTGAAGCTGCAATGCTAACCACTGTGCTACCTTGCTGCCCAAAATAGTTAAATAGGATTGTTATTAAATAAAAGCAAAATACCGCGGATGTTAGAAATCTGAAATAAAAACAGAAAACGCTGTATAAACTCAGAAGGTCTGGGAGCATCTATGGAGAGAGAAATACAGTTAATGAATTGAGTCCATTGACCCTTTTGTGGAACTATAGACTTAGAAGGAGCAATGGATTAGAAACATTGTTATTAACCTATATGCTAGCTAAACAGTGGTAAAAGATCAATACTGGCACCTTAGAAGTTAATGTTAAACATCCGTGCAGTTATAAGATCATAAATTAGACTATTTTTTAGCATTGCAAGCTTGCCTCTAATCAAAAGTGTAATCAAAAATTGCTCCAATGAGTGGAGCAATTAGTTTATTGGGTTTTTCCTTGTGGAAGGAGAAATGCTTTTTGTTTAATGTACGAAAAGATTAGACAGCAGAAGTTATAACAATTTAATATAATATAAATGAGTTGTGTTTTTAAAACATCCTCTTTTGTATCTTTTATTTACTGAATGACTGCGTTAAAGGTTATTTGAATCAGAATGTTCCCCTTCCAATGTGGAGCTTTGATCAAATGTGCAAGTCCCACTCTCAATAAGTAGTACTACTGAGCTACTGTTGATGATTGACACTGAGTTCACCGCCCAGAATTCATTCTGTCCCTTGCTACCCTTATGAGTTTAAGTGATGTTCTCCTTTCTCAAAATTGATTTTTTTTAAAAAAATGATTGCTCAAACTGTAGCAGAAGCATTTTTGAAAAATGAACAAATTCTATCGTAGACTTGCAATGTTGTGCTTTCTAAGCAAAAAGAGGCAAACCCAGATCTCATGTCAATTGAAAATCAGGTGAGCTTAATTTTCTACATAGAGAAGACCCATTTCAGGTGGGTTTTTTTGCCCTCCTCAAATCCAGTGATTCGACGCAACAGACTATTGTTGTAGTAACTCCTATGTCGTTATACAGGAACATGGTTTGTGGAGTAATGTATTTTACACTATTTCATTTTTGTTCCCCCCCACCCCCCAATCAAGAACTAAATAAGAACCCAGTGGATGGATTTTCTGCTGGACTAATAGACGACGATGACATATACAGGTGGGAGGTTGTCATCATCGGGCCACCAGATACTCTTTTGTAAGTACTTAAAGCTAAGAATTATCGCTGCTGATAGAAACTGCAGTCAATCCCTTATGTTCTACCTTCAGAATAATAGTGAGAATAGGTGTTGATGATGTTTGAAATGCAAAAGTTGTATTCTGGATATAACTTTAACATCTTTCATATTCTTATTTTCATGTTTTGGATGTAATACCTGTGATAGTCAATATAATTACAAACATCGTTCTGCTTGGTAGTATTAGGATCTTGACAGTAAATTGAAATACACAATGTTGAGGGTGCTAATCTATGAATAACTATCCAAATGATATGCTGATTGACCTAGGGATAATCAGATCAGGAAAGTAAACGTATGGCCAGAAAATCTGAGAAGGAAGAATTTAATTACAAAGGATATTGACATTAATACCAGGATGTAAAGGAGATGAGGTGCACTTGAAACAAGCTTATAACCAAGACACAGAGGCAAGGCTAAATAGGACCAATAAATGGAAGGCAAGAAATCGGAGGAGGGGGGGTTCCAATGTGAAATAATAGCAATCCAATAATAAAAACAAAAGACAGTATAAAAAGATTTAAAATCTACAGTAAGTAATATAATAGCTATTAACTATAAACCAGGAGGGATGAAAATAAATGTATTAAGTGCAGCATAGCAATGTATAGAGAAGTTATAGAATAGAACAATACAGCACAGAACAGGCCCTTCGGCCTTCGATGTTGTGCCGACCAAAATAAAAAGCAATGCCCCTCCAAACTAAACCATTCCCTTCTCTTCCATATACTTATCAATTAACCTCTTAAACGCCACCAAACTTGGCGCATCTACAACAGCTGCAGGCAGGGCATTCCACTCCCTAATCACTCTTTGAGTAAAGAACCTACCTCTGATATCCGTCCTATAACTCATACCCCTTAATTTAAAGCTGTGTCCCCTCGTGCTAGCTTTCTCCATCCTAGGAAAAAGGCTATCACTGTCCACCCTATCTAAACCTCTAATCATCTTATATGCTTCAATAAGATCCCCTCTTGATAAGAAATATCATAAATATCATGATAAGTCTGATAAGAAATAAGATTGGTTGAGAAAAGTTACCTAAGTAAGAGTTCTAAATACAAATTCACATAGCATAAGAAAGAAAACAAATAATTTTGAGGCACAAATTCAGATTAAAGTGTTTAAAGCAGTACCTGTTATCGCGACTTAGATATTGTTGGGCATGATTGGGACCTAAATATTCCGGGCTACAGGATCTTTTGAAGGGGTAAGGAATTTGAGAAAGAAAGAACAGTAGCCATTTTGCTAAAATACACAATTACAGCAATTAAAAGAGAGGATTTCAGTAAACATATTTGTCCAGTAGAAACATAATGGGTAGAAATATGGAACAGCAAAGGATGTAAGACTTTTTGATTTATTATTGTCAGATGTTTTGATATACAATGAAAAGTATTGGTCCTTGTGTGCTATACAGGCGAAGGAGCGACCCAGCCTTTTGGTTTGAAATTAGCTGCAAAAAATAAAATTAAAATGGTAAGAAGTATTCCATTTTGGAATTCTGGAGCTTTTGAAGAAATAGAACGCTGTTTTCCAAGACGAATTTGGGAAAAATGAAGGGGATGCAAGCTGAAATACAGATTGATCCCCAGGCAACATCACAAGGCCTGGCTACTGCTGTACATATTAAGAGAAAAAGTGGAAACAGTTGTGCAGGTTCCAAAACCTGGAAATAATTCAGCCTGTCCAGTTTTCTGAGTGAACTACATCTGTCGTCCCAGCTCTCAAGCGAGACCAGACCATGTGATGACTACAAACTGGCAGTCAACAGAGCAACATAGTTAAACAAGTACTCCATTCCAAAATCAATGACTTACATGCCAAGCTAGCAGGAGGCAAGTCACTTACCAAGCTAGATATGAGTGATGCCTAACAGCAGTTGGAATTGGATAGCACATCAGTGGAGTATGTGATAGTCAACACACAGAAGCTTCTACTGGCACACAACTGCCTTTGTAGAATTGCAGAGAAGGTACTGGAAACTATCATATGGGACAGAGTAGCTTAGCATTTGAACAGGAATGAACCAATCAGAGAGTCGGTGTGATTTGTGAAGAACCGATCATGTCTGACTAATCTCAGGGATCTAATGCCTAAATTATTCTGACATGAAATCAAAAAGCACTCCCATACAAAGAACAATGGAAATCTGGAACTGTCCATCAAAAGATCTTTCTGGGTCAATTAAATTTTTCAATATAGATATCTGTAATTTTTTTTGCTGGATAAAGGTATCAAGTTACAAAATGGGTAAATAGACTTGAGGTACTGCTCAACCCTGGTGGATCAGGTTCAAAGAGCTAAATGAGCTTCCCTGGCAGGTGTGTGCCATATTTTCTTAACAAAAAAAACCAACCACAAAACCTCATGGTAGTAAAGGAAAGAAACATTGTTAGAATTACAAAGTGTAAAATTGAGGACTATGGCACACATTGAGAACAGACCAGGTTCTTTTTAAAAAGGAAGGTATATGGGGGAAAAAGATCAGTACTATTACTTTAAAATTGTTTGAAACAATAGTGAATTGAACTAACTTGACAACTGGAAGTAATGGTGGGAAAAGGAGAGAGGTCTTGTTAACAGTACAGAAGTTTTATTTACCCTGCATAACACAGTGACCACATTTCAAAATTAATTTATTTAGATGTTAAAGTGCTTTGGAACATCCTGAGTGTGTGAAAGGCCCAGTATGAATGCACAAGCTTCATCAGTAGAAATTATTAAATTATCCATAGCAGTTTTTAAGTAGTGTTTTTAAATCAAAAGCATCTACTTTAAATTTTAGTCACATTTAGAGTCTCAGCTTTGTTTCCCACATCACCACCTCTTGAGTAGACTTTATTCTCTGACAATTTATGTGATAAGAGTATGGCATCTTTAGCTATTTAACCTTTCCTCTGTCATTTTTACACACTTCTGAGCAGCAATGATTGGCGCAAAGAAACTATTAAAAAGATGTTTAATAAGCAGAACATGCAAATTGACAAGATTTTAGTTTTGTAGGTATAGCTCTTTTGTCCCCTTTCTGCAAATAAAATACTTAAACAAAAAGAGGAAAAAAGTGAGTTTAAAAAAAAAAATTTCTGATAGGATTTCAAAGTATCTTCTTTAGTTGAATGGTTTAGTACAATCAGATACTGCCTTTGCTCAAATTAGGTAGGCTTTGACGCAAATAATTCCTTTGATGGATTTCCTGTCTCCCACAATTCTTGACTGTACAAATGTTTGTTTAACCATAAATAATTGATAACCAGGCAGGAAGTAAAAGGCTCAAGTTAAAGGATTCAGGTGATTGTATAACCTGTGAAAGCAAAGCTTGAGTATTTTATTAAAACAAGCTAAACACCTCGGTTTAGTTTGTAGATTTGGGCTCAGTTTTTGGTATTTGTTGATATGTAATATGTAGTCATGAAGAATTTATTGGTTAAAAGTGTGCAAAGATGACAATTATTCTTGTTTTGTTATTTTGTAATTAATGCCTTATCAATGGATTTTAGAAGTCTCTTGTGTTTCCTTATAATTTCCCTGTAAAATAAGCTTGAACTAGGTTCGAAGAACACTATTCACATCTTTCTTGAGGCACATTATTATGATTTTTAAAAATTCTTTCACAGGTCTCTGCATTGCTGACAAGGCCAGTACTTATTGTTCATCCCTAATTGACTTTGAAAAGGTGGTGAACCACTCTCTTGAACCACAGCAGCGCATGTAGTATAGATATATTCACAGTGTTATTTAGGGGAGGTGTTCCCATGCATCTGCTGCCCGTGACCTTCTAGATGGTTGAGGTTGTGGATTTAGCAAGTGCTGTAGATGGAGCCTTGGTGAGTTCCTGCTGTGCATTTTGTAAATGGTACACGCTGCTGCCAGTGGTGGAGGGAATGAATGTTTAAGATGATGGATATGGTGCCAATTAAGTGGACTGACTTGTCCTGGATGAAACTGAGCTTCATGAGCATTGTTGGAGCTGCACTGATGTAAGCTAGTGGAGTGTATTTTGTTGTGGTCCTGACTTGTGCTTTGCATAGATAGTGGACAGGTGTTGGGGAGTTAGTGAGTTACTCGCTGCTGAATTCACAGCCTTTAGCCTGTCCTTGTAGCCATAATACTTATATGGTCCAGTTCAGTTTCCGGTCAGTGGCAATCCACAGATTGAGTGTGAAGGATTCAGCAGTGGTAATGCCTCTGAGTGCCATGGTTAGATTCTCTCTTGTTGAAGATAGTCATTCCCTGGCACATTTTTGATGTAAATGTTACTTGCCACTTATCAACCTAATCCTGAATGTTGAACTGGTCTTGCTGCTTACGGACATGGACTGTTTCTATTTATGAACTGCCTTCTGTATCTGTGGAGCTGTAAATGGTGCTAAACATTACACAATCGTCAGTGAACATTCTCACTTCTGACCTTTGGCGGGAAAGTAATTGATGAAACAATTGAAGATGGCTGGGCTTATGACAGTACCTTGAGGAACTACTGCAACAATATCCTGGGACTGAGATGATTGACATCCAACAATCATCTTCATTTCTGCTCCAACCAGCGAAGAGATTTTTTTTTTCCTGATTTCCATTTGCTTCAGTTTTGCTGGTGCTCCTTAATTCTGCACTTGGTCAAATGCTGCCTTGATATAAAAACAGTCATTCAAGAGCTGAATTGCCTTCATGGAACCCAGACTGAACATCAGTGAATAGGTTATTGTTGTGCATGTGCTGTGCTGATAAAAGTAGACCGATATGGTGATTATTGATTGGGTTCAATTTATTCTACAGACCATTCCTGGGCAATTTTCTGCATTGTTAGACAGATTCCTGTTTTTTGGCTGTACTGGAACAGGCTAACTAGGGGTACAGCTCGTTCTGGAACACGCCTACAGTACTTTGAGTGGAATATTGTCAGGATCCATGGCCTTTGTTGTTTATGATGTCTTGCTATCAGATTGGAATGAATCAAATTGGCTAAAGTTGGCATTCTCTAATGAGGGAACTTCAGGAGTAGGCCAGGATAGATACCCATTTGGCAATTCTGGCTGAAATTGGATGGAAATGCTTAGTCTTGTCCTTTGCATTGATGTGCTGGGCTATCCCATCTGTTGAAGATGAGGATATTGTGATGCCGCCTCCTCCTCTAGTTCAATAACCCTGGAAATTATAGGCCGGTGAGTTTGACGTCAGTGGTAGGGAAGCTGTTGGAGGGGATTCTTAGGATGTATAGGCACTTAGAGCGTTGCAATCTGATTAGGGATAGGCAGCATGGATTTGTTAAGGGGAGGTTGTGCCTTACAAATCTGGTAGAATTTTTTGAGGAGGCGACAAAAACGGTGGACGAAGGGCGAGCTGTTGATGTCTATGTGGATTTTAGTAAGGCGTTTGATAAAGTCCCTCATGGGAGGTTAGTCGAGAAGATCAAGGCAAATGGGATGCAAGGACAGGTAGTTAGATGGATAAGCAACTGGCTTGGTAATAGGAGACAGAGTAATAGCGGAAGGGTGTTTCTCTAGCTGGGGGTCGGTCACTAGTGGTGTGCTGCAGGGCTTGGTACTGGGACCTCTTCTATTTGTAATATATATAAATGACTTGGAAGAGGGAGTAAGTGTAGTGATCAGCAAGTTTGCAGACGATACAAAGATGGCTGGACTTGCGGATAGTGAGGAGCATTGTCAGGCGATACAGCAGGACATAGATAGGCTGGTAGCTTGGGCAGACAGATGGCAGATGGAATTCAATCCTGATAAATGTGAGGTGATGCATTTCGGGAGAAAGAATGTAGGGGGGAAGGTATATGATAAAGGGTAGACCTATTAAGAGTATAGAAACGCAGAGGGACCTGGGGGTGCAGGTGAACAAGTCTCTGAAGGTGGCAGAGCAAGTGGAGAAGGTTGTGAAGAAAGCATATAGTACGCTAGCCTTTATAGGAAGGGGTATAGAGTACAAGAGCTGGCCTTTAATGTTGCAGTTGTATAAAACGCTGGTTAGACCTCATTTGGAATACTGTGTCCAGTTCTGGTCGCCTTGTTACCGGAAGGACGTGGAGACTCTAGAAAGAGTGCAGAGGAGGTTTACCAGGATGCTGCCTGGTGTGGAAGGTCTGAGTTATGAGGAGAGATTAGGCAAATTGAGACTGTTTTCCTTAGAAAGACGTAGATTTAGAGGAGATCTGATAGAGGTGTACAAGATTTTGAAGGGGATAGATAGAGTAAACAGGGCTAAGCTTTTTCCTAGGATGGACTCAAATAGCACGAGGGGTCACAGGCTTATGGTGAGGGGGGTAAGGTATAATTTGGATGCTAGAGGGAGTTTTTTCATACAGAGGAAGGTGGGAGTATGGAATGCGCTATCAAGTAAAGTGGTGGAGGCAGGTACTCTGGAGTTATTTAAGAAATACTTAGATGGGCACATGAACAGAATGGGAATGAAGGGGTATATAAAACTGATTTAAAATAGGGATCATGAGCCTTGGGAGTCCATGGGAAGTGTGTAAATAAATGATGATATTGATGTACTTGTTTTTATCCTACAGGTGCTTTGGTCCACCTTGTTGTCTAACGAGGGGCATACACGCGATGGGTCGTGAGAAGACTGCTCTTGGACCTTTTTCGAGAGTATCCTACTGCTTCACACCGTTAGTGTATGCTTGACCTGGACCATCTGATGGGCAACACAACAGCGCAGTGACTATAGCTGTGCTGTGCAGATACATGGATTTGGGCCTGTGTCTTGGGAGTTTGCGCATTCTCCCCGTGCTTGCGTGGGTTTTCTCCGGGAGCTCCCGTTTCCTCCCACATCCCAAAGATGTGCTCTTAGGCTAATTGGCAAAACAAATTCTCCCTAAATTGTCTCAAATTTGATCTTTAATCCATAGATCTATAAACATGGACAGGGATCGCGTGTAGAAGTGGGAACATCAAGGTGGCGGTGCGGGCTCGTTGGGCCGAAGGGCCTGTTTCCCGTGCTTTGTTCATTCTTTAATTGTGCTTTACCATTCATGAGTGGATGTGGCAGTACTATTGAGCTTGGATCGTATCTGTTGGTTGTGAGATCATTTAGCTCTTTCAGTTGCATGCTTCTACTTTTTGGCATGCAGGTAGTTCTGTATAGTAGCTTCACTAAGTTAACTCCTTATTTTTAGGTATGCTTGCTGCTGCTCCTGGTATGCCCTCCTACATCCTTCGTTGAATCTGGATTGTTCCCCAGGCTTGATGGTAATAGTAGAATGGGGGTTTTACAGGACCGTGAAGTTACAACTTGTGGTTGAATACAATTTACCTGCCTCAGATGCCCAGTTTTAAGTTGCTAGATCTTTTTGAAATCTATCCCATTTAGCAAGATGATAGGAATCTAGGAACAGGAATAGACCGTTTAACTGATGAGTCTGCTCCACCATTCAATTGATTATGGATGATCAGCTACCTCAACGCCACTTTCCTGCGCTATCCTCACTTCTTTGCTGTTGTTCGTGTCCAGAAATCTTATCAACTTTTGTCTTTCACAGCTTATGTGCTAGAGAATTCAAAAGGTTCACTATCCCCGGAAGAAATTCCTCCTGATTTCGGTCTTAAATAGCCTGCTCCTTATTCCAAGACTGTGATCCTATTTGCATCTATCCTAACAATCCTTATAAGAGTTTTAAGTTTCAGTGAGATCACCCCACATTATTTAAAGCTCTAAAGAATATGGGCCCAGTGTCCTCGATCTGTCCTCATAGGACAATGGGCTATCCCAGAGATTAGTTTGGTGAATTTCCATTGTACTCCCTCAATTGCAAGTATATCCTTCCTTAAATAAGGAGACCATAAGATATAGGGAGGTGTAGGCCATTCGACCCATCAAGTCTGTTATATCATTCAACGAGATCATAACTGATCTGTGAATCCTGAACTGCACTTTCCCACCTAATCTCCATAACATTTGATTCTGTTACTAATTGTAAATTTGTTTATCTCAGTCTTGAATATACTTAACAACCCAGTCTCTGAAGGCCTTTGTGGTAAAGAATTCCACAGATTTGTTACCATTGGATGAAATCCTTCTTCATCTTTGTCTTAAATGGGCGACTCGTTACTCTGAGATTATGCCCTCTGGTCCTATGCTCTCTCACAGGCAGAAACAACTCTTAGCATCTATCATGTCAAGCCCCTGAGAATCCTAAATGTCTCAATATGTTCGCCTCTCATTCTTCTAAACTTCGATGAATACAAGCCCAATATACTCAACCTTTCCCCTTAAGAAAGGTGTAAAAGAATTGTACCCAGTACTCTGTGGTCTCACCAAGATGCTATACAAGTTAGCAAGATATCTTTGCTTCTGTACTTCAGTGGCCTTGTGATGAAGGCCAACATATCATTTGCTTCCCTAATTGCTTGCAAGCTTTTAGGGACACCTTTTGGATATCAATATTTCCCAACCTCTCTTCGTTTAAGAAATTTTCACGCCTTTGTTTTCTTACTGAAGTGGACAATTTCACACTTACATTATATTTCATCTGCCATGTTTTTACCCATTGAAATTTCCTAGCTTCTTCCTCACAGCTTACATTCCCACCTAGCTTTGTGTCATTAGCAAAGTTAGAAATGTATTTGGTCGCCACAGTCAAATCATTTGTATAGATTGTGAAAAGCTGTGAACCTAGCACAGATCCTTGTGGGGTACCCCAATAATCATTATCTGCCAACCTGAGAATGATTTATTTATTTCTACTCCATGTTTTCTGTCTTTAACCAATTCTCAATCCATACCAGTATAATATCTCTAATCCCATGTGCTCTAATTTTGTTCATTAAACTCCTTTGTGGGACCTTGTCAAAACCTTACTGAAAATCCAAATACACCATATCTATTGTTTTTCCTTTATTCAACAAGTAACATCCTCATAGGATGGCAAACTCTCAAGTTTGTCAAACATGATTTCCCATTTATAAATCCATGTTGACTCTGTCCAGTTATATAATTATTTTCCAAATGTGCAGTTATCGCATCCTTTATGACAGATTCGAACATTTTTCCTACACTGATGTCAAATAACAGATCTGCATTTCTGTTTTCTCTCTCCCTTCATCCTTTAAATGGTGGAGTAACACTTGCTACTTCCAGGCTGCAGGTATCTACAGAATTTTGAAAGGTGTTGATCTCTACAACCCCCTTCAAGACTCCTGGGTTTATCAATCTTCTATCCAATTAATTTTTCAAATAGCACCTCTTTATGAATAATTTATTCCAGTTCTATGTTTTCACAAGTCCCCTGATTCGCTAGTATTTTTGGAAGATTTGCTGTATCTTTTTCTGTGAAGACAGGCATAAAGGAGTTGTTTAGTTTCTCCACCATTTCCCTATTCTCCGTTCTAAGCTTTCCTGTCTCTGCCTGTAATGGACTCTCATTTGTCCTTGCTTACCTTTTCCTTTTAGCATAAAGAAATTTTAGCAGTCGACATTTATGTTTTGTGCTAACTTGTATTCATAGTCTCTCTTTCCTTTCCTTATTCGTTTCTTGGTCCTCCTTTGTTGGATTCTAAATTATTCCCAATCCTCAGGCTTGCATTTTTTTTTTTACAGCAATCTTCTGAATCTTTTTTGATTTAATGCAATTTTTAAATTACTTTGTTAGTCACAATTGATTCATCTTTCCTGTTGGTTTTTTTATCTCTTGCAGGAATGTATATTTGTTGTGGACCATATAATTCTTTAAATACCAGTCATTATCTGTCTACCATCACGTTTTTAGGGTATTTTCCCAATCCACCATAGCCAACTTGCCCCTCATTCCTTCAAAGTTTCCTTTTGTTCAGTTTTAAGACCCAAGTTTCAGAATGAACCATATTACTTTCAAATTTAATGTAAAATTCAAACATGTTATGGTCTCTATTTCCAAAGGACTACTTTATAGCAATGTTATTAATGAACCTTTACTCAATGTACAGTACCAAATCTAAAATAGTCCAAACCCTTGCTGATCCTTCAGTGTACTGCCCCAGAAAAATCATCTCAGACAGACTTAAGGGTCATAACAATGAATGGTATCCTCAATGTGAAGATACAAGGACTGTTCTGTGATCACTCCTATCACTATCTATGAAGTCATCTGCAATAGATAGATTGGTGAGGATGAGGTCAAATAGCTCTTTGGCACTTATTGGTTCCCTGATTACCTGTCACAGACCCAGTCAAGCAGCCATGTCCTTTAAAACTTGACCAGCTCAATCAATAGTGCTGTTACTGAGCCAAACTTGGTGATGGATATTGCAGTTCCCCACCTAGAATAACTTTTGTGATCTTGCTATCCTTTCCTCTAAGTGGTGTTCAATATAGAGAAGCATTGATTCATCAGCTGAAGGGGTTGGCTGTATGTGGTAATCAGTAGGATGTTTCTTTGCCCATGTTTAATCTGATGCCATGAGATTTAATACCCAATTTTAAGGACTCCCTTAATGTAGATTGGCATCTACATACCAATTTGTAATACTGTGCCACCACCTCTGTTGCATCTGTCCTGCCATAACTAAGGATGGTGATGTTTTTGTCTGAGACATTGTACGGTATGATTGGTGAGTATGAATGTGTCAAGACTTTGCTGGCCTAGTCTGTAAGACCGCTCTCCAGTTTTGGTGGAAGATCTCATAATAGTGGGGAGGACTTGAAAGGCTGAGCGCAATGATTTGTCCTGTTTTATTACTTTAACACTTCATAAGGTTATTCGTCACTTGAGAGGACAATTAAGAGACAATCACATTGCTGTGGTTTGGAGTTGTATGTAAGTCAGATCCAGGAAGGATGGCAAATTCCTTCCTTCAAAGACAGTAATGAAATGTATGAGTTTTTATAACAATTAACAATGATTTCATTGCTTTTATTACTGAGACTTGTTTTTAATTCCAGATTTATTCATTGCATTTAAATTCTACCAGCTGCTATGATGGAATTTGAATTCTTGTGTGCAGAGCATTAGCCTGAGCCTCTAGATTACTTGTCCATTATGCCACTGCTTTACCACAATTTGTCACCAAACCTTGACAATGGAATGTTCTTACTATCTGAAAAGTTGACCGGGAAACTTGCTCTCCCATGGGGAAACAGCTGCTCTCCCATGCTGTTGGTCAACCATGTTAGAATAATGTTTTCACAATTTTAGTTTTAAATATCTTGTTTCCCTTTTGATCAGTAATATCCAATTGTCTTCATCACAAATCATTTCTTGTTTGTTCCTTAGTGAGGGTGGATTCTTCAAAGCTCATCTGACTTTTCCTAATGATTACCCTTTGCGGCCTCCAAAGATGAATTTCATCACAGAAATCTGGCATCCAAATGGTAAAATTGTACATGTGCTTTTTATTTAATGATTAGATTGTCAGCTTTAAAATCTTTAGTTGGCAGTTAGGGGAGGGTGAAGAGTCTTTGATGTCATTTTATCCTATAACCTTTCAATCTTCAAAGTGGTGGCATAGTGTAAGATGCAGTCTTCCTTGTAATCTCAATCATTCTGAGTTAACATTCATCAGATGGACAAACTTCTCTCGCAAACTTTTCTAGCAACTTGTTTGCTTCTGAGTCACAAAATGGGAGAAATCTATCAGCAGTAGTGGCATGGTTTCAGTTGCCATGAGGTGCCGAACTTACTGTTTTCTTTTAGGGAAAGTTTGTGTATGTGATACATTTTGTTCATATATTTTATATATATATATACTGATACATTAAAGACATTGATACATCGAAGAAAATTTCCTGAGAATTTATTTCACAATACAGGCTTACACAAACTACTGGAAATGGCATAACATACAAGGTATATGTAGTCTCTGTTAAATGCTGAACCCTTGCTGAAGGTTTTATTAAAGCTGCAGTATCAAATAGGAACAGGAATAGGCTATTTTAGGCCCCTTGCGCATTTGACCATTCAGTGAGATCATGGCTGATCTGTGACTTAATTCTATACACCCTCTTTTGTCTCATATCTCTTAATATCTTTGGTATTCTGTTCCTCTAGATACAAAGTCTAACATTCCATTAAATTTTTTGATTATTTTCTAGGCCGGTTCATGGCATTTTAATGGTCTTGCACTGGATGTCAAGTCTCTTTGGACCACTATTTTTAGCTTTTCACCATTTTCATCTATGCTTATGAAAGCAAGTCATTGGCAAGGTTGAAGATGTGTTTCTAACCCATCATCCACATTGTTAATGAACGTAGTGAATAAATGAAATCCCAACATAGATCCTTGCAGGAAACCACTAGTCAGAAGTTGCAAATTCAAGTAATTATGCATTATCTTTGCTCTCTGTTTCCATTGGTTTAGCCAAATTCCTAACCAAGTCAATAATTTCCTTTTAGTGCCTGGAGCTTCAACTTTAGTAAACAATCTCTTAAAAAAAAACTTCATCAAATGCCTCTGGAAGTCCGTATACATAAAAAAAAACAGACATTTCCCATCTTTACTACTTTAAATGTTCATAAAATCCACAAGAATGATCTACCTTTTACAGATTTATATTGCCCCTCTCTCATCAGCTGAAAATTGACTCACCTTATCAATAATTATAGGCTCTAATGTTTTCCTCACAGCTAAATTTGTGTCATTCTATAAATATATTTTGATTAGCTGTTGAGTAGATTTATCATTGACAATTTTGTTGAAATTGATTTCATTAATTAGCTATAATAAATTTATTATAAACTGGCACAGTTAGCACTGCTGCCTCACAATGCCAGGGATTCGGATTCAATTCTGGCCTTGAGTCACTGCCTGTGTGGAATTTGCACATTCTCCCTGTGTTTGTGTGGGTTTCCTCCAGGTGCTCCGGTTTCCTCCCACAGTCCAAAGATATGCAGGTTAGGTGGATTGGCCATGATAAATTGACCCTAGTGTCATGGGGATTAGCAAAGTAAATAAGTGGGATTATGGGATTAGGGTGGGATTGTGGTTGGTGCAGATTCAGTGTGCTGAATAGCCTCTTTCTGCAGTATAGGAATTCTGTGAAAATGCTCAGCAGGTCTAGCAGCATATGTAAAGAGAGACGTAGAGTAAATGTTTTAGATGTGTGATCTGACAATGGGGGAATAATCTGAAACTTAGCTGTTTCTTTCTGCAGATATTGCCAGATTAGCTGAGTATTTTCAGCATTGTGTTTTTAAATTCAGATTTACAGAATTCACTGTATTTTGCTTTTTTGTTGTTAATTAACCAATTTAGAAAATAATTAAAATCATTGTTTATTGTTACAGTTGCCAAGAATGGTGATGTATGCATTTCAATTCTGCACGAGCCCGGTGAGGATAAATTTGGTTACGAGAAACCTGAGGAACGTTGGCTGCCCATTCACACAGTAGAGACAATTCTCATTAGTGTCATCTCTATGCTAGCTGATCCCAACAGCGACTCACCTGCTAATGTTGATGCTGCAGTAAGTATTTTATGAGAATAAGTGCAAGAGTTTATTTTTCATAAGGTGATCAAACTTTTTATAAAAATGCTCCTGAGTTTAAAAAATGTATTTGTGAATCCATGATTGGTTTTTGGAGCTTCCAAAACCCTGTTCCATTGTTTAATCCTCCATCAATCATCCTGCATGTGAAATGACTGCGGTAATACCAGCTTTCCCCACTTGGTGACCATGATACCAAAAATGGTGTGCAGTGATGATGTTGGGTTATGCCTTCACATTCCCTAACTAAGTTAATGCTACTGTTCTAAGCCTTCTGCCCTCCCATAACGTTGTCATTAGCATTTAGAAGTGACTGCAGGAACTTGCATGCCATATTCATCATCTTACACACCATACCCTGTAGTGAATTTTGCAGCGCAGATAGGCCAATCAATCCATTGTATTCATGGCTTTTCTGTGAAAGAGACCTATTTTCTATATAGGTCTGTGAAAGAGACCTATCCACAGACCTATTTTCTTTAACTATTCCCATGTCCATTTATTTTTACTTTGTCAAACATGCATTGACTATTTTTTTTAGAAAGCTGTAATGGATTCTGTTTCCAAGTTCTTTCAGCTGGAACATTCAATGTTTCAACAATCAAAGAACAGAAAATTACGGCACAGAAACAGACTTAATCCTTGGACTACCCTTTTTCTTCACTCTCCTGGGTCTGATCTTAAATTGTTGCCTTCTAGTAACTGAAATGGAAATATATTTTCCTAATTTATTTTATCAAAACTGCTACAGAAAAGTTGTTAGAATTTAACTTTAGATTTCTGGAAATGCTGTAGACAAGATTTCTTGGTTTTCATTGCGTTCGTTCCTCTAAAATGTTACTTGGATATATTTCAGTTTAGAATGCTGCTGAAAGATGCATTCTAAATATAACAGATAGCAACCAGGAAGATAAAAGTATTCATATAAGTGTGGGAGTATGATACAGTTCTGAGTCTTGACATGAAACATATCTATTCTACCATTTCCATTTATCCTTCAGTAGCTGAATGTATAATTTCTACATCATTTGAGCAGTTATTTTGTTGCTTAATGTAATCATGTTATATAGATAAAAGCAAAGCAGGTGTAAGATTACTGTAAGTACAGTTGGAAGGATTTAGCTATTATTTAAGTAGCTGTTTCAAAGAAATATAAATTTAGACAAGAATTGGAGAACATTTTTGTAAAAAGCAAACAAAACACTACAAATGCTAAAAATTAAACAAGAATGGAAAATGTTAGTAATCCATAGCAGATCATTGCATATTTGTAAATAGTAAACACAAAGTTAATGTTTTGTGTGCAAATGTTGACCAATCTGGATAAATATAATTATATATTATGCAATTATTTTAAAGGGGAGAAAAGACAACTGTTACTCACTCAGATGAAATTAGTGGGTTTAATGAGCTACAGATAACTTAATAAAAATCTTATGTCAAAGATTATTTCCTTGAGGCAATGGAGCATAACGAGAACAAAGGAATGTACAAAAATTAAAACAGTGATTATACCTGGGAGACAGATGCTGAAAATGCTCAGAGGCTCGGGAGAGCAAACTTTCAGAAAGTGGGCAAAGTCTGGGAGTGGACCTCAAGCCCAAAATTTTTCTAATGTAAATTCAACACAGAAATTGTTCTTTTTTTCCCTTCCAGACATTGCTGGAGCCACCCTTCAACAACATTCCTTCCCCTGTAAAGGAAATGAGGGATGTGGCTAAGTTCCCTGACCTGCTAAGACTACTTACTACTGTTCCTCTGGACATTGCTGTTAGATCCAAAATCACTATTCTTTTACATTTCCTTCGATGTTGTTCATGTTTTATTGTAAATGATTACATTGATATCCTGGTGGCTGGTTTTCATTGAAACTTGGCTCACAGTGGTCATTTACTCCTCACCTGCCGACACTTGGCACAAACTGTCCTGCCCAAACTCAGGTGATGGTGTTATAACCAGGTCACTACTTGGGCTGTGGCTGCTCCTTTGGTATCTACTGTCTTGAACACTCCTCTTGTTTAAACATCAACTTGCCTCTCCTTTTAAAGTTCTCATTTTCTATCTTTTCCTCAATCTATCCTAAGGTTGTTACTGAGCTTTCCTCATTCCTTTACTGCCTCAACTGCTGCACTGAGTGATTGTTCTTTCTCAGTGATTTTAGTTTGAAAGTTTCACCGTGATTTCATAGTTATATATGAATCTCTTCATATTTACTACCACCCTTCAACCATGCCACTTCCTCTGCTCCCCTCCTCTGTTCCCATGATCTTAATCATTAACTAGACCATTTTTATTGTATTATCCATATCTTCCTTAGTCCATTTCAACCCTACTTCTGCATTTGTCACTTAAAAATTCTCTGACAAATCAATTACAACTAAGCTTTTCAATTGTTTCTGACTCCATATATTCTGCATCATCTATTATCATTTCTCTAACATTGGCAATCTCTGTCCAACTTCAGTTCTATGTCAATTATAACTACACTTTTTCAAATTCAACTATTTTATGATTATGACACTACTATTAGTTACAGTCAACCAAATTGTAAAGTAAATTTGGTTTATTAGGCTCAGGTCAAATATAAAAATAATTTATAAAAATTAAAAATTGAATACTTCCTATCCTTCACTTATCCCAAATCCTCACATTTTATTGCCTCTTCCATATCACCAGTTCAAAAATGTAAGTGGTTAGAAGCTGTAAAAAAAAAATGAAGACATAAGGAGGCTGGTTTAGTGGAACTGCAGAAGGCTTCCGGGAACATTTTGGCATATGTCTTGAAGAGGAAATAGAAATGGGCAAGGGGAAAAGAATGAGAAGGTTGGATGCACAAGAAATGAGATCTTGGAAGAGTTTTTATTAGTAACACTTTGGAAAGGCTGTTATTGCTGTTTGCATCAAAGAACACGAAAATAAAATATTGTAATCTGTTTGTAACTTAAGATATATATTTAACATTTAAGTTTTAATTATTGAAATGTTTAGGTCTTGTATATAGCAATGAGTAGGGCAGCCAGCAAAGAAATGAACAATTGAGTGGCAAGCTTTCAATGGACAATAGGTGCATAACAATGACATCAGTGGCACCATGCATACATTTATGAATAAAGTGGATGCCAATTTGCTGTTCCAGTTTTGTGGTAGCAGGTACGGTGCTCGTGAAAATGAGTTTGGTAAATAGATCGTGGTTCAGAGGGAGTTGGGAGTTAGCAGTTAGCAGGATAGTTATCATCAGCCTTGGTCAGATGAAGGCCCTTTCACTACTATACAACAACCATGTCCCCTTTGTAGCAGTTATATTACGTTCAAGTAGAACCAGGTGCTCTGGTTTCCTTCCACAACCCCAAAGATGTGCTTTTAGGCTGATTGGTGTAACAAATTGTCCCTAAATTGTCTCCCCAATCTGGTTTCCAATGTGGATTTCCATAAGCATAAACAAGGGTCACGGGTGGAAGAGAGAACTCGCACTAAAATGGTGGCGCGGGCTCGATGGGCCGAAGGGCTGTTTGTTCTTTGCTTCATCCTATAGCTTTCTATTAACTGTTTTTAGAAACAATCATGGATTCAAATATAATGGGGACCAGGGAAGTTGATATGACCAATATCATAACAGTAATATTGAATGAAAAAGCAAGAGGATAAAGAAGGGATCAAATTCACAGGGTGCATTTTGAACAGAAGGAAGGTGCATTGATAGTGGAAGAAGAAGAGCTACGTTATTGCTGAACTTGGGGTTTGAGAGATGCAGAGACACTAAATTGAGTACAACTTCTGTTGAAGAAAGTGGTGTTCACTGAACCAGCATTTTCACTTATAATTGAATGGATTTTTTTTTAACCACAATTATTATGCTTTCACATAGAAAGAATGGCGAGATGATCCTAACGGTGAATTTAAGAGGAAAGTTGCTCGGTGTGTAAGAAAAAGCCAAGAAATGGCATTTGAATAAACTTTTCCTCCCAACATTGTGGTAAGTATTTTTTTAAACTGAGTTTAAGTGGATTTTTAAAATTAGTAATATGACAAAATGTGAATTCTATTTAGATTTGTGTCGGTCATCCTTACAGTTTGGTGTAATAATTATTTATCGTCATGTGACTCAATACATACCTTCACTCCCTTTGGCAAAGACACATGGAGGACCCCACTTTATTCCCCTAGTGATGTGTATTAGAAGAATCCAATTGTGTGCAGAATTTGATTCCATTACTCTGTTGTGTAGATGTTTAACCAGTAACTCCTTGCTCTTCTCGGTTAAGAGGAATTTATAACTCAACATTTAGCTAACTACAATGTTTACAACAGCTGACTTTGAGTTGCTGTTGATGCAAGAGATGTGTTGCCTGTTGACTGAAACTAAGAGATGATTTAATAGCAGTTACGATCTTTAAATCTGACTTGGCATTGGAGTTCAACTTTTAGCATGAAATATAAAAGCTAAGCTGCCTGTGCTTTATATTAAATGCAGTTATCCATCTTGTATTCCATATAACTTCTTTTAACCTTTTAAATTGAGAAATCCATCTGTGTTTCTTATGTCATTTAAATCAAAAGTTTAAATTAAGATTTTAAAGTTTTTTAGATTTTTTTGGTTATGTTCTGATTTTAACACTGGACATTTGCAAACAACAAATGTTTAGAATCCTTACCCCTTTGGATAACACGTTTATCCAGATGTAAAATTGTCCTCAGGAGTATAGGGCACATTATTTTCAGGAAGCTTAGCTATAACAGATTTTATAAAACAGATATAGACTAATCAACTTTTGAAGATCATAATTATATGCAATGAATGATAAAACAAATATTTATGAAAATGGCTGATGAGGTAGGATAATTAAGTATTTTACTACAAAGGAATTTTGAAAATTTAAATGTCTCTGTACTGACTGACCCTGACTTATTGACTTGTAAAGTGGTTATGACATAAGACCATAGTCATTCCTCATAGCTTAAGAGCCATAAATCACTAAGTTTTGGGCTTTTGCCTTGCATTTGTACAGTTAAAACTTGTGCACAGTTTCAGTTGGTCAGCATCCATCTCTTCATGGCTTTGACTTTCATGTTTTCTGAAGACAAAGGTTCTTCTATGAACTGTTATTCTGCAGTGACGTGTGTTTACTGTAGTTGCATCAAACCTGTATGTTTTGCTATTGGTGTAACCAGTTAACCCACTAAGTAATTGATGCAAGCTTTTGTTTGTTGATGCATTTAACATGTCTATGTACATGCCTCCATACAGGTTCATCTAGTTTACTTTTATCTATTTAGAAATCAAAGTTCATTATGGGGAAGAATGAAATGAAGGATTTTTATTTTATGTACCTTTCTCATTTTGATAATCTGTTTTCCAAAGACTTGATTGAGATTGATAATTTACCCACTCAGTAAGGAAAAGTCTGCATCTCAACTGAGTGCTGATACCCTTTCAAAATATATTTAACTTTGTAAAATCTATTACTCTTTGAAGAGTATGAATTTGTTTTCTAATTTGAAATATTTCTATTTTTAGGGGTAGCTGAAACAAGAACTTTGCCTTTACCTGTCCTTAGTGGTCTCTGGCCCTAACATCAATGCAGCCTGCAGCTAGAATTCCTTGCTGTTGAACTTGGATAGATGAGAGTTTCTCTTCTGGAGAGAGATGTCATTCAAAAGAACTCTGGAAAGAAATGTGGCCCTTCATTTAATGCAACAAAAAAAAATTCAAATTACCTTAAGTTTCATCTCAGTTATTTTCAAATCGTGCGTGAATTATGTTTATTTATTTGAAAGAAATCAATCTGCTTATGACAGTGTTGTGTTAAACAAGGCTTACTTTTGTATCTTTGAAGATTGCTGCTCTGCCTAAAGCAAATATAATTATATACTTTGGGAATGATTTGTGACAAACTAGTTCACTGAATCATTTACACTTATGTAGCATGTAACCTAGCTTTGATTATTTTAATTTCAAAAAATAATTCAGGTACAGTAATATTCAAGGCTGAGTGGGGGAAAGGACAGCTGATATGCCCGCTGATTTCCCTTTTAAGCCACTTTCGGTGCTGTAGTAATTTCAGGAAATATGAAAACAGTTCTGGGTGCTACAGTTGCCATTCATTTGGAAAGTATGACTCAGTGCAAAACTTATTTTTGAATAACTAGAATATATCAAAAGAGCAGCTAAAAGTTTGGGGTTTATTAGCTGTTTTCTTGCTGGAAAGTAATAAATTATTTCTACATTTGATCCAAGCCTAATAAACAATTTATTTTACAATCTAGTTGACTCTGTAACTAATAGTTCTGTCTGTCATGGTCATAAAATTACTATTATAACATGACAGACAAAATCCTTTAGTTGAAAAACTGAACCCTTTAAAACACTGGCTGTTATTTTCTTCAAAAACTTGAAATTAAAAATTGTTCACTTTCTTAAAAACTGATCCTTGGTGTAGCCATAATATTAGCCAGAGATGGAATTTTCTGCACAGCATCGACTTGGTAATGTCTTCAACGTAGAAAGTTGTGATTCAAGCCCTATTCTTAGAATTGAGTCTAGATAGCTTTACTACAATTCAAATCCACTCCTAAGACTACATTACCACTAGGACTGCCCTTCGGATGGAACACTAAACTGAATCCATTTATTCATTTCACTGATTCAGTTTGGTGTTTTAAAACTCCATAACATTGTTTGAAAAAGCATTTTGAAAGTCAAGTCAATACTGTTAAAGTAGATTGACTAACTAATCAGCATGTTGCCATTTGAGATCTAATTTATACAAAATAAGCTGTCATATATAACTATTTTAAAGCACTTTGTGTATGAGGTGCTTTGTAATATTTGGGACATGATAGCACTATCAATGCCTGTTCATTCATTCTTTGCTCTTTCAGGTACTGACAATTTCACTTCTTTCAAATGAATGTTTTTGGCTCTTGTCAATTACCATCACTTCCACTATTTTTTCCATTGATATTCTTACTCCAAGACTAAACTGATAGCTCATTAACATTTTTATGCTTGATAACTGTTCTGTTTAAGTACTTGCCTAGTGCTTTTCTAGCATCTCTTGACAGGATAGCTTCTCATTTTGTTGTAGATTTTTATACCCCTGTTACTTTATTACAATGCTCTGTACAGCTGAATGTCACTTATTTTGCGTAAATTGCAAATATTCCACTGCTTCTCTATGAAGCTATGTAGAACTGTTTGTTATAAATCACAACAGATTTTAGAATGTAAAAGTTAGAATGGGGCAGGGTGAATGTTTAAACAAGTTGCTGAAACAGATGAATTGTAACAAAAGCAAAATGATTTATAGAAATCCAGAAGAACTGGTGGAAATATATTGTATGTCCACTAACTTCTGAAAAGTATGACAGTTCACTTTCCATTCTCATTTCCAACAAAATGGGGTTAGTCAGTTCATCATACATGTGAAGAATCTTTACTGAAGCAATATAAATCTTATTTTTCTTTTCAACTTATGGAAATTTATTAAAATTGTAATAACCCCTGCCTTAAAGACTGCAACAAAACATTTCGTTCTTTAACAACCCACTGCATGAAGAAATATACTTTTTCCCCAATGACTGTTTTAATTTTGGCAACATTAAGTCTAAAAGACCTTTGAGCTCCAAAAAAGAGTCAAAGAACAAAACAGCACGGAAAACAGGCTCTTCAACCAAAGAGCCTATGCCACCACTGCGATGTTCCCACCTCTACCAGTGATCCCTGTCTGTTTATATTAAAAACCAAAATTTGAGACAATTTAGGGAGAATTTGTTTTGCCAATGAGTCTAGATGACTAGGCTAAATGTTGGCTCTCTTCTGTCCCCTCTGATGCTGTCAGACCTGCTGAGATTTTCCATTGTTTTCTGGTTTTGTACTCAAATTGTCTCTGGAATATTCACTTAATCCAATTTGGTCTTCCATTCAACAAACCCACTCTGACACACAAAATCCATATACAATGCAATTGCTTTATGGCACTGTGGTTAGCGTTGCTGCCTCAGCACTAGGGATGCATGTGACTGTGAATTTGCAAGTTCTTCATGTGTCTGAGTGGGTTTCCTCCCAGTCCAAAAATGTGTAGGTTAGGTTCATTAGCTATACTGAATTGCTCCTTAGTGTTGGATGTCAGGGGATTAGTAGTGTAAATACATGGTGTTATGGATAAGGGGCCTGCAGGCCCCATGAGCTGAATGGCCTTTTGTAGTGTAGGAAGTCTATGGTTTTAAAAACCTGGTCACATCTTGAAAAAGTGTCAAATGTTATTTACTGCAATCAAATCTATGCTGTCTGTGCTTGATTAATACATGCATTTCTGATTCTTGATTTGAGCTTGAATTATGGATTGAGGTGATCCATAACTGATACTGTCTAGTTACATGGTTTATCCTTAAACAATCATTGGCCACTAATTCAGTTCCATGGTACAGTTTCCATTCCAGAACTTGCCAACAAGACCTGATAACATTTCTTTACAACCAATTCCTCTTGCACCATTTGACTAGACCTAGATTCATTCTTCTACTACCATTTGTAACAACTGAAAGTATTTAATATTCCCCTCATACCTATCTATATTCTATACAATTAAATTTCCACCTTCATCACAGTTTGAGACTTTTAATAACTAACCAAGCAGAGGGAAAGGTGACCAGGTTAAATATTAATAAGCTTCCAGGTGATAAAACATTCTCTCCATAGGAAATGGTGAATAAAGTAGCTTCAAAGTGTGTACATAAAGCTTGATATTGGTATAACTAAGTAGACCAAAATCATTACCCATCTGAAAGATCACACAATACCTCAAGCATCTACTAAATTATACCAACTTTTCTGTTGTAATTTTATCCATCTCCTGGAATTCAGTTTTTCTTTAACAAATGTACAAGGTTAACTTCCAGATTATACTGGAAACCTGTCAGAACAGCAGGTACAAAACCAGATCACAATGAGGCAGATTAGATTAGCAAATATCTGAACTCTTGTTCATTCCTGCTTCCTCCCATTGTTGGATCACAAGTCCCACTGTCTAGAATTTCCTTACTAACCTTTCCATTTCTCTCAAGATCCTCAAAATCCTTTTTTGATTACTTTTGAATCAATTGTTTGACTTGTACATCAATTGTACAAGTGCTACACAAATGCAAGAGTTTCATCATAATTCTTTGAGCAGAGGAAAAAGATGTATCCTCCTGATTGATTATACTTGTGTTATTCCAAGAGAGTACTGTTAGGTCTTAAAGATTATAAAACCAGTGCTATTTTCTATATTTTTTAAAGAACGTTTACATCCAGCAAAACTATTTACAATCAAAGTGACAACAGATATTACTCTGAACTCATGTGTAACCTTGAGATCAACTCGCTGGATAATGAGGAATAAAGCTTATGTTGTAATGACACAGGTACATGCAAACATTTACTCTGCCAAACTCTCCAATATACACAAGTGTACTTAATAGTTTTGTACTAACTTAAAATATTTGTTCCTATGAACGCTTTAATGGATAAAGATAGCTGCTACATCCTTTATAAAACAGTAAATGGAAGTGGGCACAGCAAACTTGAGCTGCAGCAGCTTTGGCTTCAGCAAATAAAATTTCTAGGACCAAGTATTTGGTGGTTATATGTAGCTAACCATTAACATTGTCAGCATACTGGATCATCATATAAACATACAGCACAAGAGCTGGTCATAGCATCCTACAATACAGGCCATTTGGCCTATCGAGTCTGCAGCAGCTACAATCCCATCCAAGCCCTATCCCCATAATGCCATATACTTACCCTGCTAATCCCTCTGACACTAAGGAGCAATTTAGCATAGCCAATCAACCTAACCTGCATATCTTTGGGCTGTGGGAGAAAACTCTCAGAGAGAGAATGTACAAACTCCAGCCAAGAATTCAACACGTGTCTCTGGTGCTGAGGTAGTAGTATTAACCACTATGCTACCCGTGTAACCTATAGCGTGAACATTTGCATTTTAAGTCATCTTCGTTCCTGCATTTTCTTCCATTCAACTTGGTTTTAAAGTTTATTTATGGAATCAGTTTCCAGTAACTTTTCAGGTAGTTTGTTGCTTTTATATTCTAAGTGAGCCATTTTTTAAACCAACTTACTTGATCAGCTTTTAAGGATTTGTACAAATGGACACTAAGGTCTTATTTACACCTTTCAAAAATCAGATCATTATTTTGTCATCATCATAACCCTTCTGAAGTACATCACCCTACCTGCCATACTGAATGTCAATTTTCTGGTTGATCAATAAAGACTTGCAACATTTTGACACTGTTCTATAACATAGAACTGTTTATTGCATGATATTACTACCACACAGCAGTTACACCCATAAAATGAATGAATTCAATTCTTTATATCACTAGTTAAATCAGGAATTTGAGGGCTTATGTATATTGAAGTATTAAAATTATGCTTATTGAAAATTTCAGATGTCTGACAGCGACTGCCGTTTCATGAATGACTTCAATCAGGCCTATGATGTCCAATATTTTTATTTATCCATTTTCTTAAAAAGAAAAGAATTGACATCAATTTTTGCCAAAATATGGAAAGCTAGCTAAATTCCTATTAAAGCTTGACAATCAAAGTTCCTGTTAACTATTTTGGTTCCATTCAGCTTAGAAAATTGTTAAACAGCAGAAAATGAATCCCAAATAAACTACAATTGGTTACATATGTTAGTATTCCAATACAGTTACAAGAGAAATACCAATATTTTCTTAATACTAATATGGTTGTGCAAGCAGCATTAGATGATTACATACCAATACCTGACATTACATGCAATCTGATGAAAGCAGTAATCAAGAGTCAGGGTACAATTTTGAAATATGACCAGTAGGCTTACTTTATGTAACATCTGTATTGAAAACCATTTAGGCACCAAACATTAGTTATATTTATGAGCCACAAGAACCCATTAAAACAATTGTATGAGTAGAAGCTCTCAAGTAAATTATATTATGCCAAGCAGTTAATATTCTTCACCCTTTTAAAAAATGCTCTTCAGAATTGCACTGTACTTATTATATCCAAACCCAGTATAAAATCATACGAAACAAGGCAAAAATTTTGTACATCTTGCTGCATGACATGTTTCTATGATGTTTCTCACTGGTTCCACATATTTTAATATTTTTGTGACGATATTAATTAATGTCCTGGTGCTGACAGGCTCTTGTTCATAAACTGCTTCTTTATGAAGCATGTCCACCACTAGAAAGACAAAACAAAATATATTAAGAATATTTGATAATGGCATTCTGTCCAGTTTAAAATCACAATTGGAATAGGAACGGGTCAACCAAAGAGTATTTTCTCCCCTTATCAGCCCCATTGAAAATAAATAAATCCAGGCTACATATTCCTCAAGCTTTACAGCTAAAGTCATTATTGCATAGATGAATGAGCCTCTTAGAAATTGGACAGAAAAGAGATATGACAAATGAGATAAGGTGGACTAGGTCAGTTTTCTCACCCAAGATGAAACAATCATTTTAAAGGCCAGTTAGAAATAATTTCTTACAATATATTACAATTAATTTTAATTTTTCATTCCCTAAATTAGTCCTTAAATTGGAATAAAAAAACAGTGATAGTACAGCTCCTTTGTTAATGGTTCCATCTGGAACCATTCTTAAAGTAGAAGAAATTCCCCAATTTCTGGCAGGATTTGCATCCCTCAGCCAACCCAATTTATAGAAAAACTGGAAGGTGAAATCTTAAAACTGATTCCAATTCTAAACATCTAGATGTGAGTTTACTTTTTAAAAATTTGAACATGTTTTTAAAAGTTACAACAGTGATCTGCATAAATTTTCAAAACATTTTAGGCAAGCTTTATTTCTAAGTTTATTAATGCTTCAATTTGAATCTTATACATTACCAATCAATACAAATTGTCCCAGATTCAATCCCAACATTACAATTAGCTTCAATTGGATGAGGCATAGGGGCTAAAAAGGACAACAGTCAGAAGGAAGTGCAGACACTTGAGATGACTTCCTTAATTACCTACTGACATTCACAGAAATAGATAGAATCCTTACAGTGGAGAATCAAGTCTGCACCAACCAGTCTCATGTAGACCCTATCCCCATAACACTATGCACTGGCATTGAGAACCAGTATGTTAATCACCGTGCTGCCCCATTTACATTAATTCATATTAGTAACAGACATTTTTGGAAAGAAAAAAGTGGAACCGTAACACCAAGTAAATTTTTAGAAGCAGATGATAGAAAATGCATTCCATAGCTTATGGACTGGATAGTACTAGAGATTTTAGGAACAATGCAGATAACTAATTTTCAAAGAACAAAGAACAAAACAGCATGAGAAACAGGCCCTTCGGCCCAACAAGCCCACACCGCCACCTCGATGTTCCCACTTCTACCCGCGATCCCTGTCCATGTTTATAGATCTATGGATTAAAAGCCAAATTTGAGACAATTTAGGGAGAATTTGTTTTGCCAATTAGCCTAATTTCCTTGAATAATACAAAATATAAAAGAACACACATTTGCAAAAGAGTTACAATGGGTTTGGGTGGCAGTTATAATGCCTTTTAACCCAGATACAGCTACAGCCAGGAGTTAGAAAACAAAATCATATTGTGTCATAAGACCAAAAATAAGTTTGGAAAGTCTCAATCTATTTCCTGCATAAGTATATCCACAGCATGAAAATAATCTTTTTGTTAAAAATGTACAAGAATAGAAACGCTTACATTGAATGCAGTTGGCACAGCTCTCCCAACGGTTAAGTCCCATGGATAGTGACAGGAAAGAACATTTTACCTTGCATCTTATTAGTCATTCCATAATGATAGAACATAGAACACTCAGCACAAACAGGCCTTTCGGCCCATGAGTTGTGCCGATCACATCTGTACCTACCAAGCCATAGACCTATCTATAACCCCCTATCCCATTAGTTCCAGAAGTCTTTTAAAAGACTCCAGCGAGTTCGTCTCTACCACCACTGACGGCAGCCGATTCCATTCACTCACCACTCAGTGAAAAACTTACGCCTAACATCTCCTAGGTATTTGCTTCCCTGCACCTTAAATCTGTCTCCTCTCGTAGCAACCATTTCAGCCTGGGGAAATAGCCTCTGAGAATCCACCCTATCTATTCCTCTCAACATTTTATAAACCTCTATCAGGTCACCTCTCAACCTTCGTCTCTCCAGGGAGAAGAGTCTCAGCTCCCTCAACCTATCTTCATAAGGCATGCCTCCCAATCCAGGCAACATCCTTGTAAATCTCCTCTGTACTCTTTCAATAGCTTCCACATCCTTCCTATAGTGATGCGACCAGAACCACGCACAGCATTCCAAGTGGAGTCTGACAAGAGTCTTATAAAGCTGCATCATTACCTCCCGACTCCTAAACTCAATCCCTCGATTAATGAAGGCCAGTACACCATATGCCTTCTTGACCACATCCTCCACCTGCGAGGCTGATTTAAGAATCCTATGGACCCGGACCCCAAGATCCTTCTGCTCTTCAACACAGCTAAGACTCCTACCCTTGATATTGTACTCCTTCATCCTATTATTCCTGCCAAAATGGACCACTACACATTTATCCACATTGAAGTCCATCTGCCACTTCTCCACCCAGTCTTGCATCCTGTCTAAGTCCTGCTGCAACTTTTGACATCCCTTCAGACCATCCACAACACCACCAAACTTTGTATCGTCGGCGAACTTACTAACCCATCCCTCCACTTCCTCATCCAGGTCATTTATGAAAATGACAAACAGCAGGGGTCCCAGAACAGATCCCTGGGGCACTCCACTGGTTACCGACCTCTATGCAGAACAAGACCCATCCACAACCACTCTCTGCCTTCTGCCAGCAAGTCAGTTCTGGATCCACGAGGCCAAAGCCCCTTGGATCCCATGCCCTCTCACCTTCTCCAGAAGCCTTGTATGGGGGACCTTATCAAATGCCTTGCTAAAGTCCATGTACACTACGTCCACCGCTCTTCCTTCATCAATGTGTTCAGTCACATTTTCAAAGAACTCAACTAGGCTCGTAAGGCACGACCTACCCTTGACAAAACCATGCTGACTATTTCTGATCATTCTAAACTTTTCCAAATGCTCATAAATCTTGTTCCTCAGAAGCCTCTCCATCAGCTTACCAACCACTGAGGTCAGACTCACCGGTCAGTAACTTCCCAGACTATCCTTGTTCTCTTTCTTAAAAATAGGAACCACATCTGCAATCCTCCAGAACCTCTCCCGTTTCCATAGACGAAGCAAAGATCATCGCCAGGGGCTCTGCAATCACTTCCCACAATAACCTGGGGTACATCCATCCGGTCCCAGCAACTTGTCTATCTTGATAGAATTTAAAAGTTCTAACACATCCTCTTTCCTAACATCCACATACTCAATCTTTTCCATCTGCTGCAAACCTGTAGTACAGCCTCCCAGATCACTTTCCACCATGAATACCGAGGCAAAGTACTCGTTAAGAACCTCTACCATTTCTTCCAGATTCACACAGACTTTTCCTCCTTTACCTTTTATAGGTCCTATCTCTTCTCTTCTCATCCTTTTACTTTTCACATATTTGTAGAAGGCCTTCGGATTTTCCTTAATCTTACCCGCCAAGGCCTTCTCATGACCCCTTCTGGCTTTCCTAATTTCCTTTTTAAGCTCCTTTCTACAAGCCTTATACTCCTCTAGATCCCTAACCTCTCCTAGCTCTCTGAACCTTTTATACACCTTTCTTTTCTTCCTAATTAGGTTCACCACAACCTTCGTGCACCACGGTTCTCATGTCCTACCAAAACCTCATCTCCTCGGAACGTTGTCGTGCAGAGCCCCAGACAAACATTCCTTGAATATCCGCCACCTTCCTTCTGTACTTTTCCCCAAGAACGCGTCCTTCCAGTTTATTCGTCCAATTATCTGCCTGACATCTTCATATTTCCCCTTATTCCAGACAAAGACCTTCCTAGCCTGCCTGATCCTATCTCTCTCCATTGCTATCGTGAAGGAGATAGAATTCTGATCTCCATCCCCAAGATGCTCTCTTACCGAGAGATCCAACATTTGTCCTAGCTCATTAGCCAGCACTAGGTCAAGTACAGCCTCTCCTCTCGTAGGTTTATCCACGTACTGTGTCAGAAAGTCTTCCTGAACACACCTAACAAACTCCTCCCCATCCAAATCCCTTAGCCATGGGATATTCCAGTCGAAGTTTGGGAAATTGAAATCTCCCATTGCGACAACTCTATTATTTCTACATCTTTCTAGGATCTGTTTCCCTATCTGCACCTCAACTTCCCTGTCACTATTGGGCGGTCTATAGAATACACCCAGCAAAGTTATCGACCCTTTGCTGTTACTAACTTCCACCCACAGAGACTCCGTAGACATTCCCTCCACGTCATCCACCTTCTCGGCAGCCATGACACTGTCCCTGATCAACAGTGCCACTCCACCACCTCTTTTGCCCCCAACTCTGTCCCTCCTGAAGCATCTGAAACCCAGCACCTAAAGTACCCAGTCTTGTCCCTGAGACATCCAAGTCTCTGTAATGGCCACCACATCACTTTCCCAAGCAGCAATCCACGCCCTAAGCTCATCTACCTTATTTACTACACTCCTGGCGTTAAAATAGACACACGTCAGCCCCTCAGTCAGGATATTTCCCTTTTCCACCACCCATCTAACCTCCCTCTCATACTGTCTGCAGTCCTTCCCTACCTGGGAGCTAACCTCCTTGTTCTCAGTCTCATCAATATTCCCTCCCCCCAACCTTTCTAATTTAAAGTCCCCCCAGTAGCCCTAGCCAGTCTTCCCGCCAAGATATTAGTCCCCCTAGGATTCAAGCGCCACCCATCCTTACTGTACAGGTCACACCTGCCCCTAAAGATGTCCCAATGATCCTGGAACCTGAATCCCTGCACCCTGCTCTAGTCCCTCAGCCACGCATTCATCCTCCACCTCATTCCATTCCTGCTTCCATTCTCCTGAGGTGCAGGCAACAATCCTGAGATTACTACCTTCGCTTTCCTCTTTCTCAGCTTCCTGCCCAGTTCCCTATAATGATACATAATGATTGGTACAAAATACATTAAAAAAATCAATTAAATCTCAAATAATTGGGGACGCTAATAATTGTTTCCAAATTGTTTATGGAAGGTGTCAAACTCTCCAAATGAAGTAATATAACATATTGAATAGGAGTAGGAGTAAGCCATTTGGTCCCCTGAGCCTTCACCGCCATTCAATAGGATCACAGCTAATCTGATTGTGGCCTTAACGTCAATTCTCTGCCTATCCCTATAATCTTTGATTCCCTTGTAGATAAGAAAAAAATTCTCAAACTCAGCCTTGACTATATTCGACCCCTATTGCTCTACAGGAAAGAGTTAGAGAATCTGGTGAAAGGATGCAATGACAATAATCTCTCCCTCAATGTCAGTAAAACAAAGTCATTAACTTCAGGGAACGTAATGGAGGACATACTCCCGACTACATCATTATTGAAATGACAGCTTCGAGTTTCTAGGTGTTCAGATCACTAACAACCTGTCCTGGTCCCTCCACACCAATGCTATAGTTAATAACGCTCACCAACACCTCCACTTTCTCAGGAGGCTAAGGAAATTCTGCACATCTACTACAACCTTCACTAACTTATACAAATGCACCATTGAAAGCATCCTTTCCAGATGTATCACAGGTATGGTTCTTGCTCTGACCAAGACTGCAAAAAAAACTGCAAAGGGTTGTGAATGTAGTCCGGATCAAATGCAAACCAGCCTCCCGTTCAGTGACTGTCTGCACATCCTGCTGCCTCGGAAAAGCAGCCAACATAATCAAGGACCCCATGTATGCCGGGCAAACTCTCTTCCACCTTCATCCATCAGGAAAAAAGTTCAGAAGTCTGAAAACACCAATCTTACACTTTGTAATATTTAGTAAAGTTAGAGAAATTATTATCCCCAAATTTCACAATGGTTCTTTTAGAGCACTCAAAAATCTCGACTAATACTACTTTCAGAAACAGCTTAGTTTGAGTACTGCATGGATTCAGGAAACAGAAGTGTCTTGTTAAAAATAAACCACAATCACCAGAGAAATCAGTTACCATATCATCGCACACAATAACTACAAAATAAGTATGATCCAAGAAAAAGCTGAAAGCTGGTCAATTTAAATTTTAATGGAACACAGTAGCTTGATTTAATAAGCTTTTGTTGCGGGGATGAGGGGGTGGCAAGTAGACCTATGTCATTGTAGTTACTTTTTTATGATTAAGGCTTACATGTTATTCATGACTACTTGAAAAAAGTAGGTGCTTATAAACTAGTTTGAATTTGGGAAGCAAAGCGATATTATTAGATAGCACTATGATCAAGTTTAAAACTATTTTGCTCTAATTTATTGCTTGCCACCACTGCTGAGCATTACAGAAAATGTTTCGTCTTATCAATGAGAATTAAATCACTGAGATACTCAAATGCAGTTTTAATTGCCTGAACCACCCATTTTGTTTTATTCATTGAGTCACCCATTTTGTCTGTGATACTCTTCTCTCAGGACAGCATGGAGAGATATTTGTTCCAGTGATGGTTGAACTTCAATGTCACTAATAACCCAAATAGGACTCTGCATTATATTAACATTGTAATGTCCAGATAGGGAGAAAACTATTGGTCTATCTCATCTGCTCTTATAAACTTCCCATCAGTTTCCTTCTGGAACCACTCCAAATCCCTTTTCCTATAGGATCCCATCCAGTATTTTAAATCCATCATCTGTGGTTAAATTTTTTATGAAAGTTGTTCATCTTTGTGAGAAGCAACAATCATTTACACCTGCTTACCTTGCTTGGCTTATCAGTCTGTTGATCAAACACCTTTTCACAAAGTCTCAGTCCAGTCTCTTGCCTGATTTGCTGCAAATAAGCTCTCATCATCTCTAAGAAGGTAATCAGAATTCATATGATCATGAATAATAAATTCTCAGGGCATACATTACAAATGATAGTCAACAGCCAAATTATAATGTGAAGTACAATAATTAGACATCTTATACGTGTTCTCACAAAACAATTAAAATTCACAAATCCTTCAAAGTTATAAGCAAGAATGTATTTTATGCAAAAAAAAGGTCAGATGCATATGTATTTAATGCACAGATTATGAGCTCACTTATAAGGGGGCTAAAATCTGAGGTAGGATGTCCTTGCTATAAAGGGAATACAATGAAGGTTTATCAGGCTGAAATTCTGGATTGCAGATCTGTTGGTTAGGATTGTATTCACTGAGTTGAGAAGAGTGAGGGGGGATCGCGTAGAAACTAGTTAAATTTTAACAGAGTCGGACAGGGAAGATTCAGAAAGAATGTTCCCTATGGTGGGGAGTCCAGAACTAGGGGTCATAGTTTGAGAATAAGGGATAAACCTTTCAGAACTGAGCTGAAAAGAAGTTTCTCCACCCAGTGAGTGATGAATCTGTGGAATTTACTACCACAAAGTAGTTGAGACCAAAACAGTGTGTGATTTCAAGAAGAAATTAGATACAGTTCTTAGGGCTAAAAGGGAATCAGGATATTGAATTTGTTGATCAGCCATTATCAGAACAAATGGCAGAACAGGCTTGAAGAGCCGAAAATGGCCTACTTTTGCTCCTAGTTTCTACGTTTGTATGTAATGGCATATTGAACTATCACCATTGTGTACCTTGTAGCGGAGAGACATGATTTAATTTTCCTCAAAGTGCTAAGCACCCAACCTTAGTCACACAGCTGCACAGTCGTAATGAACAGATAAGCTTCCCCAAAGAGCAGAAAAATTACAACAGTTGTGACAAATCCCATTCCTACATCTCACTGGCCAGCTTTACAGCCATTTCTAGAAACAGAGGGGACACCTTTTTCTCAGAGATAGTGCACCATTTGAAATGAGTAAGCCCTTATATTAATAAATTTAATAAACTCAGCCTCAAACAAAAAAATCTAAACTTTAATTTCAATGCCTTAAATATTTTGAAATTATGTGGAATTAAGCTTAATTAGCATAAAAAAGACGTGTGACTGAGGCACGATGAGGCATTATGCAAATTGATTTTTTAAAATCAAAAATAGGTAATTGAAATACTCTAAATATGCATGTTTCTCTATCCATTCATAGTTAACTTTATTAATTCTAATAATGCTACTTCAACATACCATCTTCCTGCTTGTGTCCAGGCTTTGCATACATGGCATTGAGGGGAAAGCCTGGCTCTCCAGGGATGGGAAAGTTAGTTATCCCCAAAGTGTACATTTCCTTCTCTCCTTGATTTTTGGAGTTGCACTGTGTAAATTAAAAACAACCAAAATGAAAAAAAGCTCACTCATATCCCAAAATAATGCTGAAGCATGCAAAGAATGAAGTGAATGCCATTTTATGAAATAAAACTTTGGATAGCTCACAACTCACAATACGCAAAACAACAATAGCTAAGGAGTTCGTGGGTTTCTTTTGTTTTTCTACTACATGTGTAATAACTTTTCGTGCAAACGCCTAGTGCAACAGAAACGATCTAACCATCATTCCACCTAAGTGAGATTACTTCCTTGTTCCAACTATGAAGCAAATTATTCAGATCACACATCTGTCGAATGGAACTCACTGAAGCGGCACAGCAATCCTGGGGTTACTCTGCCTGCCACAGCTGACAAAAGCAAGACAAGAAAGAGTTACCAGCATTTTCCCTACCTTTTGTAACTTCTTGAGGCATTCAGTGATATAGAGGGTGATATAAATCAAGGTTCTGTCAGCTTCATTCTGTACAAAAAAAGATGTTTGTCAGATGTGCAGCATTAAAATGTTGGAACATAGGAACCAGAGCTGGCCATCAGCCCCAAAAACTTGTTCCATTGTTCAATAAAATCACTCCATCTAAACACAGATTTACATAATTCTTAATGCCCTAACAAAAATAATCAACTCTAATATTGATAGTTTCAATGGCACTAGCATCAACAGTACCAAAATGATTTCTCTGAATTATATTCTGCAATCAGCATTCTCTTCAATGCATACTACATATGACACATTAATTTTTTAAACATTCTTAAAAATTGACAGAAGTCAAAAAACCAAAAATTTACCTTTATTTCATAGTTTTTGAAGAAAACATTTGCTTTAAAGTAGTAGATTGCTTCATCAATGACATCAGAGTCTTTAGCTGAAAGAGATAATCAAATCATATACTTATATCCTGAAAACTCAATAATGAATTAACACCCTAATTTTGTCCTCCCCAATCAAGAGATATTATTTGACCAAGTCAGGAAGGCATTTCAATTGCCAAACCACTCTTTCTTCTAGAGGCAAGAGAGTTTCAATGAAAAAAGCTTGTCCTCTTGGAGAATTCTCAATTTGAAGCGATCACATGAAACTAGAAATTGTCTCCGTAGCTGAACTGGTCCTGCTGAGCTGCTACTTTACTTGTGCCACTAACTGCTGCAAATTTTAGTGAATATTAATATTTAATTGAGAATATGATGTGATATCCAGAGGCCGATAACCTTGGCTACCCACCAGGCAGATGGTGCAAAAAACAGGACCCCCTTAAGCTAGTATCACCTCAGGCATTACAACCACTATCTTCCTAGTGATACTAGGAAGTACAATCGCACTTTCCCTAACCATTCCCTTTGTTCTCTCAAGTTCCCTTTAGGGAGGGAGGGAAGGAAGCTAGGTAACAAAAGTTATCAGGGATAGGTAGGAATGTAGAGTTGAGGCTGCACAAAAAGATCAGCCATGATCTTATTAAAATCTTATTAAATGGCAGAGCATTCCTATTTTATATGTAAGCAATCTATATCCACAGACTTCTGCTGATAGCATTCTTGAACACAATTCCAGACCAAAAGGTGACCTGTTTTACAATTTATTAAAAATACTGCAAATTTTTGATGGCCACAGCTCTTAAGAGGATGCAGCTAAGATTTATTCTGTTGGAGGGCTATGTGTTGTACTAAAGTTGATGAATAATAATTTATATTATATTCAAAATACTAGCCACATGATAATTAGGAATACAATTGTGGATAACTATTTCTGGTAAGCAAATGATTTTAAACTCATCACTTCATCTTGGACCACAACGTCTTCACCTTCAACAACCAGCTCTTCATCCAGACATATGGAACAGCCATGGGGACCAAATTCATACCTCAATATGCCAACATCTTCATGTAAAGGTTTGATCAGGACTTCTTCACTGGACAGGACTTTCAGACGATGCTACACATTAAATACATTGATGACGTTTTCTTCCTTTAGACTCATGGTGAACAATCACTGAAACAACTATATAATGACAAGTTCCATCCCACCATCAGACTCACCATGGACTACTCTCCAGAACTGGTTACATTCATGGACACACGCATCTCCCTTAAGGACGGTCACCTCAGCACCTCACTGTACCGCAAGCCCAAGGATAACCTCACAATGCTCCATTTCTACAGCTTCCACCCTAAATACGTTAAAGAAGCATCTCCTATACACTCCGAATACACAAGATCTGCTCAGATGAGGAGGATCGCAAATAGACACCTCGAGATGCTGAAAAATGCCTTCATAAGAACAGGATATAATGCTTGATTCATCGATTGACAATTCTGACGTGCCACAGCCAAAAACCACACTGACCACCTCAGGAGACAAAATCCAGGACATGGTGGACAGAGTACTCTTCGTCGTCTAATACTTCCCTGCAGTGGAGAGGCTACGACATCTTCTCTGGAGCCTTCAACATGAAGACAAACATCTTGCCAAGACCATCCCTACACCCCCACTTCTTGCCTTCAAACAACCGCACAACCTCAAATAGACCATCGTCCGCAGTCTTCAGGAGAACAGTACCACGACACCACACAACCCTGCCACAGCAACCTCTAAGATGTGCTAGATTATCGCCATGGATGCCATCATCTCATGTGATAACATCATCCACCAGGTACATGGTATGTTCTCTTGCAACTTGGAGACCATGCAGACGCTATGACAGTGGATGAATGAACACCGCTCAACAATCACCAGGCAAGACTGTTCTCTTCCTGTTGGGGAACACTTCAGTGGTCACGAGCATTCGGCCTCTGATCTTCGGATAAGTATTCTATAAGGCAGCCTTCATGACACACAACAGTGCAGAGTCACTGAGCAGAGACTGATAGCCAAGTTCTGCACAAAAGGACAACCTCAACCGGGATCTTGGGTTCATGTCACACTATCTGTAACCCCCACAACTTGCCTGGACTTGCAAAATCTCATTAACTTTCCTGTTTATAAACAATAGATGTTCTTTTAACCTACGCTTAATGCTTTCTCCACTCACACTGTCTTACCTTTAAGACTCGATTAGCTGTAAAGACTCACAGTCCAACCATTATTCATATAAATTTGTCTTTGTGCCCTATTTGTGATCAGAACCCCCCACCCAGCCGGTTCTGAAAGTTTGTGGTGTTTGTTACAAATAAACCTGTTGGACTTTAAGCTGGTGTTGTGAGACTTCTTTTCTGTTTTTATCCCAGTCTAACGCCGGCATCTCCACATCAAGCAAATGATGGACATTGCTATTGGGCACAGGATCTTTTAGTCACACAGTACAGACACTAACTTTTTTTGTATTTTGTTAAAAAAAAAATCACAAAAGGAACAGTGTGTTGATTTTTGAGAATCCTTTATCTCAGTTACTGAATAGTGGTAGTTATGATAAATATACCACATAAATTACATTTCCCTGTATTGTGTGGAAGATGTTTTGTGCATGTGACTAAATTAGTGTAACAGCAGCTACTCCTGTGCTTCATCAGCAATTTCTATCGTGACAACAGTACTCTAGGGAGTCATGCCAGGTTGTAAACTAATGCACTTTACTCAACTCCGAAGCATCAAAATTTTCTTGAAAAAAGTCATTCTATAACTGTTAACATAGAAACATAGAAGATAGGAGCACGAAAAGGCCATTCGGCCCTTTGAGCCTGCTCCACCATTCATCACAATCAAGGCTGATCTTCCAACTCAACAGCCTAAACTTGCTTTCTCCCCATATCCTCTGATCCTGTTCGCTTCATCTAGTTGTCTTGAATACATTTTGGCATCAACTACTTCCTGTGGTAATGAATTCCACAGGCTCACCACTCTTCGGGTCAAGAAATGTTTCTTCGTATCCATCCTAGATGCTCTACCCTGTATCCTCAGATTGTGGCCCTGGTTCTGGACACACCCAACATCACAAACATTCTTTCTGCATCTATCTTGTCTATTCCTGTTGGGATTTTTAAAGTTTCTATAAGATTCCCCTCATTCTTCTGAGCTCCACTGAAAATAATCACAACCTAGTCAAGCTCTCCTCATACATCAATCCTGCCATCCTTGGAATCAGCTTGGTAAACCTTCCCTTCACTCCCTCAAGAGCAAGATCATCCTTCCTCAGAAAAGGAGATCAAAATGGCACAAAAGTTTAAACGACAAAATTAATCTCTATGTTACACAACAGTATAAACAGGTACCAGTATTGCATAGCTTTGTGAAAAAAATCTCAAAACTTACTTTCTTTGGGAGCTGGTCCTTTAAATTGAGTTTTAAGTGGCAATAATGCCATGTTTCCAATCAGTTTGACATCACTGTCCATAAGGGTGGAATGATAAGCCTAAGAGAGAAATAAAGCATTATTAGAAATGCTCTTCCTTTTTATTGAAATGTTCATGTTAAAAAATTAACAAATTAAGACTTTTTTCTTCGTAAATAAATTATGGGAACTTCTGACCACAACTTCCAGTAAAATGGTTGCAGGGTGTTCAGTAATGGTTATCATTAGATTACATTTCAGAGTTCAAATCATTCATTTTAATTAGATTAAATGTGGCTATCTATATAGTTCCCCCAAACATTGATTTTTGAGGGTTTAGAAGTTATTTTAAAATCTAATCTTGCGTAGGCCTAATTGGCCTACTTCCTGATTTCTCACATCCCATTCTATCATTAATTTTTCAGTTCGTTGCCACAAAATAACATCGACTCAGCAAGAGTTAAAAATCCGCTGCAATACCCAGAAAGTAAAGGTGAAGCAATCATGAGAAAATCTCACCGGCATTTTAGAGACGGTAACGGCGCGAGCTCTCAGGATAAACCAAGTCTGTCAGTCTCAGCGCTTCCGCCTGTCCCACCCTGTCGGCGCCTCGGGCGAGCGAGGAAAGGGGCGGGGCCCTGTCATGTCACGTGGCAGCGTGGAGTGAGGCGGGGCTGCGTCCTGTCACGTGGGCGCTGTGGCATTTAAGAGGCCAAGCCGCATTCTGCGTCACGTGAGTAGCCTGGCGGCTAAGGGCCCCGGGGCCGCTTTCTGTATCATGTGGTGTAGTGTCTATGGGGCGGGATCACATTCTACGTCTTACGGGAGCGAGGTCAGGTTCTGTGTCATGTAGGTGGAGCGCAGAGCGGTGTCAGGGTCTGCGTCGCGGTATGTTACGTAGACGGCCGAAAGCAGCGTCCCAGATGATGGAACATAACTGAGCCGGAGTCAGGGCTGTGCATTAGGCCCGAAATCAACTCCGTTCTTGTAGGATTGACGTGATGAGGACGTCGTTGGCTGGGCCCAGCATTTATTGCCCATCCCTAATTTGAGAGCAGGCTACATTGCTATGAAGTTGGAGTTGTATATTAGGCCAGACTGGGTAAAGGACGTTCGTGAACCAGATGGGAGTTCTTCAACAATTGACAAGGGTTTCATAGTCAGCATTAGTCTTTTAATTTCCGATTTTTTTGAATTCACAGTTCTGCCATGGTGAAATTTGAACCCAGGTCCCCCGAGCATTATCCTGGATCTTTGGATTACTAGTCTAGTGATTATATTACTAAACCATTACCTCATCTAAGTTCAATTCTGACCTTGGGTGACTGTGTGGAATTTGCATGTATTCCCCATGTCTGCCTGTTCCAGTTTCTTCTCACGCTCCAAATAGATTAGGTGGATTGGCTATGGTAAATTGCCCCTTAAGTTTTTTTGGGAAAAGGTGTGTGTTTGCTGTGTGCTGGTCTGAGCAGTGGTGGCTCATGGCAGTTTTTGGGGCATGTATATAGTTTGTAAGTTTTTGAAATGATATGACTGCACTTTGCATTGAACTGTATGAAAGTTTGTATTCTGCACTGTTTTTAATGATTCAAGATGTAATTTTGCAATGGTTTATTTGAAATTTTTTATGAATAAAATATATTTTTGGAAAAAAAATTGCCCCTTAAGTGTCCCAAGATGCATAAATTGGATGGATTAACTATCAAATCTGTGGGGTTCAGGGGACACAGCAGGACCTGGATAAGATATTATTTTGGAGAATTGGTACAGATGCAATAGCATGAATGGCCCCCACAGTGTAAAAAGTTATGGTCCAGTTGTGGGCACCACATTTTGGAAAGGGGCACAGGAGCACAGTGGTTAGCACTGCTGCTTCAAAGCACCAGGGACCTGGAATTGATTCCTGAATGCGTCACTGTCTGTGTGGAGTTTGCAGGTTCTCCCCATGTCTGCATAGGTTCCCTCTGAGTGTTTCAGTTTCCTCCCACACACTGATCCAAACAGATGCCAGATTGTGGTCTCTAGGGGAATTTCATAGTAACTTCATTGCAGTGTTAATGTAAGCCTTATTTGTGACTAATAAATAAACTTTAAAAGAGTTGGCTGAATGGCTCCAGGGATGAGAAACTTCAGCCAACTGGATGGGACTGGATAAGCTGGTATTGTCCTCCTTGGAGAATAGACGATTGCAAGGATATTTACCAAGGTATTCAAAATAGTGAGGGAGCATGACAGTGTAGATAAGAAGAAATGGCTACTACTGGTGGGAAAGTTGAAAACCAAAGGATGCTGGCTTAAGGCCATTGGTTTAAGAGCCAACATGAAAAAAATGATTTTCACGTGGTTAGGATTTCAAATACACTATCTGAGATTGTGGTTTCTCAGTAAGGTCAATTCAATTTTCAAAAGAGATTTGGATAACTATCTGAAGAGAAAAGAATTGCAGGCTGTGGCAAAAAGGTGGGGGTAGAGTAAAATTAGCTGCTTTGGCAGAAAGTAGGCACAGATACAATGGGGATCAAAGGTCTGCTTTGTGCTGTGACCATTCTATGATTCATAAAATCATAGGAAATGGGAGTGAGCCATACGATCCCGTAAACTGCACCAATATTCTTTAAGGTCACAGCTAATCTAGATTGCAGCCTTACTTCACGTTCCTGCCTGTCCCCAGAACTCGAGTCCCTTGAGGATCTGTTTAACTTGGCCTTGAATGTATTTCGGCCTTGATTATATTAATATATGGTATATATTATAGCAAGGCCAGCAGTTATTGCCATTCTCTAATTGCCCTTGAGAAGGTGGTGGTGAGCTACCTTCTTGAACTGCTGCAATGCATGAGATATCAATACTAAGCAGGTCTGGTTGTAATTGGATATGGACTGTTTCAGTATCTGAGTTGTTACAAATGGTGCTGAACATTATGCAATCTCCAGTGAACATCTGACTTCTGACCTTATAATAAAGGGAAGATAATTAATGAAGCAGCTGAAAATGGATTGGATATAGGACACTACTTTGAGGTTCTCCAGCTGTGATGTTCTGATTGACTTCTTAACAACCATACTTATCTTCCTTTGTGCCAATTAGGACTCCTACTTCCCCCCCCCCCCTACAATTTCCATTGACAATGTTTTGCTAGGCCTCCTTGATGTCAATGGCAGTTAGTTGCATCTCACCTCTGGAGTTCAACTCTTGTGCATGTTTGAACCAAGGTTGTAATGAGGTTAGGAGCTGAGTGACCCTTGTAGAACCAAACTGAACATCAGTGAGCACGTTATTGCTAAGCAAATGCTGCCTGAAAGCCCTGTTGACATCCCCTTCCATCACTTTACTGATAATCAAGAATAGACTGATAGGACAGTAGTTGACCAGGTTGTATTTGTCCTGTTTTTTATGACAGGACATATTGGCAGAATTTTGCTGGATGTCAGTGTTGTAGCTGTACTGGAATGGCTTGACTAATTTGCAGCAAGTTTTGAAGCACTTCTTCAGTACCATTGCTGGAATTTTGTCCGGAACTACACTCTTTACAATATCAAGTGCCTCCAGTCATTTCTTGATATATATGGAGTGAATTGAAGTTTGGCATCTACGATAAAGGGAAGATACTGAAGCAGCTGAAAACAGGTTGGCAAGTAACATACTAAGTGATGTTGCAGCCTTTATAGCATATCTTGTCACCCAATTTTACTCTTTGACCCTATTGCACTCTTGTATTGTAGAGTGAAAAGGAAACATAAGGGGCACTCAGTTGTGTTAATGTCTCATAGCAAACACAGGAAGACTGATCAGGCCCCCGCAAATGCACAGTTAGTGTGAATCACTAACAATTAGCACGAATGTCTATTGAAAATAGTTACTTGTACTGAAAGGATGCTTGCATCCGTGGAACCAAAGCAAGAAATGTATGTAACTGCTATGTGGGTTCTCATTATTTCAAAATATATAACATTTTAATTCTGTTATACTGTAGGGTACAGGGACAGGAGAGAGGGTAATATCCTTTTGACATTGTCAGCTTTAATAAAATTTCATTATACTCAATATCTTTCTTGTCATTTTTATCATAAGAGTATTCAATGAGACTTTTTTCCACCCACACAGGTTTCAAGCAAATGGGGAAGAAATATAGAACATTACAGCACAGAACAGGCCCTTCGGCCTTCGATGTTGTGCCGACCAAAATAAAAAGCAATGCCCCTCCAAACTAAACCATTCCCTTCTCTTCCATATACTTATCAATTAACCTCTTAAACGCCACCAAACTTGGCGCATCTACAACAGCTGCAGGCAGGGCATTCCACTCCCTAATCACTCTTTGAGTAAAGAACCTACCTCTGATATCCGTCCTATAACTCATACCCCTTAATTTAAAGCTGTGTCCCCTCGTGCTAGCTTTCTCCATCCTAGGAAAAAGGCTATCACTGTCCACCCTATCTAAACCTCTAATCATCTTATATGCTTCAATAAGATCCCCTCTTAGCCGCCTCCTTTCTAACGAAAACAACCTCAAATCCTTCAACCTCTCTTCATAGGACCTGCCCTCCATACCAGGCAACATCCTGGTAAACCTCCTCTGTACCCTCTCCAATGCCTCCACATCTTTCTTATAATGTGGGGACCAGAACTGCACACAATACTCCAAGTGCGGCCGCACTAGAGTTTTGTACAGTTGCAACATGATGCTGCGGCTCCTAAATTCAATCCCCCTACCAATAAAAGCTAAGACTCCATATGCCTTCTTAACAACTTTATCCACTTGACTGCCTACTTTCAGGGATCTATTGACACATACACCAAGATCCTTCTGTTCCTCAACACTATTAAGAGCCCTACCATTAGCCCTATACTCTACACATTTATTGTTCCTGCCAAAGTGCATTACCTCACACTTTTCCACATTAAACTCCATTTGCCACCTCTCGGCCCAGCTCTGCAACTTGTCCAAGTCACTCTGTAAACTATAACACCCCTCTTCACTATCTACCACTCCACCGACTTTAGTGTCATCTGCAAATTTACTGATCCATCCCTCAATACCCTCATCCAGATCATTTATAAAAAATTACAAACAGCAGGGGCCCCAAAACAGACCCCTGAGGCACACCACTTGTCACCGAACTCCACGATGAATATCTCCCATCAACCACCACCCTCTGTCTTCTATCTGCCAGCCAATTCCTAATCCAATTAGCTAAATCACCCTCTATTCCACACATCTGCATTTTCTGTAGAAGTCTTCCATGGGCCACCTTATCAAACGCCTTACTAAAGTCCATATATACTACATCAACCGCCTTACCCCCATCCACCTCTCTGGTCACTTTCTCAAAAAACTCAATGAGGTTAGTAAGGCATGACCTACCCTTCACGAAACCATGCTGACTATCCCCAATCAATTCATTTCTCTCTAAATAACTATAAATCCTATCCCTAATAATTCTCTCCAATACTTTGCCCACAACAGAAGTAAGACTCACTGGCCTATAATTCCATGGAAGGTCTCTCTTCCCCTTCTTAAACAATGGGACCACATTCGCTATCCTCCAGTCCTCCGGAACCACACCCGTAACCAACGAGGACCTGAAGATCAGAGCCAGAGGCTCTGCAATCTCCTCTCTTGCCTCCCAGAGAATCCTAGGGTAAATCCCGTCCGGCCCAGGGGACTTATCCAACTTCAAACCCTCGAGAATTTCTAACACATCCTCCCTATCTACTACAATACTTCCCAATTTGCAACCCTGTACCTCAGTGTTCTCCATAGCTACATTTCCAGCACTCTGCGTGAATACCGAAGAGAAATATTTATTCAGTGCCTCACCAATCTCTTCAGGCTCCACGCACAACTTCCCACTGCTGTCTATGACTGGCCCTAATCTTGCCCTAACCAATCTTCTATTCTTAACATATCGAAAGAAAGCTTTAGGATTCTCCTTAATCCTATCAGCCAACATCTTCTCGTGTCCCCTCTTAGCTCTCCTCAATTCACTTTTTAGCTCCTTCCTGGCTAATCTATAGCTATCCATTGCACTAACTGAGCCTTCAAGCCTCATCCTGACATAAGCCTCCTTTTTCCTTTTAACCAGCAAATCAACTTTTTTCGTACACCAAGGTTCTCTTACTCGACCATTTCCTCCTTGCCTGACAGGGACATACTTATCAAGGACTCGCAGCAGCTGCTCCTTGAATAAGCTCCACATTCCAGATGTTCCCAGTCCCTGTAGTTTCCTAGTCCAATCTATGCACCCTAATTCTCTCCTGATGGCCTCATAATTACCCTTCCCCCAGCTATAACTACTGCCCCCAGCTTCATGCCTATCCCTATCCATCACTAAGGTGAACGTAACCGAACTGTGGTCACTATCACCAAAATGTTCACTAACTTCCAAGCCTAACACCTGGTCTGGCTCATTGCCCAGCACCAAATCCAATGTAGCCTCACCTCTAGTTGGCCTATCTACATACTGAGTCAAAAAACCTTCCTGCACACTCTGTACGAAAACTGACCCCTCTAACGAGCTAGAGCTATAGCTATTCCAATCAATATTAGCAAAGTTAAAGTCCCCCATCACAATTACCCTACTACTTTCACTCCTAATCAGAATTGACTTTGCAATCCTTTCCTCAACCTCTCTAGAACTATTAGGAGGTCTGTAAAAGACTCCCAACAGGGTGACCTCTCCTCTCCTGTTTCTAATCTCAGCCCATACTACCTCAACAGACAAGTCCTCATCAAACTTCTTTTCTATCACCGTGATACAGTCTTTGACCAATAATGCCACTCCTCCCCCCCTTCTACCTCCTTCTCTACTCCGACTAAAGCATTTGTACCCCGGAACCTGCAACATCCATTCCTGTCCCTGCTCTACCCAAGTCTCTGAAATGGCCACAACATCGAAGTTCCAGGTACTGGTCCAAGCTGCAAGTTCCTCCCCCTTATTGCGAATACTCCTTGCATTAAAGTATACGCATTTCAAACCATGCCCCACCCCACCCGTACGCCGCTGTGTTTTACAACTCTCTTCTATAACCCCCTTACTCTCATCCCTCTCAGCACCCCAACTACTTAGGATCCCACCCCCCCCCGAATCAGTTTAAAGCCCCCATCATAGCCTTAGCAAATTTTCCCCCCAAGATATTAGTCCCCCTCTGGTTCAGGTGTAGACCATCTCTCTTGAAGAGGTCCCACCTATCCCAGAATGAGTCCCAATTGTTAAGGAACCTGAACCCCTCCCTCCTGCACCATCCACGCAGCCATGAGTTCAAACTTTCCCTTTCTCTGTTCTTCTCTAAACTATCCCTTGGCACAGGCAAGAGTCCAGAGATAACCACTCTGCCTGTTATGGACCTAAGCTTCCACCCTAACTCCATAAATTTCTGTTTAATATCCCCTTCCCTTGTCCTACCTACATCATGTGTCCCCACATGAACTATGACTTGGGGCTGACTCCCCTCACCCTTAAGAATCTTAAAAACCCGATCTGCGACATCCTGGACCCCAGCCCCTGGGAGGCAACACACCAGCCCATATATACTACAAACGTGGAAAATTGCTCATCATTATAGAGACGTAGGATTGCAGCACCTGGCATCAATCAGTACCATTGGTTATTCTTAATGAGTAAAGATTAAAAAAAAATACACTACCAGAACAGGCTCCTTGAACCTCCAAGGCTGTCCTGGTCATGATGCCCTAACTAAATTAATAAAAAAAACTTCTGCACTTTTCCATATCTATTCCCTCCCTATTCATGTACCCATCCAGATATCTCTTAAATATTGCTATCGTGCCTGCTTCCATCACCTCCTCTAGCAGCACGTAACAGATATCCACCAATCTGTACGTGAAAAACATCCCCTGCACATCTCCCTTAAACTTTCCCTCTCTCACCTTGGATCCGTGCCCCCTTGTAATTGATACTTCCACTTTTGGAAAAAATCTCTGACTATCCATCTTGTCTGTGCCCCTCATAATTTTGTAGGCTTCTGTCAGGTCTCCCCAGTGAAAACAATCCTAGTTCATTCCTCATAGCCAATACCATCGAGACCAGGCAACATCCTGGTGAACTACTTTTGCTCTATCTCCAAAACTTCCATATCTGTCTGGTGACCAGAACTGCATGCAATATTCTAAATGCTGCCTAACCAAGATTTTATATAGCTGCAACATGATTTCCCAACTCTTGTACTCAATGCTGATGAAGGCCTTTTTAATCACCTGGGCCACCTGTATTACCACTTATAGGGAACTGTGGACCTGCACACCCTGATCCCTCTAGATGTTAATGTTCCTAAGGGTTCTGCCATTTACAGTATAATTCACACGTAAATTTGATCCTCCAAAATAATAGCATAAGAATTTCACAAGTGTCTCAGCTTTATGAATGCATTCTTCTCTTGAAGGACAGCAACTTATGACTGAGGATCCAAGACAGCACTCTAAGTATGCAGCCAGCAACTTGAGGCTTGTATATATACACACAAGCATATCTATTACCTGTTCCATCCTGTGCAGAGCATTTTATTGTATAATGTTATATAATAAAATCAAGATTTAAGTATATTTAAACAAAGTTAGGATTTATTAAATTCATATCTATAATTTGTAATAAATACAAAACAATATTCCAAATAATAACATCTCAAATTAACATTTATTTTGGATCTCAAAGCAAATTAAAAACTAAATGTTAACGTGCATATCTGTCAATTAAATGCCCTATTTGAATATCTTAGAATGGAGAACTGTTGATAAATATTGCAAATGTAGTCTTAATTCTTAATAACAAGGTTTTGTGATACTTTTTGATCTGTTTGGGAACTTGCCATTCCATTCAATTTATCTCTGACACTTCCCTTTTCCTATTATACTTTCCTCATGCATTCATGTTTCTCCCAAGCTTGGGTGTAATGTTGCAGTCAAGCAATCCTCTGATTAATTGTAGTCTCCCTGAGAAGTTGAACAAAACTGAACTGCATAAAATATATTTGCACCATTTTGAGCTATTAACTAGAAGATTGTTCCCTCAACCACTCCAGATATATTCATAGTAGTGTTTACTCAAATTGACTGAAACACAGTTTTTTCAAATGGGTTTCATTAACTGCATGGTATTAACTCCAAGCAGGTAGACTTGTTTTGAGGAAAAAGGGGAGGCAGGGGCGATGAGAGAAAATGGAATAATCATGAGCCAGATATCTGTTAACATTCAACTGTCAGACGCTACCCTCCCTGATTCACGACAATATATTTTGAAAAAGTACTGGAACAGATTTTTTTGACATTTAATATAATAATCAGCCTAACTATACAGACAGAAGCAGAGGCTTTTAATTTCCAGATCAATCTTTCAAGTCTCTGAAGAACTGATGAAAACCAAGCTCCTTTACTTTCTCATTTTTCCTGCATTAAGAGTACACATCACAATAAGAGTTCATTACAAAGTAGTTCCTGAACCTTCTGAAAACAGTCTATTAATATAAACTGCTTTCTTAAAAAACCCCAAAGCTACTTTCCTCAAACAAGATTCCTGACTTAACTGATCTTGAATCTCCTGAATACTGGCTTAACTATTGTCTTTCATTACTGTAGTTAATAAATCCATAAACCTATGTTTATTACATTAGTCACCAAGATTAAACTTTAATCATCTCTGGTTGATGTCATTTTAGTCACTTACTTTTCATGGTATAAGCATTTCTTATATATATATATTTACATATAGAAGCCACACAAAGGAGAAGACTAATCATATGCTGTTTTCTTCTTATGACAATTCAAAGCCATCTGTCTACATTGGAAAGTTTCATGACAATGTATTGCAAATTATGGTTATAAAAAGACTAATACTTGAACAAATGATCTCCAAGTGGCAGTATGTTTTTTTTATAGCCAGAAACGTTAAGCATTAGGTTTTCACATCGGCAAGGTTTGAGATATCAATACTTGTGTTTTGATAAAAAGGCAATTTGAAAAAGATTTCCCCTTTCTACCTTTCCCAGTTATTGTCTGTCATCTCTATACTCACTGGTAAAGAAAGTATTTTTAGTTCACTGAACTCTTGTCAATCCAGCACATACCTATGTAAAAACTTTACCAGGATTATTTTCCACAAGCTAGCAAAGATTAAGACAACTTTGTAGATGCTTATCTTAGTCAGGTTGAAATTTGAAACTCATTTTATTTAATTACTACTATATAAACACTGCAAAACTTCCAGTTTGGACAGACCAAAGAAAGAAATTAATTCTATGTTTTCATGGTTGAAACAGAAATTACCTCTCCCCTATTGAAGACTGCCAAACAGTCAGCGTAAATACTACATTTCAATCTGTTACATGAATAAAAGCAGCAAATTAAGCTTCTGTTTCCACAGTGCAAATGAACTTGAATTTATAAATGTTTACAGTTATTTCAAATTCCTATAAACATTTCATTCCAACCTTCATACGGTTAAGATTTATTTTGGCTTACTGATATTTTTAATTTTTTTCTGTAGAAGCATATTGGGTGTTCTGTTTGCATCTTATGTAATACATTCAGATCCTATAGATCTCTACAAACCATGTGACAAATAACAGTAGTTGCACAGATTTAATTAGAAACATTTTGGAATATGTTTTCTCGCATTTCAATTGGGACACCACTTCAAGGCATTAGATGACACAGCTGACAACTTCTTGTTGAAATAGCAGAGGCAAACAATATCTCAGCTAACATCAATTCCCTACAACAACATGGAGGAGCAAAAATGCACAGCACAGTGGTTAGCACTGCTGCCTTACAGCGCCAGGGACTTGAGTTCGATTCCTGGCTTGGGTCACTCTGCAGAGTCTCTATGTTCTTGGGTGTCTGCGTAAGCTTCCTCCAAGTGGTCCAATTTCCTTCCACAGTCTGAAAGACATGTTGGTTAGGTGCATCGGCCATGTTAAATTCTCCCTCAGTGTATCTGAATAGGCACTGGAGTGTGACGAGGGGGATTTTCACAGTAACTTCAGTACAGTGTTAACGTAAGCCTATTGTAACACAAATAACTAAACTTCAAACAAAGCCATATTGTTTTGTAGCCCATGTCTACACTGCTGCAGAATACTGTTCTGCCTTATGATTCTGTGGCCACAAACAGCGACCAAGAACACTTAAATCTAGTCCAACAAATTGGCTGGATTCATACCAGGCACAAAAGAAGATAGTTGTGGTTGTTGCTCGTCAATAATCTTGGTCTTCTGACATTGCTGCAATGGTCGAACTATTTTCAGCTACTTCATCAACTATCTTTCCTCCATCACAAGGTCAGAAATGGGCATATTTCACTAATGATTGCACAGTGTTCAGTTTTACTCACAACTTCTCAGATCAAGAAGCTGTTCCTGCCCACATGCAGCAAAAATTCAGATTTGGGTTGAAAACTGATAAAACATTCATACCACACAACTGCCAGGCAATGACCATCTCCAACAAGAAAAAAATCTAAACATCATCCCCCTAACATTATTACTATCATTGAAGCCTCCCACCAGTAACACCATGGGGGTCACTATCGACCAGAAACTTGACCGGTCATATAAATACTATAACTACAAGAGTAATTAGAGGTTGGAAAATGCAAAAAGCATCTCACCCCTGGACTCCACAAAATCTGTCCACAAGGCACAAGTCAGCAGTGTCATGGAATATCCTTCACTTACCTGGATAACTGCAACTCCAAGTCAAGAAACTCAACATCATGTGACTAGCACTCCATCTACCATCTTAAAAAATAATTTCTTGCTCCACAGATACACCATGTAGCGGTCTGTACCATCTTACAAGATGCATCACAACAACTCGCCGTGGCTCCTTTGATATCACTTTCTAAACCTGTGGCCACTAAAAGACAAGGGCAACATGTCTTCTACATGAAGACACCACTATCTGCAAGCCCCTCCAAGTCACACACCATCCTGACTTGGAAATATATTGCCATTCTTCACCAATCCTGAGTCAAAATCTTGAAACTTCCTCCCTAACAGCACTGTGGGTGTACCAATATCCATTGGACTTCAAGAAAGCCACTCCCCATTATCTCCTCTGGGGAAATTAAGGATGGGCAATAAACACTGGCCTTGTCGGCAAAACTCACATCGCATGAATGATTTTTAAAAATACCATTACGCATTTCAAGTGACATGTGAAAGTACTATTTTGGAACAGAAAAATATCAGATTCCTTAAAACAAACTCATTGCTGGATACTGTACAATTCCTGACTGCCCATTTTGTGGAAGAAATTACTCAAACTTACTCTAACATACTTAAGGAAAACACACACTCAAAGTAGAAGATGTGCAACAGACTGAAAAAGAAACTATCCATCCTCTCAGTTTGAAGCAAACAATCTTTTGAAAGGTACAGATCTTTAAAAGTGTTGCTTTAGATAAAAATATTTGTTACCATTCTTGCTAAACATCAATTAATTATTTTTGGTACCTTAAGTAAAATAGGAACTCTGTGTTGATAAATTATTTGCACATAATTATCTAGCAAGCTCAAACAATAATAATTTTGATTTATAAAATCAATTTTGAAGGACTTGAGATCTTCTCCACACGATATGATATAAATACCCAAACACGATTCCTAAATTGCTTCACATTAGGAAATGTTGGAAAGAGACAATGTCAATGGATCCAAGTAGAATGCTTCTTACACACATTTAACTGATCTAAACATTTGGCGATACCCAGGAATCTCAATCTCCTGCTGCACCTTGGAAAAACTGCTCACTTGTGCTAGGGGCATCAGTGTCTTCATCATTCTCCTGTAATAAAAGACCTATTAGTAAATGTAATTATGAAAACAGTTCTGAAAACCTTTTCTATTTCAATACATAATTATGTAGCTGAACTAAGTATAGTCTCCAGGACAATAAGGGGTGAACAAAAAATCCTGGCTTGCCAAAGACACTCACATCTCATGAATGAATTTTTAAAAAGTCTTAAGATATATTATTATTATATATTATTACTCAAATAAATTATGTATCATTTTTAATAAGTTCATTGCATTTTTTTAGTTCCAAAGTTAATCAAAAAGAAACTCAGCAAAAGCTAAATAGGAATACATTAAAGATGGGTACTCATTTACAGCTTTATATGTTTACAGTATGGTGTTATCTGCTGAAAATTAATTGCACTCCCCTCCCTTCATCTTGAAATTCCATAGGAGTCAGAAACCTACTAATATTTCATCCAAGTACCCATTCTTTAAATGACCCTACACAGTGCACGTGTGGAGGTTATTAAATTGTAGGTCGCATCATAGCTGAAACTTGATCTTATCATTACCCAGTGTACATATACCATAAGACATAGGAGCAGAACCAGGCCACTCGGCCATTAGAGTCTGCTCCGCCACTCAATCATGGATCATTTTTTTCTTATCTCCATTCTCCTGCCTTTTCCCCATAACTCCTGATCCCCTTATTAACCAAGAACCTATCTATCTCTGTCTTAAAGACACTCAATGACCTGGCCTCCGCAGCCTTCTGTGGCAAAGAGTTTCACAGATTCACCATTCTCTGGCTGAAGAATTTTCTCCTTATCTGTTTTAAAGCATCGTCCCTTTAGCCTGAGGTTGTGCCCTCTGATTCTAGTTTTTCTTACTACCGGAAACATTCTCTCCACATCCACTCTATCCAGGCCTTGCAGTATCTTGTAAGCTTCAATAAGATCCTCCCTCTTCTTCTAAACTCCAACGAATACAGACCCAGAATCCTCAATCATTCCTCATACAAGTTCTTCATACTAGGGATCATTCTTGTGAAGCTCCTTTGGACCATTTCCAAGGCTAGCACATCTACCCATAGTTAAGGGGCCCAAAACTGCTCATAACACTCCAAATAGGGTCTGACTAGAGCCTTATACAGCCTCAGCAGTACATCCCTGCTTTGTATTCTAGCGCTCTCACATGAATGCTAACATTGAATTTGCCTTTCTAACTCCTGTTAACCTTAACCTCAAGAGAATTTTGAACAATGACTCCCAAGTCTCTTTGTGTTTCTGATTTCCTAAGCATTTCCCATTTAGCAAATAGTCTATGCCTCCATTCCTCCTTCCAAAGTGCAGAAGCTCACATTTTTCCACACTGTATTCCATCTGCCACTTCTCTGCCCGCTCTCCTAACCTGTCCAAGTCCTCTGCAGCCCCCTAATTTCTCAATACTACCTATCATCTACATATCTTTATATCAGCTGCAAACTTATCAATAGTGCCTTCAGTTCCTTCCTTCAAATTGTTAATGTATTTTGTGGAAAGTTGTAGTCTCAGCACAGACTGATCCCTGAGGCACATCACTAGTCACCAGCTGCCACCCTGAGAAAGACCTCTTTATCCCCAGTCTCTGCCTCTGCCAGTCAGCCAATCCTTTATCCATGCCAGGATCTTACCTTTAACACCATCAGCACTTATTTAACAGTCTCCTATGCAGGATCTTGTCAATGGCCTTCTGGAAATCTAAATAAATCATGTCCACTCCTTTTTTATCTAGATTTGTACACCACAGATTAAATTGCAGATCCATCAATCACAACTGATTTTGCTGTTAAAGTGGCTTTAATAAGTTTAGTTCTTGGCCAGTTGGATAACTAAGAAATACAATCTGAAGTCATGCTTAAATTACATCAAGTACATCACCTACTATCTGTCATGGAATATCTACGGCTCAGAGGAGTCCTAACAACTAAGCTGAAGGAGAGTGGGTGGTCAGGACAAGCAGTATCACTGAAAAAATCTTACCCAGAATCTATGTCACTCACCTTTGGCTCTTTGACTTCAAAATCCTCTCCATACTGAATGGAGAAGTCAATGTGTTGCAAGACTATATTAATACATTCTTCATCTGAGCGGTCAAATGGCAAAAAACGAACCATACTGTAGTCATCAACCTGAAAAGACGGACACTGATGTTAATAAACACTAGCATATATTTAATCAGCATCATTCAGAGGAAACCTATAAAATTGTAGATCACATTATTTTCACTGCTGAGAATATAATAGTATTTTAGTCAATATTTAAAAAATATTAAAAAGCACAACAAATTGGATATTACTTGCAAGAAAACATCAGCACTATTTTTAAAACAAAGTACACTTATATTTTTTGAGAAAAGTTCAGTTTTAAATCAAACGTCATAGTCGCTGACTATATTCAGTAAATTGGCTTGGAATTTTTTAAAGATCAGCAATGTAGCAATGGTATGATGATGGTATATTTCATTACTATGTCTCAAATTCTTTTGAAAATAATGGCATAGGTAGTCAAACAATTACATGCAGCACCCAAAATTTTCCTGGGACCCTCCTTGCACTGCTTCGTTACGACCTAGTCAAATAGTGAGAAGTCTAGTACTTCAGCTCCACTCTTATAAAATCAATATTGAGGTTCAATTTGTTGCCAGAACATTGCACTGATCAATTGGTGCTAGTTATCTCACATCTCTGTCCTCTGATTACCAAACCTCAGACAGCAGAAACATTTTCCCCTATTTACTCTGTCAAAACCTTAAATCATTTTAAACATCATTATTTCAATCTGCTCATAACTTTCTTTAGCTAATATTAATATTTTACTGATGTTACACAATCATATTTGTACAAAAATGGAATATGGAATTTGGCTGAGGAAAGCTAATGCAAATCAAGCATTTTTGACGTTAATGGAAACTTGGTTTCTTTGATTGCAGCACAACTTACCAATCCACAAATTGCTTTGGTTAGCTTTTTGAATTTCTTGCTTTTCCAACTGTCAGTTGAATCCTGCATCAATGAGTACATATCTGGGTCTAAATACCTTGAATGAAAGAATATCGGGAAAGATTATTGTCTCAAATGCCCAAAATCTGTGTCAAAACAATTTCTAAAAATGTATATGAAAGATTTGCTATAAAACTGTTTTATAAAATGAATTCTCAAACTGTAGGTTCCTCGCTGTTTTGAGAACTCTTTGTAGGAAAGTGAATATAATTTAGTAGAAAAACAAATGAAATTATTCTAGCATTGCACCTACCAGTATATTATCATCTGAAATAAACTTGCTTTGAGTTGCCTCATGTGTTATCCAATATGGAGAAAGAGCTTAAACTATGTAAAGTCAAAAGCTGTGGGTTCAAGTCCCAATCTGGAAATTATACATAATTGAGGAAGGCATTATGCACTACTGGAGTAGTGCCATCTTTTGGACAAGACATTACACCAAAGGTCTGCTCTTCTTCTCAAGTATAAAAGATTTTACTGTGCTATACTAAAGAACAAAGATGTTCTCCCCACTGCTCTGCAAAGTTTATTCCTTAATCAACAACGCTAAAGTAAAAATTATTGCTCTTTGCAGGATCTTGCTTTGCGCCAAGGGCAACTAGGGATGGGCATAAATGCTGGGCAGTCAGTGATGCCTGTGTCCCATGAATGAATAAAAAAATTGTCCTGTTTCCTCCATTCTTGACTATACATTTCAAAAGTTGGGGCATCCTGAGGCAAGTTCTTTCTTTAAAACCATTATCAAGGGTTCCTTAAAAAGCTGAAGATTTTTGATATACTGCTTTTCAGGTTTAGCTGACCCTCAAACATGCGAACAAGTACAAATACAAACCTTCACTGTCAGACAGCATTGCAAACACCACTGTCAAGACCATATTCCACCACAAATAAGAGAAAAAATGTCTGCATAGTACTTGCCTATCAGAATACACAATGTTCAACCTCAACTTAAAAGACAGGAAAAGTACCATACAGCTGGGCCTTTTTCCCATTCCAAACACAGCAAATCCATTTGTACTCACTATATGGGGAAGGACATGCTGACAGAAAGGGAAAGATGGGAATACAATTTCCAGACACAACAACTTAAAGCAACCATTCTCCAAGGAAAGGTAGGATGGAACAGAACACCTGTTTAGCCATCACCAATGCCCACACAGCAACTGCCCAAAATATGCCTTTACAGTAAAATATGTAATATCATGATAGCAGAGTGTAGAACAATGCAAATGGTATTATTTTAGAAGTGTACGTCCTTTCAAATATACTTCAAGATGAAAAAAAAGTTCAGAAATTTTGAATATTTCTAATGTCAGTCTCCATTATACTGCATAGCAGCTAATTCCAAGCATGTCACTTTTCAGTGTAGAGGTTTTTCAAGTGTTCAAAATTTGCTTTTGCCTAACTTAATACATATTTAATTTGTCATGTAACATCACGACCAATATCTATAATTGCATCAGTAATTGTAAAATTCTAAAATAATTTTCAGCAATCGCTTGTCAAACTTAAAACATGGTGAATAGCAAAATGGATTTCTGAAAATGTATACCATTAAGAGGTATATTACAATCAGTAATATTTTATGTACAATAAGTCCATCAGATGCAACATAATGTTTCACTTACTTTTCAATTTCTTTTTTTGCTTTCTTGTTAAGTAAATCCATTTTTGTCATGATGTTGACCTGAGGAATTTCCAGACACACCATTGCACTGAGAGCTGTTAATACGCCTGACACAAACTAAGAAAATTATAATGTTATACATCAGCATATTTTACGGTGAATGTCAGATTTATGTAATGCATTAACTGTAAAATAATTCATAGTTTCTGCTTTAGCTAATGAAATAAGTGTTGTATTAAATGTACTATAGGGTGCTGAGCTATCCAAAAAGATCCCAGATTCAAGCTTTGGATTTTGTCAAGAACATCAATGTCAGTGAGGGACATGGCAATTGACCTCAGTGCCTTTAAGCTATAAAAGAGAAACCTACAGTGTGTTCTCACTCATGCCTCTCATCCTTCTAAACGCTCCGCAACACTGAAAGAGGATGGTATCAGTCTCAGGACTTTTGTCTCCAGTCAAATAATTTGCTGATATCATAATATTTAATAGCATATATTCATAACATGTAATGTGATAATTAGTTGATTGCAAAGACTTGAAACACAGTGATACAGGATGACTATGACATCTTGATTAAGAAGTGAAAACTACCTTGAATGATTCCACCATAAATTGAGAGTCAACTAGAAATACCCCACAGATACGAAACTCCCACTGCTGCAACTGTTCCACTAGCTGCTTCATTACTGGAAGATGAGTATATAACTCAATTTGACCTGTATTTAAGGAATGAAGACATATTAGGTTACAAACTATTTGCAGACCCAACATTCAAAACTTATAAAGGGTACAGTTACAAAGGTGCACACTATTCAAATTGAATGTATAATGCTATCATAATAACCACAGCAAGGAATACTGACATAACACAAAGCCATATAGATAAGAGAGAATCCATTCAAACCTCAAATAATGATTAGGAATTATAGATATGGATATTGAATGAGAGAATAGTTAAAATTGACTTTTCCTACTTTCTCTTGACCATGAGATGACTTAATTGAATAGCTTGCTAATACTCGCTGCCCAAATTCTTCCATAGAATGAATTTTGGGAGGAGGATAAGGAGCTGCTGATACTCATATTTTATGAGTCAACGTCTCATAAAATCGAAGAGCCCAAAATTGGTATGCCAATAATTCAATACTTCTATGATTCCTTCTTTGACCAGATTTATTCTTTAAATCAGCGATTACTACCATTAGGATTTTTATACTAGGTATTAGTAGAAATTTTGCTGCACCTTATCATTACACTACGCTAAATTAAATGTTACATAGAATTAACTGCATCTACGACAAAAAATGTAACAGTAAGACAGGGCTTCAATATATTTGGAAAATAGGACAGATGAGATGAAGCAACATTTTCTTATACAGTAAGTTCTGTTTCACCACACTATTGTGCTGGAAACAGATTCAATGGCAATATGCAAAAACAGAAAAGCTTAGAGAGTGGGTAAATTGGATAGCTCTTTTCAAAGGGCCTGCACAATGAGCATCCTTCAGGCTTCATCATATCATTTTATTATCAAAATACTACTGACAATAAATATGAATTTCTACATACCTGGACAATCAAATAGTATATAGTCATCCTCCACATGACCTAAACAATCTGCCAGCCAATCAAAGTTGTTGGCAAAGTATTCCATACAGAAAACGAGTCCACCATTTGGGCCAAACCTTAAGGAATCATCCTCCATTACATCATCCAACTGGATGAGCTCCCGGATATCTATATTCAATAAGAGTAAAAAGAGTAATTCACTATAACATATATAAATTGACGAAACTTAGTTTTAAAACTGGACATCTTGTCAAAATAGCCAACGTATGTAACTCCACCATAAACAATTGTTGTAGAATAAAACTGCTGACATAAAAGCCGATCTCCTACAACTTTATATTTTTTAACAATGGCGTGGAATATAACCCAAAAGATGTTACGTATACAAAGATAATACATCCAATATATTTTTCTTCACAGCCCTCCATTTTCACTTTGCATTCAGTTATCTGGTAAATCTTGTGAGTACTGGGATAGTTATCTGTATATAAGGTGACTGCTGAAGATTTGCAATTATTTCTATGTTCATTTACTGAGCCAGAAACAGATGGTAGTGCACTCTAAGGGAGTGACTTTGATTCAAGCAACAGACTTGGCTGCAAATTATTAGACGAACATCAAGTATCTCTGATGCCCTAACTTTGATGTTTTTCTTAGAAGTCAACATACAGCAAATATAAAAAAAAAATTTTATGCATTTCTTGTTAACAGTTAAAGTATTCAGCAAAGCTAGAACAGATTCTCATCCATTTTGAATTTAAATCTAAATTAAAGATTCTAAATTAAAGATTTGAAGATTTAGCAGGTTTAATAGAATTGCAGAATTTTGTTCACAACGCTCAAGGATTGGAGACAAGTTAGAAAATACTTAAGGTAGGCAGGTTGATTTATTTTGATGCATAAATTGCATCAGATTATAAACTAAATCACTCAAAAGTAAAGATAGGAAACGTAAATATGTTGGGGAGGCAACCAACTCAGTTTTGGAAAAAAAGGATATTAAGGGATATGGTTGCAAAATTGGATTAAAGTTAATGTGAAATAGTTTTATTTTATATGTTATTCTCCTATCAAGGAATTGTGTCATTGAGATAATTTTCCACTCCAGAATTTATTTTTATGACATTTCAACAAATATTTTCAATAATTTACCATATTATATTATGCAAAGTATACTCATTTATCAAGAGCATATACTCTTTACACTGTTATGCTGGAAAAACTAAGCCTTGTTCTGATTAAGTTTTCAGAAGAACAGTTTAAAGATGAATTGCAAAGTTATTGGTCAACTTGCCTGCCAAGACAGGATAGTCAAAGTATTCTGCAGCAGGGTCAAGATTCACCACCTGGACAGATCGATTCATCACTTCACAGTGCTGTTGTATGGTAGAACAGTAAGTGCTCTGAAATGAAAGACAGCAAATTCAGTTTCTAATTTAAGCATCATGTATTAAATATGCAAATCAAAGAACTTTGAACATTGCTCAAACCTGTTCACTTCTAATCTAACAATTCCTACTTGACTAGAAATTTGCAAAATTATGTAACCAAAAAGGTCTAAATTTCACTGCTGAACATTGTGATGATCATCAGTCCAACTAGAAGTTTGGTTTAATCACGATATGAACTTCAGTTGTTTTAAAAAATCTGAAGGCATATTTCCCCATTTAATTACTGCTGTTCTCTACCATTCAATCTATTGGGGAGGTTAAAAAATCATAATCGACAATATAGTAACAAATAATACAATAAAATAATTTCAACAAGGTGTTCAAAATATTTTATAAACCACAAAAATAAAATCCAAAGCAAGATTATTGCGTTTTTTGTTCAGTATTAGTAGTCTTTGATGGCAAATGCAAGAGCAGCTTAGGAGTATCCCACAACACGCTTTACATGGTACAATTTTCTTTAAAACTATAATTAATGAAAACCTTTAATATGAATATAGAGTACAATAAGAAAGAATTAAAAATTTTATTGGCTACATTTAGAGTGGCACAATGACTAGCACTGCTCCTCCCAGTGCCTCAGATCCAGGTTCAGTTTTAGGCTTGCGTGACTGTCTATGTGGAGCTTGCAAGTTCTCCCCGGTCTATGTGAGTTTCTACTAGGGTGCTCTGGTTTCCTCCCACAGTCCAAAGATGTGATTACGTAGATTGGCCATGACAAATTGCCCCCTAGTGTGTTAAGATGTTTTTTGATCGATTAGCTATGGGGATTGGAGCGGGGGAGAGGGCCTGGTAGCCTGGTAAGACAGTCTGTTGGGATTCTATGATTTAAAATAGCAAGATTTTGATTCACTGTTAAAGATGGCATAAGCACAAACCCATCAGAACAGAAATGGCAAGCTACTGTAATGAAGAGAGATCTCAGATAAACCTAATTCCATTGAAGAGATTTAACATTCTTTATTATTTTGAGAGATTTTGATACAAAAATTGTTATCTTGGGTTGTAGAGTCAGCTGCACAAGGTCGTCAATTTCAAATCATCAACCATAGTCAGCAAAAGGGTGAAAAGAAAATCCTTACCAGTTGACAGTTATAGAACCTTAGTTAGGACACACTTGGAACATAGTGTTCAATTCTGGTTGCCACACTACCAGAAGGATGTGAAGGTTTGGAGAGGGTACAGAAAAGATTTACCAGGATGTTGCCTGGAATGGAGAGCATTACCTATAATGGGAAACTTGGTTTGTTCTCACTGGAACAATGGAGATTGAGGGATGACCTGACAGAAGTCTATAGGATTATGAGAGGCATGGACAAAGTGGATAGTCAAAAGCTTTTTCCCCAGGGAAAAAGAGTCAATTATTAGGGGGTATAGGTTTAAGGTGCAAGGGGCAAGGTTTAAAGGAGGTAGATGAGGCAGATTTTTTTTTTTTTTACACAGAGGGTGGTGGGTGCCTGGAACTCACTGTCAAGGAAGATAACGGAAGCGGATAGGGTAGTGACTTTTAAGAGGCGTCTTGACAAATACATGAATAGAATGGGAATAGAGGGATATGGTCCCAGGAAGGGTGGAGGGTTTTAGGTAAGTCAGAGAGTATGCATGATCGGTGCCCTGAGAGGGCTGAAGGACCTGTCCCTATGCTGTAATTTGTTCTTTGTTGAAGAAGGTAATGATTTAATACAAAGCAGAGACCACTGCAAATTTTATGGAAAACAGAGATAAATATTTGAAGCACAGCAAGTTATGGATACACAGGGAGAATGCAAGATAATGGATTGTTCAAGCAAAAAGTCAAAGGAGATATTATGGCCAGAGTATGTGGCCATTTCATGATTGCCAACTTTCATGATTCTATAATAAAGGCACAATGCTGCAGAAACTGGAATCAAACAAAAATAGAAATTTACTGGAAAATCTCAGCACATCTAGCAGCATCTAACAGTGGAGAGAGAATACAGCCAATATTTCAATCATGGATGACCCATTGTCAGAGCGGAAGACAAGATTTGTACTGTGAGGGCTATAATAAATAGGAATGGCATAGATAAAAAGACAAAATGGATGTAAATGATAACGATAAAGGCTAGGAATGATGTCAAAAGTATCCATTAAGATTGGAACGTGTAAGTGGTGAAACAAAGGTGCAGAGTGTAGGAATCTGGCAGGTAGCTTTAGTGAAGTGGAGATAAGGGTGAAACAAGATGGAAAGTGAGATTTTAGAAGTGGGAAACTAAAAACATAAAGTAATAAAAATGGATTACTAAGACGAAAAGAATAAATTAAATAAAATAAGTAGAGTGGAGGACAAGTTCATGATCTGAAGTTGTTGAACTCGATGTTTAGTCCCAAAATCTCTCAAGTGCGTAATCGGAAGATGAGGTGCTGTTCCTCCAGTTTACACTGGGTTTCACTGCAACATTGTAAAAAGCAATGAATAGACATATGGATAGAAAAGCAGGGTGGTGTCAGAAAGGCAAGCAACAGGAATGTCATGATTCTATAATTACATGTTGTGTACCAGTCTCCTTAGTCTCAGGCAGCCAATTAACATTTTATACCTCTAAAACAATTAACAATAACAAAAATTACAGCAGACTGTGGGAGTTTTGATGACCACGTTGCTGTAACAACTTATAATAAAAGCAGACTGGCTCAGAGACAGCACGTTTTAGCTCATCCCTCCTGGTGATTATAATATCCTCTCCGAAAAGCCCTGGCGTTGTTTGCATCCCGGTGGTGCTAGATAAAAACATGCTATTGTTATTGCCGGGGTTGGAGGTGTTAAATACCTTCCCGCTGCCGGCGGGCCCCATCACGAGCTGAGCGTATCGAGGCATCCCTCCGGCACCCACAACCGACTACATCCATACAACATCCGGGACCAGGACTCGCGTCACTTCCGGCTACGGGAGCCCATTCGCACAACGTTACATAGCAACGGCACATTCCGAAATGCGCTCATTAAGCCACTCCCTCCAACAACAACCCTTTAACCGGGGTTTTAAAAATCCCAAACACCAGAGCTTTGAAGTAAGAAAATACTCTGGCTCTCTTCTGCAACATTTGTTTCACCAAGTACCTATGATGTGGACATGCCGGCGTCGGACTGGTTAAACACGGTAAGAAGGCTCACAATAGCAGGTTAAAGTCTAACAGGTTTATTTGGTAGCAAAAGCCTCTAGCTTTCAGAGCTCTCGCTGCTCCTCGGTCAAGTGAGTAGGATTCTCTTCATGTAAAACTATCTGTAACCCCCACGACTTGTCTGGGCTTGCAAAATCTCACTAACTGCCCCAGCTAGAGAGAAAATACGTATCTCTTTAACCTGTGTTTAACCCTCTCTCCACTCACATTGTCTGTATCTTTAAGACTTGATTACTGGTAAAGACTCGCATTTCAACCACTATTTTGTATATTGAGTACTCTGCCCTATTTGTGAACTGAAATCCCACTCACCTGACGAAGGAGCAGCGAGTGTTCTGAAAGCTAGTGGCTTTTGCTATCAAATAAACCTGTTGGATTTTAACCTGGTGTTATGAGACTGCTTACTGTGTTAAACCAAGTACGCCTGTCTCCTTGCATTCATGGTTAACATTACAGTGACGTTTGGGATGGCACAGTTAAGCACTGCTGCCTTACAGCGCCAGGGAGCCATGTTCAATTTCCTGGCTGTAATATGTTTTATTATTGTTAATTGTTTTTGAAATGATTTGTTGAGATGTAAAATGTTAACTGGCAGCCTTGAGACTAAAAAGGCTGTCACACAACATGCTATATAAAATCATGACATTCCTGTTGTTTTCCTTTTTGACACACCACCCTGTTCTTCTGTCCACGTGTCCATCCTTAGTCTTTTGCAATATTCTAGACAGATCACTGTCTGTGTGGAGTTTGCATCTTCTCCCCATGTCTGCATGGATTTCTTCCAGGTGTTCTGGTTTCCTCCCATGTTCGAAAGATTGGCCATGCTAAATTGTCCCTTACTATCAAGAGGGACAATATGTGGGGTTATAAGGAAAGAGCCTGGGTGGGATTGTTGTTGGTGCAAGCACGATGGGCCAAATGGCCTCCTCCTGCCCTATAGGGATTCTATGACAAATAAATTTAAAAATTGTAATGGAAACAGATAAATAATCAAAGACTAACAGAGACAACAAATATTTTGTAAATAGCAGTTTTTTAATAAAAATGGAAGTTTAAAGTACCTATCACAAGTGCTTCCAGTGAAAAAAGTTAAAAATTATTTGTGAAAAACGATGACTCAGGAACATTTGCTAAGTTCAGCAATGCTGAAAATACTTCCTTACAATATTTTACCTATGATGATGTTATTGATGATTTTGTCATGAAGAAGTGCAGAAAGAAATCTATCTAAATTACCATGAATTGCAAACAACTCACAAAACAAGAAAATCTTAAAAATATCCCCCTCTTCCATATTCTGTTGTTTAAATTCTGTTTTTCAGATAGAACCACTATGGTCTGATATCATGGCTATCACATGCAGTTATAACAGGTCAGTAGCCATCATCTCCTATAGCTCTTAAAGTCCTGGCCTTCAAAAGTCTCTTTTGGACAAAAAATGGAATTCTTCCAGTTGCCTGATCAGATATACCTCAGAATACTGAGAGAGACAAGGGAGGAAATTGTTGGGGCCTTGAGAAAAATCTTTGTATCTTCACCGGCTCCAGGGGAGATCTCAGAGGATTGGAGAATAGCCAATATTGTGCCTTTCTTTAAGATGAGTAGCAAGAATAATTCAGGTAATTACAAATCAGTGAGTCTTATGTCAGTGGTAGGGAAATAATTGAAGAGGATTCTTTGTGACAAGATTTATTCCCATTTGGAAATAAGTGGATGTATTAGTGGGAGGCAACATAATTTTGTGAAGGGGAGGTCGTGTCTCACTAACTTGATCGAGTTTTTTAAGGAAGTGACAAAGATATTTGATGAGGGTTGGGCAGTGGATGTCGTCTACATGGACTTCAGTAAGGCCTTTAACAGGATCCCTCATGGCAGACTGATGCAGAAGGTGAAGTTGCATGGAGTCAGAAGTGAACTGGCAAGATGGAACAAAACTGGCTCAGTCAAAGAAGACAGAGAATAGCAGTGGAAGGGTGCATTTCTGAATGGAGGGATGTGACAAGGGATCAGTGTGGGGACCTTTGCTGTTTGTAATATATAAAAATGATTTGTAGGAAAATGTAACTAGTTTGCAGACAACACAAAGATTGGTGAATTTACAGATAGCGATGAAAACTATCAGAGGATACAGCAAGACATAGATCATTTGGAGACTTTGGTGGAGAGATGGAGTTTAATCCAGACAAATGTGCATTTGGGAAATCTAATACAGATAGGAAATACACAGTAAATTGCAGAACCCTTAAGATATTGATAAGCAAAAGAATCTGGATGTATATGTACACAGATCACTGAAAGTGGCAATGCAGGTGGAGAAGATAATCAATAAGGCATATGGCATGCTTGCCTTCATTGACCGGGACACTGGGCTTAAAAATTGGCAGGTCATGTTGCAGCTTAATCGGACCTTAGTTAGGCCACACTTGGAATATAGTGTTTAATTATGGATATGGAGGCTTTGGAGACGGTACAGAAAAGATTTACCAGGATGTTGTCTGGCATGGAGGATATTAGCTATGAGGAGAGGTTGGAGAAACTTGGTCTCTTTTGTTCTCACTGGAATGACAGAGGTTGAGAGATGATCTGATAGAAGTCTACAAGATTATGAGGGGCATGGACAAAGTGAATACTCAGAAACCTTTTCCCAGGGTGGAAGAGTCAATTACTAGGGGGCATAGGTTTAAAGTGTGAGGGACAAGGTTTAAAGGAGATGTATGAGAGAAATTTTTTTACACAGATAGTGGAGGATGCTTGGAACCCGTTGTCAGAGGAGATAGTAGAAGCCGTATGATAGTGATTTTTAAGGGGTGTCTTGACAAGTACGTGAATAAGATAGGAATAGAGGAATATAGTCCCCAGAAGGGTAGGGGATTTTAGTTCAGTAGGGCAGCATGGTCGGTGCAGGCTTGGAGGGCCAAAGAGCCTGTTCCTGTGCTGTAATGTTCTTTGTTCTTTTATTCTTTGTAAAGCCACTTATATTGGAATTGGATTCACTGGACGCCACTTAATTGGATTATTTGCTCCTGAGTGCTATAAATAAGGAATGACTAAAGTGCTCAAATTTTGCTATTGTGGTTTATGAATTTATTGGAACAACTTAATTATACTGTATTTTAATAATATGTTCTGCGAAACCTTCTAAATTCTTAAATTTTGTTATGGACTTCATTAAACAATGCAAATAAAATTAGAATCAGTTCCAATTAGCTGATCTTAAAAGGATTAGGAGACACAGATTTAAAAAGTCATGGGGAGCAGGGGGCAAAGAAGAACTTTTTTGTGCAATGCATAATAATGGCCTGGAACTCACAGTGGGTGGAGGAAATAGAGACGACTAATTGATTTCAAAAGGAAATTACATGCACCCCAAGGTAATAAACTTGCATAGCATAGGGAACAGGACTAACCGATTGTTTTACAGAGACCCATAGGACATAAGAACAGAAGTAGGCCATTCAGCCCATCAAATCTGCTCCAATGTTCATGGCTTCCTTCTCTGCTATAATGATTCCAATGACCCTAAAACAATTAAATAGTTGTTGGTTTCCAGAGTAACTACTGATGACTTCTACTTGTTCAACATTTGCATTTGTTTTATTTAATTTAGTAATTAAATTTTGAACAATAAAGTAAGCAAAGGACTAGAACCATTTGAATTGCAATGTTGCAGATAAATTGTGAAAATTAGTTGCACATTGAATGGCAAGTAAGAAAGCCTTGACTGACAATAAAAAGATCAATGAAGGATGAGAAAAATAAGAAATTGCAAATATATTATTTTGGAGTTGCAAGGAAGATTGTTGGGCGTGCCATCGTCTGGAAAGGCTGACCATAATAAATCAAGAGATGGGTAAAGATGAATAGGATGTAATGGGAAAATAGAAAATGAAAAGATAAATAATCAATTTGTACATACACCTGAATGTGCAGATTGATCTAAAGTTTGTAACTAGCACAGAGAAGACAGAGAGGAAGAGCTGTCTACGTTGAGGAATCATTTCATATAATATCCTGAAATCCAAAGTTCTTTTATTTTGTGTTAAACTTTTTAGTTTGCTATTCATGAAGAGATTTGAATGAAATCCAGGCCTATTAACCTTATTACTGTGCTCCTCATTGAGAATAAATGTGTGCTCTTATGTGTCATTCTGTGTTCACTAGACACAATACATTTTGGTTGTCAAAGCAACAGTGTATTCAACGAATACCTCCTATAGTTCGGTCTAATTAATTTTTTACACAAACAGCTCTTGTGAATTAATTCAAGCAAGGTTGTCAAAAGAATAATCTTTGCAAAGCAGCTTCCAGTATCACGCTTTTGTATATAAATCTTTAAAAGCTATTTGCATGGATTTTAAATATTCAACTGTTACCTTTTCAAAATAAAGTGTTCATAGAATCACCGATCAGGTCCTATCCCATGTATTTAACCTACTAACTCCATGACACCAAGGGTCAATTTAGTATGGCAAATCAACCCAACCCACATATATTTGGAGTGTGGGAGGAAATCAGAGCACCCAGAGGAAACTCGTACAGGCAAAGAGAGAATATACAAACTCCACGCAGGCAGTGATCCAAGCTGGGAACTGAACCCAGGTTCCTGGTGTTATGAGGCAATAGTACTAACCATTGTGCTACTGTGCTGTCCCGAATGGCAAAGGACAACAATTCAATAGTGAATTGGATTTTACATGACAATTTTACGTGGCTTCCTGCCTTTTGTGCACAGAATTAATACAAGAAAAAATTAATTGTTCCTTTTATTTTTCCTTTCTCTTAAGAGTTATACTAACTTATATTGGAACAGGAGAAGTCTTGTGGTGAAGTATGTAGTATTCCTAGCTCTGAGCCAGAAGCTTCGGGTTCAAGACCCACGTCAGGACTTGATTGCTAAGGAAGATGTGTTAATAACACAGCCATATATCAACCTGCAAAATCCTTCCAACATGTGTCAATGAAGGTCAGAATGAGAGAGACTCCTGGTCAGCCATGTATGACATGGATTGGCACCTCTCAAGCTTTGGTGGCAGGCTAGTGACCTGATCCAGGAAAACGCACTAGGAAATAGATGAAAATCTGCCTGGAGTACCCTTAAGTGGGGAGAGAAACAATAATATTAGAACTGGCACCCGAAGTTTTCCAGTTTCTCAATACAACTGCACAAAAATTGTATGCTGTTCAAACACAGAGGACATCACATCCACATCTGACGATGCTCTTACCAAACATGAAATATAGCTTCCATTAAAAGAAATCAGAATGGAAAAACCAAAAAAAATTGCAAGAAATTATGTTTTGTCCCATAGGACTTGTATGTGTTGATACATGCCCTTAATGATGAGATTATCTAAGATGGATCCCACATGCTATATGAAAGATTAAAATGCTGTTCTGAGACGATAGAGATGCTTTTGCAAGCATGGCTCCCTCACTCAATGAAAGTGCAGACCACAAAATTGGAGTTACTGCAGTTCTGTGCTGTGCTGAATGGGACTCTGCCAAGAGCCTTGCCTCAGAAAATTATATGTCAGCTGATTTTTCTTTTTTTTTGGTTCTGTCTGTGAATAGATTGGTACATACAATTACTGCAAACTGGAACTGTAAAGGAGAGGTCTAGAATCCAAGTATCGTTGCGTTTAAGGCAATGATACTTGGATTCTAGACCTCTCCTTTACATTTCCAGAGCTATTTTGCTACTTTACACGAACTTGACTTGCTTTGATGGGAAAAGCTAATATGTAATTTACAATCATTGTTGTGTTAAAAGGAAAGACCACTGGATATATTGAAATACTCCAATGACAAACCATTACCCCCAGGCCAACATCCCCGGTGACCAAAATATTACTGCGGTTAAGATTCTGCATGTTTAACTATCTTCAAAGAGATTATTTCTACATCAAAGGGTCCCAATGTTTAAACATCAAACTTGGTGCACAATTCTTGGTTCTATTTGTTAGCCCATTAACATTCAGAGGTGTATACAGCTCTATAAACAGCACATACATAATTATTGCAGAGAATTTCTAGTTGGTAGGAAAGGCTTAAAAAAGCTCTTTAAACAGATTCACGGTTTTGTAATGAGCCCATAACCAAACCAAGCTGGCAGACAAAATACCTCTTTCCACACGTATACTACAACTGTATTCTTGATGCAAAGTGATCTTTTTTTCCAGTCCTGCTACAGTTGTGCTACAAATGCAGCCAGAGTCCAAAGTCAAGAACTGAGAGGACATTTCATTGAAAAGGATAAGAAATCACTGGATTCAGGAGAGTCTCTCTCTCTGTCTCCTTCACATTGTGTTCAATTCAGGCCCTTACTGCAAATTTAAAGCTGCTTCACATCAACTGTAACCTTATAGTGTATAAGCTCCCTAAATGTTTTATGAATTAGTTTTAATAATAGTTTAGCCCATAAAAAGTGTCATGTCATGAAATATTTCTGGATTAAAATTGACAGGAGACAGCATGAACATCTTAATTAGACTCTATCATGAATGTGGTTAGGAACAAGCAATACCAAGAATGTAACAAAATTAACAGGTAGAAGCCATTAGCATTTCAAAAGGCATTTCACAGAATGTGTGTTTCCCAGTGATGAAATTAGCAGGTTTTACAGATCAGAAGAATACATCATCATGCTAATAGGAAGTACCTTAGTCAATTGAACATCAAGGGGAGGCATACATATATTAATTTTTTTAGAGCCACAGCAGCTAGGGAATAAACAGCAAACATGTAAAGAGAACAATCAAAGAGAAAAACATTATAATTACCAGCACTTGGGGAAGCAAAGAAGCAGATTCTACCTAGCAGACTGGAAACCAGTTCCACCTGGCAGACAAGAAGCAAGAGTGCAGAAACCTTTGTGGAGGCAGTTATACCCGTATCTTTTCTGAACCAAGAAGAGATGTTTCCCAGAATAACTCAATTGTGTACAATGTGGTAATTATAAGCTGGTCTTTACCTATAGGTTTATTAAAATTAATGCTGTTTGGGAAAGGGGAAGATCTGAAAAAGTTCGTAGCCCTTAAATATACTTTGGATCAAAAAGGATAATTTCTACATAAATAGTGTGGGTGATTTTGTAGTTCCTATACATAACTGTTTTAGATTATTATTGTCTATTTGTGTTTTTTCTTTATTATAATAAATAATCTTTATTAAGTGTTACATTGTGTTATATTATAACTGGTCTGGTTACTTTCTCATTGGTTCTTCCATGTAATTGCTCACACCATTTCGTTAAACAAAATTATGCACTATCATGAATCAATGCTTCCAGTTGGGACATCCTCACAGTTAACATCAGCCAGTAGCGTGACACAGTCCACAAAGCAATTTACCATGATTGGGGAAATTGTTAGATGTGGGCTTGCTCTTCAACAACAGCAAAACAAACACAAAGTTAAGTTCATAAAACCCTGAATTATCACCAAGTGATTAAGTATTGAGAAAAGACCAAACTGTAGCAAGATAGCCAGATATTGAAATCAATATTTAAAAAAGAGTTCTTCTCCCAATATTTCTGGAAAAAATGATAGCCACAATTTATTACTATAAATTGATAGATTATACTTTACAATGAAGTAAATTGTAAATGATTTGGATATTTTGGAGATTTTTTTTGCCCGATTCCATACCAACAATGGTGATGATAACATAAAAATGTACTTCCTTGAAAAGATTTCTCATGCATTGCAATTGACAAAAATGCTAACAATATGCTGTTTTTTTAAAAAAAATTATGTTTAGTTCAATGTACAGATCTAGAAAGAAAAAATTTTACTTGCCACAGACAGGATATGTGAGGTACGCTTTCCTGAATATGTGTCCTACTTATGATACACCTGATTCATTTCCTATGAGGAATACTTGTAATCCACGTCACAATGAAGATTATATGATTTATTTTACTACAGTAGTTTATGTATTGTCTGTCTTCTAATATGAACATACATAATTTACTTTATTTAAGGATATATATGAATATATATATATGTAATGAAATAACTGAGGAAGTATAGCACAATGGTAGAGCATTTGACTGCAGATCTTAGTTCAAATCCATGTGGTTAGCACTGTTGCCTTACAGCGTCAGGGATTTGAGTTTGATTTCCAGTTTGGGTCATTGACTGTGTGGAGTCTGCATGTTCTGCCGTCTCTGCATGGCTTTCCTCTAGGTGCTCCAGTTTCCTCCCACACTCTGAAAGGAGTGCTGATTAGGTACATTGGCCATGCTAAATTCTCCATCAGTGTACCTGAATAGATGCCAGAGTGTAGCAACTCGTAACTTTTCATAGTAACTACATTGCAGTGCTAATGTAAACCTCCTTATGACACTAATAAATAAGCTTTAAAACTTTTTATATGTATATATATTATGATCAATGTCCAAATGAGGCATAAATTTAGGAATATATGTTATCAATTTTGGAATGTGAATTTTTGTAAACTATTTTCCATGAGTACAATGCCAATCTATTATATTCAATCAACATTTCAGTGAAGAAATGCACCGACACTCTCTGGAATATATATGAATTATTACATTAATTCAATAAGAGTAAAAACTGTCTATTTGTTATTCAGGCATATTTGAAAGCTACTTCTCATGCAATTTAGATTCCAAAGAATGTATACTAAATTATCTATTAATGAAGATACATGTGATTTATTTTGTATGAGGTTAACTGTGACCTACACCTTAAGGTCAGGTATATGTGTACTTAAGTGTATAACATTTAAGGCAGTGCTCCAACACCTGGAAGCTTCCTGCAGAGATCCTGTGAAGCCACATCAAAGCAACTTTACTGCAAGCTTTCAATACAGTTCATGAATACTGTTGCAATGTAACAGGAGTTGACTTGAATGAAATTCATTATTTAATCATGCAGATTTGTTAGTTTACTCTCACCACTGAGAAAAGCAACAGCTTATTTGTATAGTATTTTTAATATAATAAATGTTCCAAGGTGCTTCAAGGGGAACATTTCAAAACAGGATATGACACAAAGCCATAAAAGATCAGATGACTCAAAGCTTGGCCAAGTAGGTAGGATTTAAGGAGTGTCTTCAAAGAAGGAAGAGATGGAGAGATGGAGTAGTGGTATTCCAGAGTTTGGAGCTTAGGCAACTGATTCTCAAGAAGCTAGAATCAGATGTGTGTGGCTATCTCAGAGAGTTATAAGGCTGGAGGAGATTACAGAGAAAGCAAAGAGTGAGGCCATGCAAGGATTGGAAAATAATGATGAGAATTTTAAAATCAAGACTGAAAATCAACTTTGTCATCAGTCAGCAACATTCCATCTATGAAAAATGATGAATACGTGGCAAAATAACCCAATTCAGATGGATTATCTTCACATGGCCAACCTTTGCTGATGGCTGAAGAGGCCCAATACTTGAGAGGCAGGTTCTGTGATAAGTGTCCCATATAAAGCTACTGAGCGTGGATCTGGGTTGTTGTTTTCGGTGTGAGTGCCTGTTGTTAAGCTGTTGTAACCACTGGTCATTTTGGGAGTGCGAAGGAAGTATCACCATTTTCCTCTGCCATTGGCTAGTGAACCCCAGATACAACAATCAATGTCTCAGGCCTCCGTGTCATGCTTGCAAGTACCCTTCAAGCGGAATTTTGGGCATCCAACTAGTCATCTAGTTCATTACCTCAATATGAATGCGACTGTTCTTCATTTTGCAGACATGCCAGAACTAATGAAGCTATCTCTGATGGATGAATGTGAACAAACTTGCCGATGGCCACTCTTTTCATGTTGTGCTGCCTGAATACATGCCAGATAGGCAGCACACAGCATGTTAGAATAGCAAAATCAAAGAGCATTAGCCAGCTTGTATTGAATTAGTGAAAATAACATTTAACACTGATCCATTGAAAAACACGTAACAATTACTTGAGACGTAGTTAAATCACAAATGACACAGGCAGTTCATAACTCCCTTACCGCAGGTCGCTGCAATTAGGCAGAACTTTAAAAATATGCAAAATTCATCAGCATATTCTAAAAACCTCACTGATTTGACGTTCAGCATACAAAATACATTTGCTTTAAGTTCTGCATCTGGAGGCTGGCGTTGTGCTGCGCATGTGTTTATTGAATGTCCTCAGCAGTAACCGGGGGGAATCTCAGCAGCTGGAGCTCTGCTCTCCAGGTAGTTGGCGGCTGTGGACTTGGAGCAAGAACACAATAGACACCAATCTTTCGCTATGGAAGCCAGGAAACAGGTCACCTTTCTGGAACGAGATCCTGTTAGCCAGGATTTGCAGCAATCGTGCAGGACAAGGCAAGAAAATCCTCCCGCTGTTATTAATCGGTGCTTTCATACCCCCTTCAAATCGACTCGGAACTGACCTGAGTTCTGCTTAGGATCGATAAGCTAGTAATCAAACGGTGGCTTTTGTTCATTTCCAATTATCTAAAAATTCCGCTCTTGGAAGTTTATTACATCTTTATGTATGTTTTAAATTGAATTTAATTTTATTTCTGTGATCCTATTTTGCATTCAAGGAGGATTGTGCTGACATTATTTTCATCTCCACAGGTTGTGTTTTCCCCCTTTTTAAATAAACTGCAAGTTTCGGGTTGATTTCGTTACTCTTATTAGGTTGCCTTTTGTACACTTGGTCAATTCATCCCTAACTCTTGGGTTGTTATTACCGTAGCATTTTCTTTCTGTTCTCATATCTGACAAATGATTTGTATACCTCATTTGTTATTGTAAGAAGTCTCACAATTCCAGGTTAAAGTCCGACAGATTTATTCAGACTCACGAGCTTTTGGAACACTGCTCCTTCATCAGATGAGTCCCATTCACCTTATGAAGGAGCAGTGTTCCAAAAGCTCGTAATTCCAAATAAATCTGTTGGACTGTTGTGAGACTTCTTACTGTGCCTATTCCAGTCCAACACCAGCATCTCCACATCATTATTTGCTATTGGCAATTTTGCATACCACACTTTTTAAAGTGATGTAAAAGGCATTTGTTTTGTTTTAGAGGTGAGTCAGATGATACTTTCTTAAATTGTTATTATATTTTAAATATACATGGCTAGCTTTCTGTACTAATTGAAAGGGAAAATGCTTATCCTTGATGATTTTCATCCACTGGAGATGGATGGGCTCTCCTTCCCTTGGGCCACTTGAGGCTATTTACAGCTAATAAAAATGAGAATACTGTGTTGGAAAACATTAACATATCAACTGCTGTATAGACTGTCACTGGCATGCCTTCTCTAATTTCATCAACGTCAGAGAATTAGGAGAATTGAGAAGAAAATATATCTTTTAATCAAAGACCTGTTTCTTGGAGTTATGGTGTAGAGATGCTGGTGTTGGACTGGGGTAAGCACAGTAAGATGTCTGACAATATCAGGTTAATCAAAACACTCTGAAAGCTTGTGCTACCAAATAAACCATTTGGACTTTAACCTGGTGTTGTGAGACTTCTTGGAGTTATTCCAGACTACTAAATCTGACACCGCAGAACATTTAAAAACATTCTGTTTATCTTCTGGGTCATTGGTTTCACAGTAAAACATTCCTTCTTTTTAGTCCAAGTATTATTGGATGATTTATTCAGAATAAACAAAATGGTATTTGAATAGTGAAGTATCTCCTTCAAGTTGAATAGCTGTGTTTTTGGAAGCTTCATCCTGATTGTAATTGGTGTTCTGCTTTTTAGAATTCGTGGCAGCTTATTTTCAGAACATTTTCCTGTCACGTAGAAGATAATAGACAACTAGTAAATTGCAAAAGTAACTAAGCAATCAGGAATTAATTACATAAATAATTGGAAGATTGATTATGATCAAAACCTTGAGTAAGGACTTGATAAATGCATAGCGACAGATTGCTGCGAAGACAAGAGCTAAACCCAGCTCATCAAGAAATTGAGGATGTAATGAAAAGATAGAAAAATTTAAAACTGTTGGAATAAAATTTTGATTTCCATAATATGAATCACTTTGTTCTGCTGAATGATTTGTAATTGATTTCACAAACAGAAGACCACAATTTAAACTGCTACAAGTGTTAAGACCACAATTTAAACTGGTACAAATGTTCCTTTTTATTTTCCCATTGGTGCAGTTTTATTTTAATGGAACAGACACATGGACTTTTTTCCAATGTAAGCGACAGATGCTAAAATGAATACTGTCTTTTAAAATGTATTCTTTGAAACACAAGACTTAATTCACACATATATTTCATGAAATCATTGTATATTTGATTACATATAATGGTGTCTCCTTTATGTGTTATTCCTTTTAGGACACTGAGACATAATTTTCCAAAAAGTCATAATTCAACTGGTAAGGAAAATTTCTACTTTTCTAGTTTCTTTGATGCATCTCATGAATTTGATAATGTACAGAGGTGATACAATTACATTTTTAAGAGTTGACTCATTTCCTGGGTGAGACAAAAAAGCATTTCGCCACTTGACTTCAGACCAAATGCGAATATTGATCTGCCATTTCATTTTCTGTTTTAGCTGATTGTTATATACTGTCAAATTTATTTTGTATGTTGCATTACAAGCCATTAATTGACTCTTTCTCTTAGCTAAATAATTACATATGCTTAATGCCAGTTTTACTTCCATATTGATAAATTCTGGAAAAAAACATGGAATTTTGTTAATGTTTAAGATCTCCAAAGGTTTAACAGAATAGTTGAATTATAGCAAGCTGACAGTTTTTGAAACTCTGTTAAATTACCATTTAGGCTTGTATGGAAAGACGATAAAAGTGAATTTGATCAAATGTTCAAATGATAGTTGTAAAATGTGCATGTGCAGTAAAAATAAAATTGAAAAATGCACTCCTGCCACATTGCTCCCAGGCCGCAAAAAACGGATACTGTTCCCACAGACATCGCCCCATCTTTACAACATAACTGTCCCCCTTGCCCACCCACTCCGCCCACTAACCAGACTGATAGCCCACAGAGTGATAGCAGATCTACCCACCCACCAGAGTACGATCTGGCCTCCCTTCTCCTTCACCCCACTCACTCATCAGAGATACATCTGACCTGCCTCAACCCCCTCCCACTACAGAATGATCTGGTTTCCCATTGTCCTCCCCATCCCCCTCCTCCACCAGAGATACATCTGGCCCTCATCCTACGCCCCCCCTCCCCCTCAGAGAATGATCTAGCCCTCCTCCTTCCTGCTCCCCCACCTAAGAACGATCTAGCCTGCTTGCCTTCCCCCACCAGAGTACGATCTGGCCCCCCACCAGAAATACATCTGACCTGCCTCCTCCCTACCCTCCAACAGAGAACAATCAGGACTCCTCCCTCCCACACGCCACACCAGAGAATGATCTCTCACCACCACCACTGATCTGAGTTAGAGCCACCAGAAGCATTGAATTTACCTCTTCAGAAGCTGGAGTGCCCAAAACATACGAGCATGTCTGTTTTGTGCTGAATCTGGACAGGCAAACACGATGGTAAAGGGAGAAAATGCAGGTAATTTTGAATGTCCAGCCATTAAGTCAATTTAAATGCATGCAAATGCATTTAAATTGACGTTGGACACAGTCTCGATTGCGTCCCATTTTCAAGCCATAGTGCAGAGGAAATTAGCACAGACGCAGAAGTGAATTGCGGTATTTGTCTAACACCCAACTTTACCAAGTTTTTGCACCCAAAAACTGGTGCAACACAATTAGGCCCTCTTGATGGATTTTCATTGAGTTAAAATTTTGCCTAGAATGTAATATTTAGGGGAAGTGCTACATAATCATAAGAATTTGTAATGGAAGAGGGTGACAGCAGGTACATGCAGATGTAAAGTAATATTAAGTGTAAAGAAACTTTTCTCAGTCTGTTGTAATAAATGAGAATCAGCTATTAATTGGCAAGGTGCAATTCATGAATTGCCACCCATCATAATTCGCAATTGTGTTGCAGATGCTCCAGAAATATCACAAGAGATGATCAGAACAGTTAATTCACCAATTCCTTCCCTACTTGATGCTAACATTGATCTACAGACATCAGTTCCAGAGTCTTCCAGCCAACAATCACAGGGTCAGAAAAGCCACCAGGAGCAACCTGAATTGATGGCAACTTCAAATTCAGACCATTGTCTGATTCAAAAAGAAACTCCAGAGCAACAAGAATTGGGGATTGGAACTGCCAAACAGGGTGGCAAGCAAACTAACACTTACTCTAAGGGCACATTGAGCATAGGAGGAAGAAAGCAATTGAAAATTCAGAAAGATCAGCCAGATGCTGACCTTGCAGCCAATTTAATAATGTTACAAACAGATGGCCTGATCCAAGTAGGGGAAGTGAAAGCGAATTTCCAGCATAGACTGGAAGAGATACAAGTTAGTTTGCAGACTGGTGTGAATCTGCTTCAAGGTGTGATTGAGTCTAGTAACAGCCAGATAGAATCAGCTGTGGAGGAGGTGAGTTCCACTGTCAGCTCAGTTGAGACCATGCTACAGAATGTGGATTCCAGGCTAACCACAATTAACTCCAATCTATTACAGCTCCAAGAAACTGTTGAATTTGGTTTAAAAGAACTCACTAAGGAAATTGCTTCTCTGGTCAAGTGGCTATGCCAGAACCTGAGTACTGAACTTATAGAACAGCAGTCTGTCAAATCCTTCAGGACTTCCAGGACAGTTCGTATTTAAACAGCAGGACCCACCAAGTGTGTATGCGAGTCATCAAGTGCATTTTTTATCTTGGTTTATTGGGACAAGCACATTGTAAGACCACTAATAAACAAATCAACAGCAAAATGGGTAATTAAGGTGCCTACATAATAAAACTCACTGCATGTCACAAAATAGATCAAAGTTCAAGTTTTTACAAGTTGCCTAGAACTTCTAAAGTTGAAAAATAAAGTGGGTAGGAATTAAAATGTGAGATTTGTGCTCAATGCAACAATGGATGGTTAGTGTTGAAAATGGAAGTGCTTTTTCATTACCATTTTAAGATTAAGTATTTCTATTTAATGCAGATCAAATCTCACTTTACTCTGGGCCAACCTGAAAAATAAAACGCTTTTTTATTGAACAATATGACAGCTTCTCACTGCTAGATTTATAATCCTATCACTGTTTAGTAAGGTTGCTAACTTAGTTCCAAATTAATAGCACTTTTGTACTGTGGATCAGTGCCCATTTGGATTGAAAGAGATTTTTACAGATACCAGATAAAAATAATTTACATCTCATCATTTGAGGTTGCCTTTTGAATTCCAGCCCAGAGGTTAATGAACCTCCTTAACCATGTGATACCACAAAGAACAGAGGTACAGCACTTCTGCCATTCATTGTACATGAAGCATTTTGTGGTATTTCTGAGATATGGTGCTTCAATACTAATCGATCTGCAACTTGCTAATTTCTTTTAGGGAAAAATTAGAAGAAGTAATTATTGAAGAATCTTTTATTGACATTTTTGTAATTATGTAGCAAGTATAACGGAGAAATGACCTATTTCAGTGAAGATAAACACTTGTCAACACATACACAGTTAATGGCCCTGGAATCCTGAAAAGCCTAACAAATGTGACAGCAACATTGCTTTCGCTGTTGCTGGTTTCTAGGGAAGCAAAAATGTTTAATTGCTTCCCTAACTAGAGCAGCTGAATATAACTTTAAACAAAAGGGTTGTTAGTTTTAAAAGAAAACCTTCAAAAGATGCAAATTTGGTAGTGCTGTTAGTTTCATGATGACAAGAAAAATTGCAAAAAAACTCCTGAAATAGTGGCCAAATGCTCTTTTTATAATACAGCAGATGGGCCTGGCTCCTCTTCTAATGATGATGTGGAGATGCCAGTATTGGACTGAGGTAAACACAGTAAAATGTTTCACAATGCCAGGTTAAAGTCCTACAGGTTTATTTGGTAGCACAAGCCACTAGCTTTTGAAATGCTGCTCCTTTATCAGGTAAGTCAGGTAACCCCAAATTTTATGCACTGCTGATCAGAATGTTTGACAGTTACTGCAAGGCTGGTAAGTCTGCTCTTGAAGGCCTGTACCCAAATCCAAATGTAAAAACTGGAGTATTAGATCCCTGTGTATATTTTTACATTCCTTCAAATACATTGTAATTCCTGTAGATATAGTGGCATATTACAAGAGGGGCTTTAATTTAAACAGCCTAATTTTGTCTCTGTAAACACAATGGTGTTTTGATTTTGATTTCCTAATTTTATAAGTGGTATGAATTTCCCAACCCCTCAGTTTTGATGTGGTCCAATTTCCATTAATAATCCCACAGCAAACTCTGGATAGGATTAGTTTATTTTGCACATGTGGAGGCAGGCTGGAAATCACTGCATAGCCTGCGGTGCATTCATACAATAAATGAGGAATAGAGATGGCAAAACTGCTTGAAAGAGCCTGGGTTCTGAAATGCAGATGGCGTGTGTAACTGCGGGAACCACAATGATCCTACCATAGACTGGAACAATAATAGTGTAAAGGGTTGTGATGGGGAAAGACTCTGATCCATGCTTGGGAGAATTTTCTTCATCAATTATGTTTCCAGCCTCACGAGGAAGGAGGCACTATTGATCCACCACATTACTACTGTGATTACAAGAGCAGGGCACAAACTATATGGATTACAATGAATGGTTTATCTTGCAACCCCTTAAAATACCTCTCCACCATCTACAATAGTCACTACTCAATTGTTTTTAGTTGCTTAGACCCCAAGTTCAGGACTTCCCACTCTGAATTTCTCTGCTTTACATTGTCTTTAATTAGCTGCCATAATATCTCCTAGGTGTTTTGATGTGTTATTTAGTTTTGTAAAGCCTCTGAGAAGCACCTCAAGATGTTTTATTTGGTTAAAGCTTGTAAATAAGTACAAGTTGTTGTAATCTCAACAACCCTGATGAAACCAGTGTAGTGTAACTGCAAAATGCAAACATCTACAGAATGAACTGTACCAATTTGCCAAGCTTATTTCAACAGCAGTCCCCAAATCCTGCCATCGAAAAGAACAACAACTGAGACATTATGGGATGGACTACACATTGAACATCATCTTTAACTTATAGATATTTAACCATTAGACCATAAGGACAGCAATAATTCACAAAAAAGGCATGCCACTATCTTCATGGAACTAGGGAAGAGTGCTAAATGTTGACTTGCTTGTGTCCTAAATGACTTTGGATTGAGAACTGGAAAGGAGGAGTAGACAGGATAACTCTCTTCCAGTCGATGGAGATGTCATTTGCATCCAGAAAATAAGTAACATTAATGAAAATCTTATGTTTTAAAATGGCCAGATGCTGATTTGCAAAGTTTAGAACATATATTTCTTTTTGAGTTAAATATGTTATTCTGTTTTTTTTTTGCTGCTATTGTTTCCACTGACAGAGAAAGTAGCTGCAATGAAGGAACAAAAAGCCAGAGAGTATCGAGTCATGCTGCAACAAGTATCACTCAGTCCACGGCTGAAAACTATACACATCCCCAGATCAATGGAGAACGCATCATTTTTGCAGGTGTCGGCACTATATGTCTCCAATGTCCTACTGAAACTAACTGATTTGACAATTTTTCGATGCCATTGCTACCTTAAAAGTAGCAGGTATTGGACATTCTGCTCCGTAAAATCTAAAACGAGTGTGCAAAAACACTGTTACCTAATCATATAGAAATGGTGTGGGGAAGAGTGTGGGAGTGGTGTAATTATATTCCAGAAAGCCAGATAATGAAGGATAGAACCAGAGCCTAACTTTACAAAATGTGTTTATTTACAGTGTTGTATATTACAACCATGCACTTTCTAAACCAACCACCACAATTTTAGTCTATTTGTAAGAATTTAAGTGAATCAGCAGTTAAATATATTTAAACAATGAACATGGATGGTAGAGAATGTATAATTATACATATGTCTCCATTAGGTCACACACAAACTCAACCAGGAGAAATAATACTAATGAAAAATTTTCATTTTTTTTTAATATTAAACTGTTGACCATTAGTTTAAGGATCTTGTCTTTGTTGCTGGCTGCTCATGCTGCTGACCAAAGCACTTATCTTTGCTCCACCTGCCTTATGCAACAGGCAATCTAATGCTAAACCTTGTGCCCTTTTATAGAAATAAAGTAGAGCTTTTTGTGATCAAAGGACATTTCAAGGTGCTGTACAATCAGTGACGTACTGTTGTAAGAAATATGAAAAACAATTTGCAAACAGTGGTCCAACAAGACTGGGATTAATTGGATAGCTGCTTTGAAGAGCTGCCACAGACATGGTGGACCAAAAGTTTTGTATCATTCTATGATTGCTACATTTTTCAGTGCGCATGCTGTATTTTCTTTTACTGACCAATACTCTCCTTTTGCTAAAAGTATACTCCTTCCAAGGATGTAGTTACTTAATCCTGTTCAGCTTCAGCCATTTGAAGATATTCAGCTTGATCTTGATGGAGCAGGGTGTCATGTTGCACCCAACATTAGTTGGACCTTTTGGTGCATCCTTTGGGTCAAATTATTTCACTTTCTGAAATATGAGCTGATAACATTTTGGTAAGGGCAGCAGGACATCTGGGACTTTTGGTTGAGGTGGGACTAACAGTAATTAATAAGTGAGATTTAGAGATGGAGAAAGAAACTGAGGAATGACAAAAGTGAAAATGGGTGAATTGGAATCAAATTGGGTATAGAAAGAGGGAAATAAAAATTGGATTAACAGAAATAGGTGATAGGAAAAATAATAAGTAAATTTTAACATTTTCTAAAATCTCTAACAAAATGCAAGAATGAGATTGAATGCTTTAAATTTTTTTCATTTTGGCTAGAGAGGTTAATTGGTATCACTTTAACAATTATTATGTCATTAATTGGAGTTCTTGTGGCTCAGTGGGTAGTGTCCCTGCCTCTGAGCCAAAAGCTCCATGTTCAAGTCCAGCCCCAGGATCTGATGGCAAGGAAGTTGTGTTCATAACATGGCCAAACAGGTTGAGTGTGCCAACCTGCAATTTTTCCAAATGCACCAATGGCACTCTTAGTCAGCCATACTTAATGTGAAGTGGTGCCCTTCAAGCTGTAAACTTCTGGTGACAGACTAGCAATCTGTTCTGGGAATTACTAGCTTTAGAAATAGACAAATGTCTTCCTTAGTATTCCATTAGGTGTAGGAAGTGAATTGGAATGTCAATAAATAGATCACTTCCTCTGAATTGCAAATCTTAACTTCCTGTGGTGAGTTTAATAGAAATTAATTAACACATAAATCCAGCAAGTTCTTAAAACTGGGAGATGAAGAGTGAGATGCCACAAATGGAAGAGTGGTCTAAATCGACCAGCAATGTATAGAACTTTGGTACTCTCAGTCTCCCTCTCAATCCCCTGATTTTGTTGATCACATTGCACAATAAGAACAGAATGCATATTTGACATGCTGTTATTTCCCCATAAAGATATGGCACTTTACTCCTTAAGCCTTTTGAATACTATTAACAGGTATTTTGATCTTGGAAAGTATTTCAATCCCCCAGCCCCATCTTTGCCTGACATCTCCATGTATGTACATTCCTAACTTGGATCACTGGGGGACAGTTGTAGCACATCTACCATTGGGCTGGCTGAGATAAACTAACCCAACGTGTACCAGAAATTAAAACTAGAATCCTAATAGATAAACTCCAAGTTGTTCATCTACATTGTTAGCAATGTGTTAGGTTGTCCTTTTGGGCACTACTGCCTTCATTGCTTACAAAATAAGTGAATTTATATTGTTAGAATTTGAGATTTGAACTTGATACTGGTTAGTTACAGCAAATATTTTATTGGCACAGAGATCAACACATTAGTGTCTACAGTTCTAAACAGATAGGTTTAGTCTATAACGTCACTAGACAAAGTAGCATGCATTGTCTATAACTTCTTTAGTTTTCATTAATTCTCTCCAGCATTGACATCCATTCACACAAGCCAAGGCTTTCTACTCCTTTACTTGACAGTTAAAATCCTTCTTTCATGTTCCAAAGTGACTCAACAAGTCCAATTGATTCTGTCAATATGAGTACAAATCCTGGTTTTCCATTTTCCTGATTGTCCAGCAGGTTTAACCATCTTGAAATTTTAAATGAGTATTTCCTGCACTTGAACAACATGCTGGAAATATTCAGCAGGTTAGGAAATGTCTGAATTATTTTGTCTCCAGAGATGCTGCCAGTACCAGCTGAATATTTCCTGCATTTTCTGTTTTTATTTCAGATTTCTATCAGACCCAATGTCTTGCTTTTGCATTTTGTAAAATCTTTAATTTCTTTTCCTTTTCTCCAGTTACATTTACTATCAATGTTTACACAGAATAGAATTGTTGATGTGGCTGGCAATTTCCAGCTGTGAATCACATGCATCCCCTTTTTGACAGCAAGGTCTGCTCACACATGAAGCTTACATTTTAGAATGATTCAAACCACTACACTGTGAGTTAGGTACATTTAACATTTATTGTCCCAAGTGATCAGAGAACAGGTTGTAGCATAATGAAAGACAGAAGTGCTCCCTTTATAACATAAAGGCAAATAAATCAGTAAAATAATTCAGTAAGTTATTCCATGAAAATCTCATGCATTGTTTTAAAGACAGCACAACTCTTATCTTGTGACATTCATTTCAGAATAGTCCATTCATATCATTAAATGTCTGTTGCTGTGCTCTGCAGACATCCATCAAAAGTTTAGTTTGTATTTGACGGATAAGAGGGGATTTGATCAAAGGACATAAAATTTTAAAAGGGATTGATAAAGTAAACATAGACCAAATGTCCCCCTTTGTGGGGCAATCTAGAACAAGAGGTCACAGGTATAGGTTGTGAGGCCGTAGATTTAAAAACTGAAATGAGGAGAAATTACTTCTTGCAGAGGATAGTGAATTTTTGGAACTCACTCTTCCATAACGTGGAGTCTGAGTCATTAAATGGTTTCAAGGAGGAGATGGAGATATATCTGATTCAGAAACTGGGTTAAAGGGATATGGACTGAGATCAAAGAGATCATATCTAATGGATTGAGATCAAAAGATCATATCTAATTGGCCTCTTCTTGTGCTGTAATTTTCTTTGTTCTTTTTGTATGGAGGGCATTAGCTGTGAGGAGAGGTTGGAGAATCCTGGTTTGTTCTCACTAGAATAACAGAGATTGCCGGGTGACCTGATTGAAGTCTACAAGATTGAGAGGCATGGATAGAATATATAGTCAGAAGCTTTTTTCTAGGGTGGAAAAGTCAATTACTAGGGGGCATAAGTTTAAAGTGTGAGGGGCAAAGTTTAAAGGAGATGTATGAGGCAAGTTTTTTTTTACAGAGTGGTTGGACCTGAAACTCGCGGCCGGGGGAGATAGTGGAAGCAGATACGATAGTGATTTTTAAGGAGTATCTTGACAAATTCATGAATAGGATGGGAATGGAGGGATATGGTCTCCAGAAGGGTAGGGGGTTTTAGTTCAGTTAAGCAGCATGATTGGTGCAGGCTTGGAGGGCTGAAGGACTTTTTCCTGTGCTATAATTTTCTTTGTTCTTTGAATGGCAGAACAGCTTGAAGGACTGAATTGTCTACTTCTGTTCCTAATTGCTATGTTCCAATGACATCTCTTGCATCTTCTGACAATTTACAAACTATATTTTAATCCTACACATTATTGCTAAACATTAAAAAGATTAAGTCATTACCTTATGTAACTCAGTTTGTTTCACTTGCAATTGGAAGCACAGTATTATCTTAAATTCAGCCAACTATTTGACAAAATTTTTAATTAGGCAGCTGTAAAATATTGAACTTAACTTCAATATTTTTAACTTAATAAAGTACTTATTTTATCAATATTAACTTTTATTTTGTACACTCATAGCTTCTCTTTATTATCAATTCCTCCCTTATGTTCATATTTTTCAGTTTGTTTATTTATTAGTGTTACAAGTTAGCTTACTTTAGCACTGCAATGAAGTTACTGCAAAAATGCCCTCGTCACTACACTCCAACGCCTGTTCAGGTGCACTGAGGGAGAATTTACATGGCCAATGTCCCTAATCAGCACTTCTTTTGGACTGTGGGAGGAAACCCATGCAAACACAGGGAGAATGTGCAGACTTCACATAGTCAGTGATCCAAGGCGTGATTCGAAGCTGGGTCCTTGGTGTTTTCCTAGATATCTATGCTTCTCAAATTGTGATGTCTTAAACATCCCTAAATTTAATTCCATCATAATTGATTCCAGACCTTCAGTTGTCAGCTCTGGAAGTCCCTCCCTATACCTCTCTCTTTATTTATGACAATCCTTAAAACCCAGTTGGTCATTGACTTACAATCTTCCATGATACTACTCAAAGGTGAATATAGTTTGACTTGTCCAGTGGTTTCATTAAATCAATACCACAAAATAGTTCAACTGGTCCTTTATTTTGTCTGGTATTGCTGTGTATATGTGTTGGCTATTTGTCTACAGTAAATTCATTCACAGTCAATGAATTACTTTTGAATGCCCCACGAATGTAAAATATACAAGCTTATAATATTTTTAATTTTTTTATATAGTCGATAACTTGGCTGTAGAAGTGTAGTACAAGAAGTATGACAGTTGTGCAATGCAGTTCCACATTATTCATCCATTTGTTTATAAAACACTAACATATTTAGCTTGGGGAACGAATGTGAGGTTTGTCTGCTGACTTAGCCTAAGCCTATTGCAATCTTCATTCTGGTACTCTTCAGGAAAAATTTAAATGGGCCTGGATGTCAGTTGGAAACTATCCTTGCCATTGAATACTTACTTGGATTGGCAGCTATTCAGCTCTTCTCGTTATCTAATTTACCTCTGTTATCAAACACCAATCAGAAAAAAAACAGGGTATGAATATTCTTTTAATTTCTTAGTTGATCTTTTGTTTGCTAAGTGTAATGGATATTCTTGAAATTTGTAGAAGCTCATGAATTCTGTAGGTTTACGGTTAGTGGAAGAACTGGTGCATCTTTTAGTTATGCTTTTAATAACAGGTTGTATGATACACTTCTGAAGCAGGTAAGAATAACAGCCATTTCCCATTGATGTGCTGGTTGTGTTTTGTTTTTTTTTTTAGAATAGTCCACAGTTCATTTAATATTTTCTACCTCAAATGTTTCATATAATTTTTGGTTGATTCATTACAAGGCATATCGACACCAACAGGAAACATTTTTATTTGTAGTTTCTTTCTCATTCTTTCTCCACCCTGACAGAGAAATTGCTGGTGATATAAGTTTGCAGTCAGATGACTTTTCATTGAAGTGCTAAAGAAATGCAGCATTATTAAAAGCATGATCCTCCAGATGAGGTGTAATACCCCTATCTGCATGCTTTAATATCTCTAATCATGAGTTAAAAAAGCTCTTGGCACTGTGCATGGAGGAGCAGGAAGCACCATCAGTGAATAGGTCAGCATTCTTTTATATTAAAATGGATTCAATTGGCCTTGCAATCTTTTTGTTTGTTTGCACGTTTGCTTACATAATCACACTAAAAATAATTAAATGGATATCAAACATAAGTAAAATGTACAATACACAGCGGGAAATGGTCATTCTGCACATGTTCATCAATCTCTATCCTCCAATAAAAAGCAATGTGAACCGGAATTAATCCAAACAGAACCAAATTTGGATAGTTGTTTAAATTCAAAATTACACAATGTGGACTTACCTGGGCATGATTAACTTCAACAATTTACAGACCACTGAAAAAGTATCATGAACCTTTACATTCATTATCTGTATTGCAGCATCCAGACTTGAAAATAGGCCAGAAGCGATATCTATGTAGTATTGCTAACATCTACAGTACAGATCACATGCACAGACTGATGCAGAGACAGTACCTAAGCATGTTACAACATCGTACCCAACTTGGTAAGTAGCAAATATATATATATGCATTCTAACAAGCTTGAATAGTTCGGTAGCTTAAATATTAACTTTACATACTTTTGGAAGGATTAAGTCTAGAAGGTAGGACATTCTGCTTCCCATGGAGTGAATTGTGCAATTGATCATAGTTTGAGCATCTCTCTAAAGTGTACCTCCTCATTTTAGCTAAAGGTAGGAAGGTTGGAAAAGTTATCTATAGTGGAATAGCTAGGATATGTTCGCCACTGAGATTTAATTCTTTATTCTTTTATTGGAACATGAACATGTTTGTTGCCCATTCCTAATTGCCCTTAACTTAAACATTTGAGGATAGTTAAAATTCAATGTGTGGTGTGAGTCACATCTAGTCAGTCATATGTTGGGTAGACCAGGTAAGGATGGCTGATTTCTTTGCCGAAAGGGTGTTAGTGAATCGGATAGATCTTTATGATAATCAATGATGTCTTTAGTCACCACTACTGAGACTAGTTTTATATTCCACATATAAATTCCACCAGCTACTGTGGTGGGAAATGAACTCTGGAGCATTAGCCTGAGCCTCTAGAGTATTGGTCCAATGACACCACGTACACACTCCATAATTTGCCCTTTTATTGCCCCAGCTATAATTAGTAACATGTAACAATTTTAATAACTTGAATGTCCATTTTCTTTAATCATGTATTTTCATTTATCCATAACAGGGTATATAAGCCCACGTGAATGTCAGAAGTACACTGATTATCTTACAAAACAGTTTCAAAACAAAATATGGAAGCAAAGCAGTAGCAGATCATCAACAGCTCAAAGCCCTACTAAGCAGTCACCAACCTTACAGGCTAGAAGACCACTTTTCCTCCCTAGCATAGAGGACAGACAGGTTTGTGTATTTTGTATCAATTTCTTTTTACTATTGTCATTCTTCTGTTTTTATCTAAATGAATTACCTAAATTATCTCATTTAAGTAAAATAAGGATTATTAGTTGATATGTTTTAAATAATTGTATGTAGTACTGGCCTACAAGTATGGATCTTGATTACAGAATGTCCATTAGGCTGAAAGTGAGAATGTTACAGATTTCAAGCCTGCCTTTTATATTCTCTCAGCATAATTACTCAAATTTAAGGAGAAAGCCCCTACCATGCAGTATCTTATTATATAACAAAGTCCAGCCTTGTAAGCTCAGGATCTCGGATTTGAAAACACCTTTCACATATGTCTCTAGTATAGATCGGTCAACCAAGTGTATGTCTCAGACATTCTGGACATTCTTCCCTCTTCAAGCAGTTTGTCCTCCAGTGTTACCTCAATTCATAAAATCACTACAACAATGCTAACCACTGTGCCATCCCATTCTCCCTGTCATGTTATAGGCCAAGGTGCACAGGAACAACAGCACTCATGACAGGGAACAACTGGTCAAGGATATTCTTCATAGCCATCACTAATTTTGGAAACTTTTATTGCTAAGTAACTTTACTATCAATTGTTGTAAAAAGCCATCTGATTTATTAATATCTTAGGGAAGGAAACATGCCATCCTTTCCTAGTCTTGCCTACCTGTAACTCCAGACCCACTGGTGTGGATGACTCTTAACCACCCTCTGAAATGGTCTAGCAAGCCACTCAGTGTAAGGGCAATTATGGATGGACAACAAATGCCTGCCCTGCCAGCAAGTATACCATACTTACCATGGAAGAATAAAAATAAATGGCAGAGGTGATCAACCAGTAACTAATCTGAAAATTGTTGGGAATAAGACAGTCCTTTCTGTTGCTGAAGCAAGTTTAACTGTTTGAGGTTAGTTTAGGGCATCAAGTTGAGTGGACATTGAAAATAGTGCCACGTACTTCAAATTAGAGTCTCATGAATACTTACGTTGAGATCTACATAATTTTAGCACAAATTTTTACAACTCACTTTACCAGTTTCCAAGAGAGTTTGGTACGGCCTGTACTATAAATATGTGCAAATGCCATTGAGACCAAAATAGCACCCACAATAACCACAATGGATGTTACATAATTGAATTTTTATACCTTAATGCCCATTTATCATAGGCAACAGTGGTAAAAGTAGTTCATTATTACATCATACTTTATTCTTGAAAAAAAAATACCATTTTAAAGCACAATATTCCTAAATAATTTCGGTGCAGGGTTTTAAAAAAAAAATCAAATATTTCCAAAAAGTGTTTATGGTAAAGTCTGTTGATGGTCCTTACTCACCCCCTATAAAACTGCTTAATGCTCAATCAAGCAACAGAGCTAATTTTTAGGAAAAAGAAACTCTTTACCATCTGAAGCAAAGAACAGAAACAGAAAATGAGTTAAACTTGGATGCTTGCGGTATATAGGTTCACATTTACACTAAGGTCGGTCTGTCAGTCAACTAACATTGAGTTTCCTCAGGAAATTTCCTATGGAAATCTGCAAACAGAACAAGTTCCAGGATCTCTTCATAGTTGAGAAAATATGTAGTACTAGATACAGGTGTTTAAAGTTAGTTAATTTTTGCTGCATTTTCAATTGTAATAGAGGATTTTCAAAGTTTAACCATTTCTGTAACATTTTGGATTGAAAGTCTCAAATGACACGATTTCATCTGTGAATTCAGTAAAAATTGATTGGGACAAATAACCAAATGTAATGAAATATTAAGAATCAAAATTTGTAATCAGTGGGATTAGTTTTAGATTGTTGCAGATTCAATACACACACTGGCTAAGTAGCCTCCTTCTATGTTGTAGATTTCTACAGCTCTAGGATGCTGTCTTATTTTAAGACAAGAATTGTCTATTTAAAAGGCTGAAAAATAATTAATTGTAACTGAAGAATTTCAGACGTCTCACAGTGGCATGATGAGATGCTGCATAAATGCAAGTTTTTCCTCTTAAAAGAAAATACTTTTTATAATGCTGCAGGTTGCATTTTAGAGCCCCAAAATAAACTTTAACTCTTAAGGAGCCCACATTCAGATCAGGGAACACATCAACAGGTAATTATTTATCTAAAATGTCAACTTATTGCCATAAATAGATGAATTCATGTCAGGTAAAATATGAGAATTTACTCAAGTCTGGGAACATCTGTTTTATATAAATCCCTCAATTACCATTCTGATTTAATGCAAGCTCATTTTTATGGTGAGAGGGGGGTTACTTGAAAGCTCCTTCATTTTCTTTGTTACAATTGTCACATGCACAACAGATTTCCTTCCAAGTGGCTTATATATCTTAATTGCTTATATATCAGTAGTACTTGCATAGATCATGGGGACTGACAAAATACTTGTAGTTTGGAAGGCAAAGTGACATTTAGGTATGTATTTGTTTTCTTGCATAACAAGACAACAATGCCCCTATAATCAAAGTATAAGTGAAAACCTAGCAAAGTTTTAATACCTTATGTAAAGTTTCACTGAAGTGAACATGATTTCATAGCAAAGACAGAAGCAAATTTTAATGCAAGTAAAAAAGAGAGGTCACCTGCCATCTCAGATCATTTAGTAAAATATTCAGCTGGCTAGCAGGAGAACCACATCTTCATATTGAAACAATAGCCAGCACCCAGTATAATTTGGCAACTGAAATGACTAATAGGCATTTTAACATCATACCTTTTGCTTAATTACTGCAGAAAACAGTTTTGATGTTCTTGGCTACTTTCGAATTTGAATGGGGAATAATACTTATTATGATTTCTCCCTGCTTTTTCTATTATGACCTATGGAGCATTTGTCATAATTAAATTGACAGATTTAAAGTAACCAAAAAAGCCAGTGGAATCTGAATAGGTAGTGTAGAAATTTGAAGGCCAAAACTGAATCTATTAAATAGCATAATGTTGCTTTTAAAGCATGGCTGATTTGTTAAGCACATCATTTTGAAGTTCAATTTTTAAAAAAAAGTTCTTAAAGCTCAAACATAAAATGCAATTTATTGTTTGAAACTGTGTCTTGCAAGAACTTCTAAAAATTTAAGCTGTTGTATTTCCTTAAAAGTGACAGAAGAAAATGAAGAACTTGATTTCACAAGTTTCATATCAATACCTGAACAAATCAAGACAAAAAAACACAGGAATGGAAACTGAAGACTTCCCAAAATATTACCTCAGAATTTTGTATTATTTCAACTATTTCATTCAAGATAACTGTTGTTTTACACAGTCAGGAGTTTGTAAAGTCATTGAGAATATTTTCACAAGAACCCAAGACCATACAAGACTGAAGAGGATGGTAAAATATTGAATTTCTTAATATGAAAATCTAAAATACTAGGCAAAGGATTGTTGTGTTTAAGACTCAGAACTACTTAAATGCAATATTAATATATTCTCACAGGAAAGAAAAAGAGCATAAGCAAACTTGTAGCAGCATTTGCTTCTCATCAATATCAAAAGGCCAAAGTCGAGTGATAGAAAGTGTTGAAGCAACAGAATCAAAGACTACTTTGATAATTGGACTGACTATTACAAAAGTGTATTTTTGGGGAACCTTTTAATCCATGTTTTTGACTGAATTCACTAAAACTGATATTTTCAACTGGTTTATTTGAATTTGGAATAAAGCAAGATGACTTTTTCCCATTTGGGTCTGTTGTCAGTGGGTTCAGGACATCAAATTGATAAATTATGGAAAGGAATTACATATGCTATGGAAATAATCATAGAACAAAACTAAATCAGAAGTCATTTGGCACAGTGTGTTTGCTTTTCCAGCACCCTAGCTCACATCTACGATTTAAATAGATTTTGAAAATTAGGGTAGCAAAATAGGCCATTCAGCTTAGTCATGGCAGTATTTTTGCTTTACTCAAGTCTCCTCATAGGGCAACTACAGTACAGAAAACAGTTATTCAACCCATGGTGTCATGCCAGCTCTTTGAAAGAGCAACTCAGCTAGTCCCACTCTGCCACCCTTTCCTCATAACCCTGACATTTTCTCTCTTCAGGTGTTCATGCAACTTCATCTGCATCTGGCACACATTCAGGTAATGTATTCCAGATTCTATCAATTGCTAAGTAAAAGATAGTGAGGAAATCTATCTTTAGTTCTTTTGGCAAACACCTTGTCCTCTGGTTCTCAATCCTTCGGTCAATAAGAACAGTTGTTTTGTCAATTCTGTCTAGATCCCTTAGCTTTGAATATTTCCATTAAATCTCCTTACGGCAGAATAACCTAGTTTCCACACCTGCCCATGTAATTAGGTGTTTTTCCCTTGTAAATCTTTTCTATACCCTTTCTAAAGCCTTCAGACCCTTCCTAAAGTGCTGTGCCCAAAATTGAACATAATACTCCATTTGGGATTGAATCAGTGCTTTATAAAGGTTCATCAAAACTTCCTTGTTTTTGTACTCCATGTCTGTTTATAAAGTCCAGAATCCCATATGCCTTTTTAACATCTTCTCAATCTTTCTTACCTACCTACTATTTTGTGCAAATTTTCCCTCAGAAAATTTTGGTCCTGCATCCACTTTAGAACTATATCCTTTACTATATATTGTCCCTTTGTTCTTCCTCCCAAAATATAATCACTTCACACTTCTCTATATTAAATTTCAACTGCCTCATATGTATTAATCTGCCTCTCTTCTTGAAGTCTATCATTATCCACCTTACAAGTTCCACATTCTCACCTGAGGAAAAGCATGTATCTGAATTCCTCATTTTATTTCTTGCTGACTAGTTTATAATGATGGCCTCAAACTTTGCTCTTCATTTCATAATTGGAAGCACCAAGAACCTCTATTAGGTTACTTTCAGCCATCTTTCTCAAAGAAAAATTTAGTTTAGTCATCCTTTCCTCACAGGCATATAGGTCTAACAAGTCTGGCATAACTTTACTTTTCAATTCTGCCTAGAAATAAATACAAGAGTTTTTTTTGGGTCTAAAATGGCCTTATTAATCTGCATCACTACTTTCAGAGATGTTAATTGTATATTGAGATTCCCTTATCCCATAAAAATAATTTGTAGTTCTTGATTTGACTATCTCATCCAAATTTGGTGCCGATTGCAAATTTAGAAATTGTATTTTTAATTCCAAAGTTATTAATTGCAAACAGTGGTTTTAGCAATGATCCTTGTAGGACTCCAATTGCTACTTCTATCACTAAAGAGCTACATTTACCACTGCACTCTGCTTTCTGATCATGTAGCTGGCCAGCTATCCATTCTACTTATCCTGAGAGCCATGGTCTGAAAATATTCATGAATCTATTACATGGTACTTTCAATTTTAAACTGACCTTCAAATAAAAATCCTCTTTGCCCAGTCCTAACTCTGAACCTAGTTCACTCTCTAGCTTCACCTCAGCCTCTAAAGTCATCTTAACTGCAAGGTTCTAGGTGTAGGTTTGCTTGACCCCACTCACAGCATGCCAACTAACCACTCAAATTTCTTTCAGTTCCCCCTCCATTGGCTGTCCAACCAATATTCAGGTCTCAAATTAATCAAAACATTAAATTTTAGTATCAATATTCTAGCATTTGAAACCCTAACAATTTTACCTTTGCCATCAAGTATCAAATTTTGATTAACAAATTTAGGGATAGTTATACAGAACCAAAATTGAAACCATATTTTGCTTCATGAAAATGTGTTTTAAGATATGAATTAGTCAAGAAGAGTTAATAGGAAAATACAAACAGAATTATAAACCAATTTATGAAATCTGTCACAAAAAGATTGTGAAATGCACAACACCATTTCATTAATTTTCTTTAGCAAAATAGAAAACAATAATAAAATGTCAGCATTTGAAATAACATTTATTAGCGTTCATGGAAGGAAGATAACCATTTTACATGGAGCTTCAAACAAAGGCAGAAACAAAATCCTTTGGCAAAGAATTTCATGCATATTACATGATGCACTACTCCATTACTGTAAGCATTGAAAGGAAATATTTACAGAAATGAAAACCCTCTAATTCAAGTACATAGCATCTTTTTCAGCAAGGATCTAAACTAACCTTACATCAGTGTGTGCAATAAGGTTTCTTTCGTATTGCTGGAATAGTTAACAACTGGTGCTAGTGGAACTAAAACTTACAATTCACAATATATAATACATTCAAAGACTTGTTAACGTGATCAAAGTTCAAAAGAAAAAATGACTCAAAAGGAACAAGGAATGAAACTGTAAAAAAAAAAAGCAACCAAGACAAATTTAGGATTTTTTGTATTCAATTCGTTCTACTTTTACATCATCAGAAATCAGCTGATAAACGTAAGTGACTACTGTGGATGCTTGAATGTCCATCAATACGAATGACGGAATGATATTACTGAAAAGGAAAGGACACAAATTCGTTATTTTCTACGTACACAAGTTATAGCATCAGTTTTTTTTTCAACTACGACTACCATGCAAGAAAAAATGTTCTCTTTACAAATTCTTAGTCCATAATAGGGATTGTGCCCAATTAAATCAAATTTCAGTACAAACTTAACTTTCACATGTTGTATTTCACTCATTCTTAATAGTGTGAATTAACTTCATTAAGACATCAGCTAAATGAGCATACTGTTAGTATAGTTCAGTTTTTAGGTTAGGATATAAATGGACAGACTAAATGCTTATACATGACCATATACTCTGTCATTTGAATGAATGCACTAATTTATCTGCATGTTTTAGGAATAGAAAGTAGTATGAGGAGAATTTTTCACTGTTGACTTTTGCTATCATGTGCAAGTATTTATGCAGTAATATTTTTGTTGCCCAAATGTATTTTCTTTCCTTGGTCAAGGCAAGGAGCTTGCACTGATACTGTGCCTTATATATTTGGAACATCCTAAGTTCTTCATAACAGTCAAGGTAATAATTTTAACAATGTTGCAAAACAATGAGATGAACAGGCAATTAATTTTGTTTTGGTAACATTCATGAAGAAAGAACATGGACTGGGGTACCAGCTAAACTCTTTCAAAAAAAAAAAGAGGTGTCACAGAATTTTTAATGCCCACTTGAAATACAGAACAAGCACTCAGGGCCTCAGTTACTTAATTGGGATGTGAATTCATAGCTTTCTTATTCAGAAGTTTCTTATTTAGAAATTGCATTTTTAATTCCAAAAGTATTAATTGCTAAGTGGTCTTAGCAATGATTCTTGTGGGACTCTACTTGCCACATTTATTATTACTGTTTTCTTGATCATGAAGCTAGCCAGCTATCCATTCTGCTATTTATCCTAAGAGTCATGATGTAGAGATGCCGGCGTTGGACAGGGGTAAACTCAGTAAAGTTTGACAACACCAATTTTAAATCCAACCAATTTATTTGATAGTAAATTTGCGAGCTTTCAACTCTATGGCCTTTGTCAGGCAAATGCAGTGTTCTGACCAGAACACTACGTTTGCCTGACGAAGGCCATAGAGTCGAAAGCTCGCAAATTTACTATCAAATAAATTGGTTGGATTTAAAATTGGTGTTGTCAAACTTTACTGAATTTATCCTAAGACCCATGCTCTGACTTTATTCGTGAACCTATTACACGATACGTAAAGTGTCAACTTGAGAAAAAGTTTATCAACTGCATTAAGTAACCTAGACTTCAGAAGGTTAAACAACATTAAACCTCCCACAGATTTGGATGAACTGTATTCATATTTAGCGAATTGGTTTCCATCATTATAATCAATGGATTAGTCAGGATTGGTAATAAAATTCAGGAATTGATTGGGGTGGGATTGAACAGAAAGTTAGAATTGTGATTTTTCTCCAAATGCAGTGAAAGAACAAGTTTTCAGATTCCTCCCTCAAGCAGAATTGAGAGTTCCTGCCTGGAGTAGTTCATTCATAGATAACTTGTACACTGTTACAATGAACAGGAAAAAGTGTAGGTGTGAATGAACGAGGTGCAGTTCTCTAAATAATGTTATAATTTGTAAGAAATTGCAAACAGTCATTAACATGCCAAGAATTTACCAGACATTCCAGCATACTTACCCTTCCAGTGCATTGCACGCGCCTGTGGCAGAGCCTGGATTGATATAAAACTTACTCTCCTGTTCAAAGGCTTCAAACTTGTGTGTGTGACCAGAAATTAGGATATCTACATCCAGTTGTCGTTGCAGCAGTGCCAAGCTGGCCATATCACCCCAGGGAATTACCTGGTGACCATGGATCAAACCAATTTTGAACTGCCCCACTGTTACCACTTTCTGCTCTGGGTAATTCAGGTTCTGAAAAAAGGGGACAAGATTGGTTATATATTAAAAAGGAATAAACTTCTGTGAACTAACCTTTAATTAGTGAAGAGATCAATGCATAGGTTCCAATGGTTACCAATTGTGATTCCCATTTCAATGCTCTGCGGTGAGAAAAATACTAATTGCTGGATAGGGGAATTGAAAATTGAAGAGGCAAACAATAAAATTAATTAGTTTGGCATTGGAAAGTTGTCTTAACAACGTATTGGCCTAAATTTTCCAACATGAGGTGCGACAAATGTCAACTTTAAAATAATGATGCACCCTAGGACCCTAAGGTAGTCCTAATGCACCATACGTGCAGTACTTAAGTGGGAAGCTTAAGTTTGATTGGTGGTTTTACTGTATCTGGATAGCTGCATCAGTTCCTACAACAACAGGAGATGTTAAAACCATGCAGACTTGAGCTGTTTACTGTGTTTTGTTTAAAAAATTCAGATTGATTTGGAGCTTTTCCAACATGTATAAAGTCTGCTCAGCTCAAATAAAATCAAAGCATTTTACAGCAACCTAAAGATGTTAGGTTAGGCTGATTGGCCGTGGTAAATTGACCTAGTGTCGGGGACTAGCAGGGTAGTTATGCAGGTTTATGGGAATAGGGCCTGGATGGAACTGTGGTTAATGCAGTCTCGATATGCCAAACGGCCTGTTTCTGCACTGTAGGAATTCTACGAACCCCCTAATATAGCCCAGCAGCACCTACCCCACTACACTGCCCCTCACCCCCATCCTGAAGATGCACACCATTTTCCCTTCTGGAATTCCTGGCTCCTCACCAGCCAATGTCAGAAGAATCAGCATTGTCGAGGGTGAGAGAGAAAGGGGAAAATGATGGACCAAGGAAGGTTAGTCACAAGTGGGTGAAGGAGGGGAGGGTGTGAGCAATGTCACAAGTGACAGATCCATTTAAAAACTCTGCAAGTCAATGGAGTGAAGACAGGCGTTAAGAGGTGTATCTTCAGTTCACAATGAAAAAAGGGGTACGGTTCCACTGCTTTGCAACTCGGCCTCTTGAAACATCCTGTCGGCAGATTCAAACTGGGACCAGAAAGTCCCAGTGTTTCTGCTCTGCTGCTGACTGGAAGATCTGGGGCATTGTATTAGAGTGAGAAGAATTTAATGATCATCAATAAAATTAGCAAGCAGACGAGAAAAAAAAAAACTCCTTTTGTTGATTTTATTCCTTTAGCCAGCCTAAGTATCAGATAAAATTCATAACATGTATAAGTAAATAAGAAGAAATTTTGAATTTGCTCATAAAATTACTTCATTTTGGAAATAAATATAATGACCTAGATTTAAGACATCTGGGGCAAATTTAACAGTTTACTGCATTGATCGCTACTGACAACATCCTCTAATCTCCTTTATTTATAAATAGAATACGCCACAGCAAATACAGTGACAAATCAGTAATGGTTGGTTAGGTTTCTCCACTTTGTGTCAAATGCTTTAAATAGGGCAGTTTACAGCAATCCCGATGATTCAGCAGCATCTGCCCCGTGATACTTCATCCCCCACCACCAATCTCCGTCCTGGCAATGCTCCTTCTCTTCTAGGATGCCTGGATTAAAACCAGTTTTATTATGCAAAAAAGCTGACATTCATGTCAAGTGGTATTCCTACTAGGCTGCTCTTGGTGAAATCAGTCAGCTTCCATTAGACGTGTTTTTAAAACGTTGAGATTTTGAATATCCACCATTTTTCCGGCCAGACCAACCATATTTGAATGAAGCAATTTGCTCTAATATTGCAAGGTATAGCAATGTCCATTTAAGAAATAACAAATGTTGCAAAGGGAAGAAATATAGCCAGAGGTGAAAATGACCAAGTACACGCATTCTTCTATCTTACTAAGGAATGCGAAAAGTGTTTAAAAAACAGACTCCTGGATAGTGACATTGGACAGAATAGTACTCAAAAATATGCAACTATTAATGGGAAAAACAGGATCTGGGTGCAGAGGAAACAAAGAAATCTCATAACACTAGCTTAAAGACCAACAAGTTTATTTGTAGCAAACGCCCCAAGCTTTCAGAACACATTGTTCCTTCATCAGATGGCTATTGTAAGATTTCTGTTTTACCCCAGTTCAATGCTGGCATCTCCAGAAGAAACAGTAGAGGAAACAGATTTAATAGTGAGGTATCTGCTCCACTTAATAGCAGAGGAAATAGACCAGAAATGTCATTAAATAAATAGAGAACCGAGGTGAAAAATTAGCCTTCATGTCTTATTTTCCATAGGTTTGCACCATAATAAAAATATCAAGACCATGGGTCTTGATGGCTGGGTCAGCTCGCTAAATCAACTTTTGACATAGTACTGACTGCACTGCTTATCCGTGCACTTTGACACAAGGAAGGCTGCTCTGCAGATTTGGAGAATTGCTTTCATTCACTCCTTTGTAATAAAACTAAGTAATCCAACAAGTAGCTGAGTCATATAGTAACATTCAAAACTTAATTCACTGATCTCAACTATTGCAATAGTGGGGTACTACAGCATCTCTGGTGAAAATCCAAGCTGTACTAATCCTCTGGTGAAATAGTTTGTCAATATTCATTTACAAATACATACTTAGCACAATACTATTGGAAAGGTGTTCCTCTGATACACTATTTTAGCAAGAAGCCAATGACTTCATGAGAGGTTTGAAGGTGATGGAGAAAGTTTTATCTACGTGACAGCAATTCTTTTCCATGTTTACATTTCATTATTCAATCAAAATCATTGATTTGTACTGCAGTCAGAAAATGCACCATTTGATCAAAAACAAAGCACCACTTACCTCATCAAAATCTCCTCTGACAATGTGGACATCTCCAGCCAGTGTTTTAAGGTAATCATAACTTTCTTTAGTGCAAAGATTTCCTGTACACAAGATATGCTGGATTTTACCAGGTACCAACAGCTTCTTGAACTTGGCTGGCAATGTATTACAGCGGTGAGGAATGTGAAGATCTCCCAAGACTAGCACCAACTTTAAAAACAGAAGAAAATAAAGTAAGTTATTCATGAACCTTACTGCACACTTAAATCCCCAGGAAAATATGCTACACCCATGAAATATCAAAGAGTTCAAGATTCAATTAGAATTTTGTTTACTAATCATGAAACATCAATAAATCAATACGCTGACTCAAAAAGCTAATTCAGGATTAGAATCTTATAATATCCTATTATGATTAAGATAAAGTAAAGTGAGCAATGTATAAAATGTAGCTAATGATAGTCAATGCAGTAAAGCTCAAAGCCAAACAGTTAATTCATCCCTTGAATTCACAGACTGATTGGATCCATCATTTTCACCCCCAGAAAAGCTCAATGAGTACCTGTGATTTGAGCAGTGGATCCAAGATAAACCAGATTGGGAACTAATTTCTCAAGCAAAAATTTCTCAGGTGTATTAACATGTAGCATAGCAAATGTGATAAATCTTATGGTAAGAGGTGCCTTTATGGATGATTTTTTTTCACCATGCTTTATCATCTTTAAGTTGTTCCCACTTTTGGGTGTCTATTTGATATTGCTCTAGAGTAGTTTTTGAATAGTCAGTGAAAGATATAGACTATCAGGAATTTACCTCCCAAGCGTCAATGTACCACAGCAGATCTTTAGGATTTGTACAGCAAATGTCTGAACATGTTCTGACGATCGTACCAAGGAGGCCTTGAGCAGTAGCATCTTTGCTACTGGACCAAAAGCTCTGGATTCAAAAAGCCAGGACTTCCTGGCCATAGGAGGAGCATTTAACAAGGTTTAATGGGATGATAATCAGCTCAGAAATTCTTCCACCGCTGTTCCCCAAAGGGTAAAAAAAAAAATGGGTGAAGATATCCATTGTACCCATGTCTTTATGATTAAAGCACCTGTGTATGGCATTATCAGCGTTATAATTTTCCTGTCAGGGATCTTGTCTTGCTTTTTGATCAATCATTTTGGCATCCTAACACTATGAACATATTGCCCAACTTTCATAACCACAAAGCAGGGTCAAAATTACAATTTTGTTTTGTACATGGAGCATTATTTCAGTTCGACCTGCAGCCTGGAACCCTTATCATAGAATCCTTACAGTGCAGGAGGCCTCCATTTGGCATGTTGAGTCTGCACCAACCACAATCCCACTCCGGGGCCCTATTCCCGTATCCTCTCATATTTACCCTGCTAATCTCCCTGGCACTAGGGTCAACTTAGCATGGCCAATCAACCCAACCTGGATATCTTTGGACTGTGGGAGGAAACCAGAGCACCCAGAGGAAATCCACACACACGGGAATAGTGCAAACTCCACAAAGACAGTGACCTGGGGCCGGGGGCGCTGCAAGGCAGCAGTGCTAATAACCATTGTACCACCCTTATACAAGCATGGAGTTTGCCAAAAGCTAAGCTGGCTTTGGGAATAATATGGATTTCTCTAGGTGGTGCTACACAACTTGAAGTGTTAAAACCTTGTTGATTTATATTTCTTGCCTGGATTGGAAGAGTACCACTATCATTTAAAGATCTATGGGCATGCCATGTTGCTGGCAAGTAGTTTATGACATCTTGCATATCAGCCTGGAAATGGGCCATAATAGCAAATAGAAATTCAAGATTAAATTCTTCTAGCACTTTCATATTAGTTTATAGCCCTAGGTGAGGAGATATTTATCAGTCTGGAATCTGATCTTACTCAAATTGATTTCGTGGAGAGCCATAAGAAGCACTGTAAGCAAACAAAATCTTGAGTGCTGATGTAGAGATATTCTTGCTTGACACCATTTGTAACAGGAAAAGAAAGTGACTGCTCCTATCTTTCATTATTTGGGTCATGGGAATGGCTTGAGCATTTTTCAGGTAACTTTTCTGGACATCTAAACTAGATACAATTTACGTGGTAGGTGTTGAATCAAATGATGAAGGAGCTCTTGCAAGAATAAGAGTCTCCCTAGTAATTACTACATAAAAATAACTTCATTTACCTTGTAGGGATGGGCAATTCTTGTAGAGATGGGCACTTGTGCATTTGGAAACAGCTTGTGAAACCTCCAGAACACCACTTCACGTAAAGTTTAGTGAACAAGGTTTTAGACTGTATTGTATGGTCTTAATGAACCAGTAACACTCCCAATTTGGAATTCTGGCCTAATAAATCGAAATTAATCACAAGCTCTGTACTGCACATAAAGACAACTTATTTTGAAGTTGAAATGCAATCGCAAGAATCAAGCTATTAGACTTCTGGTCATGCACAAAGTTAATCCAATTAGGAGCTAGATTACAGGAGAACAACATTTTTAGGTGGTTTGTACTGAGATGGTTCTCTGTACCAACCAGTAAAAGAGGGTTAGAGCATGCAGTTGGCCTTATCAGGGGAAGATTGGCCAAAATTCCTTCCTCCGATCATGATCCAAAAACCATAAATGGATGTAACTGGATTTGAAGCAAAGGCAGAGTCAAGCTTTTATGATGGTAAAATATCCTGATGATACTGTCAAGGCTCATATGAAAACTACGCATGGAATTGACTGTAGAACTGTAACCCAGCAAGGAAGAAAAAAAAATTCTGAAAAAGCAAAGCCAAAACTTTTGTTGCAATTGTTATTTTAAGCAAACCAAAAACACGTAAAAGGTTTGGTGGAATATTTGCAAATCAACTGAGAAGATTTAACTGCAAACTACTCCATACCACTATATAATAAGTACCAAACAGCTTTTGGCATACTGCAATCCAAACACTGAAGGCTTAATTCAAATAATTAAACAGATCTCTCATGAAAGAGTCAAAAACAAAAAAATCTAAAAGCAGAATAACAAATTGATCAAGTTTGTTAGATAGTATACAGCATTATGCCCTTCAGCTTGCCACAGGGTTAAGGGGAGTGCAAGGAAACAAACTACACTGATGGCAGGCATCTTAAACAGTGTTAATTACACACAAAGGTGAAGCTTTAATTGTCAATATTGTGGAATGCAAGGATATTTATTTCTAGGATACCAGATTCCCCATTATCTAACTTCTTAATCTTTAACATCACTGGTGCCTTCTCAAACAGAATAGATTAACAATGCACTATTTCACACCATAAGCCACAGAAAGCAATCCTGCAAAATGTATTTGTTTTCCCAAAAAACAAATGCTACAATTGTGGTAACGTGACAGATTTTTAATAAATACAACAGCAAACATTTCACAAATACAAATGTAAACAGTTGATACCCACCTTCATAAACTAAGATTTTATTAGGCTGATATTTTTTCAAAGCCATCTCAACTGTGGATGTTTCTACTGTCACTGCCAATTTAATTTTTCAGTGACTAACAAGAGGTTTACATTAATATAAAGAGTATGAAGCAAGAGTTCTTAATCGATTAACTGGAAAAGCTTGCTAAAGCTTACTCAGAGGATAGCTGCACATGATGTGGTAGAGGGGATGAAAGAGGGGAATAGAGAAGTAAGAAATTTTGGACACATACCCTGTGGATGGAAAATGAACAGTTTCTCCTCTTCCAATGCTCACCTTAGTAAATCAATAATTTTCTCAATCTGACTGTAGAAATGAGCTCTGTTTTAACTTGTTTGATTACTGATAAACATGGGTTATAATAATACTACAGAGATGCCCAAACTGAAAAGAACATGTGGGTCTGCTATCCAAAAATGAAAGCCAATATAATTTCCTGTGCAGTATGTGCATTTTGGGGCAACAGCAAGACAGCAAGGGATGTTTGAATCCCTGCTGATTTCTATGAGACATATTGAATGTATTAGATTCTGGTGCTTAGTGACTGATTGTTGCACCAGAAACAGCTCTTATAGGTCCAATATTCAGCAGGGATTCAAAACATCCCATGCTGAATAACATTGCTGTCACGTCTCTCAGTTGTGAGATGAAAGATCCTCGAAGCATTTAACTTTTTGAGGTTGAATCTGTACATGACTGAAGGCAAGGCGACCATTTTGAGCTGTCAATTTTCTTCCTAGTTGTTGAAACCCAGGACAAATTGTACTCTACAATCTTCTTTGGACATACAAAATATTGTTACTTGAAAGAGGGGGCACGTAGGGAACATGAGTCACTGAAGGGTAGAGTGGGCTCAGCAAAACAGTTAGGGAATCTCTGCAATAAAGTCAAAGGAATATCAGACCACGGAAATATCAGTCCACAAACTGCTCGGATTAGACCTGCAAGTTAAATACCATATACAGCAAACTGTTAGTCAGCACACTACCAAAATTATTGGCACAAACAATTTTCACCACGACCAAGAAGAGTAACTTACTCTGTGACAGGCCTTAATGAATTGAAGGTCAATTGTAGACATAAAACGGAGATTGGGGATATGATCAAAGTTAAAATAAACAAAATGAAACAAAAGTCAGAGGGAAAATACATCAAAAGTTATTAAGAAAAACAAGTTCATGATTGCTCAATAAAAAACACTTAAAAATTGTTGCAAAGGTAGCATTTAGTGTTCAGATATATCAAGACCTCCTAAATTCCTTTTGTGGTCTATGCTTTTATATTTGAGTATGTTTGTATTTTTTCATCATAAAACGTTCCATGAACCAACATGGAAAGTCACCAGTTCCTTTACCAAATGATGCTCACCTATGTGATCCATACACTTTTTTTTGATTAGTTGAAGGGAGAGAAAGAGAGAACAGGTTTATATATAAATAATAATATCCAGAGATGTATCCCCAGCCTGTAACTGGAGTTTAAACTTGCACAAGTCAAGTTGTAGCCTCTACACACTATGCTGCTCTCAAATATAGTGCTTCAAGCATTTATTAAAATGTTTGTGTCTACCAACGAGTTTCAGGCACCCACCTTTGGGTAAATCAAATCAAATGAATTAAATTAAACAAATTCAAGGACAAAGCAAGAACAGCAGCCCCCTAAAAGGAAGGGAACCATCTGAAACAAAAGACAAAGTAGAAAGAAAACTTAAAATGTTAAAATCAAAATGCAATTAAGAGAGAGTCAGACTCCCACTGTGATGAAAATACTCAACTCTCCTTTAATTCATCAGCCAATTTAAATCTAAGTCATTTAGTTATTGATGTCACCAAGGAAGAGGTCCTTCCTTTCCACTCTTTCCTGGGCACACAATTAAATTTCTTCTTAGCCTTGTTCAAGTAAACAACCTAGGCTATTCAACCTTTCTGCATGGCTAAAATTTGCCACTCCTTGCAACATTCTCATAAATGTCCTCTGAACCTTCTCTAGTGCAATTACATTCTTCCTGTAATGCAGTAACAAGACATACAGCTCTTTAGCTATGGACTAATTAGTGCTTATGTAGTTCTAGAATAGTCTCCTCACTCATACCCTAGACTTGGGCCACAGTATTCCAAACGTCTTCTCAATCACTTGTCTGTTATTCTCAGGAATCTATCAACATAATCTTAAAATATATGTTCTTTTTACACATTAATATTGTACCATTTATTATGTAATCCCTTGCCTGTTTGCTTTCCCCAACTACATTACACATTCCTCTGAACTGAATTTCATTTGCCATTTTTCTGCCCATCTGATCAGTCTGATACAGAGTACAGCTTTCATCCCATCAGTCACACTACTAACATTCCCTCTGAGCTCTGTGGCAACAGAACAAGAATTCTGACAACATCAGGTTTAAGTCCAACGATTTATTTGGTAGTAAACTCACAAGCTTGAGGTGTTTCAACCTCTTCGTTAGGTCTCAGACAGTACATATAACAGCACAGACAGTTTACAGATTACTGATTAGAATGCAAATCTTTACACCTAACCTGCTCTTCAAGTGGCTAACAATGTGAGTGGACAGAGCACTGAGCGCAGGTTAAAGTGTATTGTCTCCCGAAAGTGCATAAGTGAGGTTTTGCAAACCCAGACAAGTCATGGGGTTATAGATAGTGTGACATGAACCCAAGATCCCTGTTGAGGCCGTCCTCACGTATGCGGAACTTGGCTATCAGTCTCTGCTCAGTGACGCTGCGCTGTCGTGTGTCGTGAAGGCCACCTTGGAGAATGCTTACCCGAAGGTCGGAAGCCGAATGCCCATGACCGCTGAGATGTTCGCCAACAGGAAGGGTCTTGCCTGGTGATTGTCGAACCACGTTCATTCACTGTTGTAGTGTCTGCATGGTCTCCCCATGCGCCACGGTGGAAAATCGTACTGACCTCCTCAGAAGATAAACACGGGACACAGTGGTCAGAGTACTCTTCGTTGTCCAGTAGTTCTCCAGAGCGGAGAAGATACAACATCTTCTCCGGAGTCTTCAACATTGATGAAGACGAACATCTTGCCAGGGCCATCCTCACACCCCCACTTCTTGCCTTCAGAAAACCGCAAACCTCAAACAGACCATTGTTCGCAGCAGACTACCCAGCCTTCAGGAGAACAGTGACCACAATACCCCACAACCCTGCCACAGCTACCTCTGCAAGACATGCCGTATCATCGACGTGGATAACATCACCACACGTGGGAATACCATCCACCAGGTATACGATATATACTCTTGCAACTCAGCCAATGTTGTCTACCTAATACATTGCAAGAAAGGATGTCCCGATGCATGGTACATTGGGGAGACCATGCAACAACATGAACATCGCTCGACAATCACCAGGCAAGACTGTTCCCTTCCTGTTGGTGAACACTTCAGTGGTCACAGGCATTCAGCTCTGACCTTCAGGTAAGCTTTCTCCAAGGTGGCCTTCATGACACAACGGCACAGAGTCGCTGAGCAGAGACTGATAGCCAAGTTCTGCACACATGAGGACGGTCTCAATAGGGACCTTGGGTTCATGTCACACTATCTGTATATGTATTCAATTAACCAAAATATATTTACAGTGCCCAATATTGTCAATCTTTCCTCTAAAGGACCAATTTCTATCAGAAAACTAAGTTGCATAACTGTAAAATCCTATACTTTAGAGATATTAATTTCAACACAAAATATTAAAGCAACTCAAATTACATTTATATTCCACAAGATTTTTAAAAAAAATCAAAAACAAATGGACTTGCCTGGGTTTGCAAAACCTCACTTACTGTACTGTCTGGAGACAATACATATCTCTCTAACCTGTGCTCAGTGTTCTGTCCACTCACATTGTTAGCCACTTCAAGACTTGAATAGCAGGTTAGGTGTAAAGATTCACATTCTAATCAGTAATCTGTAGACTGTCTGTGCTGTTATATGTGTTGTCTGAGACCAGAACACCTCATTTACCTAACGAAGAGGTTGAAACACCTCAAAAGCTTGTGAGTTTACTATCAAATAAATTGATTGGACTTAAACCTGGTGTTGTCAGACTTCTTAGTGTTTACCCCAGTCCAACACCAGCATCTCTACATCGCAACAGAGCAACTCAGAAGTTTTCCTGCAAGCCAAGCCAAAGCTAGCCCTTTTTAGTTACAGGGGCCTTGCAAAAAAAAAGGCTTGCAAACAACAGGAGATACAACCAGGAGAGACTGGATACTGGACAATGTGGACAGAAGTATTTGGGAGGAGGAGGTAGCTAATGTGAGCTATAAATACTGACATATACCCAAACTGAAGGGCTGTAGATAGGAAATATAAATGTTACCATAGAAATAGTTCTTGTAAACCTATTAACTGGCATATAGTGTACGTACTCAATTAACCAAAATATATTTACAGTGCCCAATATTGTCAATCTTTCCTCTAAAGGACCAATTTCTACCAGAAAACTAAGTTGCATAACTGTAAAATCCTATACGTTAGAGATATTAATCTCAACACAAAATATTAAAGCAATTCAAATTACATTTATATTCCACAAGATTTTTAAAAAAAATCAAAAACAAATTGAATTTTTTGCATCAGGACTATTACATTGTAGTTAGTGACTAAGAACCAACAGTACCTCATTTTCTATCTACCTCCAAGTTAAATATCCTAAACAAATTAGCTATTTTAGCACGTACAACTTTCCTCTGTGCTTGTCAATTTTAAATGTTCACGGAAACACAGTTTTCTCATTAAAAAATATATCTGCTTCAATTTAGGAAGTACACATTTCCTTTAATAGGAAACGGCTTGTTCGCCGTGGTTTACGCCTCTGCTCTACAACAAAAACTAACCGCAGTTTTTTTTAATGGAAGATCTGGATTACGAAAAAGTACTACAGAGACCACGCCAGGACAATTACCTTTCCAGAAGGCTAAGCGCCTTTTTAATTAAAATAATCATAAATGGGGATATTTTGGAATATATATGGCAGCTACATCAGGAACGCCGAAGAGATTTCTCTTACTTTCTATCACTCACAAACTGATCTAAAAACCACCTACTCCTGCCTGCCCTTCCATGCAGGATCTGCCAGCTGACGGACATCATGTGATAGTTTCCAAATCCCCACCGCAGGCCTCAGACAGTGATGGCAGGCCCAGGCTCTCAGATCCAGGTCTCAGATCAACCGCATTGAGCTTCAACTCACTCACACTTTCAGTCAGGGCGAGGAACATTGAAGCAATATAATCGCTGGAGCCCGAGTCTGAAACTCACCATTTTCCAATCGACGAAGCGCAAAGCCGCTCCTCAGTGAAGGCACTCAGCACCCAGCAAATACTCAGCCAATCACTCTCCAGTTTAGAAACAGGTCCCTACGGCGCATTCAATTGGACAATCTTAGAACAACGAGAGTTAGAAATGTCTCTGTTTCGAATTTTAAATACTTCTGTCAGTTACTGGCTTCTGCTAAAGTTAGGTTTATTTATTAGTGTCACAAGCAGGCTTGCATTAACATTCAATGAAGTTGCTGTGAAAATCCCCTGGTCGCCACATTCAGTGCTTGTTTGGGAAAACTGAGGGAGAATTAGCATGGCCAATACATCTAACCAGCACATCTTCCGGACTGTGGGAGGAAACCTGAGCACCCAGAGGAAACCCACGCAGACATGGAGAGAATGTGCAACTCTGCACATACAGAGACACAAGCTGGGAAATGAACCCACTGGTACTGTGAGGCATCAGTGCTAATCACAGTATTACTATGTGCTAGCATCATGGAACCATTAATCCCCCAACATTTATGAATGTGGCATTGGTCAAGACATTCTTTTCTGAATAATGCTGTAGGATCTTTTACATCCACAAGAAAAGCAAATAGGACATCAATTTAGTGTCTCAACCCAAAAAAGCAGCTCCAACAATGCGGTACTTCCTGAGTCCTACACTAGAGTGTCAGCCTCGACTTTTGCTGCGAAAGTCCTGGAGTAGTATTTGAACCAAGAACCTTGTAATTAAGAGGCAAGAGCCACCAAATAGCCCCAGCTTACACAAATAGAGTCACATTTCTAATTGGCAGGAATAATGGAACTTATATAAATTTATGGACTTATAAATAAAATGTACCTATGTCAAAACTAAAAATGCATTAATAGTCACTAAGGTTAACATTTTTGTTGAAGTTTATTTATTAGTGTCACAACTAACTTTAACACTGCAAATGAAGTCACTTTGAAAATCCCCTTGCCATTTTACTCCAATACCTATTTGGGGACACTCATGGAGAACTTAGCATGACCAATGCATCTAACCAGCACATCTTACAGAGTGTGGGAGGAAACCGGATCATCTGGAGGAAACCGAAAGATACGGGAAGAACATGCAGACTCTACACAGACGGTGACCCACGGGTCCCTGCCACTATTATACAGCAGTAATTAACCACTGTGCAACTGTGCTACTGGGGTGGCACGGTGGCACAATGATTAGCACTGCTGCCTCACAGCACCAAAGACCAGGGTTCGATCCCTGGCTTGGATCACTATATGTGTGCTATTTGCACATTCTCCCTGTGTCTGCGTGGATTTCCTCCAGGTGCTGTAGTTTCCCTGCACAGTCCAAAAACCTGCAGTTTAGGTGGACTGGTCATGATAAATTCTCCTTCAGTGTATCTAAACAGATGCTGGAGTATGGTGATTAGACACTAATTTCATTGCAGTGTGAATGTAAGCCTATTTGTGATTAATAAATATTAAGCTGATCTTTCTCCTCACTCTATTGGTAACTGCAACACTATATTTTGCACCCTTTTCTTTTCTTCTCCTACGAACTTTATGAATGGTAAGTTTGTCTGTATAGCTCACAGGAGACTATACCTTTCACTATATCCCAATACATGTAACAATAATAAATCAATTCAATTCAAAATGAGTGATAGTTGGTTAAATAGTTAGGCATGGTCTTTTCTAAACTTTCTACTATTACTTGACTTATGCTGTAATGTTTAGAACTTGTGTTTTCAATGTCAGAAGGATGTGTTGGGATGATGTGACACAGTCACAGAGTTTTACTAGGGTCCAGATCAGTGCTGTTGTGGGGCAGAATTCTGATTGTAGACATTCAACATACAGCTGTAAAAACAGATGAGAATGGTTTGGGAAAATGATTCCATGTTCAAGGACATTGGAGAAGGAGATTGGAAATGATGCAGTAGTTGCAAAGATACAAGATGCATGGATGGAACAATGGAGGAGATTTGATAGAGATGTTCAAAATCATGAGGGATCAGGACAGAGTATAGAAAGTAGGGAGAAGCAGTTCCAGTTGGAATAAGTTTTGAGTACTAGAGAACACAAAATTAAAGACAATTGCGAAGAGAACCAGGGACAACTTGAGGAAAAACTTTTTTGTCAGTGAGTGGTTAGGATCTGAGATGCAGATTCAATCATGGCTTTAAAAAGAGACGTATCTGCCTTTCTTCTGTTCCATAGGAGACTCATTTAGATCTGAAACATTCACTCTGTTTCACTCCACAGATGCTGCCAGAGCTATTGAGTTTATACAGCATTTTCTATTTTCACTTCAAAAAGGCATTGGATAAGCAACTGAAGAGAAAATAATGCAGGGTTGTAAAGGCAGAGAGTGAAACTAATCTAGCACAGAGCTGGTATGGACATAATAGAATGGCTTCAGTCTATGGTGGCAGTAGCTTTGAAATGGAGTGGAATTGCACCTGAAGAGAGGAAACCATTTCTAATGTCAGCTAACATGTCAGGAAAGGAAATTGGATGGTCAACAGGTGAATGTATACTGTTTTTCTCTCTTCACCTGAGCTGCTGAGTGTTTCTCTCTGCTCATCAGCTAGGTATGAAGCAATAATATTTATTTACAATATGCTAGGTTACTGGATCTTGCAGTTTTGTGGCTGCCAGTCAGCGGACCCCTGAATTGATCCAAGGCAAAACTCCTGCTTCGTAGGATGAACCCCTCACCCTGATCTCCTGATTGGTTTTTCAATTGCTCTTTAAAAGGGCCAGACACCACATCCCTGCTCTCGTCAGTTCTTTTATACAATGATAACAGTTAAATTATATAGTCCCCAATAAATTCAACATTTAACCCATTCAAACAGTCCATCATAGACTTTCTGTGGTTTCCGCTTTCGATGGTAGTTATGACGTGGAGATGCCGGTGTTGAACTGGGGTAAACACAGTAAGAAGTCTCTCAATATCAGATTAAAGTCCAACAGGTTTATTTGGTAGTAAATGTCACTAGCTTTCGGAATGCTGTTCCTTCGTTAGGTGGTGGAGAGTTCTGATCCCAAACAGGGCATATAAAGGCACACACTGTTTACAGAATAATGTTTAAAATGCGAGTCTTTACAGCTAATCTGATTAGCTATAAACCTGTTGGACTTTAACCTGGTGTTGTGAGACTTCTTACTGTGTTTGCGCTTTCTCGCAGAGCAGCATTACCCCACTGACTTGAGTGCTTCTGCTAAGTATTTTCTGCAGAAACTGTTGCACAGGTATCGCCAAAAGTACTGGCAACTCAGTCTCATCTGTTTCTGAGGTGACAACAGGCTCTCTTGTCACAGGCTGACTCGGTACTTCACTACTCACACAGCAAACAATGTTTCTTGCTGGTAATATTGTTTCAAGCCAATTACTGGCTGCAGGGACAACTTTAGTCCCCCTAAGTTGATCACATGTTTCTTACAATTCCATCTTGTACATTCAATTCTCTCCTGTGCTATCTTGGCTACAACAGCTCCTGGTACCCAGCCTAGTCCACTTCCAAAATTTCTGACATCCACTAGTTCATCAATTGTTAAGTACTTTATTGTTTTGCTTGAATTATGTCTTTTTTCTGATTGCTCTGCCTGGTCTGTACTCTTGTGCACCCTTTTTAGTGCTCTCCATCACTCTGTCTCTGCTAACAGATTTTTCTGGATGGCCTCATTATTGACTCCACAAACTAAGTTGTCTTTCAGCATATTGTTCAGGGTGGTGCCGAAGTGGCAGTGCTCTACAATTTGCCTTAGCTTCATAATGGTGTCTGTTGGGGCTCTCCCTATGGAATTAGGAACTTAAAATGCTGGAAGATGACTGGGAGCTTTTGATGATAGTGTGCCTTCAGCAATTCCATTATCTCTAAGAATGAACTTGAATTGTGTATGTTTGAGGACAAAGGTGGCAGATTAGGCTGCAGGCCTAGGTCCCACATGTGTTTAAAAGAATTGCCTTCTTCTTCCTCTCCTCCTGTATTCCATTGGCCATAAAATAATTACCTAGACTTTCTAAATACTATGTTTAAATATCAATAGAGACATCAAACATAGGAGATAGGAGCAGAATGAGGCCATTTGGCCCTCTGAGTCTACTCCACCATTCATCACAATCATGGCTGTTAGTCCAACTCAATAGCCTAATCCTGCTTTCTCCCCATAACCTTTGATCCCATTCACCTCAAAGGGATCTAATCAACCAAATAAAGGCATATTGCTGCTTTTATGTTTTGAATCTTGATCTTGAATTCCAATCAGTTCTGCATTCACAGTCCTGGGACCACATACCTTGTTTTATTCTCGTTGCCAATGTAATATATTTGGCTGACTAACTGGGTATTAAACAACTAACATTTATTTACAACAGATTTGCCCGTCAGTGTCCCCTCCCCGCACTACCCCCGCCCCATCAATCTGAGGAAAAAGCCTGGACTTGCTAGTGTCCCCCTCCCCATCCTGATGTCTTCGATCATCTGTTCCTATCGGCCAATCGCCCCAAAAAGGGGCCAGATACCACAGTTTCCAGCATTTTTCTCTCTATATTAGACGTCCAGCCTCCTCAGCATTTTGCAATGAAAAAACAGATTAAAAAAAACACAGCAGTTCAACGGCTGCGGTGCCCACCGGCCAGGAAAAGCTTCAAACGAACCAGCGGGCCTGGCATGTCCATATTCTGTGATCATTCGGGCGAATGCCAGGAGATTGAATTGTGACCCCCCTGTGGTGGTCCAGCTGATCAGGAGAATCGGAACCGCTGTGGGCCGAAGAGCCGATGAGCTCTGATTCCAGCGGCAAGGAGAGAGCTCGGGCAGTTCGCACTGTTAACGGTACTTCAACCAAGCTCGGACAATGAGCACCACGTCCCCCAGCGCTCGAGGCTGGATACCCTGAGCGGGACAAACGGCCGGCGGAGTAGGCAGGGGCAGGGAAGGTGCTAAATGGGCGGAGAATAGGGTATGTGAGTGGGCCGGACAAAACGCGCGAGAAGGGCGGAACGAATGGGCAGGAAGAAGGGCGTTGGGTGGGCGGGGAAAACTGGAAAGTGGGCGGGGCAAGCGCGTGAAGGAAGGAATGGGCGGGGAAAACAGGCGAGTGGGCGGGGCAAGCGCGCGAAAGGGGCGGGGGGAAACAGGAGGATAAGTGCACTAGGCGCCAAAAGTGGTGTTTAAGCGGGTGTTGGTTATCGACGCCCAAGTTGCATTGACAATTATATCATAAAGGAGGAAACAACTTTATTCTGTTTTTTGACGTTTGATTCTGAATTAATTTTACTGACTTGCTTGTTAAATTTAATGGTTGAGGTGTTGATAGCAAGTGAAGTAGAACTGGGCAGTTTGATCAGGTGCTGGTGTGAACAACACCTGAAGAACACTCAAAACATGAAGTGCATCATACCTGGAAACAACCTGAAAGGTAGCCTTCAAAACATGAACTGTTACTGAATGGTAATCTGTATGTATAATTACTAAAAATAAGTACATATTTATTTGTGTCTGAGATGATTATGGAGGATAATACATTTTGTGTTGCATAGGTTCACCTATGGTCATTGAGGATCCTGGATTTGACAGTGATTTAATTTGTTTCAAGATTATCACTGAACAAAGAACAGTACAGCACAAGAACAGGCCCTTCGGCCCACCAAGCCTGCACCAATCACATTGTCCTATCTAGATCAACTGCCTGTATCCCTCTATTCCCCACCTGTTCATGTGTCTATTTAGATAAGTCTTAAATGTCGCTAATATGTCTGCCTCAACCACTTGACTTGGCAGTACACAGGCTCCCACCACCTTAGAACATAGAACATTACAGCGCAGAACAGGCCCTTCGGCCTTCGATATTGTGCCGACCAATTATGAAAAAAAAACAATGACCCTCCAAACTAAACCATTCCCTTCTCTTCCATAAACTTATCAACTAACCTCTTAAACGCCACCAAATTGGCGCATCTACAACTGCTGCAGGCAGGGCATTCCACTCCCTAACCACCCTCTGGGTAAAGAACTACCTCTGATATCCGTCCTATAACTATCACCCCTTAATTTAAAGCTGTGTCCCCTCGTGCTAGCTTTTTCCATCCTAGGAAAAAGGCTATCACTGTCCACCCTATCTAAACCTCTAATCATCTTATATGTTTCGATCAGGTCCCCTCTTAGCCTCCTCCTTCTAACGAAAACAACCTCAAATCCCTCAGCCTCTCCTCATAAGACCTGCCCTCCATACCACGCAACATCCTGGTAAACCTCCTCTGTACCCTCTCCAATGCCTCCACATCTTTCTTATAATGTGGGGACCAGAACTGCACACAATACTCCAAGTGCGGCCGCACTAGAGTTTTGTATAGTTGCAACATGACGTTGCGGCTCCAAAATTCAATCCTCCCACCAATAAAAGCTAAGAGTCCGTATGCCTTCTTGACAACCTTATCGACTCGACTGCCTTCTTTCAGGGATCTATGCACATATACACCAAGATCCCTCTGTTCATCAACACTATTAAGAATCCTACCATTAGCCCTATACTCTACACATTTGTTACTCCTGCCAAAGTGCATTACCTCACACTTTTCCACATTAAACTCCATTTGCCACCTCTCGGCCCAGCTCTGCAACTTGTCCAAGTCTCTTTGCAAACTATAACACCCCTCTTCACTATCTACCACTCCACCGACTTTGGTGTCATCCGCAAATTTACTAATCCATCCTTCAATACCCTCATCCAGATCGTTTATAAAAATTACAAACAGCAGAGGCCTCAAAACAGACCCCTGAGGTACACCGAACTCCACGATGAATATCTCCCTTATTTACCTTCTATGTAAAAACCTTCCCATCACATCTCGGCTAACTTTCCCCCTTTTATTTTGAACTTCTGCCCCCTTGTAATTGTCATTTTTGCCCTGGGGAAAACCGTTCACCTTATCTATCGCCTCATAATTTTATAAATTTCTATTAAGTTGCCCTCAGCCTCTGTCTTTTCAGGGATTACAATCCCAATTTATTCAATCTCCTCTCCATACCAGGCAACATCCTGGTAAACCTTTTATGTTCTCTCTCCACGTCCTGTAGTGTGGTGACCAGAATTGGGCACAATATTCCAAATGTGGCCTTATGAACGTTTTATATAACGAACATAATTTGCCAACTTTTGTACTTGATGCCTGGCTGATGAAAGGAAGCACACCATATGCTTTTTTCACCATCTTTTCCACTTATGCTGCACTTATAAGGATCTGTGGACCTTTACTCCTAGATCTCTCTGTGTATCTATGCTCCTGATGATTCTGCCATTTATTTTATTGCTCCCACCTGAATTGGCTCTATTAAAATGCATCACCTTGCATTTATCTGGATTAAATTCATCTGCCATTTCTCTGCCCAATTTTCTAGCCTATCTATATCTTGCTGTGTTCTCTGACAACTCCAACAATCTTAGTACCATCTGCAAATTTGCTAATCAGACTAATTATGTTTTCTTCCAAGTCATTTATATATATTGCAAACAACAGAGGACCAGCACTGATTCTTGTGGAACACCACTAGTTATAGACTTCAATTCAGAAAACACCCTTCTACTGCTAAGAAGTCTCACAATACCAGTTAAAGTCCAACAGGTTTATCTGGTACCACAAGTCAGAAGCTTTCTGAGTGCTGCCCCTTCATTAGATGAGTGGAGTTCTGTTCACAAACAAGGCATACAAAGACACAAACTCAATTTACAAAATAATGGTTGGAATGCAAATCTTTACAGGTAATCAAGTCTTAAAGGTACAGACAATATGAGTGGAGAAAGGGTTAAGCACAGATTCAAGAAATGTGTATTGTCTCCAGCCAGGACAGTTAGTGAGATTTTGCAAGCACAGGCAAGTCATGGGGGTTACAGATAGTGTGACATGAATCCAAGATCCCGATTGAGGCTGTTCTCATGTGTGTAGAACTTGGCTACTAGTCTCTGCTCAGTGACTCAGTGTTGTCGTATGTCATAAAGGCTGCCTTGGAGAACATTTATCCGAAGATCAGAGGCATTCTACGGTCAAGCCAGTTCTGAATCCATCTAGCTAGTTCACCTTTGATTCCATATGATTTAACCCTTTGCATCAGCTTGCCATGAGGGATCTTGTCAAATGCTTTGCTTTCTTCTCTCTGATCTTTATCCATTTTTGGAAAATACCTACACTTTAGGTCTGACTCTAATTTCTTGTTAAAAATAGAATTTCCATTCTGTTTAATCACCTTTCAGTCTCATTATTATTAATGACTGTTACGTTTGTGGGGCGTAAATGGGTCTGGTGACTTGGGGTGAGGGGTGACCTGCCTGGGAGTCTGCTCCTACAGCCAGTTGAGAACTGGAGAGTGAGGAGTACTGTTTCCCAAATAAAAACCTGTTGCTTCTATGGCTTGCCTTCCATGTGTCCATGTGAATTCTTTGGAGCTAACCCTCTGATAGTCTCAGAGTTAACACTGTTGATGATGATCAGTGCCTTAGTTCTGCGACTGAGGGAGGAGTGAGAACTTCCTTCTTTCTCTGCCGCGGACCATTGAAGGACCATTGGCAAGTATACAGCTTTGGGAGGACCACATGCCAGCCACAGTAAGCATCGGACAGATAATGAGGGCAGGAAACAGATACTTGGACTTGGGATCCAGCAGTGGAACTGCTCGCTACAGTTGCTGTTGATCTTTAGGGACTGTAGGGTGAGTGAGGATTCCTGCGATTGTCAAGGGACTGTAATCAGCAGCCAGGAGAAACAGGCTTTGGGCCTAGTGCTGAGATGGGAAACCTTGTCACCGCCAAGGTGAAATGGCAGAAAAGTTTGGGACCGCTAGAGAGTTCCAAGAGGAGACTGAGACATGGTTGACTGACAGAGAAATTCAGTATTTTTGTTACAGTGAACAATATTGAAGACAACCTTGTTGTTCCAATGTATTCCATTGTGCACGCCTATCCTTGTATGTCGTAAAAGAGAATTACTCTGTTGTTTGGAAGAGATTGGATGAAACAATTGAAACTAAATTGGGAAGTAGTAAACAGACTCACAGAAGCTTGTTCAGGCTTGGATGAAATATTGGGAAAATACCAGGAGATACTCGACTCTTGAGCACAGTGAGAATAAAACCTTCAGAGTCCTAAGGGAGATACTGCAGCCAGAGAAACCAGCTGATAAACCATTCACAAAGTTGTGCAAGTTATTGAAGGGACACTTAGCACCACAACTATTGTTGACAGGGGAGCAATTAGATTTCAAAAAGGTTTTCGCAATCGCCATATCCATAGAATGGGTTGCCATGGAAGCATCACACTTAGGTATGAGACACAAGATGGTGGATACCCCAAGAAATCATCTGAGGAAGATTGTCAGGGTGGCAAAAAGGGCTATGTGATGGCTGGATGAGAGGAACTCAGAGTTGGAACTGTGGGAAGACAGGTCCCTTCACCTGCAATTGTAGAGCATCAGTGTCTCAGGAAGAGGCAAAATGGAAGTGACCCAGCCTGCAACCAGGAGGAAGTGGTGAATAGCCACTTCATTTATTTTTTTATGCTAGTCACTGGGCATCACTGGCTGGGTCCAGCATTTATTGTCCGTTCCCAACTGCTCTCCATTTCAGTGGCCATTTGAGAGTCAACCACATTGAAAGGGACAAGAAGCCAGCAGCATCCGCAGATGAAAAGGAACTGATGGAGAGAAAGAAATTAAACTTAATGTGCTGTCAGTCTATGGTAATGCAGAGTGGTTTTGGGCATTGGAAGATTGGTGAAGATGGTGGACACATGGTGGAAGTGTCATTGATTCTGGAGTCCACATATAAAGAGAAACTGAAACATCTTCCCTTGAAACCTGTGAATATTGTTCTGAAAACATATATGAATTAGCTGGTGCCTTTAAAGGGTTATATCTCCATCATGGTGCAGTTGAGGGATCATTGTGCACATCTACCCATGTATGTCATAAAAGGGAATTACCCTGCGTTGTTTGGAAGAACTTGGATGAAACAATTGAACTAAATTGGGAAGTAGTAAAAAGATTCACAGAATCTTGTTCAGGTCTGGATGAAATATTGGGAAGATACCAGGAGGTGTTCAGTGGAACCCTGGAGGACATGAAAGGAATACAGGTGAATATAAGGTTGAAACTGGGAACTTGCCCAAGGAACATGAAAGCTTTCACCAGTACTGTATGCAATTAGACCTAAAGTGGAGGCTGAACTGGAGTGATTGGTAGAGTTGGGAGTCTTAGTGACCATGAATGAGTGGGCCAAGCCTATAGTCCCAGCCTTGAAGATTGATGGATCGTGAGAACCCAAACTTACACTTGGAACAGTATCCATTACCCTTTATTGAGGATCTTGTTAGTGTCCTAGCTGGGGAAAAAATGCACTAAAATGCATCTTGCCCAAGCATATCTGCAAGTTGGTGGTTGAAGAGCCACAACCATTGTTAATGATTGTCACCAAAAAGGTTTGTTCCCTATAAGCAAGACCCTTTGGAACTACATTGACTGGCCATTTTCTAGAGATGATGTGGAGATGCCGGAGTTGGACTGGGGTAGACACAGTAAAAAGTTTCACAACACCAGATTAAAGTCCAACAATTTATTTGGACTTTATTTTGTTTACTTTGTTGGATTTTAACCTGGCGTTGTGAAATTTCTTTCTGCATTTTCTAGAGGGCATTGAACAAAATTCTAAATAGTCTTCATGTAGTGCAGAGCAACTTAGCTGACATATTAATCACAGGTGCCAGTGACAAGGAAAATTTATGCAATCTGGAAGGGATGTAGAAGAGGCTGCAAGAACATGGTCTGCAAATTAGGAGAGACAAATGCAAATTTTTCAAGGACTCAGTGGAGTTCCTGAGTCATGTTTTTGACAGTGAGAGGTTGCATAAGGTTCTGAAGAAATTGGGAGTGATTACGAAGATGCCCAGATCAGGAAATGTGTCCCAGTTGAGGTCCTTTCTGGCGCTGATCAATTATTATGGCAAATTTGTGCCAGATTTGGTGATGGCATTGAAGCATCTGCATCAAATACTGATGAAAGGTCAGACTTGCAGTGGACACTGGAATGTGAGAAGACCTACCAAGTAGCAAAGGAGACATTAAAGGAGTGTGGGTTTTGATATATTTTAACCAAAGTTACCTATGCAGCTGGCATGTAACGTGTCACCATACAGGGCGGAAGTGTTCCTGTCCCATCTAACAACCAATGGGAAAGGTCGAATCATTGCTTTCATGATGAGTCACTCCAAGACAGAGAAGACATATGTCCAAATAGAGAAGGAGGCAGTGAGTATCATTTTTGAACTGGTAAAGTTTCACCAATTCCTGTATGGCCGAAAATTTATCCTACAAATGTACCACAAATCATTCATGAAATATTGCCAGTCAGACTTTCACATAATCCAGATGTATTATCACGACTGCCTTTGCCTGGGAACAGGAAGGATTCTGAGGAGGTGGTGATGATGTATTTTTCACAAGAGAATAAAGTTCCAACTACACCTGCAAATGTTAAACAAGCCACAAGAAAAGACCCTTTATTGAGTTGACCTTGATAGGCCTTGTCTGGAGGAGAATGACTTATTATAAGAAGTACCCAGAGTTGAAGTAGAAAACATTGGTACAGGATGGCTGCTTATTGTGGGGTATGTGTCTTGTTATCCCAACCGTGTTGAGGAGGAAGGTACTAGAGCAGTTGTGTCAAGGGCACTCCTTTGAGACTTGCTTACCTGTTAAGACTTGCATTCCAACCATTATTTTGTAAAATGGGTATGTGTCTTTATATGCCCTGCTTGTGAACAGAACTCCCACTCACCTGACGAAGGAGCAATGAGCTCACTGAAAGCTAGTGGCTTTTGCTACTAAATTCGACCTGTTGGACTTTAAGCTGGTGTTCTGAGACTTCTTACTGTGTTTACCCCAGTCCAACTCCGGCATCTCCACATCAAGATAGTTATAGACAATGTTTGATTTACTGAGACTGGAAGAGACCAAGCGTGTAAGAGAGGAATCAAACAAGGCAGATGAAGTGGTGAGCTTAAAATGCAAAACTGAGTACTTTTCACAAAGACAAATAGTTCCAGTGAGGAACTATGTGCCAGGAAGGAAGTGGGTTGTGACAGTAATATTAGCCAAGACTGACCCACTTGGTGTCCAATACTGTGGAGACACAAGACAAGTTAATTTGGCGTAACATGCAGATTACATGCAGTACAATGTCAAGGAGTGGAAACACGAGTTGGGAAGATAGAGACTGTTCAGCAGAACAGGCAGAGGTTCCAGAGAAAGGAAGCATGGGACCCACAGTCACACCTTTGTCTGAAGAGCCGAGAGCATCGGTAGTATGGCAGTATTGGACTGATGATGTGCGGATGGAAGAAACCCTGAAGGCAGGGTCAGTGGAGCAATGATCGTTGGAAAGGGACTGAAGGCCAGTTCCAGTTTCAAGGACACAATCTCTATGGAACCATTGGCCTCCTGACTGATTGATCATGTATATATTACAGGAAATGAATGTTTATTACTGTCTGTAGTATGTAAATAGTTATTTCTGCATGGGGATTGCTGTTCAGTAGAATATTATATATACAGGGCGTAGCATCTTTAAGAGGATGGGTAAGGTGACTTGGGGTGAGGGGGTGACCTGCCTGGGAATACATCCCTACAGCAGTTGAGGGCTGGAGTGTGAGGAGTACAGTTCCTCAAATAAATCTTAATATTGTAGCTTGCCTTCTGTGTGAGTTCTTCGGAGCAATCCCCACCTCCCCACTATTACTCTCAGACTTAACAATGACTATGTCTTAAGATACTTTTCTTTCCTTTTACTTTCCCACACATACAAATAAAATGCAGCTTATTTGACAAAGAAGCACAGTGGTTAGCATTGCTGCTTCATAGCTTCAGGATCCTGGGTTCATTCCCGGTTTGGATCACTGTCTGTGTGGAGTTTGCATGTTCTCCTCGTGTCTGCATGAGTTTCCTCTGGGTACTCCAGTTTCCTCCCACGGTCCAAAGATGTGCAGGTTAGGTTGATTGGCCATGCTAAAAAATTGCCCCTTAGTGTCCAGGGATGCATAGGTTAGAGGGATTATTGAGTACGATATGTAGGGATATGGAGGTAGGCCTGGGTGGGATTGTGTTTGGTGCAGACTCGATGGGCTGAAGGGCCTCTTTCTGCATTGTAGTTCTAATTCTAATATCCTGTTTCCAAATCCCAATTATGTCAGTTTGGTTTAGAATTAGCTGTAGTGATGTTTGATTTTCCTTCCTCATGTTCTTCATGTCCTGCTGCTTTTTCTGATCAGCACTTCTCCCAAATGCCATAATTGGGATTTGGAAACAGGATATTAGAAATAAAACAAAATATTGAAATATTCAACAGTTCAGGCTGAAAGAAAGAGCAACAGAGTAAATGGGCAAATTTTCCCATTCCACGTGCTACTGGAATCATTGTGGGCAAATGGTGGACCATGGGAAAGTCCATTGAACTTGGGCAGGATTTTCTGGTTTCAGGGTGAGCATAGCCAGAAAATCCTGCCCAATGTTTCAGTTAACCTTTCATCAGAATTTAGGAAATTGAAAGTCTTATTCCAATTTAGGTATTGCACAATGTTTAAAATAAGGGTATTTATATTTTACAGCATTTGGAAAGGCATTACATGCCTTATCTCGAATTGGTGATGAGTTATGGTTTGATCCTTTAGAGAAAGGGGTAAGTCATCTATATTAGTACCTCCTTTGTGACACTAAGGTTGTTTAAACCAGGTAGGCAATTAAAATCACACATGGGATTTAACTGCTGAGGACTTGCTCTCCTCTCATAAGTTCTATTTTTAACCTTTTTTGAACCAGGAAAATGAACTTAAGTCCAGCAATGACAACAATGAAGGATTTGATTACTATTTAATGCAGACCTGAGAAAGCCATTGTGGCTTTTTTAGAGCAATCTGATTGGTGCAAGAGTCTGAGGCAGAATAGACCATATAAAAACTTTATTTGACTTGTTGGACCAGGAGATGCAGAAGTACTACAAGAAATGTTTATGATTCCACCATCTGTGATCCTCCTTCCCTGATTGTGCAATCCTTCTGAATTCTCTTCATCTTAGCTGAGTTCTGAAGATCCCTTTGGTCTCTGGTGATGGCTTTTTGCTAACAGTCCACCTCTATCTGTTGATATGGGGCTGGCTGCTTGGGATTGTACTGTCGATGCTTAAAACTTCACCAGCCTCACACTGATGAGTGAAGGATTTCTGCAAAGTACATGTCTAACTTTGTGATAAGGATAAAATATAGCTCAGTTTTAATTTCATCCCCACAACGACATTCAAACATACACTGTTTAACATTATATTTGGAGAATGGCTGCCTACATTAAAGTACCAAAAGCTGGCTGCAAGCTCTGAGGCAGTAATCCACCCTGAGTTAGGGTTTTCAGAAGAGGGAACCAGAGAAAAAAATTTTAACAAACTAGAACAAGAACTATTTCTTCCAAAAGGGAGGCTTCCCTTCAATTTTGAAGAATCAAGTTATGGGAATGGAGAAATACTTCAAAATTCAACATACTGGTGGGCGACAGCTTGAATTGTTTAAAATATTGGAATCATTTTCAATTTGTAATTCGTTAAAATAATTTTAAGTTTGTTCGTTATACTTTATATTACATTAGATAATATTTTTGGTTTCCATTCTTTGCAGCTTGCTTTAAGATCAGTCAATTCTTCTGGGTCAGCATATGCTTGCTTTTTGTTCTCTCCACTCTTCTTTCTGCAGTACAGCAGGGGGAACAAGCATGAGCAAGATACTCATGAGGCTGAAAGTATACCCCTGAACTGTAAGATGGCAATTAAGGTATATGGTTTGCTTATATAGGAACTATAGGTTGAAACATTGGATGACATGCTACATAGTATTTCTGTTGAAGTAAATTTTAAGAGCAGATAAATTGTATCTCTTCATGGTAGTTATAGCGTGTTGCAAAAAGTTAAATCTTCTGGTCTGAATTTCTTGAGTTGATCGGACAAATCTCTAAATCCTTTCACTGGAGAAAAACCAGTGTAAATATTATTTACTTGAAGTCAAAAATTTTAATGTTGGACTTAAAATATATTCTGAATTTGTTTAAAATGTTACCTTATACAAGATGTCAGAATTCCTTTGGTTTGTCTTGTGCCGTTCAACAATAGGATATTACTGAGCCCAATCTAATCATAAGGTATCATTTGAAGCAACTTATTTTTAAAGATATTTCCAGCATTAAGTTCAGTATAGAATTTAAAATTGGAGCTGAAGTTGTGATGTGTGATTAACCTGCAATTGTTGACTGACGAGGGCTGACGGATGACTTCAGTTAGTTACTAGGAATCATATTTATTGTGTATTATGGTGTTTTTAACAATATGCTGTGTTTTCCAGCACAGTAGCACAATGGTTAGCACTGTTGCCTCACAGTGCCAGGAACCCAGGTTCAGCTCCAGCCTTGGATCACTGTCTGGAGTTTGCACATTCTCCCCATGTCTGTGTGGGTTTCCTCTGGATACTCCAGTTTCCTCCCACAATCCAAAGATGTGCAGGTTAGGTTGATTGGTCGTGCTAAATTGCCCTTAGTGTCAGGGGGATTAACAAGGTAAATGCATGGGGTTGCAGGGTTGGAGCTTGGGTGAGACTGTTGTCAGTGCAGGCTCGATTTTGCACTGTAGGGTTTCTTGATTCTTCTATGATCCCTCGTATGCTGACTGTTGTGCTAATACAAATGCTCTTCTATAATTTGTGTATTTCCCCATTGCTTCAATGGATACGTATTCAGCAAAAAAAAGACTGGTGATATTGTCTCATAAGTGATAGTAGGACAAGTCTCTGTTTGCATAATTAATTGTGAATACTGCATATGAAGTCAGTGCTAGAGGGATGGATGGAATCATTGGCTTTGTGCCATATTTGTTTGTCCTGAAGGCACTTGATTCTGTTCTCTTCAAATGTCAAAATCTCCTGATGACAGAGACATCTCTCTCCATTTGGGTCCATAAAATGTTGTCTTTTCCAATGTATTATGATTCAGCTTACAGACTGTGAGGTTGGCTTTCAGATTGTCTTTAAGACTTCATTCATTTATTGTCGCCAGTGTCTAGCTCGTCTTAATGGTATCACTGGAACTTGAGGTTGTGACCTGCTTGTTAATGATAAACTTCCATTGTATGTATCACTGGATTGGCTATTGAAATAGCAAATTGTCATTTATACTACTGGATCACTTAGTCGACACACTCCTACTAGACTTTGTTTCTTGGCTGGCTCGCTTTTTTATTTTTTTCAGTATATTCTTCCCATGTTTCGATGCCTAACTGCATTAGAAAGGAATGTGGAGAAATGCAAGATTTATATAAATTCCCAGGATTGCCGTGTTGTTTTTCGATTCTGCTGCAAGCACGGTAGGAAAATACTTTCTTAAGTCTATCATGTGATTTTACTCCAAGCTAGCTTGAGGGTTTTAGTGGTGGAGAAAATATCACTTATGTTTGAATAATTAACAGTAATTATGTGTTATTTCTGTTTGTAATCTCTTATTTTGAACTATGCCCTTTTATTCTGAAATAGTTCCAATTCTTTAAGTAACATATGGAAACATGATAGCCAGTTTGTGCATAGCAAGGTCCCATTGACAGCAATGAGTTAAATAACAGGATTATCTTTTTTTAAAATGATATTTCTTGAGGGTTAAACATTAGTCAGTGTTTATGATGGCCACAAAGGACATGGGGTACATCATCGATAGATCTCTAGTAAACTTCCTAGAGTATGAACTCCCATGCTGAGCAAGCGGAGGCTCACCCAATAGGAAGTGAGTAGCAGGGAGTTAAAACCCATTGCTTTGAAGCAAACCGTTGTTGTAGGTACACACGTAGAGATAACATGCTGTTAGCTGCTGGTACAACACTTCCTTTTTGTTATTAATAGAATTTCTTGCTGTTGGAAGACTGTTCTTGACAGAATTATTATATTGGTGATGATGAGTAAGAACAATTTTTTTTCCTTTTCTTGGATAACCTCCGTAGGTCAAGAATCTTCTCCAGTAAGAAAAAACAATGATGCCTCTTTTCAAAAAACTTGAACCTTTTGATACCAATGGGGAAGACTTAACCTAATATACAGAGCGCTTGTTCAGATAAACAGCCAAGGCCATCACTTGCCAATACCACGCAGGTAGCCTCTTTTCCAGAAACAGGGACATTACAACTGAATCACATCATCTCAACAAAAGTTGTCCTTGTAGCAGTAGAATTACAAATAAATAGTCAATCTTTGAAAATGGAGGTGGAGATATGGGGGCTGTTGTCTCCTGTTATTGGAGAACAGACATAGAATCACCTCCAAACTGGCATCCGACTCCTGAGCTTAGAAGACTTGAAGGTCAGACCAGCGACACACAGCAAAACCTTTACAAATAAAAGGCACCACAGTGGTCCCAGCAATGTACAGGCAGCAATCCCACTCACTGTTGTATAGGGGCAAGAACCAAATTTTATAGGAAGAAATTGGCTGTAGTAGATCAGGCTGAAGTGATTAGAGATCATTTTCACCAAATGGATTGGTGGAACGGGTGGTGCAAACTTCAAAAATAGCATGAGAAAACAACCGGCGGCATCCATGGAGATCACACTGGCATATCTTTGATTATAGGACTACATCTCATACAACAATAGGGATTGCTCCAGTGGAATTGCTAACAAGGTTGTAGTTTTGTACAAGTCTGAGCCTACTGTTCCCAAAGCTGGCGGGAAGATTGAATCCCAAACTCCCAACAAGAAAATGAGAAAAATAATTAAGATTCTGTGAGGGCTGAAAGCGCATTTAAAATGAATGATCTGGTTCACGTAAGAAACTTTGGTGATGGTCATAGTTGGATCCCTGAGATCATTATGAAGGAAAAGGGGGCCAGTACCTTATAGGGCAAAATCCAGGTTAAAGTTGTAAAGAAACATTTGGATCATGTCAGGGATAGGGAATCCACTTCCGATTAGGTCTCACTACTGGCCATGGAGATGGCCACCTCCAGTGTTTGCCCACAGCTTGAAGCCAATTCCGTGATGGTCCCTCCAGATAATGAGTATATGGGCTCTGAGATGGCTGCAGTGGAAGTAAGTTGAAACAGAACCTGAGGAGGAACTGTTGTCCCTCCGAATGTAAAGGAATCCCAACCAGTTCATGCCACCTAACCTGGCCCTGCCTTTGACACACCGCAGATCCAGCAATAAGCACAGAAAGGATTTTCCCTCAATGAGGATATCGGGAAGAAATGGACCTAAGTAGGGAGGTATCTTATGATAGCCACAAAGGTTGTGCATAGATCTCCCTTTGGGCTTCACGGAGTATGAACTCCATTACTGAGCGAGCAGATGCTTGCCCAATGGAAATTGAGCAATGGGGGTTTAAGATCCATTGCTTCAACCAGATTATTGTAGGTCCCTGGATTGAGACAACATGCTGTAAGCTGAGGGTGTGGCTCTTCCTTTTTGTTATCAATAAAGGGTTCTTTGGTGATGGAAGACTGGCCTTGACAGAATTATTATAGTTGGCAAAATATGAGAACTGTTCAACATCTCATCTGAAAGGTATACAGTGCAGCAGTCCCTTGGTAATACTGAATATTAGGCTCAATTATATCCTCTCACCCCTGGAGAAGTATCTGAACTCATGAACATCTGACTACACTTCATAGATTTTATTATAAAATACACTTATTATTATATACTTGGGGATATTCAGAGACTACAAAAGATTTTTTTTCAATTGCAGCTTCTTTCTTTTACAATCCCAGACATAAAAGAGCAGCATTGAACTACACAATCCCCTTAGAATGTGTCAATGTTTCAAACAGTACTGTTGATGTATTATTTTTTGATGTTTTCATTGCAAATTACTTTCCATTTTACTACATACAGGAATTACCAAAGCTCATCATCTGGCATTCCAGGACTGTGAATCCCTTCAGGCTGTGTTTTCAAAACACTTGAGCCCAAATGTATTGAGGTCCCAGGCAAGGTAGGGAGCAATCAGGCATTTAATCCATTGGGAATATATTGGTGAATCATTATGTTACTATATCTTACATTGAAACATAAGCAAACAATCTGAAATTTCAACTTATTCTTTCTCTGGATACTAAATGACTAGTGAGTGTTTTTAACATTTTCCATATTATTTCAGATATGCAGGATTTTGTTGTTTATGTTGAGCTAGGGCCAAATTTCTCCTTGCACCAAAATGTAAGAGGGGCAGCCTTTACTCACTAGTTATAAAACACTACAGACATGTGAGAATGCATGATCTGGCAAACAGCAGAGTTACTATTGGAAAATAGATGTGAACTACAACCATATGGAGACATTACTCGAAGAATAAATTAAGAGAGAAAACATAACTTGTGAAACAATCAGCATTTATTAAAACAAAATGATAATATGTGTGATCTAATTTTCTTAAAGGCTTCTGGCTGATATAACTATTCACTTTCCAATGTCACAAGAGGAGATTACACTGATTGTGACACCTTTGAAAGTTTTCTTCAAGAGTTATGTTGATGAAGACAAAGGCAAGTAAATTTAAATTAATTTTACTGCTGAATAAAGAGTTTAAATCAGGGTTCCCAAACTGGGTTGCCCAGAACCTGCATTCCTGCAGGTGTTCCACATCAGTTTGGCTGCAGATTCTGAGTAAAGATAAAGGGACCCAAGAAGAGCCAAGGTCGAGAAAAACCCGAGAAGAGCGAAGGTCAAGGGGGACCCAGGAAGAGCCAAGGCCGAGGGGAATCCTAGAAGGGCCAAGGTCAAGAGCGACCCGAGAAAAACCAAGGCCGAGGGGTACGCAAGAAGAACCAAGGCTGAAGGGGACTCGTGAAGAGCTGAAGGGGACCCAAGACGAGCCATGTCAAGTGGGGTTCAAGAAGTCGGGAGGATCCCAAGAAGAGCTGACATCAAGAGAGGTCTGAGAAGAGAAGAGACTGATGGGCCTTGAGAAGGACTAAGGCTACTGGGGGCCTGAGAGACGGGGTGGTCCGAGAGGGGCTGGGGACCAGGCAGGGCTGCTGAGGCCTGAGTGAAGCCAAGACTACAGGGGGACCTGACAGGAGCTGGGGCAATTGCTCTGAAAAGAAAATAATACAATGGAAGTACATTTAAGTTTGTTTTTGTATATTTGTACCTGTTGCACGATAATAATTGTTGTTTAATTCTTAAAAAAAATGAGAATATTTCACAGGGGTCCTTCAGTATTCTTGTGAGGTCATAAGCTGTGGCTGGAAAACTTTGGATTAGAAAACCCTGTTTTAAATTAGATATATCAAATAAAAGATGAAAGCGTATTAATTCTATTCTTTACTATGCTACCTTTTTGTAAAATTGATGTTTAAAAATTTACTGTATCCATTTCTTGTTATTATTCAGATTTCACAAAAGTAATGCAGACTGAAATGAGTTTAAAACCCAAGGAATTTGAATACTTTCAGATTGGAGTTGATTCTGAGATTACGTTTTGCTTGAAGGAACTTAGGGTATGGGAATTTATATTACTGTGGTAGTTTGATGTTTCTAATTATTGCAATGTTATGGAACCATAAAAAACATTTTAAACTAAATGATGCAAAGATGCAGACTAGTCTTGTGTATGTCTGAAGTAATGAGTTAATTTAATAAGGATATATATTAAAAATGTATTTTTTCAATGTTTTTCAAGTGTAAAATGGGTGCAACACTGATAAATTTATCAGTAGGGTGGCTCCGTGCTCCATTTGCTTGTGTGTTTAAGCTGTCACTAAAGTATTGGGAACTTTTTTATGCATCCCAGGCAGCCACCTAAAACAAGCGTTAAAACTATTTGCACATGTTAATGGTGGATGTAATGCCTGTTTAAGGGCCCCATGGAAATTTGTTTCCAATGAGTAGAGCAAATGCTCAGGATTATTCAAAGTGTGTTCTAATTTAAGAATGTTTTCAGTCTTCCTGAAGAACAGAGGAGCAAGATTGCTCCACTACACAAAGGCCCCACCTCACTATATGTTCAAGCAAATATACGAATTAAGAGCAGGAATAGATCACTCGCCCCCTCAAGCCTGCTCTGCCATTCAGTAAGATGATTGTTGATTTGATTGTAACCTCTCTCCTACCTTTACTTTTCATACCGTTGTTTATCAAGAATCTATCTACCTTTGCCTTAAAAATATTCAAAGATTCTGCTTTCACCGTCTTTTAAGGAAGGGAGTTCCAAAGACTTCTGATCATCCAAGAGAGAAAATTTCTCCTCATCTCTGTTTTAAGTGGACAACCTTTATTTTTAAGCAGTGAGCCATAGCTCTAGATTCTCCCACAATAGAAAACATCCTTGCTACATCCACCTTGTCAATAAGTCTCAGGATCTTAAAGGTTTCAAACAAGTTGTCTCCTACTTTTCTAAGTTCCAATGGATACAACTCCTAGCTTGTCGAACTCTTCCATTTAGACAACCTACTCATTTCAGACATTAGTCTCGTAAACCTTCTCTAAACTGTTTCTAATGCATTTATATCCTTTTTTAAATAAGTATACCAATACTATACACAATACTTCAGATGTGATCTCATCAGTGTCTTTTACAACAGTGTTCACCTTTGTTATCCTGACAGCTGTTTACGTCCCACCCCATGTGGACATGAAAACTGCGCTAGACAAAATATACACCACCACAAATATGATATGAAACATCCTGATATGAAACATCCCAAAACTTTGTTCACCCTGGCCAAGGACTTCAATTAGGCCAAACTCAAGAACGTTCTTCCAAGATACAAGTAAAATTTTGATTTGATATGATTTGCTTTGATTTATTATTGTCGCATTTATTAGCACAGTGAAAAATATTGTTTCCTCTGCACTATACAGACAAAGCATAGTGTTGATAGAGAAGGACATGAGAGAGTGCAGAATATTACAGTCATAGCTAGGGTGTAGAGAAAAATCAACTTAGCGAGATAGGGCCCATTCAAAAACCTGGCAGCAGCAGTGAAGAAGCTTTTCTTGAGTTGGTTGGTATGTGTCCTCAGACTTTTGTATCTTTTTCCCGATCGAAGAAGATGGAAGAGAGAGTGGAAGAGAGAGGTGTGTGGAATCCTTAATAATGCTGGCTGTTTTGCCAATGCAGCAGGGAATGTGGACAGAGTCAATGGATGGGAGGCTGGTTCGCATGATGGATTGCATTACATTCACAACTTTTTGAAATTTCTTGTAGTCTTGGGCAGTGCAAGAACCATACCAACTTGTGTTACAACCTGAAAGAATGTCTTCTATGATACATCTGTAAAAATTAGTGACAGTCGTAGCTAACATGCCAAATTTCCTTAGTTTTCTCAGAAAGTAGAGGCGTTGGTGGGATTTCTTAACTATACTGTCAGCCTGGGAGGACTAGGACAGTTTGTTGATGACCTGGACACCTAAAAACTTGAAGCTCTTGACCATTTCCACTTTGTCCCCATTGATGTAGACAGGGGCATGTTCTCCTTTTAAGCTTCCTGAAGTCGATGACAATCTCCTTTGTTTTGTTGACATTTAGGGAAAAATTATTGTCGTTGCACCAGTTCACCAGATTGTCTATCTCATTCCTATACTCTGTCTTGTCCCCTGTTTCATCAGAGGCCCAAACATTCTAGACCACTGATACACAAATTTCAAACATGCCTACCGCCCATCCACATTTTGGCAAATCAGACTATGAGGCTGTGTTTCCGCTCTTGGCTTACAAGCAAAAACTGAAATGGGAGAATTTGCTAAAGAAAGTCATGCAATATTAGTCTAAGGAATTGGAAGATCTCCTACAGGACTGCTTTGAGTCAGTAGATTGGTCAATACTTAAAAACTCAGTGACCAACCTGAATGAGTATGCCACTATAGTAACTGACTTCATTAGTCTGTGTGTAGAAGACTGTGTGGCAAAGAAGCAAGTTCTGTGTGTTTTTCAACCAGAAACCATGAATGAACAGGGATATCCTCTGATTGCTGAAATCCTGGTTTGAATTGTTCAAGTCAAGTCATGCTGACCTATAAAAGAAATCCAGATATGATCTACAGAGCTCGATCAAAGATGCCAAAAGACAGTATGGACCAAGCTAGAGTTTCAAGCTAGCCACACAGACTACCATCTTGCTATGGCAAGTCTGCAAGACATAACAGGCTACAAGATGAAGGCATGTAAAATTGCCAGCACCAATGTACGCCTCCCCAATGAGTTCCATGCATATTATGCCTCTTTTGAGTAAGAGATTAGCGAGAGCCCTCCACCCTAGAAACCTCGGATGAAGCATGTATCTGAAGTCACCATCGCAGGTATCAGAGTAGTCTTCTTGAAAATCAACCCACGAAAGGCAACTGGCCCAATGGGATATGATGTGGAGATGCCTGCATTGGATTGGGGTAAACACAGTAGGAAGTCTGACAACACCAGGTTTAAGTCCAACCGATTTATTTGATAGTAAACTCGCAAGCTTGTCTGGAGACATGTGTGAAGACAATATCTCTTTGACATCTCTTCAACCTGGGCTTAATGCTCCTTCCACTCATATTGTTGGCCACTTTAAGACTTGAATAGCAGGTCAGCATAAAGACTCGCATTCTAATCAGTAATCCATAAACTGTCTGTGCTGTTATATGCTCTGTCTCAACCCAGTTGGGGTAACCAGACAAGCACTCAGATCTGGCACAGACCTACTGACAGGGGTATTTGCAGACATCTTTAACGTCTTTTTACAGCAATCTGAGGTCCCTATCTGCTTCAAGAAGATGACTGCCATTCCGGTACCAAAAAAGAGCCAGGCAGTGTGCCTTAATGACTATTGTCCAGTGGTTTTGATATCTACTATTATGAAGTGGTAGAAAAGTTAGTCATGGTACAAATCAGTTCCTGTCTCCCAGATTGCTTGGATTCATCACAGTTCGCTTATCGCTGCAATAGATCCACAGCAGACGCCATTTCCCTGACCCTGCACTCAATCCTGGAATACCGAGATAACAAAGACACCTACATCAGAGTCCTGTATTGACTACGGCTCAGCCTTCAACACCATTATTCCTACAGAGCTCATCTCCATATGTTGTGGCCTGGGGCTGAGCTCCTCCCTCTGTAACTGCAACCTGAACTTCCTAACCCAATAGACCACAATCAGTAAGGATAGGCAACAACTCTTTCTCCACAATCATCCTCAAGACCAGTGCCCCATAAGCTGTGTCCTCAGCCCCTTACTATACTCCTTATACATCTATGACTGTGTGGCCAAACTCCTCCTATTTGATTTTCATGTTTGTTGATGGGTCATATCTCAAATAATGATGAGAATAAGAAAGAGATCGAGAATTTGGTGAACTGGTGCAACTGCAATAATCTCTCCCTCAATGTCAACAAAATGAAAGAGGTAATTATTGACTTAAAGAAGCATAGTAGAGGACATGCTCTTGTCTACGTACACAGGATTGAAATAGAAATGGTCAAGAGCTTCAAGTTTCTAGGTGTCCAAATCACCAGCAACCTCTCTTGGTTCTTCCATACTAACACTATAGTTAAGAAAGCTCTAAACCTCTACTTTCTCAGGAAGCTAAGGAAATTTGGCATGTCTGCTATGACTTCCACCAACTTTTACAGATGAACCACAGAAAGCATTCTTTCTAGTTGTATTACAGAATGGTATGGCTTCTGCTCCATCCAAGGCCGCAAAAAACTACAAAGGGTCATAAATGAAGCCCAGTCCGTCATGTGAACCAACCTCCCATCCATTTCGGTAGCCTTGGAAAATCAGCCAAGGTAATCAAGAATCCCATGCACCCTGGATGTACCCTCTGCCACCTTCTGTTTGGAAAAAAATACAAATGTCTGAGATCATGTACCAACTGACTCAAGAGCAGCTTCTTCCCTACTGCCATCAAACTTCTGAATGGACTTACCTTGCATTAAGTTGATCTTTCTCTACATGCAAGCTATGACTGTAACTCTCTGCACTCTCTCCTTTCCAATGCACAGTATGCTTTTGTATAGCACAAGAAACAATACTTTTCACTACACTAATACATGTGACAATAGTGAATCAAAAAATCAAAGGAGCATGTCTTATGTCGTCATGTGTGGGGGGGCAGAACCTTAACACCCCGGCAAATTCCAACTGCATTATGATCATATTTTTAAAGGGATGACAGGAATAGACCTCCAGCCCACCCACCATGGAGGCCTCATGGGCTTTCCTCCCCCTCCCAGTCGAAGTTGGCACTTCTCTCTCTCGATCATCGGCCCTCTTCCTACCCAGTCATCATCTCAGTGAACCTGTTGTAAATGGCATCACCACCCAACAAATATCTGATGAGGGTGGAAGTCCTGGAAAGAGTGCTTGCTAATGACATGTTAACGTATTATAATGAGCACATTAAAATGAGCTTCCTAGGATCCTGCAGCGCGTCCCATGCTACTATGCTGGCCAGCAGGCTGAAAAATTGGAACTTGGAAGCTTGGTGGCACGAATCATGCTTTCTCAGTCTCTGGGTATTGAACATGCAGAGAGTGCATGCTCAAAATCACTCCCATTGTTTGCTTTCTGGAAGGTCTACCAATGAACCAAGCACTTCAGTGTACATACCCATCAGCTTTCTTCTGTAGCCTGTCCCATCAAAGTGCTCATCTCTCATGTGTGATTCATCCTCTGAGTTATCATCTACCCTCCCCTTTGCTGCAGACCATTTGTGCCCAATGCCTTACCATGTGCATATCTCATCTCTAAGCTACAACTGAAGTAGTTGTAATATCAGTATCTGAACTGATGACTGCGAGTGTGATACTTAATAATGATATCACCTCTGTCTTGCACACAGGTTCTCTGGGCTTAACACCTGGTGTTAACTGTTAGAACTGTCATGTTCTAACACCTTCTGAGAGTTTGTCTGGAAGGTCCTTTGTGAATAAATAGCATCTACTCCTCTGCACCTCTTAGATCAAGGCCTCCAGTATAATGCCTGAAAATGTGGAGCCTGCTCTTTTCCATATTATGCCATTCTTGCATCTTTCCCACATCAGAAAAAATTGTAGATTAGCCTGTAGCATTTGCTCCAGCCACAATGCATCTTCCCTTTATGTTGATTTTAAATACTGTAGATGTGAACCTCTCATGATTTTGGGCCCCCTCCTGAACTCAATTTTCAGTGTCATCAAACTTAGTCCTCAGTATCTCATAAAATCTGATGAATAATTATTACAGTTGTCAAAGATATTTCCATGGCTGCATCCATCATTTCTTCAAGTTCTTTCCAACTTGTCAGGGATCTCATGTGAATATCTCCTTTGAAGACAAGATTGTGGATAAGGCACTGAACCATGATAGTCCTTGAAATTTTGGCTCCTCTGCTGCATATCTGCAGATCCTGCTCCAACAAGTTAACTGGCTTGATCATAGCCTTTATGGTAAATTTGAACCTGTGAAAATGTTTTCTCTGTGAGGTATAAACAGTACTTTTGTACACAACAGAGCAGACATTTGATCTCTGCCCGGGGTGTATAACTGGTGTTTTGAATTGGCTGCTTATTAAAGAAACTGCTTGATTTACATTTTTCCATTTTCCTACGTCTCTGTGGGGAATCCACCAATCCTTTCCCTGGACCTAGCAGTTAGAAGTCTTCTTTGCTGGCAGCTTGGAACTGTGAGTGATGTGTGATTTGAAATGTTTAAGTGAGATTGATAATTTTTGACAAGGTTTGGAGGAATATAGAATAAACGTAGATGAATGAATTTAAGGTACAGATCAACCAGGGTTAAACTAAATGATGAAACAACCTCAAGGGACTGAATGGCTTACGCCTTTTAATGTTTCCAGAACTTGTCCCATCTTCTAGGAGTCTGAAGGAGAGAAATAAATCAGAAAGATAAGAATAGTAATATGATCATTTTTCTCATCTTGCAAGATAACTTTGAGCAAATTAGAAAATATTACACAGAAGCAAAATATTGCAGATAACAGAAATCTGATCTAAAAATTCAGAAAATTGAAAATGCATGCTAGTCAGACAGTATCTGGAGAGAGAAACAACGTTAATATCTAAAGTCCATGACTTGCTGAGTCTTTTCAGCATTTCTATAAGAAAATTAACAGCCTCATGTTTTGTTATTGCACAGAGGTTTCTTTTTTTTTGTGTTGGGAGAAGGAGACATCTTTAATTGCTCCACTTTCTTGATTTCCACTACTCTTGCAGGGAACCACTATGTAAAAGATGTGTGCTTCCTCTATGGGGGTTGAAGGCAGACAGGAAAAAAAACAGATGACATATTTTTGTTCAGGAAGTAGCAGAAACTTGAAAGTTCAGTACCAGCTGGATACATAGTGGTGTCAGCCAGTAATGCATCTTGAAAAGGAGCTAGTTATTTCTGACTGTGTGGAACTGCTTACTGATATCTGCTGAGTGAATCCCTGTTGAGATAAGTCTGAAAAGAGAGGTTTCAGGAGGCTTTGCAAATAAGATTAAAATTAGACTATGGTGGGAGACATTTTGATAAAGAGGAAGTATACTTCACATTGAGAGTATCACACCATGCAATTACTTTTAACTTTGTCACTTTGAATTTAATTAATACCCATAGGAACACAATAACAGATTGTCAGCAGTGCTAAAACTCATACTGTTTTACCAGATTTATTTTATTTCTAATTAAGCAAGGTGTTTTAAATCTAAGTTCTTCTTTTCAAAATCGAAATAGAGAATTTTCAACTGCTGCTCCAATTTTTCAGCTGAACAATGGCAACTTAGGCAGCAAGGTTGGGTGGGATTCATGGATGCTCAAGGCCTGGCAGCAACGATATCCCCCCCACCCCCCACCATAGCCATGTGGCTATGGCAACACTATTTAATTATATACTCTACTTTTTAGTAGAAAAAGACTTGTGTATTCTTAACAATACTGGCAAAGGTTGTGTGTGATTATGTAACAAACATTTATTACCATCCAGTAACCTAAAGATCTCAATGATCATAAGTATTGACCTATTCAGCTTTTCATCACCATTTGCCAATAATATGTAAAATGGGTGAAAGTACACACGGATATGCTTTTTGACTCTTGAGTATTGTGGCATGCTTTAGTTGTGAGTCAGTTGTCTATTACTCCACTTTTATTTACTAATCGGCAGTATGATCCACCACATTTGAATTCCCAGTTCACTATATGGCTCACAATCAACGTATTGGATAGCACTGCTTAAATATGAAAATTATTGGTTGTGAAATCCTGATTACCATTTTCATGTCCAAATGGGCTGAATGCATACAATGCATGGTAGGCCGAGCTGTTTTTAAAAGACTGCTCCAAAAACAGCCTGGAAAGATCCTTTTGTACTGCTGGTGTAAGTTTATTTCTTCAGTACTCCCCTACGTTGCAGTAGCTTGCTGCTGAGCTATTCTTCGTCTTTAGAGGAAGCAGTCACAATCACTCTCAACTTCCAGTGGGTTCATTTCTCTGACTTTTACTTAGTCGAAACATCTTGTGATTGTCAACGGTTCTCTAATTCCTGAATGGACTATCAGCAGTTTACTCGATTTGTGATTCCTCCTTGTCATGACATGCGAAGGCCACAAGAAATCATTAACAGATTTACACCTCATGGGCTTTGTGGAATATAAGTTGCCTTATTGAGTGAGCAGAAACAGCCAGCAAGGGTTTTTAAGCCTGTAACTTTACCCAAACTGGGCCTGTATGTCCTGAGGTAAAAACTACCTGACTGTAAGGCACTGGAACAGTCTTTTTCTTTGGTGCACAATAAAGGCTGTTGGTAACTGGAAACTGTCATATGGCTGAATTACTACATTGGTGACGATCTTTCCCTCAGGTGATAAGTCTAATCTATACCCCAATTCAAAAACACAATTAACTGGTAGGTCTACCAAAAAAACTACCACAATCTGAAGCCCACAGCAATTCTCCAGTGATATTGCTTCAATATGGCTGGAAAAATTCCTGGGAAACCTGTGACTAAATTCTTGACTAGATTGCGGAAACTATCTGAACACTGCAAATTTGGACTGCTTTTTAATGAAGAATTGTGGCACAGATTGACATACAGCATAAATAATCTAACCATCTAAAAGAAGTTGTTGGTGAACCCAATTTGGACAAAAACACTTTGTCACTTGAGAACACAGAGAAAGGTGCTCAGGAGCTGCAATGAGTATCAGGCAGCAATGTCTTCTAACTAAGTGGCAGAGGAGGAACCTCATGAAACCAGTCCTTAATGCAGAATGCTTGTGTCAATCAGGTATTAAAGAGTTCTATCCAATATAGAAACCCTAATTTCACCATCAATTAAGAAATGGTGCAACTCCAAGAGTATTAAACAACGTACACTTGGAGGGTGCAGTTGCCAGCTGATGGATCACTGCAAGCACTGTTGAAGGACACAGCCATGGTGATGTTTCAGGAACAGGCAAGAGTGCTACCTAGGAGGAAAACGAAAGCTGATACTGGAGTGTACCATTCAGGCAGCCCCTCTTGCAGAGATAGAGACATGACAACTGAATTGTATTGTAACAACTAAAGGAACCCTGATAATAGTGAAATTACTAGTGAATGGTCATCCTTTAAAGGGAGCTGCAGCATTCATTATCAGAGAACAGTCCTATAAACATCTCCAATTAGGCTTCCAACTCCTGAGATTAGAAGATACGAAGGCCAAGCAAACTACCTACACAGGGGAATCTTTAAAAAATAGAAGGCACCAGAATGGCCTCAGAGATTATAGACAGTAATCAGCTTGCCTCCCACTCGTTGTTGAATGGGGGAATGGACTAATTCTTGTAGGGAGAGATTGGTTGAAGAAAGTACAGCGCAACTGGTTAGAATTCATTCAGGCTAGGCATGGGGGGACTGCATGAGGTTATCAATAGATAACCTGGAGTTTTTCACGAGGACAAGAGAAAAATAGAAGATGCCAAGATCAAGATATATGTTGACTCTCAACGCTAAATTAATACCTAGCTAGTCCCTTATGCCATGCTGGAGAAGATGGATACTAAACTAGGGTGCCTTAAAACCTTGGGTATAATAAGGCTCGTGAAATTTGTGGAATGGGCCGTGCCTCTAGTCCCTGTTCTTAAGCCTGACAAATCAGTTCATCTTTGCAGGGACTATAACCTGATGGTCAATCAGGTTATAGTCCCAAACTCAATAGGTATCCAGTGCCCTGGATCAAAGATCTGTTCTCCAAGTTAATGGATGGCAAGACATTCTCCAAATTGGACATGAGACACATCTATCTCCTGTTTGAATTGGATGAGCCCTCCCAGAAATATGTGACAATCAACACACACACAAGGAACTTTATGAATATACCCATTTGCCTTCTGGGGTCTTGTCAGAATGTACCATCATCAGAGTTATGAGTAACTATCCAAAGTAACAATATACTCAGAAGATATCTTGGGTACAGGGACTTCAGATCAGGATCACCTAGAAGAGGTGTTGCAGGAATTTTCCAAGGCAGGAGTTTGCATGAAGTGGGAGAAGTGTGATTTTCAGGCTACTGAAGAAACATACTATGTTATTGACTAGATGGCAAAGGGTTACATCTGGTAGAGGATCAGTATTCCCAAACTTGGGAAGCTGGAATCCCAACAGGAAAACCAAAAACAGAAATTTTGATTCTACACATGCAGAAAGAACTTTTGCCATGGGTGATCTGTTTCATGTAAGGAACTCAAGGGATGGTCCCAGATAGATCCCTGGGATCATTATGGACATTAAGGAGGCACTGTCACTGAAAAACACTATGGAGTTAAAATCCTTCCTGGGGCTGGCCAATTATTATGGAAAACTTATCTCCAAACTTGGCTTCCACACTGGCCCCCTTGTATGCCCTACTATGAAATACCACAGATAGTCTTAGTAAGTTTCATAGGAAGAGGCTTTTTCTAAGGTCAAACATCAGCTACTGTCATCCAACATATGGGCTCATTTTGATCTCAAGAAAGAATTTATTCTAACCTCTGACTCTTCCCTACACGAGATTGGTGCAGTGATGTCACATTGCTGGAGAGATGGAATGGAGAAACCTTATGCCTACAGGACCCTTTATATGTCGGAATGCCCTGCCTATCACAGAATCAGAGCAAGCAAGGGCCAGACAACAAAAATGCCTGTTGACTTCAGGCGTGAATTTTCAGTTTTGATCACGCAAGGCCATAAAGTCCCGCCCAGTGTGAGGATATTCTCAAATTAAAAAGGAAGGTTGGTGGTTGTAATTGGTGTGAAGAATATATTTATGTTTATGGTTGGTGTTTTTTTTATTATTACTGACCATAAACATTTACTGAGCCTCTTTAAACAAAGCAATCCTCCACCCCCACTGCACTACCCCCCCAAACACACACACACACACACGCACGCACACACATTGGTGTCTCCGCTTGGATACAGTATGGACCTTGTTAGTGGAGGCCTATGAATACATTGTGGAACACTGGCTTGGGACCTGGATAGCTAATGCACAAGCACTGAGTTGCCTCCCATTATCCACAAACCTACTCCTGTACCAGCAGTGGAAGAGCTTGTGATGACTTTGAACAATTCAGAAACTTTGCCAGTGTCAGCAAGGCAAGGCCTGTACCCAAAAAGACTCAATTTATCCAAAATTAGGGACGTGATCGTACATAGTGGCTTCCACTGAAGACCTTTGAGGAAATGAAACTCGATATCTTTAAGAAATCTGAGCTTATTGTTGAGGAGGGATCATTCTTTGGGAGTTCTGAGTAATTGAATGCCCCAGAATGACATTTAATATGAATGGAACTATGTAATGGTCAGCTGAGAATATCAAGATTTACGATGCTGACCAGATGTTACATCGGTCTTGATTCTGACATCACAGACTTGATGAAGCAATGTGACCTATACTTAAAAAAAGTCAAAACCTCCCACCCTCAGCTTCCCTATAGCCATGAGAGTGGCCTGGCAGGCCATGGGTGCATGTACATTTGGAATTTGCAGGTCTTTTTATGGGTTCTATGTTTTTAATCATGGTGGACGCACACTTCAAGTGGATGTAAGTGCACTGCCTGGGCTGCTCAATCACTGCTATGAAAAAGAAATTGTGGCAAAGCTTCAGCACATACAGAATACCAGAAATCCTGGTGTCCAATAATGGCATTGCCTTCACTAGTGGCGATCTCTAGAACTTTGTGCTCTCCACTGGTATATGACCTGTCTAGACTACACCTTACTGCCCTTCATCAAATAGATTGGCGGAAAGAACAGTTCAAAAATAGCATGAAGAAACTACCGGCAGCATTCACAGGGACTAAATTGGCACAATTTTTATTCAATTAGAGGACCACACCGCACAATACAGAGCTGTTGCTGGGATGTCATATTCATATCAGATTGGGCCCATTATTCCCAACCTTGGTGGGGAAACTGGAGTCCCCAGTTACTCAATTACTGTCTGAATGAGATTAGTCATTTGTCATTGACCATTGACGGAATGTGGGATGTTTTTATCTGTGATTTAGTGCTGCTGTATGACAGGCTCTCTAACAACTCAAGCTATTTTTCTCAAATTAAAGATTAGAAACAATTGATCTGGAAAAGATCGGCATGAATCCTTTGTGAGTTTCCAAGCTTAATTATACAGGTCGGAAATAATTTCTATTTTAAAAAAAATGATAACTTGGCCCGTTAAGAGCTTCTAATAACAATATGTTAATTATTGCATTTTTTCATGTTTTTCTGAGTTATAAAATAAATACCGTGATTTTAAATGTGCTATTTATTCTAGTTTGACCAGTTGCACTCCTACCATAAGTGTCTATTTCACTAGGGGCATTTATCACAAATATCTTGTAATCAATCCAGGAGATTTATCTTAAATGGATTTCCATTTGTCAAGATTTGTATTTGGTCATTCAGTGATTTGCTAATTGTGCTTGGGGGCTCGAACTATATAATGTTATGGCTGAAAGATACAAAAATGTATAACTAAAATCTATTTTAGTTTAAAATGTTTTTCAGTAACTTTAAAATCATACAATTCTATATTGCATTATGAAGAAGACCTCAATATTTTTAGAACTTGTAATCTGCTGCATTTTGCTGCCATATATTCAATTTTTGTATTTTTAGGGTCTTCTGGCATTTGCAGAATTTATGAATCTTTCTCTATCAATCCATTTTGGAACAGCTGGAAGGTAAATTTGTTTCTATAGTTTTCTAGTAACACAAAATCTAAAAATGAACATGCTCATTTGCTGGTCAGTGAGCAATTAACTTGTTAATTCTTAAATGTAGATCATTTGTGTTTGTGGCCAATTTTAGCAACTTACACATATCTAGCACTTTTAACCCTAAAAAAAAAAAATCGCAGGATACTTCAGAGATGAACTCAGAAAAAATACTTTATAAAACCACAGAAAGAACTCCTAGGACTGGTAGAGCTGAAGGAATGGGGTTGATTGCATAAGAGGCCAGTGTTGAATGAATAAAGAGTTCAGGAGAAAGGCAATAGGAAGTTACAGAGATAAGTGGAAGAGTATGTGAAGGGATATCAATATGAGCATGAGAAAGTTTAAATTTGAGGTACTGACAGCTCTGAGATAATCCTGTCACGAGAGACAGGTAATAGGAGTGTGGGACTTCATATGGGATAGGATCCAGGCAGCCAGGTTTTGGTTCTGAAATTAACGGAGGGCAGAGGGTAAAATTTAGTTGGTTAGAAGAGCAATTCATTAGTCAAGATTGAAGTTGACCAAGGCAATGGCTGAAGATTTCAGTGGCACATAAGCTACAGTAGTGTCAGAAATGAAAGGAAGCAGTTTGAAACTCAATGCAAGGAAGATAGAATTGAGGGCAAAGTTACAGTGTTTGTCATAGTGTCAAAGATGTGAGCTTTGGTCTTCACATTGTCGTGTTGGAGAAAATTGCAGTTCATTTAAGAATGGTTATTGGACAAGCAACCTGACAACTTAGAATGATCAACAGAGATGGTGGAGAGACAGAATTGTTATTGTCACTGAATATGAATATTGACCACAACTTTATGGCTAATGTTGCCAAGGGTGTAGCAAAACAGTGCATGGCCAAAAAGAGAAATAATTGCTGGAAATAGTTGGCCCATGATTGGATAGGTGAATGTAAAACCAAAGTGTAAGCAGATCTGTTCAATTGAATTGTGAAGAAGAGAGCTTGGAGAAGATGATGTAGTTGATGTCAGGGAGGAGAAGAAGGCTGAGGAGAAACAGGCTTGGAAATTGGTTTGGGTAGTGATTATTATTCCCATTTCTTGATTAAGTCACTGGAGAAATCTGAAGACAACAACACTTGTATCAGGCAAGTAGAAGGAGAGATGTTTTATTACAAAGCAATCTGAGTTATAGGAATCAGGGTGGTAGTTAAAAAGCCTGTGGGAGTCTGTTTTAGTTCCAGCTCCAGGAAACTCTGTCTCTCACTGTTCATATAGGTCTGTCCCAGTTCCAAGCAGTTCTGTAGGAGAGATACTTTTAAAACAACAGAAAAATAGTTGTAATGTATATTTACATCACCTAAATAGAATTTACCTGAAAATGACATTTCCTCATAATGAGGATCATAAGAAAATGTGTAAAAGAGAAAAAGCCATTCAGTTCATCTGAACTTAATCCTCTACAACCAACGCTGCAATCATTGGTTAGAATCTTGTGCTGCTATGGTAGTAGAAAACAAGGCAGGCAGATGTAATTCATTGTGCAGGAGATGAAATGTTAACTTCTTGGTGACAGGATGAAAGTAGGGAATTAGCATGCAGCTGATTGAAGGCAAATTGATCTTCGTAATGGTGAAGGGCAGGATCTTTTTGTAATTCATAGGCGTGCATGCATGCTTATTAGAACATCATTTCACCAGATTAATTGGCACCTTAGCAATTAACTCTGTTGTGAATGAGATTCACAACTAGCAGTAGTCTTCCTGGTAGATTTGGACTAAGCAGGAGCAGCTTTTCTTTCATCAGGACCTTTGTTGCACAGTGGGAGAGAAGGCATTAATGCATTGAAATTGGATGGTGGTGGAGATGGGGGAATGGCGGCTTGAGTTATTGATTAAGGAACGGAAGAGGAAAATGGACTATACATAGAAGGTCAATATGTACAGATGGGAAGTCAAGCATGATTATGGGGAGATCCCAGGTTATAGAGGGAAAGGCACTGGTGAGGTCCTGAGAATTAAGAGGGTCAGGTAGACTCTTGTTAGTGATGGACCCTTGACGTTGATGAACAGCAGGTCAAGGGTAATGGGGCTAGGAAGCACAGTTCTTAGGATGATAGTTGGTAGCTCAAGGGTCAATGATAACAGAGCAAGGGTGATGAGGGAAGGTCAAAGATGACCAGAAAGGAATTACAATTGAGGTTATGGGGGTGAGTTGGGAGTGCAAGGGAGATAAGTGGATGGTATCAGCAGTTAAAGTTATCTCATGGTTTGAGGGAAGGATGGTGGGGGACATCACAAGATTTTAGCAGCAGTTGTAGTCTCAAGGCATCCACTCACAAAGCAAGAGTAATGCTGCTGGTTTGCAGTGAATGAATGCCTGTTCAGGTGTCCTTTAAGTATGGTGACTGGATCTTTGACCCTATGAGGTAATGGCAGGATCAGCAACTTCCTACCACCCCGCCGCACAACTGGCCAGGCACATCTGCATGAATATCTAATTAGCTGGCTGCCACGTAATTGTTCATTGTTTATTTTTATGAAATTGCAAATATTTTTGTTTGTGATTCACAGGCCAATTGCATGTAGCATTGACGATACGGTGTTTGAAGTTATTTTTGTACTGGCAACATTAGCTGACACAGGGAGTTGCTTATCGTCACAGCACACTCAGACTTTTACTAATAAGAGGTACGTAACAACAAATACACTTTTGAATGTTTATCCTATTTATTTAAAGATATTATCTCTTCAATTCTTATTATTTTCATAATATAAGATCCTTCTGTTTAAGGGAGATATTTATGTTCTTGCTTAATTTTAAAACTAGAGAATTTTAAACTGGTGATTTCAATGACATCTGTTCAGTTAAAGTACCACTGATGTTGATAGAAATATAAACTGTAAATATTTATTCTTTAGTGTTAGTCATGTGTCTTTTTCACATGTAACGTATAAACAGGGCAGATTCCAGTCCAGGAAGCCAGGGGACAAAAACTAGAATTTAACCATTACACATTATAACCTTTTATTTACAAACTATGTTACAAACATACATATCTTGACCCAACAATCACATGGACCTATGCTACAAAAGACCCCCACATGGCAGGATGGGAGATGGAGAGGGTTGGTAAAATGCTGTGGCTCCTCAATACAATCCCACTGCCTAGAGAGTGGTGAAAATGATAATGCCAGTAACCTGGTTTGACCAACTAAAGTCACAACTGTGGCAATCTTTGCTTTGTGAGGTCTGTTCCCTGCATGGAGGTAGATTTCCTGCTTCCTCCTTGAGGGATAGAGGTATGGGAGACAGACTCCAAGGTCAACACTGCAGCTCTGGTGTGACTGCTAAAGAGATTTCTCCCATTGTAATGACTTTAATAAGATCCACGAGGGGGACCTATTGAAATATGTGCTCTCTGTTTGAGGCAGTTAATGCTGTTCAATCCAGGAGTTCTGCAGAGGTGTATAATATGAAGTGTCCACGTTACTGGCAGTCAGGGTGTATACTCTGTACCATGGAGTACCTGGCTGAGTATTACTAACTACTGTAAATAAAGTTTGGTGAAGGGACACTAGCCTCAGTGGAGTTATTTCAGTAGTGATGAGGTAAACCACAGTCTGAAGGAACTTGCTCAGAACAATTGGCCTAAGTTGAGGTAAGCCATTTTTATGCATCATTTCTTTATTTGGATGATTAGATTCATTCGACTCTGCTTCAAGGACTGGGCCCAATACGTGGAATGCATGCATTACTTTTTTGGGCAAATGGCATTGTGACAGATGAAAAACAATAGGACCTGACTGCCTGTGGGGCTTCAGCATTTGCCGTCATTTGATGTTTAACTTACCCCGAAGGCACCATATACTAAAACCCTTCAAGAAATGACTGAATTAGTTACAGAATACTATGACCTCAAGCCACTGCAAATTGAGATATTATTATTTTTACTCAGCAATTTGAGAGTCGAGGGATCTGTTATCAGTTTCCTAATTGGGAAAAGATAACTGGCAGGTGAAAGCATGTGAATTTAGTTTAACCTTAATGAAAAACCCTGGAACAATGAAGGTTGAAGGGCGACCTGATAGAAGTCTACCAGATTATGAAGGGCACAGAGTGGATAGTCAGAAGCTTTTTCCCCAGAATGGAAGAGTCAATTACTAGGAAGCAAATATGAAAGGTGCGAGGGGCAAGGCTTAAAGGAAAATGTATGAGGCAAATTTTTTTTAAACACAGAGGTGGTGGGTGCTTGGAACTTGCTGGCAAGCAGGTAGTGGAAGCAGATATAATAGTGAGTTTCAAGGGGCATCTGGACAAATACATGACTAGGATGGGAATAGAGGGATATGGTCCTGGGAAGGATAGGGGGTCTTAGTTCAGTCAAGCAGCATGGTCAGTGCAGGCTTAGAGGGCCGAAGGACCTCGAAGAAAACAAATTTTCTTTGTTCTGAGATACTTAGCACCCACCTGATATGTGGGATTAAAAATGTAACTATTTGACTGCCTATTAACTGAAGTTCAACTGGAACTTCAAACAGAAATGACAGCTATCCTTATCATGAAGTGAAGCATGAGTTGCAAGGTATCCCAGTGGAAGAGGACACTTATGCCAGTTCGATTGATTTCAGGGACCATTGAGCACAGGTCCATTACACAGCCTCACTCAGGAAGTATCCAGATACACATAACTCCAGATCTGCCCATAGTACAGTGCCAAAGTAAAACCAAACTTCAACTAAAAAGTTATAAGTCCCATGAGAATCCCACCTGTTAGTGCATACCAGCAACAAATACAATGCAGAGTCAAAACAGGAGCCCTACAATACCTAGATGTAGAAAGGCAATCCACACACCAGTATCCAGCAAAGTTCTGGAAGGTCTGTGTATATTTGATTTCGAATAATTAAAAATTGCATTGAAATGTCTAAATTAAACCCAGCCAAGATAAATGAATGGTTAAATTGAAATCTGCTACTAATGGACATCAATATGGGTGCAGCTATATTGGTGGTCAGAGAATCAGTGTTCCATAAAATTCGCTTTGGACTCCAACCTTAACTTTTCTAAGGCCTCAGCATGACAGATTCTATATGGAGGAACCTTTGCAACTTGCAGGTGCAACCTATGTCCCTGCCTCCTATGAAAGGAGTTGGTTCAGTTACCAATGATTGTAGGGGAGAGCACAAGCCCCAAGGCTAATGGGGCAAAATTTGTTGTGAGGGTAGAGGTAGAGAGATTCATGGACAGGGATCGCGGGTAGAGGTGGGAACATCAGGGTGGTGGTGCGGGCTCGTTGGGCCAAAGGGCCTGTTTCCCGTGCTGTTTTGTTCTTTGAAACAAAACTAGGCGGCACAGTCTCAAAATAAGGGGTGGGCAGTTTAGAAAGGAGTTGAGGAGGAACTTCTTCACTCAAAGGGTGGTGAATCTCTGGAATTTTCTACCTATTGAAGTGGTGGAGGCTACCTTATTGAATATATTTAAGTCACGGGTAGATAGATTTCTGTTAGACAAGGGAATTAAAGGTTATGGGGAGAAAGTGGGAAAGTGGAACTGATCCATTTCATATCAGCCATGATCTTATTGAATGGCAGGGCAGGCTCGAAGGGGCTAAATTGTCTACTCCTGCTCCTATTTCTTATGTTCTTATGAGAGATCCACCTAGATTGGCTTAACTTTTTAGCTACCGCAAAGGCCTTAGGACTATCAGAGAAGCCACAGGAATCTTATAAGTTGACCGGGAAGTGATTCAGTGATTATGCAAGACCCGCCCAGTATTATTTGCCTCACAGGAAAAAGTTGAAACTGAAATCCAGAGACTGGAGTGTAGAAGGATCATCAAACCAGTCCAATTTGCAGAATGGGCAACCCGGTCATGCCAATTTTGAAGCCGGTAGATCAGTCTGTCTTTTCAGGGATTTTAAAAAGGGTAACCCATTTCTCACAGCTGGTTAAGTACCCAATCCTTTGAATTAAGGACTTGTATGAAAAATTGGCAGGAGGACTCAGGTCTACATCAAGTGGCTATTTATCTGCATGCTGTCCTCATAACAGGAAAAGTGAATAAGGAACGCCTAGAGGACGTTGAGTAAGTTCTGAGTTGATTTTCCAAGGCAGGCTTATGCCTAAGAGGAGGAAAAATGTGAATTTCAGATCCACTAAATGACCTATCTGGGCTACAGTGCAGAAAAGTCTGGGCTACACCCTTTGGAAGACAAGGTATAGGTGATCAAAGGTCCATCCAGGAGCTAAGATAATTTCTGAGGTTGATACCTATTTACAGAAAATTTATACCAACCTTGTCTCCATCCTAGCTCTATTATACCAACAACTAAAAATAGATTAGCCTTGGGAGTGGGCTTCCACTTAGCTTTCTTTAAAGTCAGATTCCGGATACGCTGGTTTCCAACTATAGACCATCCTTTACGATCAATTTGTTTATTTTACGAAGTCGAACAGAATTCAACATTAGGACAGCATCATATCATTTAAGGGCCTGTCAGAAAGAATGGTCCAAATGTTAAAAACAGGTATAAATAAACAGCCTGTATCCTCCTTGGACACCAAACCATCCAGATTCCAGTAGGATTACAGGATAATTCTCCTTGCAACTTCCAGTATAGCCCCAGCAAAGTTGCTCATGGGTGGATGACTGCATCAGGTTGAGTCTGATCTTCCCACACCCAGTATCAGGGAGGGGTCATGAAAATGCATCGAAAAGCATAACACCAGTCGGGAAAGACACCTGAAGATCGGTGATAGGTTGGATATAAAGCGAAGTCAACTCGAGGACAGTACTGGCTTACTATGAAGTCTGCAGGGGAGACTTCACCTTCGGAAAAACCCTAGACTACTTAAAAGTCGTTGACCCGAAGTTGTGCGAGAACAATCTTTACCTAGCATATCGGGAGCCTCAAAATTCTAGGACCCACTGGTTTCCGCTTTGTTAATTTTAAGAGTCCAAAAACGGACAGAGCAGACTCAATTGTGTCGATCCCTTGCCATTCAATGAAGGAGGGAATCTGTGCCTCGATGCTTGAGACAAAAATGTTTGCTACACCCTACCTACTTTTGATGCAGAGCTGGAGGAACTAGACCCAGCATTGATACATTGCAAGAGGCTCGAAAGGTGAACAATCGATAGAGGCTCCCTGGACCTAGGGAGGGAAGGATGTAATACTTTATTGATGTTCACAAGATGGACCCATTAGACTATAAGCTCCTAATTAATGCTGTCCAATCCAGGAGCTCTACAATATAATGGAAAGACTCTACCCACCTGACAAAGGAATAACGTGTTCTAAAAGCTTGGGGCGTTTGCTACAAATAAACTTGTTAGACTTTAAGCTGTTGAGTTTTTCTGTTTTACCCCAGTCCTACACTGGCATTTCCACATCCTGTATATAATAGTGGCTGTATTACAAGGACTATACTCTGTACTGGGTCTATACTCTGTACAAGGTCTATACATGTCTGAATATTAACTTGTACATAAATCTAAGGGGACAGTGGCTTCAGTGGAGTTATTTCACCCTCCAAGTGTTGAAACAGCAGGAAAGGAGACCTTGGAGGGTGCCTCAAAATGGAAGCACCCTTTTTATTTGTTCTTGTGATGGATACTGGGCAGGCCAGAATTTATCTATCTATCTCTAATTACCCTCAAGAAATTGGTGATGAACTGTCTACTTGAACTGTTGTGAAGGTATGCACACAAGTGCTTTTTCCTGTAGTGGTTTCATATAATGGAGTGACTTGCATCCATCTGAAGACATCCTGTTTTTTAAACCATACTCTGATCTTTTATTAATGCAGAGTCATGTTGATATTCTGATCTCCTTCCTGTTGACTTGGCAGATTGTGATATTTTCCTCAACACTTCTTCACACATGAATTTGCTTCAATTCTGATCTGTTGCTTAAAGAGCATAGAAGTAGGCCATTTGGCCTGGAGCCTCTCTGCCATTCAATCAAATAATAGTTGATATTTCACCTCACTTTCCTGCTGTAGTATCCTATCCTATTTGTATCTAGAAATCTAGTGATTGGTCTTGAACATACTCAAATGATTGAACTTTCACAGCTATCAGAGGTAGAGTATTTCAAAGATTCATCATCCTTCATTCTGAATCTACCCTCTATAATCCTGCTAGGAGATCCCCACTCCCACTTCTAAACTCCAATGAACATACTCCTAACCGACTTAAGTCTCTCTTCATGTAACTATCCTGCTATTCCAGGAATCAATCTGGTAAATCTTTGCTACATCCTCTCTATTGCAAAAACATCCAAAATAAGGACATAAAACTGCTCACTATACTCCAGGTATGACTTCATTAATGCCCTATACATATACAGCAAAATATGCCTATTCCTATATTCAAATCTTATCTCTATGAATGCCAACGTACCATTTGCCTTCTTTAATTATGCATTTACTTTCAGCCACTGATGCTAAAGGACACCAAAGTCTTGCTGAATATTGACCTCTCATTTTACACCCAAATAATTTACCTATTTTTGCTGTCAAAGTGGATAACCTCACATTTATCCATATCATGCAGCATCTACTATGCATATACCCACTCAGCCTGTCTGAATCATGCTCAAGCATCTCTGCATCCTCCTCACAACTCACCCTCCCACCCAAATGTAAAATGTGGGAATAAAACATCATTGGCCAAATGATTTATAATGAGAACAGCTGGAGTCCTGGCACAGATCCCTGTTGTCTGGAAATTAGACACTTTGACCAGTTTGCACTAAAATCTGTTTACCTAGGTGCTTTGAGAGACAAACACCATAGAGGATCAATCCATAATAATTCTTAAAGGCTGTTGTATCTTTCTTGGGTCCTTCATGATCTGGACCCTTTTTGGAATTTACTTCCAAGTCTTATGATGTAAGGAGGGTCAGCAACTCAAGTTCACTAATTTTAGATGTTCCCCTGTGATGTTTGAGCTCATCATTTATGTGTTGGATCAAGCAGTTTGTAAAAAGCTTTCAAGCCCTTTAGCTTAAATCACTACTTTGACTACAGCCTGTAAATTTGTACATTCTGCAAGCTCGGCCAAAGTTTTTTTGTGCTGCATTTCGATCACGGATTGCATGCTACCCTTCTTGATAAATTCTCCACTTACTTTCCACAGAGTTGCTCCATACAACTGGCTATTGCTATAGCCTTGCTAAGCCTTGACGTGCACTTCTACACGCTGTGCTTGGGCCTGTGTCTGTGGTAGTTTGCGCATTCTCCCCATGCTTGTGTGGATTTTCTCTAGGTGCTCCAGTTTCCTCCCACATCCCAAAGATGTGCTCTTAGGCTAATTGGGAAAACAAATTCTCCCTAAATTGTCTCAAATTTGGTTTTTAATCTATAGATCTATAAACATAGACAGGGATCACGGGTAGAAGTGGGAACATCAGGGTGGTGGCGCAGGCTCGTTGGGCCGAAGGGCCTGTTTCCCATGCTGTTTTATTCTTTGTTTCCTCCCAACATCTTTGTCCTGCCGGTCCCGCACTTAATACTGGCTTAATGCTCAACCTACTTAGGCCACTTAATCTTTTATTTCCTCAGTGTTTCTTCCACTGTGCGCGATCTGCCACTTTCTGCTCATTCTAGGGTTTGTCACAGGAGTCAACAAGAATAGGGGTGTGGCTTTGGCTAAATTTCTATTCAGCCCCTCCAAGTCAATGCATTAGGAGGTATACCAAGCATCTCTCAGGGCTGATCTGCAGAGTTTCCTTTACTAGTCTATCTTCAAATCCAGTTGTTTGTTCATCTTACTTTACAGACACCTTATCAATCAAATGCTCACACTCTCCTTCACCCATTTGAATCCTGGCCAGCATGTGAGCAATTGAATTCTTAATTCAGGCTGGATGTTGGAGAATATAGGGCTGGTGGGTTTGACTCTGAACAACTTTTGGTCACTTCTTGAAGCTTACCCAGGGATGCCAATTGTTGTCTGGAAATTACACATTTCAACAGTTTGCACTAAAACTCGTTTATCCAGTGCTCTTAATTGTGAGACAAGAGTTGAGTACTTAAAATAAACTTCGGTCTTTATTTCAATACCTGTGGCACCAAACCTCTTACAACACAACTTAAAAAGCATAGAACGTAGAAAAACTACAGTACAAACAGGTTCTTCGGCCTACAAGTTGCACCAATGATATCCCTCCCTACTAGGCTTACCAAAAACCATCAATTCTATTAAATCCCATGTACTCATCCAGAAGTCTCTTAAAAGACCCTATTGAATTTGCCTTCACCACACCGACAGCAGCCGATTCCACTCATCACTATATTCTGAGTGAAAAATTTACCCGATATCTCCTCTGTACCTACTCCCCAGCACCTTAAACCTGTGTCCTCTCATAGTGGGAAAAAGCCTCAGAATCCACCCATTCTATACCACTCAACATCTTAAACACTTCTATCATGTCACCTCTTATCCTTCATCTCTCCGGGGAGAAAAGACTGAGCTCCCTCAACCTATCCTCTTAGGGCATACCACCCAATCCAGTCAACATCCTTGTAAATCTATACGTCTTTAAAAAAAAACCAACTGATCTTAATTCATTCAAGACCTGAGAGATTGAACTAGGCAGGCTTGCTCCGCTCAGTACAGGTCGCAAGTCTTTGCTGAGTTCCAACTTCCTGCTTAATACTGCAGCAATTTAAACTTAGTAATTTTTAATTAAATGCTAACAAAACTACATTTAAAGATTAACCTATTTTGCCCCTCACCCAAATTCCTAGCTGTTCATTGCATGCAATAATACAAATGGTGTAATTGTTCATGGTGTTACTTTCTTACTGCTATTTAACACTGAACTTCTATTCTCCCCATTGTGAATAGCTAGTTATATTGATTTGCTAACTACAGAAATTTATTTATATTCAGCTCTATAAATGAAATGCCATAATTTTAAGGCTGTCATGTGGAATAAACATTTATATCTAATATGAAAAAACATACAATTCAGACAACATTACTAGTTTAATTTTCATAGCTGACGTTCTTAATGTGCATCTTTAATCACCTTTAAAAAGCAGGAATTCAGTTAAAAATGCATAATCCTTATGTAATTATGCAGGAGCAACACCACAGTTTTATTTTCTGGTAAGCCACCAGCTGATAAAAATGGAATAATTAATTGTGACAAATTTGTATGGCATTTTTTAACCAAATGCAATATCATTGAAATTAATGACTTTTTATTTCTCTTCAGTATTGACCAGTGAAGTCAAATACTTTGAAACTCTTTTCCTACAAGGTTAAAATTGCAAGTTATAAAACTGATTCATAATGTATTTCTAATAGAAACTCATAGGAAGAGTTATGAATAAACTTTATATAAAAATGTATATAGATGGGTAAATTCTAATCTGAAGACTTGCACATTTATACAATTTTATGAAATCATACATATGCGTTAATATTAATTCAAGACAATTATTTGCCAATAGTGCAAATCTGAAAAACCACACCAAATATACTAACGAGGAGATGACTTCACCTGTAGTAGCCCTAACCACTTCACAGAAAGATGTGCAGTACAGAGTTCAAGATGACGGAAGAACTCCGATACTTAACAACCAGACAAAAAATAAGACTTCTATATTAAACAGTAACTTAGAAGATGGATTGGAAAATAAGATAGTGCTTGGAACTCCACCAAATAAAAAGGTAACGTTGATTTTAGTGCATGAAGTATTTCAAAATAAACTTTTAGTTAAATAGATATAATAAATGTATATATTGACATTCTTTATATTTAATGTATATCAGATGCTATAAATTCATAGGGGCTGATCAAGTCTCTATTACAGTCTTCAAATAAATGGGCAAATAATTGACAACTGAAATTGGTAGTTTATTTATTACTTTGAATTGATTACTTAGAATTGGTAGGTTACTTATTACTTTGTAGTGCAAGCCTAGACCGATAGAGGAACAAAAGGAGTACAAAGGTATCAATACTAAAAGTTGTTTGGTCAGCAAGACCTTAAAGAAAACACCAAGACCTGGACTTTATTTCTAGTCATAAAAAAGTAGGGAAGTGATGCTAAACCCTCAAACCTTGATTAGGCCACATTAAAGAGTATATGCAGCATGCAGTTCAGGTCACCATAGTATATAAACTAAATACAATGGAAAGAGTTCAAAGACTTACAGGCACAATATCAGAAGTGTATCAATTTGGGATTGACATGCCAGGCCTCTTCACTTGGGTATTAAAGTTCTGAAAATGACCTAATACAAGTTTTTAAAATTACAAAAATTTGAGTGTAGATTCAAACTTGTAGGCAAGAGCATAACTAGAGGCTATCAATACAAGGTAGACATCACAAAACCCAATAGGAATTTCAAAAAAAATTATCCAGAGTGGTAAAAGTGTGGAACTCTATCACAGACAATGGCTGAAGCAAATATATACATTTAAGGAGCAATTAGAAAAGCATTTAAAAGAGAAGGATAAATGATTACAATGGTGGAAATTCAAATAGAACATAAACACTAGCATATGATTGGGCCAAAAGGCCTGTTTTTGTGCCATACAGACCTATACAATTTTATTAACTTTAATGAAATTGATGGATGAGTATCTATTAGACACGCCCACACCTCTTAATCACCTCCATTCTAATTATCAGAACCTGACTTTAGTCTCTTTATAACTAAAGACTCATTCCTGGTATATTAATACTTTCTGCACTTGCCTTGACTTTGAAGTGGTCATTAATGCTGGGCTCAGTATTCCAAATACAGCCTGATGACTGATGTATGTGGGTTCAGCACTTCTTCTTTGCTTTTGTAAGTAATATCCCTACTTATAAAACACAAGATCGCACATATTACTTCAGGTTTATCTCCCCCGTCAGCTTGGCCTCGTCTGTATCTGAAGTCTGTTCTACAATTTAATTCTCATTTTCTTCCAAAATGCATAATCTCACCAACACATTAATTTGACCTTCATTTTTCTAATCTAGTATCTTAGTGCTGTTCAATTAGCCACTATTTCCACCATATATAAATGTTGATCGGGTGCCCAATCATGTTTGGAACTTTATTATATGTTGAGTAAAGCAATTAGGTGCCATAGTAAACTATTTTGCTTAAATTTACAGGTTCAGATGATTTTTCTGAGATGTATTAACCATGTGTTTTTTTTTTAAAAATGAGCAGTTGTGCTCACTCTTCTTCAGTGCGGTGTTGTCCAAATATCAGAAAAACAGTTCTCAAACATCACTGACCCTAGCAACTTGCAGCGAAGAGGAGGATGATACAAAAGAAGATAAATTTATGTAGAATTTCTAAACATTCAGGTGAGAAGTATTCTTGCTGAGCAGCTTCAGGATCTGGAAAATTGAAGGGAAGTTTACATGGAAAAATCCTCAGAAATCAAAACATTTTTTCACTTACAAAAGGGCACACAACAAAGACTGGGTTCATTAAGTTATTGTTGACATTAAAGCCATTTATTATTGAAAATATCAATTCAAGCACTGAATGGTGAGAAAATTATAGCGATGAATGACATTAATGCTTTATAGGTGAGATACAATGTGCAAGCTACCCAACGTGGCCTGGATCCCCATTTCTGAGGGGGCAAGGATTTAGATATCACGTTATTGCATGGTTCAATTTTCTTCTAAAATTTTGAAAATCTGAATGCTCACATTAGAACACTGATCCAAATTCAAAGTAAAATTAAATATCTCTCTCAAATGAATCAATTCCAGGCATCTGCTCTCAAATTGGAAGGTAGATGTAATACCCATAAATTGAATGCTTTTTCCTTTCCCATGTTGAGGAAGATAGAAGTAACTGGATTAGAACTTTAAGACAACTGTTACTTTATCATTTCTGGTCTCAAGTACCTTGGAACAATGCTCCATTAGATAGATAACAGTAGTTTTCTTTGCCCAAGGCTGTGTATTTAATCAGACTGTTAAAATATGTACGTGCTCTAATTCAAGATTTAGTAATCAGCGTTCTATCACTACCTTAAAATACCTTCAATATCTGTTCTAATGATTGGCATGCAGAAGTTATGAAACAATCCCAATTTTTTGTTGTCGCTTGTGCAAGCAGTATTTAAGGAAAGGATTATACAATCATAATGGAGCAGATAAAGAATCAAACAGTAAAATGTAAACTGTACCTGTTTTCAATGGGTCCAACTCAAAATCTGTGGGTATACTTGAATCCAAGACAAATTCAATACCTGGATCTTACATGAGCAATTTTTTTGCCAATGTTTACATGGTTCAAAGCACTTCAAAGTTTGTTTTGAGACATTTACAATGTTCTAACAAATGCAATTATTTGAGAAAAAAAATTCAGGAGAGAGTAACCTTAGCAGAATCAGATGTTAATCAGTTGCTACTATAACTTGGAGCATTAGAAATAAGTGCAGTTTAATTGGCTTTATCATTACATTTCAACGTTTAAAAAATGTAATGCACTGCAGTTTGCAAAAGGTTAAGAATGCTTGATTGTAAATGATTGGAATAAAATGTCAGTTGCATCATTATCCAAAACCTTTGATAAAAGAATGCAACATACATGCTCTGAACAGGTGTCAAAATTTAGTGAACAGGCAGTGGAAAATTCAAGCACTGATTTCAAGTGGTTCCAATAACAGTGCTTATAAATAGAACTGTAGATACTTTTACAGCAGAGAATTATACCATTTGGCCTATGATGCATGCAGTCTTTACAACAGTAAAAATGAAGCTCTGCATCATGTGCAACTAAAATAAGATTCACATGATGTCTTGCACTACCACTAGAGCAATTTGTTTTGCTATTCGCAGCAGTGGAAACTTGGCAGCATAGATACAGCACCACAGAGATGGCCTCTGCTAACAGATTATATTCAAATAACTAGTTTAATAGAATTTGAATTGTATATTCATGATTAACCCCTTACGAAGTGCACACAAAGCAGCACATTTGGACATGCTGTAATACCCTTCATAAATACGTAAACCACCAGTGTCAAAACTATATCTATTGTATAGATGTATATGCTACAAAAGTGTGAAAAGCTGCTGTAGATATATGCAAGTTGGCAAGAGTTGAGCATTTGACAGCAAATAGAATGGACAGGTCAAAAAGGCTACCTAGTACCTAAAAGTAAAACTTTATTTTTGGCTTAATACATGGGTAGATTTGACCAGTTAACTGAAGGGATGAGTACATTGCAAGTTGAAATTGGAACAAGTTAAATAAGGATATATAAAGTCTGTTTGAAATTCAAGCAGCAATCATCTTACTGAATGTTGACTTTGAGGACATGGCATTTAATGTTAACAGAAATCTAAGATGTGCAATATTACAAAGTATTGTACTGTGTTTACATTGTAGTATATGCCATATAATATTGGGAATCAGTTTGAACTGTGCAGCGTTACCTCAATTTAAGAGCATATGGAGGGGAGGATTTCCTTACACTGGTATACTTTATTTTTAAAAAAGCAATTCTACAAGGCATCCCTGGAAACTGGCTACATTTCTTCCCCAGCATTTTGCTCCCAAGTTTAAGGCTGTGAAAATAAAGTTTCTGGGGTGAATTTTCCCATTCTGCTCATCATAGAAATCGTAATGAGCAAGGGGAGGACCATGGAAAAGGTTCCTTTGACCTTGGGCGGAAGTTTCTGGTTTTGAGACAAACATAGCTGGAAAATCCCGCTTCCTATATTTGGTGTGAAGCAGCAAAGGGGAGAAATGATACAAGAGTGTGGGGAACAGGACATTGCCTTATTAGGGGTATACTACTATGAACTTATGGAGAAAACCGGATTCATCCTTTAGACTAGTTGTGGAAAACATTTTTTATATTTTAAATCAATACCTGAATGATGATTTAAGAACCAAGAAAACACCACTTTGGAAACAATGCAATTTAAAGGACCTCCAATTTTAAAGAGCTTTAGTAATGTTAAACATTCATTCACAGTCCATGATAGATTTGTCGTGCGTATCACATTGTTAACAATTTCAGATATTAAAATTTCTTCTTTTAGAACTTACTCATCATGTGTTACATAAAATTTCAGTTTTGTGACAAGTTATATTTCAGTTTCAATTCACTGAAAGTTTGAAAAGATGACAATTACATATGTATAATCTAGTCTAGACAAAACAAGTGGCATTTTAGGTTTAAGGCTGTGGAATACAGACATCAAATCAAATATACAAGAGTTGTGTGCTCAAACCAATAGAAATTAGCATAGTGGAATGGCATATGGTTTAGAAAAACTATGTTGTAGCTTCATTCAGGAAATGCATGTGATACTTTTCAATAAACAATGTCATAGTATTAGCAAGTCAACTATACTGGTGTTTTTATAGTATACTTGGGACTGACTTAATTTAAGTTCCTTTTAAATATGCTTCAGAAATTATATTCTGATATTCTCCCTTACACACTGGAAAAAAGGAACACTTAGTATAAATACTATACTTTTATTAAATACATTTGCACAGTCTTTCAATATATGTACATAACTATTCCTGCATTTATATATACGTAACAGTTAAAGCATATGTTAGCTACAGTTACACAGGTAATTAAAACATCCCCTTTCATTGAGAGGGAGTGTACCCTTTTCTTGCCAAGTTATTTCTACATACATACACAGCAATTCTTCTGCTTTCTTCATGACAAATCAACTTGATGAAGGACACAAGATGTGAAATCAGTTTTCCTGCAATTGTGACAATAATTGAAAAAGATAGCCTGCTTTAAAGAATATTGTCAAAAGCCTGCTACCAAGACTGTCCAATTATATTTACTTGTGCGCAAGGAGCATTAAATTATTGTTTAATGAAGACTTGGCTCCAGTAGAGCAAATCTCCTACATTAATAATAGTGCATTGTAGAACAGAGTCTGAAATTAAAACACTAGCTCAAAGCAGATTTTTAAAAAATGTTTCAGTACAGTATTGCTTAAACACAGTATAGGTTCTTTGTTTGGGAGGGGCTGGGGGGGGGGGGAAAGAGAGGAGGAAATGCATTCTGGTCTTTGGTGTGCACTCAGAACCAATAAGAAGGATGTGAACGATATCTTCTGATAGGAATAATACAATCGTGCTTTGATTTTGTTTTGCAATCCAGTATTCAAGTGTGGCAAGCAGTTTATTTGAACTTTGCACTTAAAGTCTTGGTACTTGGATCTATTCATACAAAAATACCCTAAAATAAAAACAGGAATTAAAGCTCTACGTCGATAAAACATCTGGTGAATTCTCTATAATCCCTCCCCCCTTCCCTTTGGGTTTTGTTTTAGTGAAATGTAAGGCCTCATGTTGCCAAAGTCACTTTAATTCCTACCAAGAAAGTGGTCAATGTGCATAATCAATCAAGTATAACTAACCTAGACACATTGACTTTAAAGCCTAAAATAAGCTACTTTCATTTTTGCATCAGATTGGATTGATCTGTACAAAAATAATGTTTGGAACTTCCCTAATGGTTGAAGAAGATTCAGTGCACACAGCCAACTCTTGTAACTCCACAAATTCAAATCAGAAAAAAAGGAAGACCACCGCTGAAATGTTTTGCAGCTTGTGTGAAAACTAAAAGGTATTTTGCATATTAAGTTTTTAAAAAGGAAGAAATTTTCTTTGGAAAACAATAGCATTACATCCCACATTTCAATGCAGTGTTTATAAAACAAATTGCACAAATAAAGTTAATTTTCCAATCTGGGAAAATGCATTTTCAGTATTGTTAGAATCATGGGCAAAAATTTAAGCATAAAATCAACATCTCTTGAAGTTCATGGCCATCCATGAACTCTGATCCTCAATTTTGTCCCTTAAAATACACCTTCAAATGTCTGACAAGTACTTGTTTATCTGAACCAATATCTCATGTGGCTTGGTTTCAAAGTTTTATTCCAGTATCTTGGGACTTTTCTGCTAATTGAGTCATCAAACTTGCAAACTGACAAAAACAAAAGTTTGCTGAATAATTAAACATTAATGGTATAATCAATAGGCAAAAAAAACTTGTGTATCTGTACGCTGTTCATCAAAATACTGAATTTTAGAAAAAGCAATTCTGTTCCAAAGCATTCAGATAACAAAATTGAAAACAAAATGCAATTCTGATCCAACCTCTAAACACAAATGCAAACAATTTGTGCAAAACCAGTAACAGAGTACAAATTATTCTGGTTTATAAGTGACAAATAAAATATAAAATGAAATGCCTGTTACAAGCATGTCTATTTAAAATGTCATGTACATGGTACATGTAAATGATTTAAATTAAGTCATACTATATACAGTACAGTTACAATGAAAAACGACTGTACTGAAAAATATTAAAATTACATTGAACACATTTTTCTCAAAAGTTACCTGATTTATCATGTACAAAGTTAAAACATGGCTTTAATTCATGGGTTGCACATTAAAACATTTGATAGTCGTCAATTGTTCTCTATCCAAAACTATTCAGAGCAGCTAAGCTAGTCCATTCAAAATAGTTTTGTGCCCTTCGGCTGCCAGGAAAATTAATCAGTTAACTATTAGAGGCAACAGATTAAATCAAACCCAAATAGTTCCTCAGAGGACTGCACTTTATCAACAGTGATTCACAATATTTGCACATTTCTTGTTAGAAAGGAACACAGATTTTAAAGCAGTAGTGCTGGTGCCCATCTGTGCATGTGGCACCTAATTTCATAATGAGCAAGCAGTTATTCAACCACCACCATATATAGACATGGCACCAATATTCTGTCTCTAACAGACTAACATTCCTTCTGAATTACCAATCTGTTGAAGTTGTATTGGAAGGGTTTTTGTATTTTTTCTTGTGATAAAGGATATTTAGAAAATCTTGCTGGCAGAAATAGACAAATAGTGTTTTTTAAGCATTAAATAGCCATGGGAACTACAGAAGAATTGTGCCGTGGGAATGACTAGCCTTTGAGAAGTTGTAGTCGGGAAAATAAGGTCCTGCCAGCAGGAAACTGGAATAAGATATTTAGGTTGAAGTGTCTATGCCCTAAAAATAGTTAGTCTGTGTATTCTGCTACTATCGACAGTAGAACGGTGATGTCATCTGGTTTACCCCCTGGAATATAAAAAAAAAGGTAATTTGCAACATAATCATGTTCTCATACAAACATGCTTTTACCTACATCAGTTAAGTATATTTGTACCCTTTAAAGTACAGATTATGATCTCTTCTGATTTTTACTCCTCTCCAATATACATAGTGGCCCCAACCAAAACCACAAAAGATCACAGGAAAACCAAGGTGAAAAATTGTAACGCATCATGGGACAATACATTAAACATCTGTAAACAAGCTCTTTACATCTTTTTTTTCAGGTTTCAAATTTGGACAATTATAATTATTCTTCAGCCAGAACTAAGTGAATACAAGGGCTATAATTAAAGGTCATTTTAGTGTCTGATATCAAATTTTCACCACACCACCTAAAAAATAAAGAAGTTTCTTCATTTAATATCAGCAGTTCAACAAATCAGTTAAAATTAGTCAAAGATGCAGAAATTTATTTCTTTAACTGAACATTCAGTTATGACAAAATGGTACAGAACTCCTGTTGTGGCCGGCTTTTGCAGTTAGCTGGTAGATGTAGCAAATTTAACTAAATAGTTTATGTTTAATATTGCTGTTTGATACAAGATCCTCAGCATGAAAAATTCCTTACCCTGGAGCATAAATTAAAGTTTTCTACAGAAGAATACACATAGCAACACAGTGATCTTACCTCGTACATTCAGTCCATTATCACAAGCAAATTGTGCAAATGGTGACATATAGTTTGGATCATATGCTAGTTCATGAGCCTGTTCTGCAATGCTCCTTGCTGTTTGTTGAATACTCTCATAGTTGGTTTTCTGAAATCACAATTAGATTTAGATTCACCTCACCTAATATATCCTTTGAAGATTTAAATAGCATGTCTAAAGTGTATTGAGGCATTTTTCTACAAAGTAAAATAAAATACATATAGCAAATTTCAGGAGGTAAAATAAATAGCAAATTGAACAAAATGATGCCCAACAAGTAGAATTTATGTTGTGTATGAGTAGTATTTACTTTCATGGAGTTTCTGAAACCCAGAGAATTAATTGCATTTTGTAGAAATCTACAGTGTCTGTGGAACAAAACTACAAATATCAGATTTCACTTGATGTCTATTGGCTTGGTAGAAAAATTACATTTCATTGCATAACTGTCTTGCAAAATAGCCAATTCTACTACAGAATAGCAGTTTACACAGGGACTTTTTTTAAAAAGGGTCACAGTGAATTATGTTACTTTGCACTAATTGTGCATTGTTAACTTTTACAGCAGGATAAATTTAACAAAAATACCTTTAGTTTCTTTAACTCCTGTAAGATCATATAGTCAGGCATGTTATCAAATAAACCATCAGTTGCTGTCAAGATGATATCTCCCAATTGGACATCAATGGAAGTACTGTCAGCAGCATCAGGGCTGTGAAGACATTTTATTAGGTAAGAGTTTTTAATATCAGATTCTCAAGAATAAAAGTCCATACAACTAAGCTCTATTTCAACTATTGCTGGAATCCAAGCAAAACAATCTTACAACCATTTAAATTTCCATTGCTAATTATTTATATAGTGTATGGAAATTTCAAAATTAATGACTTACAGGAATTCTTCAAACTGAAAACAAGAAAATGGTTTCCATAACTTTCCTGGTGATAACACGTGAATGCAAATCCCAGGAGAACACAGAACGTTACAGCGCAGTACAGGCCCTTTGGCCCTCGATGTTTCGCCGACCAATGGAACCAATTTTATGACCCTCTAACCTAAACTATTCCAAAGCTATCCATATGCCTATCCACTGACCATTTGAATGCCCTTAAACTTGAGTCCACAACTGCTGCAGGCAGGGCATTCCACGCCTTTACTACCCTCCGAGTAAAGAATCCACTTCTAACATCTGTCCTATAACTACCACACCTTAATTTAAAGCTATGCCCCCTTGTGTTATCCATCTCCATCCGAGGAAAAAGGCTCTCACTATCCGCATGAAGTTACAAGTTCCCTGTGGAATCTATGGATGTAGGTATTCGTCATCTTTGTTGTTCTTCATGCAGGGTCTGCCAAGTGTGGGCATAGATTAAAACCCTTGTGTCTTTGCAACATAGTCTGCATCTCCTGTTTGTCTCCTTGCACTCAGTTACAAGGTATTTGTAAGTAAACATCCATTTGGGTAGTGGGAAATTGAGGCTGACTAATGTTATGGCTTGGAGCAGGGTGTCATAAGCCAAGTGTAAACATGATTTTTGGCACTGAAGAAAATGGGACTGTTTTATACATCGGGTCAACGTATACACCTTGATCTATGGCAAATCAGAAACATGTTCAGAGCTGCATACCAAAACTATGGACAAATTGTGAATCAATAACTGAAAGATTACTTGAAGAAACAACTGGATATTGTAATAAGATTTTACAGTTTGCATTTGGGAAAGGGATAAAATACCTTAAATTTAACTTGTGAAAAGTTCTAACATCTCAAATTTGATCAAAGCAATTATTGTTGCTTAACCACAATGCTTACTAATGCTTAAATCATTGGAATGTGTTTCCTCTTCTGAATACTTCAGTGAAATAATACAAATATTTAAGTAATTCATATCAGAAAAGGCAGTCAATTGGTCACAGGAATAGTGGATTTTAATACTTTATAAAAACAAATTCATATTTTCTTTTTCTACAAGTATGAAAATTTAATTTATGCAAATTAAACTACAATCAATACTCCACTACTATTTGGCACATTTTGCCCATTTCTGCTTTCTAATGGATAGTGCCATATGGAGACTCTCCAGTGTCACTCAGATTCTCCGAAGTTACATACCAGGAACAGTGCCAGATACAGTTTTACTTTCTCTGGCAGTACTGTGCACGCTGTTGGAAAATGTCAGCAGAGTGGAATGTGAACTGGGGATCACATGCTCTCATTTCTGAACACCATAATTTTTGACTTCAGAAAACATTTAATTAAAGAATGCTAAGCACTGCTAATCTTTTCCTTGTTCACTTGAGAAGTGCACTAAGGCATAACAGTAACAATCCTATATGCAGTAAGCTAACAATTGTTTGATTGAGATCTAAGTTAATGCAAAAGTAGGCAAGAGTCCAGTCCTTCAAAAAGGAACTCTGGATTCTTTCCTACTGTTTATTCTCCTTCAATAAATGTATGGTGACAGTAAAGAGATTTTTCTTAAGCTCCTGAAGATAAATCTAGCATCTTCAAAATTTTCCCTCCTATACTATATCCAGTGTACCTTGTTAGACCTATAAACTACTCTCAATTATTTCTACTCAAACCAATAGTAAATAGATCTAAATACCAAGATGTAGTGTCATCCTTAGTTAATAGAATAACTCTACCATCTTTTCCTAGCTTGCTGTCCTTCTAAAGCAAAGACTGCAGTTTCTATCTCAGAGAAAGCGTTACATCATAGCACAAAATGTGAGACACAGTAAGTCTGACAACACCAAGTTTAAGTCCAATCGATTTATTTGATAATAAACTCATAAGCTTTCGAGGTTATCCTCTTCGTCAGGTGAATGAGGTGTTCTGGTCTCAGACAGCACATATAGTTTACAGATTATTGATTAGAATGCGAATGTTTACACCTAACCTGCTATTCAAATTTTAAAGTGGCTAACAATGTGAATGGAAGGAGCACTCATACAGGTTAAAGAGATATGTATTGTGTCTAGACAGTACAGTAAGTGAGGTTTTGCAAACCCAGACAAGTCATGGGGGTTACAGAGAGTGTGACGCGAACCCAAGATCTCTGTTGAGACAGTCCTCATGTGTGCAAAACTTGGCCATCAGTCTCTGCTCAGCCACTCTGCACTGTCGTGAGTCATCGCACCTCTCTCACACTCCTCAATCACCTCATACACCAGGTTTACAGCAAACACTGCACCCTGGAAAAAATGGAATATATGTTCTCAATTTGTGCTCAGGACACACCAGCTGTGAAACTCTGCCAAGCAGATGAGACAAAGAAACTACACCACCTACAAGCACACCAAGAATAGGAAACTTGAAAAACTTGGCATCACCACCAGCAACAACCAAGCCTCCCCCGAGTAACGCAGTAGAGAACAGCACAATCGCAGGGAGGCCCATTGTCAACTTGTTGGACTACACACTTCAACCAGATGAAATCGAAGTTCTCAGCCAAGGGCTCAATTTCTGTCCCATTACCAAAATGGATCCCATCAGTCTTGCAGTGGACACAGAGGAATTCATACAAATGAAGCTGTGGGAGTTTTTCCACAAACCCAAGAGGCCAACAGTGAACACAATGAGATAGCCAATGAATCAGAATAGCCGACAAGAGTGATCCACAGTACAGCAACCTAAGAGGAAGGAATCCAATTGGACTCCTCCGGAAGGCCGCTGCCCTCGACTGGACACGTATGCCCAAACCGTCAGGAGGTGCGTTAACACCACATTCATCAGCCGCACTCAAGACAGTCCCGAACATCACCCAAGCACAATGCAACACCATCCACACTCTCAAGACCAACTGCAACACTGTCATCAAACCAGCAGACGAAGGAGGGGCCATCATCATACTGAATAGAAGGGATTACTGTAAAAAAGTGTACCGACAACTAGACAACGAGGAACACTACAGACAATTACCAGCAGGTCTGACCAAAGAACACACTCGTCAACTCAACACTCTGATCAAGACTTTTGATCTGGACCTTCAGAACACCCTCCGTGATCAGTCCACGTACTCCCCGCACTGGAGACCTCTGCTGCCTCCCAAAAGATAAAGAAGGCAAATACACCCGGCCGTCCCATCGTATCAACCAACGGGACCCTGTGAGAGAACCTCTCCGGCTATGTCGAGGACATCCTGAAATCCACTGTACAAAAAAATCTCCAGCTTTTGTCGCGACACTACGGACTTCCTACGGAAACTCAGCACATGTGGAGCAGTCGAACCAGGGACAATTTTCGTCACAACAGATGTCACGGCACTCTACACCAACATCCCCCACGACGATGGCATTGCTGCAACAGCCTCAGTACTTAATGCTGACAATTGCCAGTTTCTGGACGCAATTTTACAACTCATCCGCTTTATCCTGGACCACAATGTCTTCACCTTCAACAACCAGTTTTTCAGTCAGACACATGGAATGGCCATGGGGACCAAATTCACACCTCAATGTGCCAACATCTTCATGCACTGGTTCGAACAAGACTTCTTCACCGCACGGGATCTTCAACTGAGGCTATACATTAGATACAATGACATTTTCTTTCTTTGGACTCATGATGAACAATCATTGAAACAACCACGTGATGATATCAAGATGTTCCATCCCCCCATCAGACTCACCATGGACCATTCTCCAGAATCGGTTGTATTCTTGGACACACGCATCTCCATCAAGGACGGTCACATCAGCACCTCAAGCCCACAGACAACCTCACAATACTCCACTCCTCTAGCTTCCACCCTAAACACATTACGGAAGGCTTGTCCATAGGGGATGGCTTCTTTATACACAGAATTTGCTCAGATGAAGAGGATCGTGACAGACACCTCCAGACACTAAAAGATGTCCTTGTGACAATAGGATCAACAGTTCCGATGTGCAACGGCGAAAAACCGCACCAACCACCTCAGAAGACAAACACGGGACACAATGGACAGAGTACCCCTTGTCATCAGTACTTTCCCGGAGCGGAGAAGCTACCACATCTTGAACATCTCATTGATGAAAACGAACATCTCGCCAGGGCCATCCCCATACCCCCACTTCTTGCCTGCAGACAACCGCGCAACCTCAAACAGACCATTGTTTGCAGCAAACTACCTAGCCTTCAGGAGAACAATGACCACAATACCACACAACCCCACCACAGTAACCTCTGCAAGACATGCCAGATCATCAACATGGATGACATCATCACACTTGAGAATACCATCCACGAGGTACACGGTACATACTCTTACAACTTGGCCAACGTTGTCTACCTAATACATTGCAAGAAAGGATGTCCCGAAGCATTGTACGTTGGGAAGACCGTGCAAACACTATGATAATGGATGGATGAATATCACTCGACAATCACCAGACAAGAGTGTTTCCTTTCTGTTGGTGAACACTTCAGCGGTCACAAGCATTCGGCCTCCAACCTTCAGGTAAGCATTCTCCAAGGTGGCCTTCACGATACACGACAGCACAGAGTCGCTGAGCAGAGACTGATAGCCAAGTTCCGCACACATGAGGACTGTCTCAACAGGGATCTTGGGTTCATGTCACACTATCTGTAACCCCCATGACCTGCCTGGGTTTGCAAAACCTCATTTACTGTACTGTCTGGAGACAATACACATTTCTTTAACTTGTACTGAGTGCTTCTTCCACTCCCATTGTTAGCCACTTTAAGATTTGAATAGCAGGTTAGGTGTAAACATTCGCATTCTAATCAGTAATCTGTAAACCGTCTGTGCTGTTATATGCGCTGTGAGACCAGAACACCTCATTCACCCGACAAAGAGGATAACCTCAAAAACTTGAGTTTACTATCAAATAAATTGGTTGGAGTTAAACCTGATGTTGTCAGACTTCTTACTATGTTTACCTCAGTCCAATGCCAGCATCTCTACAACAAAATGTGAGACGCTGCCTTGTTCACAAAAAAGGTGTGGTAAAAAAATCTACAATAACAAACCTGCAATTGATGCACTGTTTGCCTCAGCAGCAAATATCCCTAAACAGTTGCGATTAAGCATCTTGCATTGTTTATGAAAGACACTGCAAAACTAATCTAACTTTTGAAACAACTATTGCACTGCCTGTGTGGTACATGCTAGATTGTTATACTTATTATACCTTGTAGAAACTTTGCAATAATCCCTTTCATACACGTCGAATAAATTGTGACAAATTGCTAAAATGACCCAACTTGGAGCCAAATAGCTAAGAGGTTTAATATGTTTACCTAATAGCATGTGGTTACCTTCTCTTTCAACATCCAATCTTATGTATTCAATCTTGATGCTAAAGTCAAGGGCAGGAAAAAAGACTTGAGGTAGAGGATCAGCCATGATCTTGTTGAATGTCTGAGTAGAATCAAGGGGCCATTTGACTACATGGAAACATTTTTAATGTCCAGCATACAGGATGTGTCCCTGGGATAGGGACTCGGTCCAAGATAATATCCAACTCTGGCCTTAGATTGCTGAAAGCACTGCAACAAATTGTTGGGTAAAGTGCCATAAACACAAATGCAGGGAGAGGTGGTTTCTACTCCTGTTTCCAGAGGTCAGGTTTGGCAACAGAGATGGACAGTCCTTTGGGAGACACAAAATATCCCGGTAGGATTTCTTGTCACGATTGCCCCATTCCCAACAATGACATAACGGGTATCCTGACATTAAATTTTGGATCCCCATTTGAACATATTTAAATGTCATCATCAAGTTAATGAGTTCATTCATGTTGGTGTGAATTCACATCAGTAGGATGATGCAAAGATGGCTTTTCACCATCCAAAGGAGAGGGATGACTGATTTTTATTCTTTTATAATCGGGGTGCCCTTTAAAAAAGGCTTTTGATCTTTCAAAAGCCTAAATAGCTAGTGGGGTGTCTCAATCAGAGCTTGGCCTGCCAGTGAGATGCCATGGGACCTGCACCATGCCTTTTATTTTATTAACAGGCTAAAAACAGTGGAAAAAGCCTCCTTGACCCTTACACCCTGTTTTTCACACTCACTGCAACACTGCAGAAAAATCAAAAAATTACATCCCAAGCTGTCAGAACGGAAGGACTGGAGGATTATGGAAGGGAGCTTGTAAATTTGGAGGTTAGAAATTAGGAGAGGCACAAACATGGAAGGACTTGATGCAAGAATGAGCATTTTAAATGTCAAGAACCAGGAAACCTATATATCTGTACTCTTGTGGCAAGGAGATCTATAAACATTGACAGAGATCACGGGTAGAGGTGGGAAACATCAGGAAGCAGCGCGGGCTCGTTGGGTTGAAGAGTCTGTTTCGTTCTTTGTTTGCAATTCCCCATGGTCCAGTACTCTTCCAACAGTCAGTATATAGGTTAATACAAGAAAAAGGTCGACTCAGGTAAGATACCACACCCGATAAAAGCTAATGTAACAGTAATGGAGTAGGTCTGACACCTTGAGGAATGGAACTAATTATCAGTAAGAAATTTGAAATCCTGATCTTACTTTACAATTCTCAATTTCTTGAATTAAACGTCATTATTTATGCTCTTGCACAATATAGCACTTGATGATATTCAAAGAATAAAACAGCACGGGAAACAAGCCCTTCGACCCAACGAGCCCACGCCGCCACTCTGATGTTCCCACCTCTACCCGTGATTCATGTCTATGTTTATAGATCTACGGATTAAAAACCAAATCCGAGACAATTTAGGGAGAATTTGTTTTGCCAAATTAGCCTAAGAGCACATTTTTGGGATGTGGGAGAAAACCGGAGCACCCAGAGAAAACCCACGCAAGCATGGGGAGAATGCGCAAACTCCCACAGGCACAGGCTCAAATCCATGTATCTGCACAGCACAGCAATAGTCACTGAGCTGTCGTGTTGTCCATCAAATGGTCCAGGTCAAGCGTACACTAATGACGTGAAGCACTAGGATACTCTCGAAAAATCCAAGAGCAGCCCCCTCACGACCCATCGCGTGTACGCTCCTTGTTAGACAACAAGGCGGATTAAAGCACTTGTAGGATAAAAACAAGTACATCAATATCATCGTCAATTTACACACTTCCCAGGGACTCCCAAAGCTCATGATCCGTATTTTAAATCAGTTCTCTATACCCCTCCATTTCCATTCTGTTCATGTGCCCATCTAAGTATTTCTTAAATAACTCCAGAGTGCCTGCCTCCACCACTTGGCAGCGCATTCCATACCCCCAACACCCTGTGTGAAAAAAACTCCCTCTAAGATAGCATCCAAATTATACCTTACTCCCCTCACCCTAACCCTGTGACCCCTTGTGCTATTTGAGTTCATCCTAGGAAAAAGCTTAACCCTGTTTATCTATACCCCTCAATCTTGTACACCTCTATTAGATCTCCTCTAAGTCTACATCTTTCTAAGGAAAACAGCCGCAATTTGCCTAACCTCTCCTCATAACTCAGACCTTCCATACCAGGCAGCATCCTGATAAACCTCCTCTGCACTCTCTCCAGAGTCTCCACGTCCTTCCGATGGTCAGGCGACCAGAACTGGACACAGTATTCCAAATGAGGTCTAACTAATGTTTTATACAACTGCAACAATAAAGGCCAGCTCTTGTACTCTATACCCCTTCCTATAAAGGCTAGCATACTATCTGCTTTCTTCACAACCTTCTCCACCTGCTCTGCCACCTTCAGAGACTTATGCACCTGCACCTCCAGGTCCCTCTGCGTTTCTATACTCTTAATAGGTCTACCCTTTATCATATACCTCTCCCCTACATTCTTTCTCCCAAAATACATCACTTCGCATTTATCAGGATTGAATTCCATCTGCCATCTGTCTGCCCAAACTGCCAGCCTATGTCCTGCTGCATCGCCTGACAATGCTCCTCGCTATCTGCAAGTCCAGCCATCTTTGTATCGTCTGCAAACTTGCTGATCACTCCATTTACTCCCTCTTCCAAGTCATTTATATAGATATTCATGATTTACATACATCTTAAATAAAGGCTGGTATTTTACCTGTCACTTAAGACAACACCTTCTGCTTCAGGTGGTGCTATTGATAGTTGGAAGGGGGTGTTAAAGTAATGCTGTTGTTCATCTGACCGGTGAACCACTTCACCACCTCGAATCACCAGAAATCCAGAGTCTCCTAGGTTTGCCGTGTGTAATTGATGACTACTCCGGTCCAGAACTACTAAACAAGCAGTACTACTCCCTGCAAGAAAATAATGAGATAATTATAGAGTGTGCGTGTGCCCAGAGAAACAGTCAGCAGTTCTATTTAAGAACAAAGTTTCAGCTCAGATAAATGTTAATGGGACGTGCACCTTAAGCAGAGAAAATACTATATCACTTATTGCAAGACAATATTGAAAGGTGAATATATTTAAAGGACAGTTAGGGTACTTTCTGTATATTTGAAAGCATATTGGAGTCTAGGGGGGTTAAAAAACAAAATAGAACACAACTGGACGAAAAGAATCCCTCCACGCATTAGAAGAACATGACAACTAATCAACATTTAAGAGGGAATCAAGAGAGAGAGTAGAAGTAATTAGAAGACTACAATAGATAGCTCTGAAGAATGAAGCTTGATAGTTAAAGGTGGAGTTTATAGAAAAATCAAGAGCTGTTTCAATAAGGAACAATAAAATTGGCTATAAAGGAGCTGAAAGCAAGATGCACGGTCTTTGAATAGTGTAACAATGTGATTCTATAACTGCATAGACATAGAACAGAAGACTGAGCACTGAAAGCAAGCAATTTAAATTAGTTTATGAATGTACAATATTAACTGGCTAACCAGTTGTAATTTATTCCAGAGCTTAAACTAAGTGAATAAATGGAGCAGCTGGCTTGAGTTAATCCTTCCAATAAAACAATGGGAGTCTTATATACACATGCAAACACCATACCGTTTGGGCCAAGATGCACTTTTTGGCAATCATAAGCACATAGGGATGTGTTTAAAAAAAAATTATGACAACAAGTTGAGTAATGTAATTGGTCAGAGTAATTGGCACTGAGCTTTTGCAAGATAATGCAAAAGAATAAAGATTTTATTAACCACAGTACAGTCAACTGCCACTATTGGCAGGAATTGAGTTTCCATGAACTCTGGCAAAGTTTAAAATATCTAATGGCAAACTTGCATAGATGCAGAGTCAGCACATGCTTAGCATGTCTACATAGGGAAGGTAAATTATGGAGGAACAAAGTTTTTGGGCTGCAAGCTGCCATGTATAAAACTACATTTGGGTAAACAAATTTGTGATAGTGTCATGAACAGAGTCAACTTTATATACAGAAGTTAAAAAGCAGTAAAACAAGCAAAAATTAAAATAAGCATAAACCTTAAAAAAAAAAATCAATATTGAAAACTTACCTAACAATGGGACTTTGTTCTGTAGCAATTCACAATAACTTGCAGTAAGGATTCCTACAGGGTTGGTTGGTACAAAGCGGCCTTCCCGTACCAGACGCTCACAAGTTCGCATCAGGGTCCCTGAGAATTGGGAAGGATCAACTCCATAATCTCTCCAACCTCCAACCCCATCTGCCACTCCTGAGAAAAGCAATTTATATAAAGACTCGAAATTAATTTGAGTCTACATAAAAATAAAATGTTGGAAAGCTGAAACTACTCAGCAGATCAGATACTATCTGTGTAAAGAACAGGGAAGTTAGTGTGGGGGCCCATTGCTGAAATTAGATGTTTTCAGCATTTACTGTTGTTTGTTTCTCAAATTTATTCTTATGGGAGATGTTTTGAATTGTAACTTGACACCAGAATATTTTTTTTAAAATAGAAATAAAAGTTGCTGAGTTGCCTGAGGTGTAACTCGTTACACTTTCGTAGCCACATAATTTTAGTAAATATATTTAACATGTTTTACTAAAATACTTTTAAGCATCTCAACAAATTTTGAATTGCTGATGCAAATGTATCAAATACAAAACACCTTATTACAGCTTCAAATAATACTTTAATTTTATCAGCAGTTACTGAGAATATAAACTCAAACAGCCAAGTTGAGTCTAACACAAAACAGTTTGGTCCACAATTTTAAAAGCTGGATCATCTTCAGTTAAGCATTTTACAATATTTTCAACAGTCTTGGTGTAGATATTTTGCAATGTAAACAGATCCATCTGTAGTCCACTTGTGTATTGAAATCATTTCCACTATTCAGTTTTGAGCCAAAACACAGGTGTTGTGAACTAAAAGGCCAGACTGAAACCGTTAAAACCAGAAAAGCTTAAATTTGTCAAGCATATTTATAAACGAAGCAACATAATCACTTTCAAAGTCATGTTCACCAGCATGACTACAAATTTGCCCCTCATTTAGCAAATAGATCAAAGTTTGGTCTAAAACTGAGTCACTGTTACTCTCAAACTTCCTTTCCTGTTACATTTTCAGGTATTAATAGTTATGAAAGAGCAAATAACACTTCCTATCATTTAATTTGTGAAAGTTGCCAAGTTGACTTTTGCCAACAAAATTTTTAATTGTTTGCAGCAGTTTGACAAACTGTTCCAGCACGTGGTTGGATTCAGCTAGATCATGTTTGTGACATACACAACTTCTGAATAACAGACGCCAGTCTCTTTCAACAAACTGGCAAAGTTTAGTGCATAGGATATGGTAAAAAATGTCTGCAACAGTTTTCGTACAAATCACCAACTGCCATCAAGCACATAGTTCTTGAATTATTCAATTAAACACTGCCAAATGCTTCTAATTTTTTTCAGCAACATGACAAACCAGAGTTCTGGCCAATTATAGACAATCACTGTGGTGAATGAAAGCAAATAATTCAGGATTTCCTCAACTCTTCAATGTTTTGCAGTACAAAAAGCTCTGAACCTCGTGCAGTGTTTTAGTCCCATACAGACCAATTTTTGGAATTCCGAGTCTTGCTTAAAAATTGTACATTCAATACTATCCAGTGTCATAAGTGTCTCAGGATCCATTCAGTACAAATATAAATGCAAGAGACTCTTTCAGCTCAGCTTTCAGAGATTTGATGCTGGCAGACAAATTCAGTAAACAAGAAACAGGTAACTCTGCTTCAACTCAAAGTAATTTGATTTTTGGTTCACAGTTTTCCAAGAAAGTGCCAGGAGTCAATTTATTTTGCTACCAAAGATAGTTTATTTTTTTCCATGGAATACAACTTTCAAAAACATTAGAAACTATTTCAGAACAAATGTTCTGACATTTAATGTCAGTCACAAAATTTAATGCATTTTTTGCTGAAACCAAATGGAAATTTTCTGTCAAATTCAAATATTTAAAAATGCTTCTAAGTTATTCACCTGGGTAAAAGGGGAGAGAAGATGAAATACAAGTTCAAGCTAGCAATAAGGGAGATAGCTTTCATATATTGAAAAGACTCTGCCTAAGAGACAAAAGTAGCCATTGGATTACTGAAAAATGAGGCTGGAGAAGTAATAATAGGAAACAAAGCAATGGGAGAGGAACTTTGCATCAGTCTTCACAATGGAAGATACCAATGGTATGCCAGAGCTCCAAGAGAGTCAGGGGGCACAGCTGGTGAACATTAAAGGAGAAGATTCTGGGGAAACCAGAATATCCGAAAGTGGACAAGTCACCTGGACCGGATAGACTACACCCCAACATTCTAAAACAGACAGCTTAGGAAATTGTGGAGGCATTGGTGGTGATCTTTCAGGAATCATTGGAGGCAAGGAGATCCCAGAGGATTGGAAAGTAGTGAATATAACTCAGCTGTTTAAGAACAGAGGGAGGCAGCAGGCCAGTTAGCCCGACTTCGGTCGTTAACAAGATTTCAGAATCCATTATTAAAGATGAGATTGCAGAGTACTCGGAAGTGCATGATAAAGTAGGACTTAGTTAGCAGGGCTTTGTCAAGGAGAAATTATGTCTGACAAATCCATTAGAGCTCTTTGAGGAGGTAACAAGGTAGTTAAAGGAGAACCAGTGGACATGATTTATTTAGATTTGCAGAAGACCTTTGACAAGATTAAAGTAGGAGACCGTTAAATAAATTGAGTGCCCATGGTATTAAAGGTAACATTTTGGCATGGATAGAAGATTGGAGAGAGTGGAGATAAAGGGGGCTCTCAGGATGACAGCTGATGACTAATGATAAGCGTCAAGGGTCAGGGCTGGGACCACAATTTTTCACAATTTTTAATAAAGAACTGAAGGCACCATTGCTAAGTTTGCAGATGACAAAGGGACAAGGTAGTATTGAGGAAGCAGAGGGGCTGCAAAAAACTTTAACAGGTTAGGAGACTGGGCAAAGTAGCAGATGGAATGCAACGTGGAAAGGGTGAGATTATGCACTTTGGAAGGATGGAGGCATAAAACCGTTTTCTAAATGGGAAAATGCTTACAAAATTGGGAGTCATTGGGAGCCATTGTTCAAGATTCTCTTAAGGTTAAGATGCAGTTGGCATCTTGGAACGCAAATACAACGTTAGCAATCATGTCGAGAGGGCTAGAATACAAGAGCAGGGATGTACTTCTGAGGCTGTATAAGGCTCTGATCAGATCCCCTTTGGAGTATTGAGAGTAGCTTTGGGCCCCATTATCTAAGGGATGACGATCTGGCCATGCAAAGAATCCATAGGACGTTCACAAGAATGATCCCTGGAATGAAGAGTTTATCGTATGAGGAACAGTTGAGGACTCTGGGTCTGTACTTGTTGGAGTTTAGAAGGAATGGGGGCAGAGGGGGGAAATCAGTAAGGTATTCTTTAACTGATATCCAGTATTATTTACAGGATATTGCAAAGCCTGGATAGAATGGGCATGAAGAGGATGTTTCCACTAGTAGGAAAAACTAGAATCAGAGGCCTAAACCTCAGACTAGACGATTCTTTAAACAGAGATGAGGAGGAATTTCTTCAGTCTGAGTGCTGAATCTGGAAATCTTTGCCACAGAGGTTTGTGGAGACCAGATCATTGAGTGTCTTTATGACATAGATAGGTTCTTGATTATTAAGGAAATCAGGGGTCATGGGGAAAAGGCAAGAGAATGGGGATGAGAAAAAAAACAGCCATGATTGAATAGTGGAGCAGATTTGATGGGCCAAGTAGCTTAATTCTGCTGCTATGTTTTATGGATTCACACCTCAAAAATCACTGTCCAATTGCAAAATCACTTCCAATAGTAGATGGCTTGTCTTGGGTTTTGCAAGCATGGGTTGGTTAAGTACAGGCTGTACTCTACCTATTACGAACAATTGAAGGAACATGCTGTTTGACTTGATTAGCCAAGGACATATAGCCTACATACCTGGAACCATATTAGCACTGAAAATTCATTCACAATGTTGCTCAATTGTGCAGTCAGCAAAAATGTATTTTTGAACTCATGGCAACATTTCTGCTATTAGGAAATATCACTAGTGTAGCATTGTAGCAGCATGCAACAGCTCCTTTATCTGTTCAACTTTTTTTTCTACAGACTGTCTTTCCAGAGGAATTTGAAGTAGATGAGGCACTTTTTAGATCCTAAAGTCCATGATTGTTCAACAAGTCCTGAAATGAAATGCTAAGTGTGCTAATAGGAACACTAAGAACCAATTTAAGATCGGTAGTCCAATTCATAAGGTGGTTCATTTATGCTTGCGGGAAGTTATATACTCATATACCAGGACCAGCATTCAAGACTTGTCTGTCTTGAATCACCTGGAAACTTGGGAATTCTAAATCCATGTTGCTTTCTGCATGGCAATACTCCAGTCAGAGTTGACTTACCAATAATTAAGCACCCTAATCTCAAAGTACAAATTGTTGAAATAGTTTGAAATTTGATATTCCTCCATTTGCCCTCATTGGTGCAAAGCAAAAACTTTGGCCATATGTCTCTCTCTAGCAATATTCAAATCACTGTTTTCTTTATCCATATTACTGATATTAAATATGGAGAAGTGTAAAGTACATTTTGGTGAGAAGGAGATGTCAAATAAAGAATATAATTCAAAAAAAGGGGCACCAGCGCAGAGGCACCTATGTGGGCACAAATTGTTGAAAATAGTAGGGCAAGTTGAGAAGGTGGTTAATAAAGCATATGGAACCTGGGCTTTATACAAAAACAACGTGGTGATGGCTAACCTTTATAAAACATTGATTTGAGCACTGTCCAACAATTCTGAGACCACACTTTGGGAAGGAAAAATGTGAAGGCATAATAGAGTGCAGAGAAGATTTCTATGAATGGCTCTAGCATTGGGGACTTCAGTCATGAGGATAGGTTTAAGAAGCTGGGCTGCTCTCCTCAGATGCCCCAAGGTTGAGAGATTTAATAGAACTGTTGAAAATAGGAGGTCAGATTAACTGGTCCCATTGGTGAAAGGGTGAAGAACCAAGTGATCAGCAAAAGAACCAATCTGAAGAAATATGGAAGAATATTTTTATGCAACAAGAGATTAGGATCTGGAATCCAACATCTGAGTACGTAGTAGAGGCAGATTTAATTGCAGCTTTCAAACAAATATTGGATAATTACTTGAGAAAAATTGCAGGACCACAAGGAAAGGTAAGTGGAGATTGCCTGAAGTTTTAAGTTTGCCAGAGCAGCTCAGCCATGACTAATTTTCTGTGACTCCAGGGGTAAATTTGGAGATTGGGAAGACCAAGACCAAAGTGAAAAACATCTGGTAGGTGAGGCGCGAAAAGGAGGCTAGAATACAGAAGTAATGGAAGTCAGTTTCATGGAGGGCATGCTTCACTATAGGAGCAATGAATTGCAGTATAGTGAGAACAGATGGATATAAGCAGCAAGACCACTGCTGAAGTAATAAGAACGTAGAACTGGAAGCAACCCAGGATTTTGACTTAAACAGAGAATAGCTGCAGCAAAATATTGAGTGGCCAAGTAATAAAGTTTGGCCAGTAGGCAATAGATGCCAGAGGAGCACAACCATAATGTTCTTTAACATTATGTCACGCTGACTAGTTTCCTTTTATTTAACACAAATTTGTTTTAATTTTAAAACCAGCTCGTTATCCACTGTCATCTGACTTTGCAGCTACCCACCTTATTCATCAAAACATACCTTAACTGTGTTTGGAAATCTAGAGATATTACATCCATTACATTACTGACTATTCCTGTTCAAAGAATTCAAATATTTTTCCAGCAACACTTTTGAAATCCGTTTTGACTAATTATTATACTTTGTTTTTAACAGGTTTTTCTATTTTTCTCTTTAGCAGGGACATCATTATTTTTCCATTGACCAATGTTAAGTTGACTGACTGAAAGTTCTCTGGACCTGCATTACCAATGTTACCTACGCATTGGTGCTGACATAACAGCTGTTCTAATGGATTACTAAATACGTGCCATAGGTCCAATGCGCTCTCTTCCATGATTCTTCTAAAATGTTTGATAGCTTTTCATCCAGACTAGGGATTTCTCAGAGGGCAGTTTACTATTTTCATGGTTACGGCATGCCCTCCACCATCAACGGTGAGGTATTTTTGTCCAATAGTCTAACTGTAAACATCTCAAAAACTAATGGATGGAACATTGATAGGGCACAACAGCCCAATGAACAATGAATTAGTTCTTGGCAAAGATGCAGATCCTGATCCTAGAATTATTTAAAGGACCCATTAACACTGAGATGGGACAAGTTATTGTGTATTGTTTTATTTAGATGTTGTGGATTGTCTCAGATGCTATGGTGCAATTTGTCACAGCTGTCAAAACGTGAGCAGAAGTTTCAAAGCAGGTTGTTGGATGTGGATTTGCCTGAAGCCTCCTCAGCGAGATGCAAACCCTTAAATATATTTTTCAGCTTAGTTATAGAGCATGGGCCAGGCATGGAAAAGCCTCAAGGAACAGCTGAAAGATTGTAGGAATGTTGAGTTAGCACAGCATAGGAAATACACCATTAGTGCTTCATTTGTTTCTAACAGCATCTTTTGGTATCATGCCCACTTGATGTCTGGTTAAAATATTTTGCTTCAATATTTACCATATCTGCCATTTTGCTGTTGTTACCTGAAATTTCACTGTCCAAATTTCTTCCCAGCTCTTTAAGAGCCTGCTATGGTTATTTTGTTTCTTGATGATTTAATTGAAGTTCCTCTTCGTTTTCCTACTTTAAAAAAACTTCTCTCCTAATCTCCTTTCACACACATCATGCTGCCACAAACTTAGTGCCTCTTTCTGTGCTCTCAAATTTTCTCCTAAGCTGTTTTATCTATGGTGTCACATTAGCGTTTATTTTGTTCCTACCCTTACCAGAATCTATTTGTCATGAACTGTTGAATATCATTTGATATGTTCCCCCATGGCACCATTCTTCGACATCAGCAGTCTCCAAACTCCGATCCAGATGTGGCCCACAGGCCGTAATTTGCAGACCCTTATTCTACATTAGCAGCCAATATTGCTTTCTACTTCATTCCCTTAAGAATCTAATGATATTTCACAGCAGTCTGCTACACAAAAGCCAAGCAACTTGTGACAGTATTCATTAATCTACCTAAGGAAGTATCAGTAAAACAAAACTGTAAATACACAAGATCTAAAAAGAATTTCATACTGCACTTAAAACAAGGGCAAAAACCAAAAGCTATTTGATAGGAGAGTGTAAATTGCCTATGAAAACTATAAAGTGAAAGATATTAAGTAATACTTTTAGTCCAAAGAGCACCTCAGTTAATGGGAAGGCTGTACAAGAACAAAAAAGCCAGAAAAAAGTTCAGATGCAACAAGCGTTTGTCAGAATAACATGGTTTGACAGATTCATTTTACAGAACAAAGTCAGTGAAGGAATTGACAAAAGTTGGATCAAAAATAGGTTTAAAAGCAGATTTTTTAAAAAAAAGAGTAGAAGCAGCAGCAGATGAATTTATGGAGGCAGTTTCAAGGAACATAGCCACAGCAATTGAAGGTTCTCCCATCAAATGTGGGGAGGGGGTGAAAGAAGAGATTACAGTCAGAGAACAATAGACTGGTGGAGATTGAAGCAGATGATTTTCAGCATCTAGCTGGTTCATTTATTTGGACTATTTTCAACTATATTCTCATTAATTGAAATTTAAAATACTTGTGGTATTAAAAAAATGCAACATTTAAAACCAGTACAGCAGTTACGACAGTCATGTATAGTACTGATGCATGCCATTGAAATGAAATGAAAAAAAATGACAGGAGGAAAGTTCTGGGAACAGAATAATTCAGACATAAAATACACCAGCTTGAATTAGCTGCGATATTTGATTATGTTGTTTCAATTTAAAACTATGATGAAATGGGGGGGGGGGTCAAAACCAGTTTTTAAGTGTAGGGACATAAAAGCAGGAACACAAAGGCAATTTAGCCCTTTCAACCTGCTCCAGCATTCCACACAAACATGGCTTATCTTGTTTCAGCCTCAACCCCACTTTCCTGCTCATTCTACATAACTGTTCAACCCATGTCTCAACATCTATGGGCTCAACATTGTGAATTCCGCAGATCCTTTGAAAGAAGTAATTTCTCTTCATTTCGGTTTAAAAATCTGCTATTCCGCATCCTAAAACTAAGTTCTTGTTCTAGATTGCTCCACAAACGGAAACACCCTGTTCTAAGTCTATCCCATCAATCTTCTTAGCAACTTGTATGTCTCAATTAGATTTTCCCTCATTCTTCTAAATGCAAAAGTTTAGGCCTAAACTGGTCAATCTCTTTAAGACAAAGCCTTCATCTCTGGAATCAATTTACTGAACCTCCTCCAAACCCGCCCTAATGCAACTACATCCCTCCTTCAGGGGACCAAAACTCTGCACAATATTCCAGGTGTGGTCACAGTTGTAATGCCTTATACAGTTGTAGCAACACTTCCCTACTTTATTCCTTTAGCAATGCAAAAATTCCATTTGCTTTCCTGCTACACCTATATACTAATTTTGTGCAATTCATGCATGAATGTCCCCAGATCCCTTTGCACTGAAGCATTTTGAAGTCTCTCTCCATTTAGACAATTTGTCTATTTGTCTATGGATAACCTCAGCCTTATCCACATTAAACTCTATCTGCAGCTAGAAATATTTTATTTCACAGACTGTTTAATGTAATCAGGAAAACATAAGTCACAAAAAAATTGTTTAATGAGATTAATGGGCTACAGATATCCTTATGGGGTTGGGGATACTCACTGGTGTGTTAGAATACTGGCACAGGGACTACAAAAATCAATGTTATAGATACTGACCAAAACTAGGAATTTCAGTATCTTGGCACTAGAAAGTCAAAGGCAGCAGAGATATTGGAGCCTGGCACCCAATGTACTTTCTATTTTATACTGAAACAGGATGTGGGCATCATTGGCTAAGTCAGCATTTGTTACCTATTCTTGACTGCCTCAGAGGTGACCATGAGCCACCACCTTGAACTGCTGCAGTCCACGTGAAGTAGGCATACCTCCGTTACGAAATTTGTACTCGGATTCTGACCCAGTGACGGTAAAGGAGTGGCACTAGAGTTCAAAGTCAAGATGGTGTGTGGCCACTGCCTTTCCATTGACTCAACATTTTCTAGGACTTCTTGACGTCAAGATGAATCAAATCGGTGATGATAGCAAGGGCAGTCATTCCCACCTTGTGTTCAACTCTTTTGTCAATGTTTGAACCAAGGCTGTAATGATGTCAGAACCTGAATGGACTCCAAACTGAATCCCAGTGAGCAGGTTTAAGTATTAGGAGCAGGGATAGGTGATCTGGCCCTCGAGCTAGATCAATAAAATCAGATTTTTTTTTTGTGGACTCAGCTCCAATTACTCATTCAACCTTCAATTCCTTTACTGTTCAAAAATCTATCTATCCTTGCCTTAAAAACAACAAAGTAGCCTCAACTGCTTTACTGATCAGGGAATTCCACAGATTACCAACCGTTTGGGTGAAATTCCTCCTCAACTCAGTCCTAAACCTGCTCCCCCTTATTTGAGGCTATGCCCCCTAGTTTTAGTTTACCTGCCAGCGGTAACAACCTCTGTTTCTATTTTATCTCTTGCCTTTGTAATTTTATATATTTCAAAAAATCTCCCCTAGTTCTAGTAAATTCTAATCAGTATAGTCTCAGCCTATTCAGTCTGTCCTCATAAGCCGACCCTCAAATAATGAGTTAGGTTATTTCGAATTTAGCATTACTTGCTGGCACCATCAACAATACTTTCCATCACTTTGCTGATAATCAAGAGTAGATTAATGTGATGGGAATTGGTCAGATTGAATTATTTCTGAATAGGACACCCAGTTTTCCATTGTTAGATAGATAAGGGTATTGCATCTATATTGAAGCAACTTGACTAGGGATACAACTAGTCCTGGAGATGGCTTCTATTCCTGTTAAATGTTAAGCAAGGATGGGTAAAGGAGTAGGACCAGGTACAGGACAGGAACAAAGCAATGGAGTTTTACATGACCTGAAATTTATGATGAATGAAAGATAGGAGCCAGCCAGAAGGGGTTTGAAACAGATTTGTGGTAATAAAGGCATTCACGAAGACTTCAACCACTGACAGTTGAAGACCGTAGTTGTATTACGATCTCAGTTAATGTTAACTGGACAGGAAGATCTCAGAATGGAACCCTGGCTCAGAAGACTAACTTGTATTATTTTCAGAAAGCAGAGGAACAGAGTCGCAGGACTGCCATTTAGCTTTTAACAAGAAAAAATTAAATATAAAATGTCTGAATACAATATTCTTCACTCCTCCCCTTTCCTTATCTTCACAAATGTACACTAGTTACAAGATATTTTACACTATAATGGTCTAGGTAAACAGTCCTTTTAAACCCATAGGGTGACTGTGGTCAGACACATTTCACTGAAATCAAGTGACAGGCACCATCCACCTATGGATTTCTCTTCCAATCCCCCCAGATGGGCTCTCAGTGTAAGAATCACTTCTCAGTGGAGTCTGGCTGCCAAACGAGTTTAAACTCCACTCTCAAGAAAACACACTTTGGAATCTTCCAGCATTTGGAATCTTTCAGCTATTCCAACAAAGATTTGTTTCCAGTTTTACACTCAGTATTCCTTTGTCCTGAATGCTTTAAAAGCTTTCACAAACTCAGACCTGGCCACTAATTTCTTTAACCATTGCTCCACAAGCTGTAGTGAAATAGTGCAAATCTTAGGATCACTTCAGATATCTTTGGACTCATGAGCCAACTTAACCAATTGCTTCACTTTTCAGCTCTTTTCATTCTCTAGCTTTAATTACCAGCCATTCCTTAGTTTCTGGTGTTCTTTTGGAAAGAGTGCATTTTTGCAGCTCCCTTGGCCTGCTCCTGACAGAACTGAAAACACTATTCTCTCTTCGGCTTCCCAGTTCCATCTACGAGTTCAGCTGAAACATATTACAGGTCTGTCTCTTCTAAAGTGACCGCTGGCTGCTGAACAACATCTCTTTCCCAAGCTCATGTTTACTCGTCAAAAACTCAACACAATGCTGCTAGTTTAAATTGAAATCAAAACTCCCATACATCAAAACACCTTGAGTGGGTCTAAACATCAAATTAGATCCATTTAAATCTATACCTTATTTCTAATATTTAATAGTACAATTTTTAGGTATTTAAAACTACCTGTTCCGTGACAGCAGGCAGAGTGACATATGTGGAAGTAGATGGCCCGTGTCACAGAGCACAGAGAGTATTTAACTCCCAAGTTAAATAGAATGCCAAGATTGCCCACAATCTGATTCAACCAAGACAAATGTACATATTACACAGAAGGAGGTGCTTTAAGCCTTAAACTGCATCAAGGTAAGTAAATTCCCGGCACCTGATGAAGCGTATTCCACGACATTGTGGGAGGCTAGGGAGGAAATACATCCCAATGATGTGCTCTTAGGCTGACTGGCAGAACAAATTCTCCCAAAATTGTCTCAAATTTGGTTCTAATGCATAGATCTAGAAACATAGACAGGGATCATGGGTAGAAGTGGGAACATTGAGGTGGCGGTGCAGGCTCGTTGGGCCGAAGAGCCTGTTTCCTGTGCTGTTTTGTTCTTTGAAATTGCAGGTCCCCTAGCAGAGAAATTTGAATCATCAACAGTCAAGGGTGAGGTGCCTGAAGGTTGGAGATGTTGTGCTTTGTTTAAAAAGGGCTGCAGGGAAAAGCCTGGGAACCTCACATCTGTGGTGGGTAAGTTGTTGGAAAGTGTTTTGAGACAGGATCTACAGGCATTTAGAGATGCTAGGACTGATTAGCAATAGTCAGCATGGCTTTGTGAGTGGAAAATCATGCCTCAAATTTGATTGAGGTTTTTTTTTAAAGGGGTAACAAAGGTAAACAGATGACAGCAGTGCAATTGTTGTCGTCTACATGGACATTAGCAAGGCCTTTGACACAGTCAGTTGATCCCCTTGCTGCTGTTGCTAGTCCTCAGAGCTTCAGGCTGCTGCTGAATACATTGTTCCCATGTTGCAGTAAAGGCTGTCAGCCAGAAAGTTAAGATGCAAAGGAGTACACTGCAAACCAGTGTACTCCTGGTTTGATTTAGTCTAAATTGTTGTGTAAGATTACATCTCTCAGGATCCAGGGTGAGGTAGCTAAATGGACACAAAACTTGCTTAACAGTAGAAGCTAGAGGGTGGTTGTGGAAGGGTGTTTTTCAAACTGGAACTTCAAACTGGCAGTGTGCCTCAAGGATCAGTGCGAGGTCCATTGTTAGTTGTCATTTATATTAATGACTGGGATGAGAATATAAGACACATGGTCAGCAAGTTTGCAGATAACTCCAAGATTGGTAGCATAATGGACAGTGAAGAATGTCACCTCCAATTGTAACAGGATCTTAGTCAATTGGGCCAGTGGGCTGACAAATGGCAGATGGAGTTTAAATAAACGTGAGGTGATGCATTTTGGTAGATTGAACCAGGACACGACTTAGCAAGGCATCGGGGAGAGTTACAGAACAAAGATGGGGGGGTTCAGGTTCCTTGAAAGTGGAGTCACAGATTGACAGCGTGGTGAAGGCATTCAGCATGCTTGGTTTCATTGGTCAGAATACTGAATACAGGAGTTAGGACATCTTGTTGAATTTATACAAGATATTGGTATGGCTACTGTGGAATATTGTGTACAGTTCTGGTCACCTATTATAGAAAGGATATTCTTAAACTAGAAGGAATGCAGAAGAGATTTATAGGATGTTACTGGAATTTGGTGGTTTGAGTTATAAGGAGAGGCTTGATAAACTGGGACTTTTTTCTCTGCAGCATAGAAGGCTGAGGGGTGATTTTATAGAGGTCATTATAATGAGGGGCATAGATCAGCTAGAAAGTCAATATCTCTTCCCAAAGAAGGGATGTTTAAAACTAAATGGCATAGGCTTAAGGTGAGAGGGGAGAAATACAAAAAAAGCCTCCAGAGGGGCAATTTTTTTCAGAGGTGGAGAGTGTCTGGAACAAGCTGCCAGCTACTTGTAGAGGTGGATACAATTTTGATTTTTAAAAACTATTTCGACAATTACATGGATAAGATGAGTATAGAGGGATATGAGCCAAATGTGGGCAACTGGGATAGCTCAGGCAGTAAGGGCAGCATGGACAAGTTGGGCTAAAGAACCTGTTTCCATGGTATGAACCTCTATGGCAATAGTCTAGGAAAATACAGATTTGAGGTTAAGGGCAAAGATGATGTCTTTGGTCTTTCCATTATTTAAATGGAAAAAATTTCAGCTCGTGCAAGACTGAATGCCAGCTAAGCAGTTTGACAGAAGGATTGGAAGGGTAAAGCTGAGCAGTGTTCATGTTGACTGTTTTTAATGTAATTACACCCTTCTAAGAAATGGCACTGCAGCATTATCACTGAGAGAAGAACAGGAATGGTAATTACAGTGTGACATCTACATAGGTATTTTTCAACAGAAACCATGAAAAAAACTGTATACAATGAAGATTGTTAAATTGTAGGCAAACTATTTCTCTCCCCTCTTTAGTCAAGATACTCTCTCAACAAACAGAATCTGCGTCTTTGATGTGGATCATCTCTGATGTGGAGTAGCATTACAAATCACTGACGACTAGACAATTGACTACAGTTAAAGTTAACCAAAGTCCAACATAAAGAAGACAGCCATTGGTGCAACCCACATAGAATTTGTCATGTTACCTGGTGCATTTCCCTAACTGCCAGAGGCTCACTAGAGTGGCACAGTAGTTAGCACTGCTGCCTCACAGCATCAGGGACCCAGGTTTAAATCCAACCTCCGGTCACCAACTGTGCGGAGCTTGCACTTTCTCCACATATTTCCTCCAGTTTTCTCCCAAAATTCAAAGACGAGCAGGTTAGATGGATTGGCCATGCTAAATTGACCGTAGTGTCAGGGGGATTAGCAAGGTATGTGTGTGGGATTACAGGAATAGGGCCTGGGTGGGATTGTGGTTGGTGCAGATCAAATGGCCTCCTTTTGTACTGTACGGATTCTATGATTCTTCAAATATCAGTATAATTGTGAAAACAATTCCAAAATAAAAAGTCGAGAACCAACAAGTTTAAAGAATTGATTCATTTCCTCTTTAGGACAAACTCATTCTGTAATGATTTTAACATTAAAAATAATGTACAAATTAAAGTGCAAATCCATGATGGGTTTAAGGCTTGATTGCTTCAATTCTCAGACTGTTGGCTGTAAAATTAATTCGAAAGCCCTGTTTTTATGCTGCCACTTTTCAGATTTAAGGAGGGAGTGCTAATCAATAGAATTATTACAGTACAGAAGACTTTTGGCTAAGATCAAGTGTAGTACGGACATGCCGTCCTTGGTTGAAATCATTAGATTACATTTTAGCTTCATTTGAAACAATTTTTAAAAGCGGCATCTTGGCCTTTTGGCTAAGATGCAAATAAGATCAAGCCTTGGAGGAGGAGCTATGCCTACTCCAATAGATCATGTAGATCTAGCCCATGACAGGAGTTGAGTGCCCTGTCTCGTCAGCTTGGATCGAGAATGTCAACTTGTTGAGACTCTGAATTGGACTTTATTTGATTGAATTGGAATAACAAAGCAAAAAGGTAGCAGCCATTTGGCTCATTGAAGAGTTGTCACTGGCTCAACAGAACATCTCATTCAGACTCACCCTCTGCACTACCCCGTAATCCCATTAATCCCCCACTAAATTTACGTATCTTGTGTGGCCAATCCATAACCAGCATATCCTTGGACATGGGAGGAAATCAGATGAAATCTACTCAGACATGAGAATATCAGGAGTTTGCAGTCAAGACTGAAATCAAATCCAAGTCCCTGAAGTGCTAACACTGTAGCATCTTGTCATTCCACACTTGCTCATAAGCAGAGCTCTGCAAATAGTCTCAAATTGTAAAATGCTTTGTGCATCAAAACAAGTGCCTATTTTCAAAACACATTAAAGCAGGTTTGGTACTGTAGTAACACACAGGAAATATTCTATTCCCGCTCATAAACGCCATCAGAGCTGAGATTTTCCAGCATTTTGTTTGATTCCAGCATCTGCAGTATTTGCTTTTACTGTAGTTGTCATACCCCCTGCAGTATCTATCTAAATCTTTGTGCAACGAGAGCAGCTGAACGGTCTCTCCTCAGTATGAATGCACTGGTGGGACACTAGATCCTGAGAGCTTTTGAAACCACCCCCACAGTCACAGCATTTAAATTCATTGTATGAGTGGTAGTGTTTCTGCAGGCTAGATAACTGAATGAATCTCTTTCAACACAGCAGGTGAATGGCCTCTCCCCAGTGTGACTACATTGATGACTTTCCAGCTGAGATGGGGATATGAATCCCTTTCCACAGTCCCCACGTTTCCAAGGTTTCTCCATGGTGAGGATGTCCTTGTGACAAAATTTCCCGTTTGCTCTCACTGCTTCACTCTTGTAATAAAGATTTAAATCAGATTTTAAATCTGGATATTCGTTTAAGCACATCTTGAAATATCCCAGTAAAATAGATGTGACAGTATAACTACAACCAAAGGCAGAAAAATCTTTGCAACTCGTGTGTTCTATGTATGTAGAAAAGCACACATGCACAAATATTAAGTTTCATTATTCTGATTTCACTAAACCAGAACAGATCAAGTCAATTAAATTAGTCACATTTCTGAATGATGTTTCAGAGTATGTAATCTTAAAGTCGCAAGTACTGCTGCGTCTGCCAGGGGACCCGGATTCAATTCTCAGCTTGGGTCAGTGTTTGTGCAGAGTCTGCAGGTTCCCCTTGTGTATACGTGGGTTGCCCCGGATGCTCTGGTTTCTTCCCACAGACGCCCGTTGACTTCGCTAAATTCTCCCTGTGTACCCGAACAGGCGCCAGAGCGTGACGATCAGGGGAATTTCACAGTAACTTCATTGCAGTGTTAATTAAGCCTACATGTGACGCTCGTAAACAACCTTACAGGTAATTGCAACAAGCGGTCGATTTCATATTTCCGATGGTTCAGAAATGCGGAAGTCAATCTTGTTACATCACTCCAAGTACAAGCGATTGTCTTTTGTTCAAAGACACCTTTGAAACTGCGGTACGTTAATAGTACTGTAGCAACAATCTATTCGATCGTGGAAATTTACCAAATTTTGCAATGAAGACAAACAGCAAATTCCAACACAATTTCATAGCTAGTCAGTAAAGGTCCCATACACGTGATCCGAAAAAGATACTACTTATTCCTAACCAGAAGCTGACTTGGTCAATAAATTTGTTTTTTAATGATCAGGAAGACCGGAAAAGTTTGAGAATTTCATGTTTCATAAAAACATGGGAAGTGCGACTAAAAATTGAGGCCCACGATTTATCCAATCGGCAGAGTGCGGGCTGACATGTGGCTGACAATATCAAGGGTAAAAACTAGGTTTTAACAATATTGAAACAACAAATGGTATAGGCCGTACTTTAACTCCGTGAATTTTGTTCTTTTCTGGGAGTGGATGCTGAGCCGGGCCTTTGGTACCCGCCTCAAAACTGGGCTCGCTCGAAGCCATTTGCTCCGTTGTATACCAATTCATACTTGCCGTTTTCTGACTAAAAACGAACAATAAAACGATCCACTTACCCAAGACGTCGGCGCTCCTGTGCCGGGCAATGAAACACGCGTCGTCTCCGTAACACATTCCCTTCTTCAAAATCCCTTTCCTGAAATCCTTCCCGAAGCCGCAACTGGCTGTAACTAGGCTGTAATCTCGAGAGTCCGTCTGAGACAGTCCTCCTAACACTGCTCTGGCCACCAGTCTTCCATAAGACAAAACTGAGAACATCACTGCACCCCCGTCCCCGGGGAAAACTGAGCAGTACCTTACAGCCCACAGTGACCGGAGAGGAGGAAAGGAGGGGGGGGGGGGGGGGTTGCAGACACGATTTCCCCCCCTCCCTTCCTTCAACTCTCACAACAGCGGCACGCACAAACACACAACAGCTCCGCTTTGCTCTTTCCTCTCGTACTTCAGCCCCCGCACTCTCCCACCCAATCAAAAACAATTCTCGTCACTCAAAGTCTCTGTTGCAGGTGGATCCAGCCGGCTCCGTCGAACTGCAGCCCGATAATCGCCATCTTTCCTTACGCAAGATGCATCAACACCAATCGAAGACGAACTTCTCCTAACTGCCCCTGCCTCTCTCTCTCATACACACAAACCCCAGCACTCTCGTGACCAGCCTCGGCAGTGCGTCATCCGCCTCACTTACGTCAGCCGGGCTGAGCGTCACTCTCGTCCTGACATCACAATCGACGCCGTCGCCTTCGCTTAGCGACCGCCTCGCGCCCGGGAACCTTCCTGAACGCTGGACCGTTATGGCCATTAGAACTCCTCTTTTAAACGGCCTGTTGACCGACGGCGATTCCCTACGCGCACGAATCGAAATTTGACGCGGCGCCCTAATTTTTTTCTTCTTTTACTTCGCCCTAGCAGTTTTATTAAAATATTGCCCTTTGGATTGCGTTCGCAAGACTTCACGCCTACCGGAACTGATGTCGATGGTTGTTTAATGGTTGCCCACGGTGATGGAGTCGAATCTCTCTCTATTATTGATGGCGATAGGAGGCTTCTCAATCAGCGTATGGATCAATATTGTGGTTTACGTGCTCGCCGATGAAAACTTTACTGGAAGTGTGGGCACTTCAGGTCAGGTCGAATCTGTAACTGGCAGCACTACGGTTCTTTTCGGTAATTCGACAGAATTAACAGTGTCCTTTTCCAATGATCCGCAAGAGACTGTGGTCCGGACAGGTACACTTCAAAATCTTCAAATAGACGGTAGGTGTATGTTGTTGTATTGCTCGGCTACTTTTTCTCAAAGGGAACTTATCTGAACGGCCTAGTCCTGGTCCTAAAAACCGTGGTAACAAGTCACAGAACATCATGTTAAAGCCTAACAGATTTATTTTGCACATGTGCTCTGTTTGTGAACCCATCTCTCCAAATTATCTGATGAAGGAGCAGTTCTCCCAAAGCTCGTGATTCCAAATAAACCTGTTGGACTTTAACCTGGTGTTGTGAAACTTCTTAATGTGCCCATCCCAGTCCGACGCTGGCATCTCTACATCATGCCTAAAAAACTGCAGGCAACATTCGAAGTGGAACAGAATTTACTGTGTTCCCATGGACAATTAGTATTAATATTGAATTGATTTTTTAAAATGATTTAGTTCAATAAACGTTCAGGGGATGTAAGGCCAAGAATTCAAAAGAAGTTCAAATCCTGCAAATCTGAAAGAAAGAAAATGCTTGAAAGAGGCCCTGAAAATATGGCTTTTGAGTTTAATAACAAGACTGGATCTGAAATAAAAATCTTTTTCAAGTGCTTCAATTATTTTCTATGTTATCAGTAAATGAATGAATAGGTGTGCTGAAGCAGCTAAATAGCTTGCCTGAATTCCTGGAAGATATTTTGTGTTTGGTTAGATAGGTTATTGCAGGAATTATGATTGAACCAGTTAACATTAATCTTGCTTTGAAGTACCTTTTTCCAACACCTTAGTAACTTTTTAATAAAATCAGAGAGGGGTAAATGAGAACCAGCATGAGAACTGGACTATAGAGCAGAGCATATTTCAAACGCCTCTGCTTGTTGAGATTGTTGTGACAATTGTACTTTTTCATCGTGCTATATTGGATTCCGGAAAAAGAAGAAAGCGAGTATGGAACAGTCTGTTATCTGTCTTTAAATATTAGAGAGCAAGAAGGAAATGCAGAAAGCTTTTCATGCAGTGTCTTCCATCAAATCAAAGTTCACAACTGAAACATGAATTGTTTCTCTCTCCACACTTGCTGCCAGACCTACTGAGTATTCCAGCATTTTGTTTTTATTTCAGATTTCCAGCATCTGCAATATTTTGAATTTGAATTGGTATGGCAATAGATGTTTGATCCAAATTAAATCATGATGTGGAAAATATGTTCCCCAAATGGAAATTAATTTTCACTGAATTTTTGAATGGAAATTTTTTTGACACATAATTTACAATTATAATAGAATTATTTTAAAACTTTGATCTTCGTAGTTTGAATATATATTTCATTTCACTGCATTACTGAGTGAATGCTATGTTATAAAAGATACTGTTTTTGAATAGATCAACATTATGTGTCAACCAAATCTACAGGAGCTGATTAATTGGCCATTTTTTCTTATAACTTCATAGTCTTATATTCACTATATATTTTTGCTCTTTCAGTTTATACTTTATGTGTCTGCAACTTATTGGTGGACCAATGTGATATAAATTGCTGCTGTGATCCAGACTGTAAAGAATATGATTTAACTACTTTTACAACCTGTGATGTTCAAATTGTCGTGTAAGTTTATCTGAGAAATTGATTCATTTATTCATTGCCTAAACTTGAATTGATTGACACAACAGCATGTTTACTGAAATCCAATAAATGTAGATTTTCTTGCTTGCTCAAATTGCAACAAGAATCTTTTTGTAGTTCACTGATTCCAATAATGTGTGAGTTCTATTGTATTATTTTGCATTCATCTGTTGTGAGCTACATGTAGTATTCACATTCATTCTTCATTATCTAATTCTTTCCTACATCTCTCAATATTATGCTTTTCAGAAGCTTTCCTTTTAAAACCTTCAATCTTCATTTTATTTCCTGTCTCTCAGTGACATTATTCAACTGCACTCCTACCCAGCTCATCTGCTACTGAAACCCCTTTTTTTTGTTACCTTTGACCTTGACTACTCCAATACATTTCACGCCATCCTCTAATATGCCATGCCCCCTTGTAAACTTAAGGTCATCCAAAACTCTGCTGCCTGTGCCCTAGGTTATGGCACATCCCATTCACCCATTACCTCAGTATTTACTAGTCGACTGTTGGCTCTGGTTAAGCAATGCCTTGACTTTAAAATTTTCCTTGTTTCCCAATCACTTGCCCATCCTCGCTCCTGTAGTTCTATAAACCTTCAAGATTTCTGCACTCTTACAATTCTGACCTCTTAAATACATGGCTATGTCTGCAGCTACCACATCTTAGTTTCTGAAACTCACTCCTTAAATCTTGCCTCCTGTCTATCTTACTTTCCTCTTTTAAAGGAGTCTTTAAAACCTATTTTTGTCCCTAATATCTGTTAGTGCAGCACTCAGTATTAAATTTTGTTTGAGAATCCTGTGAGAACCAGCTTGTTATCTTTTACTACGTTTAAGGAACTATCTAGAATCATAATGGTGACTAAAGGTGCCCATTAGCTTGTGCTCACCTCTGAAGGAGTACTTTGCCTATGGTTAATCTGCTGTCTTTTCCCTGTCATCCTGAAAACTTTTGCTTTTCAGATAATCATCCAATTCCATTTGAAAACCTCAATTAATTTTGCCTCCACTATCTCAGGTGGTGCATTCCAGACTTGAAATGCTGCATGTCAATTTGGCTTCTTTTGCCATTAACCTTGAACCTGTGCTTTCTGGTTTTCAATCCTTTCACATTTGGACGATTTCTCCCTTTCTATTCTGAAAGGATGATTTTGATTACAGTACCTCAATCAAATCTCCCCTCAACTTTCTCTTCTCCAGGGAGAATAATTCTAATTTCACTATCTATCTGAAGTATCTCGACTTAAAACCAGTCTCATGAATCGTTATTGCACTCTTTCTAACGTCTTCATGATAATGTCTTAAAAAATGTAAATTGAGTACATATACACTGAGTACGACCTGATGAGGGAGAGAGCATGAAGGATTATGCTTGGGTGGGTGTAGTAAAACAAGGAGTCAATTTCAGGTAGGAAACTACAGTATGGGGTCATAGAATAGTAGGAAGGGGCAGGGAAATTCCAATAAGAATGTACAAATATTCAAGACTAGATGTTACAAAGATAACAAGACAAAATTAAAGGTACTGTGTCTAATGCATGTAGCATTCATAACAAAGGGAGTGAATGGATAATGCACATCGAAGTAATTAAATATAACTGATAGCCATCACAGAGGCGTGGTTACCGGATGACAAGGATTGGGTTCTAAAAATTGAGGGGGGTGTATGATTCAAGAAGAATAGGAAGCTAGTTAGAGGGATAGCATTGTTAGTCAAGATTGGAATTGGTTTAATAGTTAGAGATGATCTTGGTTCAGAATATCAGGACATGGAGTCAATTTGGGTGGAGATGAGGAATAGTAGAATAAAGAAGTCTCCTTTAGCATTGGTCTATATGCACCCACAACAGTCAGCACAAGGTAGGGCAAAGTTACAAGAAGAAATATTGGTTGCTTGAGATAAAAGGATGGCAATAATTTTGGATGATTTTAATCAGTATACAAACTGGCAGTAGTAGTCTGGGAAGGAGAATTCATAGAATGCTTTCAAGACTGTGTCTTAGAGCAGCATGTTCTGGAACCAACCAGAGAGTAGGTTATATTAGACTTAGTATTGTGTAATGTGACAGAATTAATAACCCTTTGAATAAAAGCACCCCTAGATAGCAACAACTACAATATGATTGAATTTTATATGCAGTTTGAAAGGGAAGGGAGTGGGTCAATAACAAATTAAGGGGAGCTAAGAAGGCATGAAAGCTGACATGGTTGAAGTGGACTGGAACACTAGGCTAGGGGAGTGGAGACATTTAATGGAATAGTTCAGAATATTGTCATGTACTGGAGGTGATCAATTTAAACTGCACTCATCCCCCCCACTGTACCCATCTGTAAACAATTTTTTTATTATCCTGATTTCCCCCTTTAAAATGATGGCGTATTTTCTCACTTTCCATAATTGATAATATGATTTACAAAATATTGTGGTTTTGCAAAGCAAGATCTAATCTCTTCATTTTACTGAAGAGGAAAGCTCTGTTGCTTTGCATTTTATACCTAATAATCTACCAGGAATCAGCCATGGTTGAATGGCAGAGTAGACTCGATGGGCGAAATGGCCTAATTCTGCTCCCGTTCTAATATTATAATTTTGAAATTTTTACATAACTTTGTAACTTTTGTTGTTAAGCTGCATCCTTTTTTATTTACATTTCTGTTCTCCATTTGTTCCTTGTAAACTAAACATAGATTTTTAATGTATTGATGTATGAACATTTCTTGAACTCTGTGCAGGGATGACCGTAAACTTTGTAATCCAAAGGCTGCAACATACTTCTTGGATAGGAACAAATCTCCATCCTTGATTAACCCCAGCATCTTTTGTATTGAGACAAACAACTGTAAGTGCACAAAGGGGCAGCATCTGATCTGTTTTCTTAAATATTTTGTTTTATGTGCATTAAATTCAAAATGTGTCTATTTATAATAGTCATTAGTTGCATATGAACTTTGATGTTTCATATGTGCCAATGAAATAGAATTACCCATACATACTTGACATAAGAGCATGTGTGAGCAATCCATGTGTAACAAAAATAGATCAATCATAGAAACTAAAAGTCAAAACAGTAATCTTGATCAGTTCATGCTTTGTTTATGAAAAATATTATCAGTATAGTTTTTGAAAATGAGATACTTCATAGAATTCTCATTTATAGACATACTTAACTGTCAAATTTTTGTCAATTTGACTAATTGAACGGAAATTGAATTTTCTAATGGTTTTCAAAATTATTTCTGCATCAACTTGTATCATGCCTCCCAACTTCTGATCTGTCTGTCCTGAAGTTTTGTTATCAGCTGGAGTACAGTTCCACTACTGCTAATATACCTACACCTTAGCCATTTGGCTATTCCTCTCATATGAGCATGGACAATAAGCAATGCTACTATCCTGTCATGTCTTCACTGAATAATCAAATATGCATGCTTGCTGACATGGGTTTTTAAAAACAATTGAGAATGAAGTTCCTGATTGATTTTATTTTTCAGTCAGGGTTTTGAAAAAATAAAACTCAAAAACAAAAGTTGTGTCTTTAGTGGATATTTTAGCTGAAATGAATAACTGCACAAGTCTTGGATAAAAACTAGCATCTTCCTGATTCCTGTGATGCAGTATTTCACCATTGCATTTATATATTTATTTATAGAAAGAGTTACATTTGAATTCCTTTTCAATTGAGGTTATACATATTTCCTGTATTTTAATAAAATGTGCAAATGTCACTTGTATCAAGTTATCTATCTGCAAGGAAGGTTTGAACCTGACAGACTCTGATGCCTTTGTCAATGCTAATATTAACCAAAAGAATTGATACCACAAAATAAATGTTTTATTATTTCAGACTCAAACAAAAACACAGATATATCACGCTGAAGTAGTTTATTTTAGTAAATGAATAGTTGATGTTCAGTATTTTCATTGCTATTGCAAAAGGATTCTTTCAAATGGCTATGTATTCCATAAGTAAGTTTGTTTCCAAACATTTACTTGAATCTAACTATTCTTGTGTTCATGTTTTGATCCTTAGACAGGGCAGGATCATCATTTGTTGCCCCAGAAGTGCCAACTACTGATAACTTTGACAGTTTAATGAAACAGTTTGGTGGATTTTCCTTCAGTACTGCTGAATCACCCCCTAATACACGATCTACATATAGATCCAGTTCAACGCCAAGTAGTTATCAGGTAGTAATTCTAAGTGCCTTGAAAATGATCCAAATTTTACTTGGTCTGATTTTTGCCAGTTATAAGAAGCATTGCTTACAAGGGATAGATTGGAAAAGCTGGAGTTATTCTCCTTAGAGAAGAGAAGGTTGAGAGATTTTATAGAAATGTTCAAAACCACAGGGAGCAGGACAGTTTCAACAAGAATGTATGAGAAGAGATGTTCCTTGTGGCAAAGGCGATGAGAAAGGAAAGAAATAGATGTATGGTGATTAGCAACAGAACCAAATATAACATTTTTTTATGCAGTGAGTATTTAGGATCTGCCTGAGAATGTGGTGGAGGCAGATTCAATTGTGCTGTTCAAAAGAGATTTGGACAACACCTGGAGATTTTTTAAAATGCAGTTTTATTGGGAAAGGGTGGGGAAGTGGTACTAATTGAACTTTTCTTGCAGAGAACTGGTGTAGATTTGATGGTCCAAATGACTTCCTTTGCTATAAACGTTCTATGATTCTTTCAAAATATGTATTTTCCATGGAATGGATCAGCCTCATCACACTCGGGAGATGCAATAAATGGAAGTGTTAGAATTCAAAATGAATGTACAAAAACTAGCAGAAGGGTACTTTATCTGAATGCTTATAGCATTCAAAACAAGGTAAATGAGTTGACAGCACAAATCATTGCAAATGAGTATGATTTGGTGGCCATTACAGAGACATAGTTCCAGGATGGTCTCGACTGGGAGTTAAATATCCACGAGTATCAGACTGTTTGGAGGGACAGACAGGAAAGTAAGGGAGGTGGTGTAGCTCTGATATTTAAGGATGATGTGAGGGCAGTATTGAGAGATGATATAGGTTCTATGGAAAAAAAGTTGAATCCATTTGGGCAGAAATTAGAAATAGTAAGGAGAAAAAGTCACTGATAGCCATGGTCTACAGGCCACCCAGTAATAACATCATGGTGGGGCAAGAAATAAATAAAAAATACTGATGCATATAAAACTGGTACAGCAGTTATTATGGGGGATTTTAATCTGTGTGTCAATTGGTCAAACAGGTTAGTCAAGGTAGCCTTGAGGAGAAGTTTCTAGAATGTATCCGCAATAGCTTCCTTGAATAGTTTGTAATGGAACCTATGAGGGAATAAGCTATCTTAGATCTGGTCCTGTGTAATGAAACAGGAATAATTAATGATGTTACAGTTAGGGATCCTCTTCTTCTGGAAGAAGTGATCATAATAGGGTTGAATTTAAAATACAGATGGAGCGTAAGAAGGTAAAGTCCAATACCAGTGTCTTGTGCTTAAACAAAGGAGATTTCAATGGCATGAAGGAAGAGTTGACTAAGGTAGAGTGGGAGCAAAAACTTTGTGATAGGACAATTGAGGAACAGTGGGGATCTTTCAAAGTGTTTTTTCACAGTGCTCAGCAAAAGTATATACCAGTGATAAGGAAGGGCTGTAGAAAAATAGATAATCAGCTGTGGATATCTAAAGAAAGAAAGAGGTTATCAAATTGAAGGAAAATGCACACAGAGTGGCAAAGATTAATGAGAAACCAGAGACTTGGGAAATCTTTAAAGCTTAACAGAAAGCCATGAAGAAAACTATAAAGAAAAGTAAGATGGATTATGAAAGTAAACTAGCTCAGAGTATAAAGACAAATAGCAAAAATTTCTACAAATATATAAAATGAACAAGAGGGCTAAAATAAACTTTCATCCATTAGAGGATGAGAAAGGGGATGTAATAACTGGAAATGAGAAAATGGCTGAGACATTGAACAGGTATTTTATGTTGATCTTCACAGTGGAAGACACAAATAACATGCCAAAAATTGACAACAAGAGGGCTATGGCAGGTGAAGACCTAGAAACTATCATTATCACAAAAGAGGTAGTGTTGGGCAAGTTAATGGGGCTAAAGATAGACAAGTTTCCTGGCTCTGATGGAATGCATCCCAAGGTACTAAAAGAGATGATGGGGGAAATAGCAAATGCGTTTGTACTAATTTGCCAAAATCGACTGGACTGTCAGTTTGGACAACAGCAAATGTGATGCCACTGTTCAAAAATGGAAATAGATGAAAGGCGGATAACTATAGACCAGTTAGCTTAATTTCTGTAGGAGGGAAAATGCCTGAATTTATCATCAAGGAAGAAATATTGAGACATCTGGATATAAATTGTCCCTTTGGAAAGATGCAGCATGGTTTCATAAAGGGCAAATCATGTTTGACTAATTTAGTGAAATTCTTTGAGAACATTACATGCGCAGTTGGACTATGGGAGCCTGTGGAAGTGGGATATCTGGATTTCCTGAAGGCATTTGACAAACTGCTGAATCAAAGGCTGCTGCTTAAGATAAAGGTGCACGGTGTTACAAATAATGTATTAGCATGGATAGAGGATTGGTTAACTAACAGAAAGCAAAGAGTGGGGGGGTAAATGTGTGATTTTCTGGTTGGCAATCAGTGACTGGTGGTATGCCTCAAGGATCAGTGTTGGGACCGCAATTGTTTACAATTCACATAGATAATTTGGAATTGAGGACTAAGTGTAGTGTGTCAAAATTCACAAATAACATTAAGATGAGTGGCAGAGCAAAGTGTACAGAGAATGCTGAAAGTCTGCAAAGGGATATAGGTAGTCTAAGTGAGTGGGCAAGGCTCTGGCAGATGGAATACAGTGTTGGCAAATGTGAGATCATCCATTTTGGTAGGAATAACAGCAAAATGAACTATTATTTAAATGGTAAAAAATTGTAGCATGCTGTTGTGCAAAGGGACTTGGATGTCCTTGAGAATGAATCACAAAAAGTTGGTTTGCAGGTGCAGCAGGTAATTAAGAAGGCGAATGAATTTTGTCCTTTATTGCTAGAGGGATGGAGTTGAAAAAAGCGAGATTATGTTGCAGCTGTATAAGGTGCTAGTAAGGCCACACCTGAAATACTGTATACAGTTTCTTTGAGAAAGGATGTACTGGCATTGGAGGGGCTGCAGAGGAGATTCACTAGGTTGATTCCAGAGTTGAGAGGGTTGACTTATGAGGAGGGACTGAGTACACTGGGGCAATACTCATTGGAGTTCAGAAGAATGAGGGGAGATCTTATAAAAACAAATAAGATTATGAAGGGAATAGATAATATAGAAGCAGGAAAATTATTTCCACCGTTAGGTGAAACTAGAACTAGAGGGCATGGCCTCAAAATAAGGAGGAACAGACTTAGAATTGAGTTGAGGAGGAACTTCATTACCCAAAGTGTTGTGAATCTGTGGAATTCTCTCCCTAATGAAGCAGCTGAGGCTACCTCATTGAATGTTTTTAAGGCAAGGATAGATAGATTTTTGAACAGTAAAGGAATTAAGGACTATGGTGAGTGGGCAGGTAGGTGGAGATGTGTCCACAAAATGATCTTATTGAATATGGAGCAGGCTTGAGGGGTCAGATGGCCTACTTCTGCTCCTAGTTCTTATGTTCTTATATTACTGTTGGATATATTTTTTTCAACTCACCTATGTTTTTTGCTTACTTATGAATACTTTGACTCATGACTGGAATGTTTTTCTGTGTGCACCATGATCAAATGGCACTTATTAATTTGAATCATAGATATAGCATGAAGATAACTGTTTAACTTATCATATAAATGTTTATATTCTTTGTGTGGGATGTGGTTGTCAATTGCTTGACCATCATTTTTATTGTCCATCCTGTATTACCCTTGAAAAGAGTGAGGTGTAGGTGTATTCACAGCATTGACGTTTTAGTAGAGCTAAACAATTTAATAGAGCTAAATAAATAGGATGGCATGATGGCACAGTGATTAGCACTGCTGCCTCACAGCATCAGGGACCCAGGTTCAATTTGACCTTGGGTGACTATGTGGAATTTGCACATTCTTCTTGTGTCTGCATGGGTTTCCTCCTACAGTCCAAAGATATGCTGGTTAGGTGGATTAGCTATGCTAAATTGATCATTAGTGTTCCAGGATTTGTAGGTTAAGGGGACTAAAGGGATAAATGCATGGGATTACATGGATAGGGCCTGTGTGAGATGGTCTGTCGGAGAATCAGTGCAGTGCAAATTTGATGGGACTGGCCTCTTTCTGCACTGTAGGAATTCTATGATTCTATGAATTTGTCTCACTTCTCTATAGCTGCCTAAAATCTTTCCCTGAAAAATGTAATACAATGTAAGGTTTCTTCGGCAGCACCTATTGGACCCACAATCGCTAGCACCGAGAAGGAAGCACATGGCAATACTATTTTTTCAAGCCACACTTTCTGATTTGGATGTCTATCACTATTCCTTCGTTGTTCTTGGGACAAATTTTGGTGTCTCAGGAAATCAAGGGATATGGGAATAGAGTGGAAATGTGGAGTTGAGATTGAAGGTCAGCTATGGTCCTGTTGCAAAATGGAGCAGACTTGAAGGGCCTTTTGGCCTATTCCTGCTGCTATTTCTTATGTTAAAATATTCTGGAATTTCCTATGTAATAATATTGTGGAAGTATTTTTCACTGCATGGACTTCAGTGGTTCAAGAAGATCTACTGTCACTTCTTGGGGTCCATTAGAGTTTGAAAATAAATGGAAACACTGCCACGATTCCCATATCTCAGGAATGAATTTGTTCTGGAAAGGAAGCTGACTTACGGAAAGTAATTGAATAAGCAGGTTTTAAGGAGGCTTTTGGAGAAGCGGAGTGATCCGGCAAGGTAAAGGGTATCAAGGAGAAATTTCCAAGTTGTGCAAGGTCATTAAGGACTCTGCTACTAATGGTAGGGTAGAGTTGTGGATGGAAATTGTTAGGGATTTGACAGGTTGCAGTGTTGGAAGGGGCAAAGTCATGGTGGTTATTTGACAATAGTTTATTAGCACCATCAATGATAATCTGATTTATTTATCTAAATGAGCAAACAATAATAAATGTGTTAATAATATGTATGGTAAAAAATAGATACATCACAAAGCCGTAAAGGTGAAAACAAATTGCTGATATTGATCCACTCACTACTTTTTCTTTTAAACTTTAGTATGGTGTTCCTATTAAAACAGTTGATGGTTTTTTGACACTTCCTGCTCCTCTTGCAACATCTGCATGTGCTGACAACAATCCTGCAGGTAAGAGGTGTATGTCTTTAAATGGAAAATCATTCATATTTGAAGCTACATTTAGTTGTCATAAAATTGAAGTAATTTTTATCTTATTCTTTGGATCATTGGGTTGGGATTTGTGTTTGATAGTGAGTGAATGGAACCATCAATTCATGGCACTTATGCTTACCTACTGATGTTATTGAAAAGTCATTTCAGTGTAGAGCTTTTTTTAACTGGAACAGTCAGGCCCTGGTTTTTTTTTTTAGTGAGTTATGTCATGTGGGTACAGCAACTTCACATCATTTCATATACTGCAGAGCCTTTCAACAAGGTGCAGTATATCACAGCTTCTAGGGGGAGCAGAGCATCTCAAACAGTAACTTTCTGATTTCATGCTGATATCTTTATCTTTACTCACCAAGCCATTACTATTTGCATTGATATTGTTCTTCCGTACATACTGATCCATGACTGAGTGGCGAAGGACCTCAAACATATTGTTTTGATTTCATATAATTCCTATATTTTAGTGACCTTGTTTCTTTGTATTGTTATAGGCTTTTTAGTAAATCAGGCAACACACTGCAGTAGGAGGTTTGACATTGCAACAGACTGTGTTACGTTTGCAGCATTAAGCATAAAAAACTACATCAGTTCTCGTATTTTTGAAGTAAGTTTGCAACATTTATTTTATGAAAGCTGTATTTCATTAGAAGTATTTGAGTGGTAATCCTGAATAAAATGTAGTAAAAATAATTATTAGTTACTGAATTCCTTATTAACATCAATTATATCATTTTAACCATTCAAATTGAAACCAGGTCATCTGATTTGTTGACTTCCAAGTGTATCATTATATGAAGTGTTTATTATTATCAACTAATTAAATTAATTGTGCTATGTCCAATTTATTTATATTTTAATAAATACATTTCCTGTAATGATAGCACTGTTGTACTTGAGTGGCATTGATGCTGTCTTTCCAGAGTTTTCTGGAATTGTGCCCAGATTTTAAGGTGTTTATACTAGTATAAATATTATTATTGCACTTATAAAAATAATGTTTCTTCCAAGCTTTCTAAAAATTATCCTAGAAGCTAATATATTTAAATGTATTTTTTCAGAGCCCTGAATTGATCAAAAATGTAAGTATTTAACTTTTATAGGTTGTATGCTATAGACATGTTGCTCAATTGGTCTGAATTCTTGCATTATTTAGGAAGTCTGTATAAAAAAAAAAAAATAGGTTAATTGTTTTCCGTTCTTTGATGGCTCATGTCCGGCAGCCCAATCTAGGACACACAAGACTTGTACAAGTGAGGTCTGTGTCTCTGCCATCTTCTGGTCCCCTCCTTGGGCTGATGGGTGGCCAATCCTGACCCTAACCAGTAAGTATCTATAGTTCTGGTGCAGTCTGCGGCCTGGGCTAGCCTTTGTACTGGCAATGACTTCTGTCAGCCGCCACAGCAGCAACGGCAATTACTGCCAGCTCTGCTGACTCAGTATCAACATTCATGGTTGCAGGGAGAGCGAGTCCATATGGTTATCCATCCAGGGTCTCTCAGTCCCTCCCAACAAATCATGTCCCCATGAGTCCAGACACAGACAACCCAACACCAATCCCAGCGCCATGCACCACTCAATTGGATCGCCATCTCAGCAGCCATGGGCACTGCCCATGCCCCCTTTACGGTCACCAATGGCCTCTCACATGGCTGTACCCATCCTTCACATGATGTGGTATGATGTTTTCTGCCCTGTTGAAGTTTTCTGGTCACTGGTATGCAGTGCATACAGCTGCTCAGATAAAGACCCCTGATACCACAGGCTTTTGGCATCAGCATGTTGTAGACTGGGTTTAACACTCTGGCACTTACGTAGGACATAAGGATGGCTGTGAGAAGGTCCTCGTTGAGAAACCGATGAAGTATAGCCCTGCATGCATCCTTCTGAATGTATGGTGCAAACTAGCTTCTGGAAATGGCATGCAGTTCAGGCATGGTAGAGAAGCCCTCTCCTGATTTTAATATGATGGATGCCCATTGTAGAGAGCACTGCAGAGTGCATGCAGTGTGAGGAACCATGTTAACATCTGCCAACTTTCCTTGATTAGGGTGACTGCTGCCAGACTTGGTGCTTGTAACTGTTAGAGGGGCCTAGGATGGAATGTCAGCCGTAGACCGCAGAACCTTTGCAGTAGATGGAGGAGAGGTAATCAGTGTGAAATTAGTGGGATTTGAACTCTACCTGATATGGAACCCCTCGGAGGACTTTCAGCAGGCAGGGAGAATGAGTGCTACACAAGCCTCACCAAGCCATTGCACCCATGAAGGACCTTATCCCATGCCATGGCAGCAGCTGACCCATTCCCTTGCACCCTGGAGGTTGTTGCTAAGCACCTTCTCACTCGCTCATGCAACTAATGCACCTGAACCACACTACAAGGAACCAATAGTGAGTTGCAGCCATACGAGATCCTGCTAGAGATATGGGAGCATTCCAGCATGGAGATGCAATCATGTGCTGATTTTGCTAATCTGTTTGAAATCCAGTCAATCTTATGCCAATCAACCTTATGCCCAGAAAGGTCGCAATCCAGTTTGCACTAGTAGAAGGGGACCAGGATGATTGCAAACTATTTGGCACTGGACATAGAATTAATTTTTAGGTCCGCACATAGTTTCCAGGATTGATGCTATCTGCACTAGTGCAGCAAGGTCAAAAAATCACCCCAATTGTTTGTGTTTATTGGGATATTCAGTCTTCGGCAAGAAAGGCAATGGGTAAAAATAATCCTGAATCAATACAGCAATAACAGTAATTGTTTTGTAGATAATTGTTCTTTAAAAACTACACTGGATTGGGGGTGGGGATAATGATTTACTTAGAAAGGTATTTTTGTATGTTTCTTCATAGCAATACTTTCATCTAGCTGTTGCACCTAAGAGGCAAGAAACCCATTACGTCATTGGTGGGAAGGCATGTACAATTGGAATGGTAAATCCTGGCACTGTAAAAGCCATTTAGGAACTCCTGTTGGATTCTCCATCTCGGCCACCATTCTCATCCGCCAATAATGGGGATGGAAAATCTTTAAAAATTAAAAGGAGTTTCAGTTGTTTAAAATATATACATTAAAGAACTAATGAGGACTTTTCCTTTTTTTAGATACAACAACATTTTATTTTTAGATTTAAATGATTCAGTAACAAGTATATTCTCTCTAAATGTAGTTTTGTGTCTTAGATTAAGGATAAATAGATGCACTTACTAATTAGTTTTACCTTTCATCTAGATCCCATTCGTTCTAGACTCTGTAACTGTGAGATCTTTGAATGGAGCAGAAACACGTCTAACTAATGTTGTGGACACTTGGATGCCTAACTTACATGCTCATGTGTGTAAAAATGTAGTGCTAGAGGTAAATTCATCATTACTGGTTGATTATTAAAGCCCCATCTTGCTTAAGCATCATCACATGCTTTTTGTTTTATTACTATTTTCAAGTTGTTCAGTATGTAACATGCTCAGTGTCTATGAATGTTGAATTTTGCAATAGAAAGCTCATACGTTTTCTGTAATAACATTTTTTTATCTATTTTGATAGGTAAATTATATCATTGAGTATAATAATAAAGGGAAAATTATAAATGCGTCTGCTGCTTTCACTCTTGGAACCATCAACATTAGTATGATACCAGTACAACAACATTTCCAGATTACCTTCATTCAGGTATTGTAATTGCAAAACTAATTTTTGGAAAATCACTAAGTTGGTGTAATTGTAACCATTTTTTCACTCCTTAAATGACTAAATTTTCAGGTGTTGTTTTTGAAACCTAGGGACTCTTGCATTAGTGATACAATACTCAAAATATATAAAATGTTTGGTGTCCACTGTGATCTGTATAATTTCTTAATTTTTCTCTTACTTGTGCTTAACTTCATATTCCTTAGGGCGAGTTTACTATTTAATCTGGAAACAGGGTGGAGAGTATGATGAGGACGGGATGTTTGAGAATTTTGCTGAAATTTTGTGAGAATCTCTATGATTTTCCTTTTCTGATTAAAACATAGTTAATCCCAATGATGATGCTGCATTTTGAATTTGTCTGTATCTTTTTCTGTATGAACTATGTAAAGATTTATCCCACCAGGATTATGCCCTTTCAAAGATCAGTGTCAAAAAGATTAGCCATAAACCACTTTTGAAGGGCAAGATGTGGAGCTATTCTTGAGCCTTTTCTATGCACCTAATTTAAAGTTTTAAGAATGTATCATTTCTTCTTTGTTTTCAATTGTAATGCAATATTGATATGTGGAAAGATATTTGATCCAAAAATGTAAAATAAATAATCTCTCTGGAAATTTTGCATTATTATAACGCTTTATCGTCTCTCAAAATGTCTTGATGCATTTCACAGAAGGCATTACTGTTGTTATGACGAAAAATATAGCAAATTGTGAAAATAAATTCTATAAACAGTAAGGAAATTGATGAGATTTTTCTCTCATAATTGATGCAAGAATGTTGGCTAGGATAGAGGGAAAACTCCATTTTTTTTTATAAATACCAGAGTTTCCAATGTCAACTGAATGAATTGATGAGCTTTGATTTAATGTGTCATTTGGAAGTCAGCAACTCCAACAATGTTTCTGTTCCTGTAATTGTACTCAAGTCACTGTATGGAGCTCAAACTCATAATAATGTTTCTAAAGTATGAAAGTTAACAGAAGATAGAAATGACCTCTTAGTGTTCCCCCAACATGATTGAGTCAACAGCTAAGAGATACATAACATCCCTCTCAGAGAAACTGCCAGTGGGCTGACACACATTAATTTTAATGATATTTTTAATATTCTTCTCTTATACTCAAATTCAGTAGCATTAATACTTTTGATAGACATTGCGCTTCTTGTAGTTCTGTAGAAGTCATATGGACTCAAAATGTTAACTCTGTTTCTCTCCACAGATGCTGCCAGACTTGCTGAGTTTATCTGGCATTTTCTGTTTCCATTTTAGATTTCTTACATCTGCAGTTTTTACTCCATTTAGTCATGTTTGATTATGATTTCCACTTACTAAATAATGATTCACCCTTATTATGAATCTCATTTCTGATGGTCTAATCTACCACTAATAAAACATTTTTTTAACTTTCAGTATAATACAACATCACATCGTCTCAGTGGAAATCCAGGCTATGTTGTTGGACTCCCTCTAGTGGCTGGATTTGGACCAAATGCCTCATATCCTTCACATACTGCCTTTCAAATCATAAAAGAAATGCAAGTGATGAAGGTCTTCCAGCTCATCTGAAAATGCAGGGTCTTTCTTGATTAATTGTCTCTCTCTCCTCCTTTCCCCGCACCCCCCCCCCCCCAACACCACCATCACCACACACTCATGCACACATACAACCATAAAGCTTTGAATTGTTTCTTGAGTAATTCTACAGTTACCCCTCTGTACCTTAAGAACATAAGAAATAGGAACAGGAGTAGGCCATCTATCCCCTCGAGCCTTCCCTGCCATTCATTAAGATCATGGCTGTTCATTTCCACTTATCCGCCTGCTCCCCATAATCCATAATTACCTTATTGGTCAGAAATCTATCTACCTGTGACTTAACCACATTCAATGAGCAGAAAATTCCAAAGATTCACTACCCTCTGGGAGAAGAAGTTCCTTCTCAACTCTGTTTTAAATTGACTACCCCTTTTTTTGAGATTGTGCTCTCTAGTTCTCGTTTCCTTTCTAAGTGGAAATAATCTCTCTGCTTCTACCCGGTCTAGTCCCTTCATTATCTTACATGTTTCTATAAGATCTCCCCTCAGACTTTTAAAGTCCAACAAGTACAGGCCAAATCTACTCAATCTCTCCTCATCTCTGGAATCAATCTGGTGAACCTTCTCTGCGCTCCCTCCAAAACCAATATATCTTTTCGCAAATAAGGGGACCAAACTTGCAGCCGGTACTCCAGTTGCAGCCCCACCAGTACCTTGCACAATTGCAGCAAGACCTCCCTGCTTTTATACTCCATCCCCCTGGCAATAAAGACCAACATTCCATTTGCCTTCTTGATCATCTGCAAACTGATTTTTTGCAGTTCATGCACAAGAACCCCCAGGTCTCTCTGCACAATAGCATGTTGTAATTTTTCACCATTTAAATAATGCTCCATGCACAAGACCTGGGAGTTCTTGTGCATGAACTGAAAAAACTCAGTTTGCAGGTGCAAGGTGGGGCTGCAACTGGAGTACCAGCTGCAAGTTTGGTCCCCTTATTTGCGAAAAGATATATTGGTTTTGGAGGGAGCGCAGAGAAGGTTCACCAGATTATTCCTTCCAAAGTGGATAACCTCACACTTGCCAACATTATACTTCACCTGCCAGATCCTCGCCCACTCACTTAGGCTATTCAAATCTCTCTGCAGACTTTCTGCATCCTCCACACAATTTGCTTTCCCACTCGTCTTTGTATCAGCTGCAAACTTTGTTACCCTATATTTGGTCCCCTCCTCCAGATCACCTGTGTATATGGTAAACAGTTGAGGCCCCAGCACCGAACCCTGCGGCACGCCACTAGTCACCAACTGCCAACTGGAAAAGCATCCATTTATTCCAACTCTCTGCTTCCTGTTAGATAGCCAAACCTCAATCCATGCTAACACTTTACCCCCAATTCCATGTACCTTAATCTTATGGAGCAACCTTTTGTGAGGCACTTTATTGAACGCCTTCTGGAAATCTAAAAATACCACATCTACTGGTTCCCCTCTGTCTATCACACTCGTTACATCTTCATAAAAATTCAGTAAATTTGTCAAACTTGACTTTCCCTTCATGAATCCATGCTGCATCTGCTTGATTGAACCATTCTTTTCCAGATGTCCTGCTAATTTTTTCCTTAATGATGAATTCCAGCATTTTCCCAACTACGAACATTAAGCTAACCAGCATGTAGTTACCCGCTTTTTGTCTATCTCCTTTTTTTAAACAGTGGCATCATATTAACTTTTCCAATCAACTGGCACCTCCCCAGAGTCCAGTGAATTTTGACACATTACAACTAACGCATCTGCTGTTACTTTTGCCTCTAGTACTTTTAGTACTCTGAGATGCATTCCATCCAGTGCAGGGACTTGTTGACCTTTAGTCCCATTAGCCTACCAAGCACTACCTCTTTAGTAATAGTAATCATTTTAAGGTCCTCACCTCATGACTGTCAATTATCAATAAGCAATTTGTGTCCTCTACTGTGAAGACCGACATAAAAAAACTTAAGGCCTCTGCCATTTCCTTGTTTCCCATTATTAAATCCCCCTTCTTGTCTTCTGAGGGTCCAACATTTACTTTAGCCACTCTTTTCCTTTTTATGTACTTGTAAAAACTTTTACTATCAGTTTTATATTTTGTACTAGTTTAGTTTCATAATCTTTCCTTTCTTTATTGCTTTCTTAGTAGTTCTCTGTTTTTTAAAGCTTTCCCAATCTTCTAGTTCCCCACTAATTTTGGTCCCTGTATGCATTGGTTTTTAATTTGATGCTCTTTCTTATTTCCTTAGTTATCCAAGGTTGCTTATCCCTTTTCTTACATTCCTCCTTTTTCACTGGAATATATTTTGCTGACTATTGAGAAAAATCTCCTTAATCCTCCACTGTTCCTCAGCTATCCTACCAACTAGTCTGCGCTCCCAGTCTACATTAGCCAACTCCATCCTCATCCTATCATACTCCAGCAGAGGATACTGGTTTGGGATTCTACTTTCTTACCCTCCACCTGTATTAGAAATTTAACCATATTGTGATCACTCAGTCCAAGAGGATTCCTCACAAGTAGATCATTAATTTTACCTATCTCATTACAGAGGACCAGATCCAAGATAGCTCACTCGCTCATAGATTCTGTAACATACTGTTCAAGGAAGCTATCCTGACGGCATTCTAAGAACTCTTTCTCAAGTCCGCTGCATCCGACTTGAGTCAACCAATCAATCCATTCCATGTATTTATCTTTGATGAATGGGAATGTGTTTCAAGGTTCTGATTAAATATATATATTACTTCGTTCTCAGCAATCATAATCATTTTTAGGACCCCATCTTTAGAAATACATGTTCTTCCCCTTATTTTCAACTTGTTTTTCATTGTCATCTTTTTGGTTATTAAGTTAATTCAATTTTGTATTAAACTTGGCCTGTACTTCTGCATCAAGTGACATAAATAAAAGGGTATTACTTTTGATTTTGGGATGGTTGAAAAAGGAATAGTCTTTGTTGTCATGTCCAAAGCTTTATAGAAAATTAAAACAATCTTGAAATTGGAGAAAAGTACAGAATTTCTAAAATAGATTTATTTTAAACAAGCATAGTTGAAAAAATTTATATTAGTTCAGCATTCATTTTATTATTGATTGCAGAAATCTAATTCATACCTTGTCTGGAAACATTCTTAACTGACTCTTTCCACATTTGGCATAATTCAGAGCAAAAACAGACTAGGACAGCTAACTGTCATGAAGAGTTCAGCAAATCAGGATTGTTTACAGATGGAAGGACTTCGAACACCAGTACTTTTTGGGTATAATTTAATATCTGGTTGCGTATTGCAGTAAGTACTATAAGATCATTTTACTATGTTCATTAATACCCTTTGAGATGTTCAGTGACAGCAACAGTTCAAAAAATGCCATTAGTACTATAGAAACGTTTATTTTAATTTACATCAAATAAATTAGTGCACCAGAAACCTTTAGACTGGAAAAAGCCACCAGTTTGTTTAGAAAACACTGCTTGTAAGTGGATTTTCTATCATTGATTTGATAGTGGGGGAAAAGAGCAGTCTAATGTTACCTTTGAACTCTTTTACTACCTAAATTTCCCTTCAGTTGCACCAGGAACAGTTCACATGCCAGCAGGTGAGGACAGTAGTGAGGCAGGGTTAGTTTTCTGTGCCATTTCCTTCTAGCCTGATCCATTACTTGTTCTGGCCAAGTGGGCACAATAGCACAAGGTTCTAGAAGGGGCTTCTCTTCCCTTTACCTGGTCCCCAAACTAACTTGGTAGGCTGTAAGTTTGGCATGACCTACAAAACTGAAACTCCAACTTGTTAATCTCCAGAAAGGCCAGTGAGGGAGGAAAGAACAGGATCCAGTGTTTGCTCACTTTTATGATCATTAATTCATAGAGAAACACATTACTAATACACAGCTCCTAAATTAAAGCCAGTTCCAGTCTGTTCTTGAGTATTGGAGCCAAAGTGGATACCAAGTTTAGAGAAATGAGAGGTGAGCTCATTAAAATATTCAGATTCTGAAGATGCTTGACGGATTAGATACTGAGCCATTGTTTTTCCTGGCAGCATAGTTTCAGGATAAGAGGCTGATCATTTAAGATTGAGATGAGGTGAAGTTTTTTCAAAGAATTTTGAATCTTTAGAATTCTGTAATCCAGAGGGTTATGAATATATTGCTGCGTATATTTAAAGCCGAAATAGATGAATTTTTGTTTTCAGTTTTCACATTTTATTTTGCAACTGTACATGCACAGTACTACAACAGGTCAATATACAAGATCTTCTCATACCAGCATCTGAGTTGCTTCTAAATTGTTGGTCTTAAAAAAAAAACAGGTATAACCAGAAGTGTCAGAATCCTTTTGCCATGTAAGATTCAACAAAGCCAGAATGTACTATCAGAGAATCTAGCAATATGACAAGTGGATGGAAGAATAGAGTTGAAGCCCAATATCAGCCATGATATTATTCAATGACAAAGTAGGCTTGATAAGCCAAATAGATTTCTGCTGCTAGTCATTATTTTTTTGTGTAGTTAATGCCCACCACATGTCCAATTAAACACAATTAATATACAACTCTTGTATTACCCTTTTAACCTCCATATGGGGCTTTTCTTAGAAGCAAGAATCCTGCTACAAGCCTGACATTCATGAATAATATTTTTTAAATGAGGAAAATTAGTCTAGATTGCAGCAAGGCTGATCAGGCTAGATGTCACACCTAAGAACAATCCAGCCCTGTGAAATTTAAGTGCATAATGCTATGTTCTACATACCATGTAGTGATTTGTGCTTGAGTATTACAATACCTACCTTAACCGCTTCAACCAGTTACAATAAGCAATGCTTGTGGTGTCTTATCCTCGTTTTTTCACTCTGTACGTTTTGGGAAGTTTATTTTATATAGAAGATCAACATATAAGAAAACATATGAGCAGGAGTCTATTCGTAATATATATAAATGACTTGGAAGAGGGAGTAAGTGGAGTGATCAGCAAGTTTGCAGACAATACAAAGATGGCTGGACTTGCGGATAGTGAGGAGCATTGTCAGGCAATGCAGCAGGACATAGACAGTCTGGTAGCTTGGGCAGACAGATGGCAGATGGAATTCAATCCTGATAAATGTGAGGTGATGCATTTCAGGAGAAAGAATGTAGGGGGGAGATATATGATAAAGGGTAGACCTATTAAGAGTATAGAAACGCAGAGGGACCTGGGGGTGCAGGTGAACAAGTCTCTGAAGGTGGCAGAGCAAGTGGAGAAGGTTGTGAAGAAAGCATATTGTATGTTAGCCTTTATAGGAAGGAGTATAGAGTACAAGAGCTGGCCTTTAATGTTGCAGTTGTATAAAACGCTGGTTAGACCTCATTTGGAATACTGCATCCAGTTCTGGTCGCCTTACTACCGGAAGGACGTGGAGACTCTGGAGAGAGTGCAGAGGAGTTTTACCAGGATGCTGCCTGGTATGGAAGGTCTGAGTTACGAGGAGAGGTTAGGCAAATTGGGACTGTTTTCCTTAGAAAGACGTAGACTTAGAGGAGATCTCATAGAGGTGTACAAGATTATGAGGGGTATAGATAGAGTAAACAGGGTTAAGCTTTTTCCTAGGATGGACTGAAATAGCATGACGGGCCACGGGCTTAGGGTGAGGGGGTAAGGTATAATTTGGATGCTAGAGGGAGTTTTTTCACACAGAGGGTGGTGGGGGTATGGAAGGCGCTGCCAAGTAAAGTGGTGGAGGCAGGCACTCTGGAGTTATTTAAGAAATACTTAGATGGGCACATGAACAGAATGGGAATGGAGGGGTATAGAAAACTGATTTAAAATAGATCATGAGCTTTGGGAGTCCCTGGGAAGTGTGTAAATAGATGATGATATTGATATACTTGTTTTTATCCTACAGGTGCTTTGGTCCACCTTGTTGTCTAACAAGGGGCATACACACGATGGGTCGTGAGAGGGCTGCTCTTGGATTTTTTTTCGAGAGTATCCTAGTGCTTCACGCGTTAGTGTACGCTTGACCTGGACCATTTGATGGGCAACACGATAGCTCAGTGACTATTGCTGTGCTGTGCAGATACATGGATTTGTGCAGATACATGGATTTGTGCAGATACATGGATTTGAGCCTGTGTCCGTGGGAGTTTGCGCATTCTCCCCATGCTTGCATGGGTTTTCTCCGGGTGCTCTGGTTTCCTCCCACATCCCAAAGATGTGCTCTTAGGCTAATTGGCAAAACAAATTCTCCCTAAATTGTCTCAAATTTGGTTTTTAATCCATAGATCTATAAACATAGACAGGGATCACGGGTAGAGGTGGGAACATCGGGGTGGTGGCGCGGGCTCGTTGGGGCGAAGGGCCTGTTTCTCCTGCTGTTTTGTTCTTTGAGTAGGCCATCCAGCCCCTCGAGCCTGCCCTGCCATTCAATAAGATCATGGCTGATCTGTAGTGGTTCAGTACCACTTTCCCGCTTTCTCCCGTAACCCTTAATTCCCTTGTCAATTAAAAACCTATCCACTCTTGACTTGAACATATTCAGTGAGGAAGCCTCCACCACCTCATCAGGCAGAGAATTCCAAAGATTCACCATCCTTTGTGTGAAGAAACCCCTCCGCAACTCCGATCTGAACCGCACCCCCCCCTCCCCCACCAATCTGGAGGCTGTGCCCTCTAGTCCTGCTATCTTTGCTAAGTGGGAAGAGTCTCTCAACCTCTACCCTATCCATTCCCTTCATTATTTTATACATCTCTATATAAGATCCCCTCTCAAACCTAGCCTATTCAGTCTCCTCATAATCCAACGCCCTCATCTCTGGTATCAGCCTAATAAACCTTCTCTGCACCCCCTCCAAAGCCAATATATCCTTCCTGAAATGTGGCGACCAAAACTGCACACAGTACTCCAGCTGCGGCCTCACTAGCACCCTATACAGCTGCAACAGAACCTCCCTACTTTTATATTCTATCCCCCTAGCTATAAAGGCCAACATTGCATTCGCCTTCTTAATCACCTGCAGCACCTGCATACTGTGTTTTTGTGATTCGTGCACAAGGACCCCCAGGTCCCTCTGCACCATCGCATGCTGCAGCTTTTTGCCATTTAAATAGTAATCCTTCCTACCATTATTCCTACCAAAGTGGATAACCTCACACTTGCTAACATTATACTCCATCTGCCAGGTCCTCGCCCACTCACTCAACTTGTCCAGATCCCTCTGCAGGCTTTCCACACCTTCTATGCAATTTGCTTTTCCACTCATCTTCGTGTCTTCAGATTTCGTCACTCTGCACTCAGCCCCTTCCTCCAGATCATCTATGTAAATGGTATATAGTTGAGACCCCAGCACCGAACCTTGGGACACTTTGCTAATCACCAGCTGCCAATCAGAATAGCACCCATTAATATCTACTCTCTGCTTCCTATTAGACAACCAATCCTCTATCCAGTCTAACACCCTACCCCCAACTCCCTGCACCTTAACCTTCTGCAGCAATCTTTTGTGAGGCACCTTATCAAACGCTTTTTGGAAATCCAAAAACATCACATCCACCAGTTCCCCTCTATCTACTGCACTAGTCATTTCCTCATAGAACTCCAATATATGTGTGAATGAGTTTCTGTGATGACTCAGTTTATTAACTGTATATTAATTGAGTCTTTATATTCCAATTGTGAGCCCTCACCTTTATTTGTACATATAAGAGCAGGTTGAAACAGCAGGTTGCTGGATTGGAAACATGATTTATAGGGCATACCTCTGTAAATAAAAGCCTGGAGGTGTATAACAACATCATCCAATCTCTGTCTAATGAAGTTCTAACACTGCTCATTAATGCAACCTGGATATGAATTTTGCTTCTGATGTTCTTTCCACCCAACCTGATGCCTCTGCAGCTTCCTTTTTTTTTTAATTCATTTTTATGATGTGAGCATCACTGGCAAAGCCAATATTTATTGCTGTTGAGAAATTGGTGGCGAGACACATTCTTGAATTGCTACAATTCATGTGATGTAGTTGCACCTGCTGCATTGTTAGGAAGGGAGTTCCAAGATTTTGATTCAATGACAGTAAAGGAACAATGATATTATTCCAAGTCAGGATGATTTGTGACTTGGTGAGGGAGCACATAGGTTGTGGTTTTCCCATGCATCTTATGCCCTTGTTCTTCCAGCCGTGAGGATTGGGGGTTTGGAAGATACAATCATAGAAATTTTGGTGAATTGCTACAGTTTTCTTGTAAATGGTACACATTGTTGATACTGTGCATTTATGGTGGAGGAAGTAAATATTTAAGGTGATGGATGGGATGCCAATCAAGCAGGCTGCCTTGACTTGAATAGTATTAAGTTTTTTGAATGTTGTTGGAATTGTATTGTTCCAAATAATGGATAATATTACATCACTTGTCTGACTTGTGCCTTGTAGATGGATAGGATTTGGGGAATCAGGAAGCAAATTACTCACTGCAGAATTCCCAGCTTCTGACATGTTCTTCTAGCCAGTGTATTGATATAGCTGGTCCAGTTCAGATTCTGGCCAATAAATACTGATGTTGGGGAATTGACCAATGATATTGTTGTTGGATTTTGAAGAGAAATTGGATTCTATCTTGTTGGAGTTTGTCATTGTCTGGCACATGAATGCTACTTGCCACTTATTAGCCCAAGCCTGAATGTGTTTCAGATCTTGCTACAAATAGGCATCTACTGCTTCAGCATGTACTGCTTCAGCTTGCAAATGTCATTGAACATTGCAATCAACACTATTTTTGATGATATATTGAAGGAAAGATGCTTGAAATAGTTGAAGATGCTTGTGCCTGGGACATCATCTTGAGACTCTTGCAGCTTTGTTCTGAGGCTGAGGTAATTGACCTCCCACAACTGCATTTGTCTTCCTTTGTTCTAGATGTGGCTCCAACAGGGAAGAGCATTCCCTTGAGTTCCATTGACTTCAGTTTTGTTGGAGTTCTTTAATGCCACAATTGGTAAAATGCTGCCTTGATGACAGCTTGCCTCTTATGTTCAGTTCTTTTGTCCACGTTTGGTGCAAAGCCCTGTGAAATCTGGAGCTGAATGGCCCTGGTGGAACCCAAACTGAACACTGGTGAGTAGGTTATACCTAAATGACTTGGAAGAGGGAATAAGTGTGTCATCAGCAAGTTTGCAGATGACATGAAGATGGTTGGACTTGTTGATAGTGAGGAGCAATGTCAGGCAATACGACAGTATATGGATAGGCTGGTATATTGGGCAGAGAAATGGCAGATGGAATTTAATCTAAATAAATGCGAGAATGCATTTTGGAAGAAATAATATAGGGGAAAGTTACACAATAAATGGTAGGCCTATTAAGAGTGTAGAAATGCAGAGGGACCTGAGGGTGCAAGTACACAAGTCCTTGAAGGTGGCAGTACAGGTGGAGAAGGTGGTGAAGACTTATGGTATGCTTGCCTTTATAGAAAGGGGTATAGAGTATAAAAGCTGGCGTCTGATGTTGCAGTTGTATAGAACATTGGTTAGACCGCATTTGGAGTACTGAGTCCAGTTCTGGTCGCCTTACTACCAGAAGGACGTGGAGACCCTGGAGAGAGTGCAGAGGAGGTGTACCAGGATGTTGCCTGGTATGGGAGGATTGAACATGAGGAGAGATTGGGAAAATTGGGGCTGTTCTCCTTAGAAAGGCGGAGAATGAGGGGAGATCTAATAGAGGTATATAAGATTATTAAGAGTATAGATAGAGTGAACAGTGATAAACATTTTCCTAAGTTGGATACAAAAATTACGAGGGGCCACGGATTTAGGGTGAGGGAGGCGAGGTATAATTCTGATGTTAGACGGAAGTTTTTCCACACAAGAGGGTTGTGCGGGCCTGGAAATGCACTGCCAAGTAGGGTGGTGGAGGCAGACACGCTAGAGTTGTTTAAGGTTTACTTAGGCACATGAGCGGACTAGAGATGAAGGGATACAGGAGACTGTTCTAAATAAAGATCAAGAGTCTTGGGATGTCCCTGGGAATCAGTTGATTCCTATGGACCTTCCAACATATTTTATGGCTCACTTGTCTTACTTCTGGGGATTCCGTAAACGTCTGTATAAGTTGTGCATGTTTACTGATGTCTTTTGTTTTAATCCACAGGTGATTCGGTCCTCCTTGTTGTCCAACAAGGGGTATACACGTGGTGGGTTATGCGAGGGCTGCTCTTGGATGTTGCTTCGAGAGTTGCCTAGTGCTTCACGTTGTTAGTGTTCACTTAAATTGGACCAGCTGACAGGCAACATGACAGCTCAGTGACTATTACCATTTGCTGTGCAGATAGATGGATTTGGGTCAATGTCTGTAGGAGTTTACACATTCTCCCCATGCTTGCGTGGGTTTTCTCTGGTGCTCCGGTTTCCTCCCATACCCCAAAAACGTGCTCTTAGGCCGATTGGTGTTAACAAATTGTCCCTAAATTAGTCTTCCCTCAATCTTCCCCAACAGGCGTAGACAAAAGTCATAAGTAGAAGAGGGCATTCACAATGTTAAAATGGAGGCGCGGGCTCATTGTGCTGAAGGGCCTGTTTTCCGTGCTGTGTTGTTCTTTGTTCTTTTGTTATTGCTGAGTAAGTGCCCTGTTAGCCTTGATAGCATTGTTAATCTTCCAGCTGATTACCAAGAGTAAACAGATGGTACTGTATTTGGCTTGCTTTTTAATGCAGTTTAAGTGGGGAATGTATTAACCTGAGAGGTTAATACATTCAATACAGCAGAAGTCATACCGACTCAAAATTTTTAACTCTGCCTAAATTCTGGGCAGCCAGTGATGCCCATGTCCCATGAATGAATTAAAAAGAAAGATGGTGCCAGATCTTTTGAGTTTTCTGGCATTCTCTGTTTTTATTTCAGGTTTCCAGCATCTGCTGTATTTTTCTTTTAATCCATAATACACTTGTTTAGGTTTCCAAACAGATCAATTTGCTGGGCCTCTATTGAATTCAGATAGGAAATGTGAATGCTGCTTTAGGTCACTTGCCTTAGCTGGAAATTTCTAGCTACTATTGGAAAACAGTCAGAAGGTCTTCAGTATTGATTATCACTGTAGAAGTAATAAGCAAAAAGGTGGTATAAAACCAGAAAATGATGGAAACACTCAACAGGTCAGGCAGCATCTGTTGAGAGAAAAACCAAGTTAATGTTTCAAGTTTGTGACTTTTCATAAAAACAGCAAAGTATTTGGGGTGTTATTGGCCCTTCCTTGTCTTTTCCCTGCTGACAGCCACGAAAAAAATCAGGCAGATGGGCTAGAAATGCCCATCGTGGATTTTTTGCAGGCATTGTCCCAACCATTAGCAAAAGCCTGGAAATCTCTGTGCTGCAGGAAGTGTGTGGAGATTTGTCATAAAGAGGCTCCATCCCTTCTTAAATAAAAGAAAATTACTGCGGATGCTGAATCTGAAACCAAAAGAGAAAATGCTGGAAAAATCTCAACAGATCTGGCAGCATCTGTGAAGAGAGAAAAGAGATGTTAAGTCCAGATGACTCTTTGTCAGCTTTGACAAATGGTCATCTGGACTCGAAATGTGAGCTCTTTTCTCTCCTCACAGATGCTGTCAGACCTGCTGAGATTTTCCAGCACTTTTTCTTTTGGTTCCAATCCCTTCTTGTTGAACTTCAGAATTTGCATTCTCTGGATGCTGACTTTGAGTAAAATCAAATCCATTATCTCACTGGCTGAAAAGATTTATTTTTAGTCTTTGAGAAAAAAGCATTCATTTATAAGTTATCAGAGTTTTTCTTATTTATCCTTAAAGAATAAGCAACATTTTAACATGCCAGCAGTGGTCACATATCATCAGAAATCTGTTAATTGGACAAAACTTTCCTCAAGTTGTGGCATCATTTGGAAATACTCCAGTGCAGAATATAAAAGACTGGGTGACCATCGAGCAAGTTACCTCTACAACTGAGGTAAGTAATAACGTGAATAAAATATGAAGAGTGAAAAAGATCATCACTTTTATAATCCTTTCCATGAGGATATGTAATATGTTAAGAAATTAATCAGAGCAGCAATGATATATATGGATACCAGCACTACAGTTGAAAAGGCAAAGAATTCATCAACTATTTACTTACATAACTGATTGTGTTTATTGCAATCTTTGAAAGGTTTATAGTCTCTGCTTTCAAAGGCTTTACAAACAATTGAAAATTACTAGGAAGAAATTTTTGCATTCTTTAACCTGCATGAAATAAATGTTTCAATGTTTTTTCCTGACAATTTGTAAAATGTATTTCTTGTTGAAAGGAAGCCTGCAATTACATTGGAACTAATCTTACGAATTTTGTTGATCACAAATTGTCTCGCTGTGAACCATGATCTGAAAAGTACCCCTACTTAAAAGTAAAAATGTAGTACTAAACTTTGTTTTGAAGGAAACTTCATTTCTTTTCTCATGTTTGTTCTGAACAACTCTTCCACTAATTATACTTGGTTATCTACTCTTCAGCTGAAGATGTCTTTGTGGCATGATTTGTATGAAGTACAATCTAGCATTGATGCAGCTGTGAAAGTAGGATTTGTGTGATTTCATGATAGAGACCATTACTGAACTGTGCAGAATCTGAACCGGAAAATGGCTGTTTACATGTTTCATTTATGGTCAAATCTGATACTAAAAGTGAAGCAGAGGAAAAGAAAGATTCAATTGTGAGATACAGCAAGATCAGAGATTAAAAAAAAGTAAAATGTTAATTTTTTGAAATCTTCAACAGTAATTAAAACCTGAATAAAGGAGACACAGGCTAGTGAAGGTTAATTTTCTGAGTCAAACAGCTGTCAGAATGTGTAATAATCTTTAAACAGGTACCTGCTGCATTTGGCCTTGTCCTTTACTGTGTGTGTGTGTGTGTGTGTGTGTGTGTGTGTGTGTGTGTGTGTGTGTGTGTGTTGTGTGTGTGTGTGTGTGTGTGTGTGTGTGTGTGTGTGTGTGTGTGTGTGTGTGTGTGTGTGTGTGTGTGTGTGTGTATACACCAGGTAAAAGCAGCAAACTCATAACTTCAATGTATTTCATTCACATGCGTCAGTGAGATACCAATATAGTGCAGTTCTGAAGGAACAAGACATTTGGCCAACAGTTTCTTAATTTCCTAAATGCACATATACTGTTATTGGAACTTATTGTTTGGTTAACTTTTACTACAAATTCAAACCTGTTATAATCATACCCAGGTTTACAGAAATCAGTTAAGCTGAGACCAATCATTGTATAGTGACGCACATACTGCTTATCAATATGTCAAGCAGCTGATTAAATTATTTCTCAACCTCTCCTGCCAGTCTGCTGATCAGATTTTGTTTTAATCTTGTTCTGATCAAGCAATTTACTCTGATAAAAGGATAAAAGTGTGATTATTATAATTTTAATTGAGTGCAAATTCTGAAATGCCTTCTGTCCTGCCACAGAAATCATTTTCAAAATCTTGTGTATGAACTTGTAGCACAAAAAAGGTCCTTTAGTTTCCATCACTTATTTGTAATCTGCAGAATAAATTGTCCTTCTATATTTTTCATTCAAGGAATTATTAGAGTGTCTTGACTCAGTGTTGGCTATGAATACCAGTAATATATCTCCTGAAAGGCCACGTAACAATCTTCTATATATCCAGAAGTCTCATATAGTGAAGTGCTGGGGAAGGTGGCTATAAGCCTTTAAAATTATCCTAATTTTAGTTTTGTTACAAATGGAAGTTTGCATAATTTCATGATTATATTTTAATCGATAAAAGTACAATTTGCCTGCAGAGTTGTGATTGTGAAGTTCCTCAGTCTTTAGCCTTGGAGGTGAAGTGGACAAAGTATGGATCCTTCATTAACCCACAGGCCAGAATAGTGGCAGTCACACGAACAACAAGAAGAGCCTGCGTTTTGGTATGTGAACAATACTCGAGCAAATAGCTATTTATTTTAAAAGACAGTGTAGTACCAACTGAAAAAACACATTGAAAACTGGAGTTTATTTGGTAGAACAAAGCAAGTTATCTTAGTTGATAAGTATATGGAAGAGAAGGGAATGGTTTAGTTTGGAGGGGCATTGCTTTTTATATTGGTCGGCGCAACATCGAAGGCCGAAGGGCCTGTTCTGTGCTGTAATGTTCTATGTTCTATGTTCTAGAACAAGAAATGAAAGAACACAAAAACCTCAAGTGATGACAAATGTTAAGCGTGCTTAAATCAGCATTTTGGCTTTGAGGCTTATTAATACATTCAGTTTAGTCATAACAAAATGTTCATGTAGGCTAAGCTTTCCTCTAGATTACTTTCGTGCTTTGAATATTTTCTATCTCTTTCGTTGAATCACAAATGTGCTTGAGGGAAACCTGGACCCTTTCAGATCACCAAACCTTGTGTACTAATAATGTTATTTTTGCTACTGGAATATATCCATAGCTCCTTAGGATCTCCATTCAAGTAGCAGACCTTCATCTTAGACCTTGTTTAAGTTCAAACAATTAAATCAGACTTTATTTGCTTGCTTATTGCTTACGATTGAAAATGGTTTTTCAGTCGTCCTATTTTAATCTCCCATATCACAACTGCACCAACTTATTTAACTTGATTTTTTTTTAAAACACTGGGTTGCAATATTAACTTCAAAAGTTTTTATTCTAAATTTTGTGCTGATATTTGACTTTGTGGTTGATGATGAAGAATAAAACTGTACCCTGCGGAAACATGTCAATGTCCAAATGAAGTAGAGAGAAAAGTGTGAAATGGAACTCAGTCCAGAGAAAGGTGAGATGATGCTTTTAGGAAGGACAAACAGGGCTATGAGAAATGCACAAAAATTGGTAGCTTATTGAAAAATCTAGAGGAACAAGAGCACCCTGGAGGACATGTCCACAGATTTCTTAGAAACAAAGTAGAAACAGGGTATGCCCTCTTGAGACCTGCTCATCATTCATTTTGATCATGATTGATCATCAAATTTAAGCCAGCACCGCTGATGGGCCAAATGGCCTCTATGGTTCTGTAAATTTTCTACACACAAATGATATTACTCTGAAAAGTTTCAAATTAAGGGATTCTTTATCAAATTTTCAAATAGCTCTTAAATTCAAACAAACAAATTGTTTTTTTCAAATATAGTATATATTGTATTGTCCAAAACATTTACTGTCTAACAGTATAACTTGAATTCAATTTATTCAATGTTGTTGGGTATATTTCATGCTGTAACTGATGAAATTTGCAGTGGTGCATTCAGTTACTTAGTACAAGAATGTGAACTTGACATGTTCTTTCTAAGTTCTAAATTTAAAAGAATGGCCACTCTTGTACTCTATACTCCTTCCTATAAAGGCTAGCATACTATATGCTTTCTTCACAACCTTCTCCACTTGCTCTGCCACCTTCAGAGATTTGTTCACCTGCACCCCAGGTCCCTCTGCATTTCTATACTCTTAATAGGTCTACCCTTTATCATATACCTCCCCCCTACATTCTTTCTCCTGAAATGCATCACCTCACATTTATCAGGATTGAATTCCATCTACCATCTATTTGCCCAAGCTACCAGCCTATCTATGTCCTGCTGCATTGCCTGACAATGCTCCTCACTATCTGCAAGTCCAGCCATCTTTGTATCGTCTACAAACTTGCTGATCACTCCATTTACTTCCTCTTCCAAGTCGTTTATATATATTACAAATAGAAGACATCCCAGTACCGAGCCCTGTGGCACGCCACTAGTGACCGACCTCCAGCTACAGAAACACCCTTCCACTATAACTCTCTGTCTCCTATTACTAAGCCAGTTACTTATCCATCTAGCTACCTGTCCTTGTATCCCATGAGCCTTGACCTTCTCAATGAACCTCCCATGAGGGACTTTGTCAAATGCCTTGCTGAAATCCATATAGACGACATCAACGGCTTGCCCTTCGTCGACCGTTTTCGTCACCTCCTCAAAAAATTCTACCAGATTCGTAAGGCACAACCTCCCCTTAACAAATTCATGCTGCTTATCCCTAATCAGATCGCAACGCTCTAAGTGCCTATACATGCTATTTCTAAGAATCCTCTCCAACAGTTTCCCTACCACTGACGTCAAACTCACTGGTCTATAATTCCCAGGATTATCCCTACTACCCTTTTTAAACAACGGTACAACATTAGCTATTTTTCACACAGGGTGGTGGGGGTATGGAATGCACTGCCAAGTAAAATGGTGGAGGCAGATACTCTGGAGTTATTTAAGAAATACTTAGATGGGCACATAAACAGAATGGGAATGGAGGGGTATAAAAAACTGATTTAAAATAGAGATCATGAGTCTTGGGAGTCCCTGGGAAGTATGTAAATAGATGATGATATTAATGTACTTGTTTTTATCCTACAGGTGCTTTGGTCCACTTTGTTGTCTAACAAGGGGCATACACGTGATGGGTCATGAGAGGGCTGCTCTTGGATTTTTTCGAGAGTATCCTAGTGCTTCACATCGTTAGTGTACGCTTGACCTGGACCATTTGATGGGCAACACGACAGTTCAGTGACTGTCACTGTGCTGTGCAGATACATGGATTTGGGCCTGTGTCTGTGGGAGTTTGCGCATTCTCCCCATGCTTGCGTGGGTTTCCTCCCAAAGATGTGCTGTTAGGCTAATTGGCAAAACAAATTCTCCCTAAATTGTCTCAAATTTGGTTTTTAATCCATAGATCTATAAACATAGACAGGGATCATGGGTAGAGGTGGGAACATCAGGGTGGCGGCATGGGCTTGTTGAGCCGAAGGGCCTGTTTCCCATGCTGTTTTGTTCTTTGCTCTTTGTTCTAAACCAAAATGAGACAACCATCTTCATGCGTCACTTGAGCTCCTGTCTTCATTTAAGAGATTTCATAAACTACAAAAAGCATCTTTTACAAAAAAAGCAGCACTTTGGGAAGACAAAGATGAAATTAATTTGGCCAGTCTCCTTTGCAGTATTGATTTGGGAGAAACTAAGTTTGCATTTTTCATCATTTTGGAATGAACGTAGCTTTATAACATGGTTTAATGATGCCAATACAACCTAAACAATTAACATATACAGTATCAGACCTATGGTCTTTCTTGTCTTCAGTGACCTACACTAAGTCTAGATGGATTTAAAGGTCTTATTTCTCTCCAGGTAATAGTAAATTATAAATGAACCAATAATTTGGCAGTCCTGCTAGTGAGGTGGGCTGGTGCACAGCTGAATTTTCCCCTATATTGTCTAATGCAGGAAGTGTATAATGCTGAGTAATGAAAGGAGAGGAAGCCCACACCAGTGACATTACTTAAATTTATTTTTAAAAACTCTCTACCAACAAACCATGAAGAATTGATGGAAAAGTGTGAAGTTAAAAGTTAGTAACGCATTTGTTTTTTTTTTGATATTTATCTGTGATGTGATGAACAAAGGGACAGCACTGCAATGAGCAACAGTGAGAGGATTAGCAAAATAGAAATAGTGTGGTGGAGGCTGGATGGGATTGTTGTCGTTTGCAGGCACAATGGACCAAATGGCCTGTCAGGATTTTATTCTATGACTTGGCATTCAGCAAGATCTCTTAATCTAGAAACAATTAACATGTAGGAATGAGTAATTCTAGGAAATCAGGTCTATTCAGACATTACACCAATTAATTTTAAAAATTCCTAGTTAATTAAACCCAATTTTTCAAGCAGAGACCTGCACTGAACAATAGTTACGAACATGATTCCACACTTAAATCTAATTCCAGTTCTCAGAAAATGCTGGAGCCTCTTGGATATTTTACTTATATTTCCAAGTTGTAAGCTAACTATTTTTTTTCCCCTAGATGCCTTTGAAAACTGAAAAAGCTTTACACATCTCTACTTCAGTTACTTTTACAGATGTATCGGCATCTGCCCAGCCCGGATACAAAATGAAACCAATAATTGATGCCAAATTACCCTATAATTTCTTCTTTCCTTTTGTGTGAAATATTCTGAGCTGTTTTTGTAGGCGTAGGCTTATAACTAAACTGTAACCTGGAATTATTCAAACAGAATAAGTGTCTGCTTTGTAATTTTGTACTGACTTTTTTCAAATGTTTGAACTTAGAGCTGCAATTCCCTAAAGTGTCACATTCTCTTTCCAGATATTGAATGAAACGATTTTATTTAACTTTTGTCATAGCTTCAGCTCAGGTTTCCAAATGGATTGCATTTATGGAATAAGAATTGCATCAATAACTAAAGTAACAAGTATACTTCAACAACACTGAAACACATACATGTAAAGCACAACAAAAGTACTGTAAAATTTATATAACATTAGTCATTTTTCTGAGGAGATCATTAGACTATTTAAACTGCAATGTAAATGGTCTGGTACCATTATTTGCTTTTTTACAAATTTTTCTATGCATTTTCTAAACTTAATAATGTGCATTTTTAGAATTTATACCTGGTTAAGACAGTTTAGAACAATGGTATGTACATATGTTACATTTTGTAAATCAATGTATGACAGGTTTAATAAATTCAATTGTGCAGTCCAAAAATGAATTATTATATTTTAATAGTTTCTTGTTTCCAGAACTATAGCTAAAAAGTTAATTGTAAAAAATTGGAAATACTTTAATGTTGTGATTGAAAAAGTATTTTGACATGTTAAAATTCACTTCAGCATTCCACTGTATATATTCACCTGAAATTAATTATTTTTTTTCCTTTATGAACTAAGTTATTTGTACTGTCTTGAATAATAAAGTATGTATTTAATTTTACATCTGCGCACAAACCACAACTGACAACTAGTCAACAGCCACAAGCAGTTTAACATTCATCAATGTACTTGACTATAAACAGTATTTACTTGAACCATGATAGCTATTTCATTAGTAATACCTCCTATGAAACAGCAGTAACCTCCAAGGAGTGCAACTGTGTATCATTAGGAAAACCAACTGAAAAACAAGATCAACCATGTCCTTTTCCTCCCATCATGATTGTTGACAAGTACCTCAAAAATAAAAGATCCCAAGATGAACGTCAGAGACAGATTTCAGTTCGTCAAAGGCACCAATTTTTAAAAATGTGTTTTTCCTCCATGGCATAGAAGCCACGTTGATTATATTCGTAGGATTCCTGCAATGCAGGAGGCCATTCGGCCCACACCAACAACACTCCCACCCTGATCTATTCCCCTGGTGTTAAGGAGCAAGTTAGCATGGCCAACCAACATCTGCACATCTGCAGACTGTTGGAGGAAACTGGAGCACCTAGAGAAGATCCACTCAGACATGGAGAATGTGCAAACTGCACAGAGTCAACCAAAATTGGAACTGAACCCAGGTTTCTGGTGTTATGAGGCAACAGCATTAACCGGGTGTGCCACCAGGCTGCTCATTCTGTTTAAAACCTTTCACAAAAACAGCATTCACAATTCTATTAGTAAATGTGTCATGTAATACATACTGATGAGAGGGAGTAAGTTTGATTTCTGGGCTGAGTTAAAACAATGATCAGGACTAAAGATAACACAGTTGACTACAATACCTGTCGCTTGGATATCTGTGATCAGCAATTCCTACTGGAACATATGGGATAAACTGGACTCAGCAGGCAAATGTCTCAGACACAGATGCAACAGCCAGTTGATACTTTTCCTCATATTTAGCATATGGCTGAAAAACTTTTCATCTTGCAAACATCATGACAGAAATGCTGGCATGCGCACTCTTAAAGGGATCAACAATTTATACTGCATGAAAAGTGGACTGATTGGTGCATTTTCCAGGGCAAAACCTCTAGCAGAGAGCAGTTAATTGCCAAGCTTTTGTTTAAATTCAAACTAGATAAGTTGACGCTATCTGAAAAGCTATTCCCCCATTTTTGTTTCAGTGAAAAAGGTGTAATACATGGCTATGTTCTTTTTATTTGCAAAGGACTGGGACCTGTCTATAAACGTAAGTGAATCACACTGTAAGCCTGATTTTTAATTCTTTGTGTAATTCTTAGCACAATTGAAATTGTTTAATAAATGTTGTCCAATTGTAGAAAATATATGTTTTGAATTTTGCAAGCACAGGCTTGAATATATCGGTATATTGCTTGGCCCAAACAAACAGTCATGGGGATAAGCTGTGATACAATCTATCAATCATACAGAGATATGAGCAACACATCTGAGATCATAGCAGCCCTGAAAGTTTGATGTTGAAGCGTGCCCAGTCTACCTCAATTCTGAAAAGGCAAGGTATCTTAAAAACGTGAGTAACAAGTGAAGCTAGCTGCTTCACACAAGTAGCGGCAAATTAAATGTTATTCTCCACTAATAAAACGCCACCATCAAGCCAAAAAGATTGATGTTCTGCCTCCCACACAAATGAGTAATGTGATATGAATTTCAGTGCCAACATGATGCCAGTTATATAGGCCATATGTCTCAACCACTGGTGGATCATATTAAAGTGTAAAACACTGACCACATTCAACCAGCCTGTGCTTACAAAATTCAGAATATGGTATCCAACATTACATGTGATTCCACAATTGGACAACACTTGCTAAACAATCCCAACTGCACCAAGAATTGCACTAACAACCAATTTAGGATTATCAGTCAGGTTTACAGTGTGGCTCACTTGCATGTGCTAGATGCTACATACATTCATACACAGGGCCCTGTCCTTTGCAGACAGAAAGAACATGTCAAAACATTGCTTCTTTTTTAATAAAACAGAAACTTGAGGGGACACAGCCTGGTTCATTCCCCAGGGAAATTTTCACTAAATGGAGTCAACTCGCCTGGCTCGAATTTAAACAAAAACTTGGTAGTTAACTGTTATCTGATGCATTCTCCATGGCAATGCCTCTATTACTTGCCAACCGCTCAGCACTTTTTTCATGCAATATAAAATGTACTTTTTCCCTTTGAGATTTGGTATTCTTGCATTTCTGTCCTTATGAATACTGTTAAATGTTTTCATATTGCATGTCTTTTTCTTTCAGCAATACTCAATTCTGTACTCCCTAGAACAACAAAGAACAAAACAGCACAGGAAACAGGCCCTTCAGCCTAACGAGCCTGCGCTGCCACACCGATGTTCCCACCTCTACCCATGATTCCTGTCTATGTTTATAGTTCTATGGATTAAAAACCAAATTTGAGACAATTTAGGGAGAATTTGTTTTGCCAGTTAGCCTAAGAGTACATCTTCGGGATGTGGGAGGAAACCGGAGCACCCGGAGAAAACCCACACAAGCACAGGGAGAATGCGCAAACTCCCACAGACACAGGCCCAAATCCATGTATCTGCACAGCATAGCGATAGTCACTGAGCTGTCGTGTTGCCCATCAAATGGTCCAGGTCAAGCGTGCACGAACAAAATGAAGCACTAGGATACTCTTGAAAAAATCCAAGACCCAGCCCTCATGACCCATCACGTGTATGCCCCTTGTTAGACAACAAGGTGGACCAAAGCACCTATAGGATAAAAACAAGTACATCAATATCATTGTCTATTTCCACACTTCCCAGGGACTCCTAAGGCTCATGATCCCTACTTTAAATCAGTTTTCTATACCCCTCCCTTCCCATTCTGTTCATGTGCCCATCTAAGTATTTCTTAAATAACTCCAGAGTGCCTGCCTCCACCACTTTACTTGGCAGCGCATTCCATACCCCACCACCCTCTGTGTGAAAAAACTCCCTCTAGCATCCAAATTATACCTTACCCCCCTCACCCTAAGCCCATGACCCCTTGTGCTATTCGAGTCCATCCTAGGAAAAAGCTTAACCCTGTTTATCTATACCCCTCATAATCTTGTACACAATACTCAATTCTGTACTCCCACGAAGTTGTTCACTTTTGGAACATTCACAAATTAAATACCAGAGAATAAAAGCAAAATACTGTAAATGATGAAAATACTCAGCAAATCGGGCAGTATCAGAGGAGAGAAAGAGTCAAATATGGAAGGCAGAAATAGAGTTGATGTTGAGTCAACAGCATAAAACCCATCATATTTCTCCTTTTCTTCAGTTTTGAAAAAAGTCAAATTTGACTTTTCACTGCCAGATATGCTGAATATTTCTGGCATGTTGTTTTTATTTCAAATACCAGAAGGTGACTGATGGTGGTGGAATGATACTTCAGTAAGGAATCCAGCACCTTTAGGACAGAAGAGATAATTAATTCTTTTGTGACAATCACAAGTCCATGTTTATGGGAAAATATTTATTCCAATAACAGTGAAGCATTGTCAGATTTAGTAGTGTTTTTGATCTGAGTCACAATACTGTGGGTAGGAAAATCTGCTGTTGCACTGTTCCCAGAGGGCCGTAAAGGTGTGACATTCAGAGACTTGTGTATTTACTCTTGGGTACAGACAGTAGCCAAAGTGGGGAGCAACAGAAAATAGATTTTATCCCAAACAAATCTAGCCAGAAATCAGTTGCTGACAAATAATCCTTAATAAATTATGTTTAGATAAGCTGACATTCAAGAGCAGAATGCTAATTGACACGAATATATTGTTGTAACAACTGAGGGATTGTTATTTTAAAATATGGAGATTAGTTAATGAAAAGATACAGGGCTAATCATCATTCTTTGGTCCTGCACCACTCTTAGAAAATATACACAAAATTATCATCCAATGTACACAAGAAGAGCTGTGCCTTATTCCAAAGAGAGACAAATTAGGAGTTTGCAAGGTATGTTTACAAAAATAGTTTCAAGTGCTATTTTAAATTCAGTCTACATTCAACACCTGTGTACAAGACAATTTCTTATTTGACCTGGTAGGTTATGCTATGCTCCTTGAGTAATCTGCATAGTCTTTCAACTTCTTGTCTCTATAAAAGGAATTGGACAAAGTTAGAATCAACTCTTTTTTTAAGAAAACTTTGTAAGGTGGATGATCTTACCAGGTCTGTGCACTCATTCTGCAGCTCACCAATTCTTTGCTTGAGGTGGTTGTTAGCATGTTTGAGCTCAGTTTCTTTCTTTGCAGCATGCGACTTCACAGTCATCAGGATTCCTGTACACCAGCAAATTAGAAACATGTTAAGTGCATGTAATGATCAGTTTTCCTCTTAATTTTGAGCTCATTAATGAGTGATTAATTTAGCATTGCTGCAAAGCAAAATATTTACAATAAGATTGCAGGTTGCTTACAAGAAACTCTAGCTTTCTCTTTTGCCACAATCCTTCACTCCAAGACCGAGGTGAAACTGGAAAATCACTGGCATAAAGCCAATGGTGCAGTTATTCCAAGCAGGTCTGAGCCACAATATTTTGAGATCTGACTTCCTCAGGACTTGCCATTTGAAAGTTTAGGTACAAATGTGGGGTTTATAACATCTCCAAATACAAAAGACAACAAAATTCTCTTTTGTGGAAAAAGATAGGGGACAAAAAATTGTCGGACAATGAATCAATTTTTAATTAGGAAATATCAGTTAAAATACATTTTGCAAAGTAGGGATTTGTCCAGTAATCAATAAATGGTGTTATTTCATAAAATATGTTCCCCCAGTGGCTGAATACCTCTGATGAATAATAAAATAAATCCATCTCCCCTCCTTCCTCATAACAGGTGATCCTATTTAAAAGGCACTCAATTAAGAACTGTACCATTTATTATTCTTGCCACTCTCCACAGTCGTAGTAGTATGAGTAAGCCCATACCATCAAAAGCATCTTCCCGGGAAATGTAGACAATATCAAGGATAAAAGATACAACAACAACTATTCCATCCAGGACTTCAAACTTGTGCCAGAAAAATTCCCAGCGGAAGGCATACAATTTAGCAATTAGCTCCAGAAGAAAGAATATCAGTATAGTAATACATAGGTAGTGAAACACCTAGAAAAGAAAAAATATTTGCAGTCAAAAAACAACTCAGATCAAATAAAACACAACATAGATACAGACCCTTTTTTCAGATGTCCCAAAGTCCAGAAGGACTTGAAAACCAGCTACATTTGACAATAGCAGCCTGGAATTGCCACTGATTCCCATACTGACTGAACACCATTCAAAATCCATAAAATCTCCCGCATGGGAGGTTAGGAAGGTATATACGGAGAGGTAGTAAATTGGATTAGACATCGGCTCAATGGAAGAAGCCAGCGAGTGATAGTGGAGGATTGCTTCTCTTGAGTGGAGGCCTGTGACTAGTGGTGTGCTAGGTCCACTGTTTGTCATCAATATCAATGATCTGGATGATAATGTGGTAAATTGGATCAGCAAATTTGCTGATGATACAAGATTGGAGGTGTAGTGGACAGTGAGAAAGGTTTTCAAAGCTTGCAGAGGGATTTGGACCAGCTAGAAAAATGGGTTAAGAATGGCAGCTGGAGTTTTATGCAGACAAGTGAGAGGTATTGCACTTTGGAAGGACAAATCAAGGTAGAACATACATGGCAAATGGTAGAACACTGAAGAGGGATTTGGGAATACAGATACATAATTCCTTAAGAATGGCACCACAAGTAGATAGGGTTGTAAAGAGTGCTTTTGGAACATTGGCCTTTATAAATCAAAGTATTGAGTATAAGAGGTGGAATGTTATAGTGACGTTGTATAAGACAATGGTGAGGCCAAATTTAGAGTATTGCATACAGTTGTGGTCACCTAATTACAGGAAGGATATTAATAAGGTTGAAAGAGTACAGAGAAGGTTTACAAGGATGTTGCCAGGATTTGAGAAACTGAATACAGAGAAAGATTGAAAAGGTTAGGACTTTATTCCCTGGAGCTAGAAGAATAAGGGGAGATTTGATAGACGTGTAGAAAATTATGATGGGTATAATAGAGTGAATGCAAGCAGGCTTTTTCCACTGAGACTAGGGGAGAAAGTTTAAAGAGAATATTGGGGGGAGTGTGGAATGAGCTGCCAGATGAAGTGGTAAATGCGGGCTCACTTTTAACATAAGAAAAGCTTGGACAGGTATGTGGATGAGAGGGGTGTGGGGTGATATGGTCCAGGTACAGATCAGTGGGATTAGGCAGAAAAATGGTTCGGCACAGCCAAGGGCCAAAGAGTCATTTTCTGTGCTATAGTGTTTTATGGTTCTACAATGGGCTTTCTGGATATGAGGTGCAGTACCTATACTGATTTAGCACATTTTTAAAAGTCAGTTTAAAGTGCAGCCAACCTTATTGACAGTAAGTATATTACAAAATGAAACTTTATTTTCTGATTAATTTCCATTCACATTTGCTAATTCACTGAAAATTATTTGCACATCCCCTATTAGCTGCATTCATAAATGAATCAAATATTTATGGCTCAATCCCAAATACAGGGCTGGTAATTCTGGGCTAGCAGGTAGAAATGGGCAGGAATAACTTCCAAAGGATTTTGCATCTAGTGGCTTCACAATAGCACCTGCAGAAGATTTGTATACGGAGATGACAAAATCAGCTCTGTTGCTTCTACACACAAGGATAAATCCCTTATGCAAGATAACTAAGAGCTGCAAATATTCATGAAACCATATGAGCACAAATTCCTGCCTTTAAAGGAAAGGGAATTATAGGGAAGAGAGACAGAGCAAGTCAAAAGGCTGAATAAGGAATCCTGCAGGCAAAATTAGGAAGAGATGTATAAATAAGTACAAAGATATTCATATTGGGTAAACATGGAACAAAACAAAAGCTGGCATGTATAGAATCAGCTCTGACAAAGGGTCATCCAGACTCGAAACATTGATTCTATTCTCTCCCCACAGATGCTGTCAGACTTGTGCAGATTTTTTAGCATTTTTTCTTTTTGTTTCAGATCGCAGCACCTGCAATATTTTGGTTTTATGTTATGTGTAGAATCCATCTACAAACAGTAAGGCTTGTTTTAGGATAAGAGACAGGCTGAATTGACTTTACATAGGAAAAAAAAATAGGCTTGTGCGGTTTTCCAAAAGAACACCGAGTAAGTCAAAGTTTGGAGGTGACAAAGGCACACACGAGGGCTTCAGATTAAATCATGGAGGCAGGCTGTCTCGGTGATGGAAATTATATCAAAATCAACGAGGACACTGAAGTTTTCACCATTGGGTTAAGTCTGGGTAAGTAGCTGGAAGAGGGATGAAATTAAATGCTAATGTGAGGAATATTCTGCAGGGGTCAAACAAGATGGCTTCAATTTCACTGAATATCCCCACTTGTCAGACAATGAGTGGGACTACTTAGTGATGATCTTAAATAGAGGGTGATGCACAAATAAAGGAGGAAACTGGCTCTGTCACTAATGGGTAATGTTACTCAGGGACAGCATATGTGTAAGGAAACATAGAAGGATTATAATGGAGCTAAATAGTTGTGCAGGAACAGGAGAACAAAATCAGAGATGGTGGTTTATTAGCTATGTTGGCATTGGATAAAGCAGTGCCATTAAAGGCTCAGAAGAACAGTATCCAGTAAGCACCATCATTAAGTTACATTGCTACCTATATCTCTAGTCCATTTACCTGCATTATTTCCATACTCTTTGGATAACCCTTATTTGACAAAAAAAAAATCAGTTCATTCAATTCTTGCGCAATGTTTTAAGGGAAAATAATTTCAGATTATACTAGACTTTGTGAAGAAATGCTTCCCACTTCTTTTCTAAATGGCCTAGCTCTAACTTTAATTTAGAATGATGTCCCCTCATTCTTAATTGGCCCACCAGAAGAATAGTTTCAATTGAATCCTTTTAACATTTCAAACTTCTCAGATCACCCCATAATCTTCTAAACTAAAGGAAATACAAATCAAATTTATGCAATTTGTCACAATAACCTTATAAACATGCAAAATTACAGGATCCCTCCTTTGAAATGGGAATTTTTTTTTAAATTGCTGTCTTAAGAATTTAAACTGATCATACTCAGAATTGCCATTTTTATATTGTCCAGTTCATGTTTTCATTCATTCCTGATGACAAAATAAGTTTTAAAATAATAATCAGTAATATCATATTTTTAAAATTTTCCATTTACCAATTTTCTCCGCTCCCCTCCATTATTGATGTTATTGAGTATAATTCACTGAGCATTTGCCAGTGTACCCGCTCTAAATGAATAAGGTGTCAGTCTGGTCGGTGAATTATATGTGTCTTCTCATCTATGAGGACATCACTGCCCTGACAAAGCTTTGACAAAGGGTCATCTGGAGCTCTTCTCTCTCCTTGCAGAATCTTGCCAGACCTGTTGCGATCCTCTAGATCTCTTTTTGGTTAACTAACACAGCATTCCTAGTACTTTACTGGTTTTAATAACATGTTGGATCAGTACTGGGCCATGAGGAGCCTGAATCCTGATACTATAAGCTTAAAATAATAAAACATTTCTGTATACAAATTCCAAAAATTGGACTCCATTCCTAGTTAAAATTTTAAAGTATTACCTTCCATAATAGAACTAATAAATGATGGATTCAAGATGTATTCAAGCAATTGTGTTGTTCCTGATACAGTGTTATTCTAGGATAGAAAGACCTAATGAGATGACTGTGCCTATGTGATTAAATTATCAAAGAATCAACCGAAAAGGTGTAAAATATATTCATTGGCACTGCAGATTACTCAGTAAATTACTCAGTTATTTTATATTTTTTCCAGTTCCTCCTGTTTCAATTCCCTGAAGCAATAAAATCTGCAGGCTAGAGAAAAGATGGAGAGAGCGGAACAAGGTGAGTTGCTCTTCCAGAGAGTTGGCACAAGCACAATGGGCCAAACAGCCTCCCTCTGTGCTGTAACCATTCCATAATTTTATGCATGTTTACTTTCCATAATCTTTGTTCACGATGGATGTACTTTCACCCAAATACACATTTTAAATTTTTCTAACTTCCGGCTAACACTTAACATAATTATTTGCAAATCTGATTGTTCGCAAGTTAAAACTTGTGGAAGAATAATTAACGAAATCCAAAAGAAACTACATCAGCAAGCTAAAAGACTAATGGGTGTTTTTTTGTAATATTTTAGTAAGTTTCTGCTCTGTAAATAAGAACATGAATTCAAGTTTTTATTTCATAATTGTCTCCATCAGAAGCAGATTTGGGGAATAGAATTCACTGGGAAAATCTTCACTCTTACTGCTATTCTATATATTTTGCTCCAGGTAGGATATGATTAATTGGGACATGAGCTTCTGAAGCACCCAAAATCAAGAATGATGCTCTGATGAAATAGAACTGAATAAATGAGCTGATCATGAAAGAAGGCTATTTAAAAACAGCATTGGATATCATTCACTATTTATTTTCCTTCTAAATTTGAGAAGTGGATTAGAGTGAGCCATCCACATATGTTTACTGTACTTTGCCAGCACAGAGCTTGCATAAACAACCAAAAATTAGTCCTGAACCTATGATCCCTGATAGCAAAAATGGTCCTTGCCTTATCTATACCCCTGTGACAAAGCTATAAAAACTTTCTATAAATCAAAATTATTTAATTTTCTCTTTCTTTAGGTGGTGATTATTTTACATAAATAATCCTGCAGAAAGTCCTCAATCAGAATAAACATTTTCCTATTTGTCCATAAAAATGCCTTCATTTAAAAAAAACTCAAATTTCCTCTTCGCTTTTTCTATTCCAATGAAAGTAGTTCCAGTTTTTGAAACCTCTCCAAATAACTATTTTCTTATTGCAGTCATCATCTTGGTCAATCTACTCTTGGCGATGAAGATTGGGACCCGAATATTATGAATACCTGATATTTAAACATTCCAGCAGCATAAGATAGGAAAAAAAATGATAACTGAGGATGACAATAATCCAATACTGATGGTCTTTGTTCTAAATATCAAGATGTAGAATTAGTTAGGGTAGAGATAAGAAATAGCAAAAGCTAAGGCAGATTTAAAATGCCAGAAAAACTTAATAGGGCAGACAGTATCCATGAAGAGAAACGGAGTTAACTTTTCAAATTGATGACATTTCAGAAGGGAAAAAAGTAGTACCATAGTGGTAATGTCACTGCAATCCAGAACCTCTGGGGACACAGGTTCAAATCCCACTACAGAACTTGAAAGCTTATCTCAGTAATGAAATCACTGACTGTCATTTAAGAAAGCCCATCTGGTTCATTAATTTTTTTAATGAAAGTAAATCTGTTGGCCTTACCCAGTCTGGCCTACCTGCAACACCAGCAATGGGCCAGCAAGCCATTAAGTTCAAGAGAAATTAGGGATGGACAAAAAAATGCTAATTTTGCCAGCAATGCCCATTTCCCATGGAAAAATAAAAACATTCAGCACTGAATAAAGATGGAAATGAAAGTTAAGATGGGATGGGATGAGGAGAGGGGAAGGAAAAAGGAGAAGGCTTGTGATGGGATGAAGGCCAGGGAGATTAAAGAACCAAATATTTCATGATGCAACAGCCAAAGAACAGTGATGGGTATAGCAAATGTAATAATGTAGCCCAATTCATCATGAAACCAGCCTCCTATCCATTAGCTCTGTCTACACTTCCCGTTGCCTTGGCAAAGCAGTCTCTCTTCCACCTTCTTCTGTCAGGGAAAAGATACAAAAACTGACTCAAGAACAGATTCTTCCTGGCTGCTGTCAGACTTTTGAATTTACCTTGCATTAAGTTGATCTATTCTATACCCTGGCATGACTAACACTACATTCTGCACTCTCTTCATTTCCTTCACTATGAATGGTATGTTTTGTCTGTATAGCACAAAGAAAGAATACTTTTCACTGTATGTTAATAATAAAACAAATCAAAAAAAACAAAAGTTGTGCCCAAATGAGGCATGAATTGCTACATTAAAAAATCTGAATGCAACATGAAGGGATAGAGAAAGAAAAACAAGACAGACACAGTAAAACAAAAACACAGAACAAGATAGAAGCAGAGGTTATGATCACAAGTTGTCCAACTAGTCCAGAAACTCTCATGCTGAGTCAAAAGTTAAGGGGCTCTTCCTCAAGCTTGCACTGAGTTTTATGGGAACACTGTAAGAGGTTGTGTACACAAAGGTCAGCAAGGGAGCCAGGTGGAGAATTAGAATGACAAGCAACCGGAAGTTCAGCATGTCTAGGGGACAAAACTGAGATGTTTTGCAAAGTGATGCAGACATGATGAGCCAAATGGCCTCCTTCTGGTGTATAACAACTTTGTGATCTTACAGTCTGCATTTTATCTCTCTGCTACACAGGAGGTATTTATGGGAGTGGTTGATGGGTCCAACAGTGTCAACACTGTAAGAGTATACACGAGAAGAAATAATGGGACTTGTGAGAAAGGTACATGAATAATCATGGATGATTTTAATTTACACACATGGATCGGATGAATCTGATCAGAAAGGTGGCCTGGAAGATGAGTGCTTACAGAACAATTTTTTTCAAACAGCACCATCCATAAACAACCAGAGAACAGGCTGTTCTAGACCTGGTAGTGTGCAATTAGTTACTTCGTTGTAATGGAGCCTCTTGGTAACAGTGATCATAACAGAATTAAATTTTGCTTTTGTGTCCTCGCTGAGATTAGAGGAATGGTTAACTAACAGGAAACAGAGGGTATGTGTAAATACAGCATTTTCAGACTGAGATGATGTAACAAGTGAAGTGCCATTGGGAACGAGTGCTGGATCCTCAACTATTTACAATCTATGCCAATGATTTGGTTGCAGGGACTGGATGCATGGTTGCTAAACTTGCCGATGACTTGAAAGTAGGTAGGAGAGTAAGTTATAAAGAGGACAAGGGGTTTAGATGCGTTAAGTGAGTGGACAAAAAAAAAAAATCAGCAGGAGCATAATGTTCGAAATGTAAACTTGCCCACTCTGGCTTGATGAAAAGCAGTACATTATTTAAAAGGAGAAAGATTGAAGAACTATGCAGTACAGAATGATCTGGAGATCTTGGAATCAGAAAAAGATAGTATTTAGGCACAGAATTGATTAGGAAGGAAAAATGGAATGTTGTTGTTTATTGCAAGGAAAATAGAATATAGAAGAATCATACAATCCCTAAACTGCAGAAGAGACCATTCATCCCAACAAGTCTGCATCGTCTCTCTGGCACAGTATCTTACCTAGCACCCCACCCCCCCACCCCACCCCCCCCACTCCCCACCCCCCTACCCCCCCCCTGCCCCCCCCCCACTCCCCACCCCCCCTCCCCCCCTACTCCCCCCACCCCCCACCCCCAGCACCCCCCCCCACTCCCACCCCCCTGCCCCCCCCACCCCCACCCCCCTGCCCCCCCCACTCCCACCCCCCCCTACCCCCCCCCCCCCCACCCCCCCCCCACCCCCCACCACTCCCACCCCCCTACCCCCCCCACTCCCCCCCCCCCCTACCCACCCCCCCCCTCCCCACCCCACCCCCCAATCCCCCCCCCCCACCCCCCCCCCCCACCCCCCCCCCCCCCCCCCACCCCCCACCCCCCCCACACTCCCCCCCCCCCTCCCCACCCCCCCTACCCCCCCCACTCCCCACCCCCCCTACCCCCCCACTCCCCCACCCCCCCTACCCCCCCCACCCCCTACCCCCCTACCCACCCCCCTACCCCCCCCACCCCTACCCCCTACCCACCCCCCCTACCCCCCACCCCCCCCACCCCCCCTACCCCCCACCCCCCCCCACCCCACTCCCCACCCCCCCCCCCCCCAACCCCCCCACCCCCCCCCACCCCCCCCCCCTTCCCCACCCCACCCCCCCCTACCCCCCCCCCCCTCCCCCCCACTCCCCACCCCCCCCCCCTACCCCCCCACTCCCCCCCCCTACCCCCCCATTCCCCACCCCCCCCTACCCCCCCCCATCCCACCCCCCCTACCCCCCCCACCCCACCCCCCCTACCCACCCCCACCCCCCCCCCCACCCCCCCTACCCACCCCCACCCCCCCTACCCACCCCCCCCCCCCCCCCCCACCCCCCCCACTCCCCCCCCCATTCCCCACCCCCTACCCCCCCCATTACCCACACCCCCCCCCACCCCCCCACCCCCCCCCCCCCCACCCCCACTCCCCACCCCACCCCCCCACCCACCCACCCCCACCCCACCCCCCCCCCCCACTCCCCCCCCCCTCCCCCCAGCCCCCCCCCCCCCCCAACTCCCCCCCCCCCCACCCCCCCCCCCCCCCACTCCACACCCCCCCCCCCACCCACCCCCACCCCCCCAACAACCCACCCACCCCCACCCCACCACCCCCCCAGGGTGATATCAGGCGATACAGCAGGACATAGATAGGCTGGTAGCTTGGACAGATAGATGGCAGATGGAATTCAATCCTGATAAATGCGAGGTGATGCATTTTGGGAGAAAGAATGTAGGGGGGAGGTATATGATAAAGGTAGACCTATTAAGAGTATAGAAACGCAGAGGGACCTGGGGGTGCAGGTGAACAAGTCTCTGAAGGTGGCAGAGCAAGTGGAGAAGGTTGTGAAGAAAGCATACGGTATGCTAGCCTTTATAGGAAGGGGTATAGAGTACAAGAGCTGGCCTTTAATGTTGCAGTTGTATAAAACCTTAGTTAGACCTCATTTGGAATACTGTGTCCAGTTCTGGTCACCTTACTACTGGAAGGACGTGGAGCGAGTGCAGAGGAGGTTTACCAGGATGCTGCCTGGTATGGAAGGTCTGAGTTATGAGGCAAATTGGGACTGTTTTCCTTAGAAAGACGTAGACATAGAGGAGATCTAATAGAGGTGTACAAGATTATGAAGGGTATAGATAGAGTAAACAGGGTTAAGCTTTTTCCTAGGATGGACTCGAATAGCACGAGGGGTCACAGGCTTAGGGTGAGGGGTAAGGTATAATTTGGATGCTAGAGGGAGTTTTTTCACACAGAGGGTGGTGGGGGTATGGAATGCACTGCCAAGTAAAGTGGTGGAGGCAGGCACTCTGGAATTATTTAAGAAATACTTAGATGGGCACATGAACAGAATGGGAATGGAGGGGTATAGAAAACTGATTTAAAATAGGGATCATGAGCTTTGGGAGTCCCTGGGAAGTGTGTAAATAGATGATGATATTGGTGTACTTGTTTTTATCCTACAAGTGCTTTAATCCGCCTTGTTGTCTAACAAGGAGCGTACACGAGATGGGTTGTGAGAGGGTTGCTCTTGGATTTTGAGAGTATCCTAGTGCTTCATGTCGTTAGTGTACCCTTGACCTGGACCATTTGATGGGCAACACGACAGCTCAGTGACTATCACTGTGCTGTGCAGATACATTGATTTAAGCCTGTGCCTGTGGGAGTTTGCGCATTCTCCCCGTGCTTGCGTGGGTTTTCTCCGGGTGCTCCAGTTTCCTCCCACATCCCAAAAATGTGCTTTTAGGCTAACTGGCAAAACAAAGCAGAGGCAGAGTAATTGAAAATATTTAAGGCTGAGTTTAAGTCCCAGTATTGATCCTTGTGGCGCGCCACTGGACATTGGCCTCCAGCCACTAAAACAGCCTTCTACCACCATGCTTTGTGTCCTATTACTAAGCCAGTTTTGGATCCATCTCACCAAATTTCTCTGTATTCTGTCTATTTCAACCTTCTCCATCAGTCTCCCAAGTGTGACTTTGTCAAAGGCTTTGCTAAAATCCATATAGACTACATCAATTGCACCAGATGGGTTTTTACACAATTGATGATTGTTTCATGATCAGACTTATAATTCCAGAGATTTTACTGAATTCAAGTTTCCCCATCTGCTGAGAGATTCAAACCCAAGTCCACATAGCATTATCCTAGATCTCTGGATTACTTGCCCAGTGATAATGCAACATCACCATCTCCTCTGTATAAAGTGCTTTCTGTTGAAAACTGAAAAAATATGAATATGTGTCACCGTACCTGGGGTGCTATTTTCTCTTTGTCCATCTCAATGACTGATATGTCCATTAGTAACTCACATAGCACGAACAATGCATCCAGAATGACCAAACACACAATGGCAATCTGTTTTTAATAATGTAATCAAAAGTAAGTGCGCTGTAGCAGCAGGTACAGCAAAACATGACCATTACACAGTATTTGTATTAGTCCTAGTCGCTGCATCTTTTTTACCATTAAATGCAACTTTGCACTCCTGGAAACGGTTGTCTGATTTGTAAACAGTCAACATCTGGCTTAACTATGCAACATACACCAAAAGACAGGAGTACCAGAGTGCAATTTCATCCCTTTAAAAGAACATCTATGGCAAAGTAAAGGAAATAAAATGTGAATTGTGTTGCCATTCTAATTTTAATTCATTGACTGACTAATTTAATAATTAGCATATGATTGCTAGCAGCTGGCATTAGTGGTTAAAATAAAGAATAAACTGATAACTGGCTCTATCAACAGAATTTCAACATTTCTTTGTTGGTGAACTTAAAATTTCTCCCAAGAAATACAAATTTCAAAAAGTCAGCATTAGAAAGCTTATCCAGTCTAAATAGAGAATTACTATTGGCCACTTTGGTCTAGTTTTTACAGTTTCAGTGGCATAAATATTGAACATGACTGATAATACAGTTAATAAATTGATATGTTTAATATGCCACATGCTACCTGTGAGAATTTCTTGGAAATAATTACTTTTGCTGATTCACTGCTACATGGATAAATTGAAGTCAAAGAACTGAAAACTTTTTTGGGGAGCTACATAAAATTAATTGTAATTAGTTATTATCATTTTATAACCCTCCAAATATTGTAAATAAAGTAGATGATGGTCACATAATCCAATAGATATCCCAATTTACAAGTCAGGCCAGAAACCATCTATGTTTTCATCCATTAAAGTTACCTAATCAGCCTGGCTATCTCTCATACAACAACTGCTGCCCATGACAGTTTCACCACATCTACAAATGGCAAGTCCAGATAATCTAATCTTTATAGAATTCCAACATTTACTCAGGATTTAAACTAGTCTTCAACTGCCCGAGATTTAAAATCAATTTAATATCAATTTAATACAGGAATTTCTAAAGTAATCAAAATTATTCTTTAATCTAACAACAAGATCTTTTGTTCAACAATATTGTGCTGATTTGTTAGTGAAAATAAAAACAACATTGATATTTATTGGAAATGGTACGTTCTGGTTAAGACATGATGTGTTTCCATGGTTCGTAGACCACAACAACAACACTGCCATTCAAGTCACGAGGGGATAAATGACGAAACCACAGCAAAGATCTGCCTCAAAATTAAATTGTAAAGCGGTTTGCAAACTTTGATCTCAAAGGTCTTTTGGCATAGTTCGTATTGCATAAAGATGGAACTTGTTCTACAGTAAATAGGGCAGTGAGAACACAAAACATTGAGAAGGTCAATTATCCAACAGATAATTCATGCTAGAGTCAGCCTGCCCCACTAATTCACTTTCCTGAGGGAACTGGGTTATAACAAAAATAATGCTTTGCTCCAGCCCTAAAAGTTGATCCATTAGATTCTAGTATGCTAGCTTAACATTACACCTGTCAATTTTCAACCTTGTCCTTAGAACCCCATGAATATTGTACATTTAAGAAGTTTATAACGCTCAATCCTGTCTTTACGGGAGCTCTTTCAAGTCAATAAACTGGTTTAACTGTCAATTAACAATCTGATCTTTTCTAATGTGAACTAAACATCTTCTAATTTCAAGCCTCATTTCAGATTTGCTAATTTAGTCATTGTGTTCTAATTCTAAGATTGCACTTTAAGATAAATAGTGTCTTTATATCATGACAGGTCTGAGTAGACAAGAGTTTGGGCAGCTCAATTAATATCATGGTGATGCTTGAAGTAATCACACAAATCAATTTCTTATTTAAGCACAGCCAACTTTTATTAGACTCAATAAAGACACTGGGCATTTAATGAGCATCAAGCCTGAAATGCTATAGGGAAGTTTTAAAATACTATGAAAATGCTTCCTGACTTAGAACAACTTATGTAACTTGCTTTCTGCTTTATTCCAATTTTTAAAATTTTAGTTGGGAAAAAAAATCCAGGATTTTTAAAAACTTTTTATATTCTGCATTAGAGACAAACATAGTGCATTGTTTTGTCTTTAATGAGGCTGACTCAAAGAGCCTTCAGTTTGCTTGCCGCAGTTTAGATAGATAACTACTTCTAATGAATAAACCACGATGAATAATTTTATCGACTTCATGAAGCTACTCTTTTTATCCAATGTGCAGTACTTCTACAACCCTAATTTTTCAAATGATTTTACTGATGATATATCAACATTTGTACAATTGTTGAATATCTATCACTATTAAATTTAAGATGAGAGGTCACTGAACACCAGGTTATATTCCAACTGGTTTATTTCAAATCACAGGCTTTCGGAGCATTGCTTCATCCGACAAAGGAGTAGTGTTCCAAAAGCCTGTGATTTCAAATTGACCTGTTGGACTATACCCTGGTATCATCTTGTCCATCCCAGTTCAATGCTGGCATTTCCATATCATATTCAATTTTTTAAAATACCTGAAACTTGTTTGAATTAAATAACCACTTGAGAGCATCCCTAAAAGAGGTAAATTCAGAAGGATGGTTTTCTTCATCAGCATCTACTGAATGATCGTGCTCTTCCTCTTCTTGCCACTTTTGATAATCATCCCCCACAGTGGTGAAGTACTTCAGGTACTTTGCCATGGCAGAATCCTTTAACAGCAATGTTAGTCCTATTAAATACAAAGATAAACGACTCAAAATTTGTAAATCTACCCGCAATAATTGCCAAACAATATTCAGGAACAACTTTCATTTTAATTCGTATAGTGTTATGTAGAATATCTGGAATTTATGGTGTTTACATTAGTTTAATAATTTAAAACTAATCAGTGGCTCTGAGCAATTAATGTCCACTTTGTAACTTCTGATGTGGCACAGTAGTTAGTACTGCTGCCTCACAGTGATAGGAACCTGGGTTCAATTCCAGCCACACGTGATTGTGTGGAGTTTGCATGTTCTCCCTATATATGTGTGTTTTCTCTGGGTGCTCCAGTTTCCTCCCACAGTCCAAAGATGTGCAAGTTAGGTTGAATGGCTATGCTAAATTGACCCTAGTGTCACGGAGATTAACAGGTTATATTAGTGGAGCTATGGGGATAAGGACTGAGTGGGAGAGTGGTCAGTGCAGACTCGATAGGCCGAATGGCCTCCAGCATTGTAGAATTCTGTGATTCTAAACTTTCCAAAACCAACTCCAATGTGTGGAAAGTTATCTTAACATCAAACATGTTTAAGGGTCTCCTGGACAGCCACATGAGCAGTCTGCAGATAGAGGGAGATAGGAGGACTGTTTAAATACTTTAATCGTTTCCACAGGCTGTTCGGTCCACCTTGTTGACCAACAAGGTGCATGCATTCGGCAGGTCGTGCGAGGGCTGCTCCTGGATGTTACTTCAGGAGTGGCCTAGTGCTTCATGTCGTTAGTGTATGCTTAAACTGGACCATCAGATGGGCAACATGACAGCTCAGAGACTATCGCTGTTGCTGTGCAGACACATGGATTTGGGCCTGTGTCTGCGGGAGTTTGCGCGTTCTCCCCGTGGTTGCGTGGGTTTTCTCCGGGTGCTCCGGTTTCCTCCCACATCCCAAAAATGTGCTCTTAGGCTAATTGGGTAACAAATTGTCCCTATATTCGTCTCTATATGTCATTAAGACGTTAGGATGGCGGCGCGGGCTCGTTGGGCTGAAGGACCTGTTTCCCGTGCTGTGTTGTTCTTTGTTCGTTGTTGTTGTTGTTCAAATCCTAAATTTAATTATGTGTATTCTGCAACAAAAAATTACACATTCTAGAGAACAGGGCAGGGGAGGAAACTGGCAGGAAAATAGATTTATTTATAGAATCATAGAATCCTAAAGTGCAGAAGGAGCCATTTGGTCCATGAAGTCTGCACCAACCACAATCCCACCCAGGTCCTATTCATATAATTCCATGCATTTATCTTAGCTAGTCCCTCTAACGTTAAGAGGCAATTTTAGCATGGCCAATCCACCTAACTCACATATCTTTGAGCTGTAGGATGAAACTGGAGCATCCAGAGGAAACCCATGCAGACACAGGGAGAATGTGAAAATTCCACACAGACAGTGACCCAAGCTGGGAATTAAACCAGATCCCTGTGCTACTGTGCTATCCCATTCAACGTGTATTTAGAGGGGAAACTAGGCAAAAGTACAAGTTCAATTACTGTAGAACAGAAGGTATTATCATTCAACAGTTAACCTACAACCAGGGATCTTTAAACTACTGTAAGTAGGCCATTTGGAGATTGTAAAAGAGCCTCATTCAGAAAATAAAAAGAATCAACAGCAGCAGAGTTCCTCTGAAGGTTGGGTCGGTAAATACCATTTTGTTGGGCATCAAATTATAGGGAACAAGATCTCAGCTCCTACTTTTGACTTGTGCTGAGTTGGATTATTTCATCTGAGAAAACATCAAGGTCATTCTAATTGTTTAAATGAAGCTGGGGTTCGTGGGCAGGGTGGCGGTGGGAATCAGCCAGGATTCTGGTTCTTTATTTATCTATAAGACTGGACCAGGCCCGTCTGTGATGACAAAACAGTCTGAAATATTCACTGAACAGGTGAAGATCCAGCCACTTTACTACACACCGTATTCATAACTGAAGGATAATGGGGCAAATTACAGAGAAAGGTTTGACAAAATTGGTGCTATAGTTGCTGAATTGCTCTTTATGCATGTGACCTGACTGAGAGAGTTAGTGATTTCCTCCTCTTAATACCAAATAACATCAACATCCAAAAATCCCATTTCCTCAACTCTCGAATGGACCTGCCTCTCGGTGTCTAAATCTTAGGAAAACTGGCAGCTCTGAAATTAGTTTTTTTTTGTATCGCCCAGCGTGAAAAGTTAGGAGATTTTTAAAAACTGGGAATATAAAACACGACTGACTGAAAACACCATTCTGAATCGAGCAGCTCCTGGAACTCAGGAGTTCGTGCGGAAGGTACTTACAATAACGGACTTTGGAAAGGAATTCAATCTCTCCGAGCCTTTCTCCGTTGCGATCTTCTTCGATTGAACAATGCACTTTGACCTAAATCCTGCTCACGTTTTTCCCGAACTCGGATCGTTTCCTTCCGCCTTTTCCTCCATGGAGTTTTTCTAATCTGCAAGTCAGGTTTAGTTTTTCCTTTCTGCTGACTCCCCAGAGAGGCTGACCTTACATGTGCTATAGGTGGGAGAGGAGCGGCTTGGGACTATTTGATACTTCCCGATTGCAGAACCCTGGAGTGAAATTCAGTGGAGTTATTGGACTTTGGAGAAACATCTCTCTGCACGGTGTAATTTTCTGATCAAATCCGGTTACTTCTTAGTGTTGACTCACGTCAAGAAAGTTGGAGTTTCAACCTAAATAAACGAGTGTAGCATTTAAATGAACGATCCTTGAATTAATTAATTGCCTCAGTCCCTTTTAGGAGCATTGTTGAATTGATTTTATTTAAACTAGTATAGTTATAGCATCCCAAATTTGGTTGGGCAAACTTTAAACAATCCTACTTTCAAAAGATGGGACTAGTTGCCAATTTCCCTTGTCCACTTTGGAGCTGTCTTAATGTTGCTACTGATCTTGTCACAAAAAAATTGCTTCCAGTTTTCCCGGTTAATTTCCCGTACTGTACATTGCAACACCTGCATTGAACTTTCTTTTGTGAATTTAGGAATTGTTTCATTTTTCACCCTTTTGTGTCAGTTACCCCTTACCTCGATCTCAGTGGATGCAAGCGGTGAGGTGAGAATAACTACCCTTGATACTAAATCTGACTGTAGCATCAAAGAACCCTAGCAAAACTGGAGTCAATTGGAATTGAGGGAAAACTACTGTTTGGAGTCAGGCCTGGCTCAAAGGAAGATGATTGTGGTTATTGGAGGTCAATTTTTCAATTTGGCAACATCACTGCAGGAGTTCCTCAGGGTAGTGTCAGCTGTCTCATCAATGACCTTCCCTCCATCATAAGATCAGAAGTGCTATAGGGGGGCTTGCTGATGATTGTGCAATGTTCAGCACTGTTTGCATCTCCTCAGATATTAAAGCAGTTTGTGTCCAAATGCAGCAAGACCTGAACAATATCCAGACTTGGGCAGATAAGTGGCAAGTAACATTTGAAATACACAAGTGCCAGGCAATGACTAAGCCCATCTAAAGAGAATCTAACCATCCCCCTAAGACACTCAATGACATTTATGTTGTTGAATCCCTCACCATCAACATTCTGAGGTATATCATGGACCACAGAAATGTTATGGCCACAAGAACAGGTCAGAGACAGGAAATTCTGCAGAGGACAACTGCAGCTCCAACATTCAAGAATTGTAACACTTATCCAGGACAAATCAGCCCATTTGATTGACACTTATCTAATGCCATCAACATGCGTTTCCTCCATTACTGACACAATGATGGCATTGTGTATCATTGACAAGATGCATTGCAGCAACTCACCAACGTACTCTCAACAGCATCTTCCAAACCTACAACCTCTACCTGACCTCTGCTACCTAAAAAGACAAGAGCAGCAAATGCATTGGGCCACCACCATAGTAAGTTTCCTTCCAAGCCACTCATCATCTTAGCTTGGATTTGTATCACCGTTCCTCAGTGGGTTAAAATCCTGGAACTACCTTACTAACACCACATGAACTCCAGTGATTCAAGAAAGCCACCACCACCTAAGGGCAATTAGGAATGGGAAATTCCTAAAGGCTGGCCTAGCCAGCAATGATGTAGAGATGCCGCGTTGGACTGGGGTAAACTCAGTAACAGTCTGGCAACACCAATTTTAAATCCAACCGATTTATTTGATAGTAAATCTGCGAGCTTTCGACTTTCGTCTTCGTCAGGCAAATGCAGTGTTCTGGTCTGCAATAGTACACATATCAGCACAGACAGTCACAGATTGCTGACTAGAATGCGATCCTTACACCTAGCCACTTTAAGACTTGAATAGCAGGTTAGGTGTAAGGATCGCATTCGAGTCAGCAATCTGTGACTGTCTGTGTGGATATGTGTGCTATTGCAGACCAGAACACTGCATTTGCCTGACGAAGACGAAAGTCAAAAGCTCGCAGATTTACTATCAAATAAATCGGTTGGATTTAAAATTGGTGTTGCCAGACTGTTACTAGCCAGCAATACCAGCATCCTGAGAATGAATAAATAAAAAGTTGATTTTCTTTATTTTTACATCTAGTCCTTTAGGTTTGAATTGTCCCATATTGCACTTGCTGAAATTACTCTTACCACATGAATAATATCATCTATCTTGGTTGTTTTTAATTTCCTGCTTTGAAAATGTAATTACTTCCCAATCTAACATTCTGCAATGTACATTAACATCTATCCATTCACATGTAGCCTGTCCCAATGGAATTCCACCCAATCCCAGCAAAATGAAGTCACTCACTCTCAACATCACATGTTAAGCCATGAATTGATAACATCTCCTGTCCTTCTCAATTATAGTCCATAGCAAGGGAAATAAACTTCACATTACTGTTTGTGAAACCCTGTTTCAAAATTTGTTTCCTAATCTCCCAGGCTCTTGGAAATTTTCCAGATCTGTCTTTACCAACATCACTGGTCCTTGCAAAGATCACTTTGATAGCTTCCCTCCTTCACAAATATTCTTTCCCGCCTACTCAATGCCCTGGCATCTGGATGGCAATAAAATATCCAGGATTGCAGGTCGCGTCGGTTCATTTGATTATTGAACCCCCTAGCACTACCCCATTTGTGCTTGTAACAATTTATATTCAGTTAATAACCCCAACATAATTGTCAGTGTAACTTCAATGTCTAAATCCTGATTGTAAACTCAATTACTTTATGAAGATTTTTTCTTCTGATGTGGACATCACTGACAAGGCCAGTATTTATTACCCACCCCTTATTGTCTTTAAGAGAATGGTGGCAAATCACTTTCTTAAATTACTGCAGCGCAGTTAGGTGAGGAGTTTTTTTTTATTCAGTCACAGGATCGGGCATTGCTGATTGACCAGCATTTATTGCCCATCTCTAGTTGTCCGAGCGCAGTTAAGAGTCAACCATGTTACTTTGGCTGTGGAGTCCCCTGTAAGCCAGATCAGGTAAAGATGGCACTTTTTCCTTCCCTAAAGAAATTAATGAATCAAATAGATTTTTTGAACAAGCAACAATAGTTTCATAGTCATCAGTAGATTTTTAATTCCAGATAGTTGTATTCTGGAAGTTTATATTTCACCAGCTGCAGTGGCAAGATTTGAGCCTAGGTCTCCAGAACATTAGCTAAGTTTCAGCATTAGTAGTCTAGCGATAATATCACTCGGTCATCACCTCCCTCAAGTTCTTGGATTTTGATCCAGTTACCATGAAGAAACGGCAATATATTTCCAAGTTAGAATGGTATGTAGCTTAGAACATAGAACATAGAACATTACAGCGCAGAACAGGCCCTTCGGCTCTCGATGTTGCGCCTACCAATTAAGAAAAAGCAATGACCCTCTAACCTAAACCATTCCCTTTTCATCCATAAACCTATCCACTCACCTCTTAAATGCCCCCAAACTTGGCGCATCTACAACTGCAGCAGGCAGGGCATTCCATACCCTTACCACCCTCTGGGTGAAGACCTATCTCTGACATCCGTCCTATAACTACCGCCCCTTAATTTAAAGCTATGTTCCCTCGTGCTAGCTTTCTCCATCCAAGGAAAAAGGCTATCACTGTCCACCCTATCTAAGCCTCTGATCATCTTATATGTTTCAATAAGGTCTCCTCTTCGCCGCCTTCTTTCTAATGAAAACAACCTCAAATCCCTCAGCATCTCCTCATAAGACCTTCCCTCCATACCAGACAACATCCTGGTAAACTTCCTCTGTACTCTCTCCAGTGTCTCCACATCTTTCTTATAATGTGGCGAGCAGAACTGTACACAATATTCCAAGTGCGGCTGCACCAGAGTTTTGTACAGTTGCAACATGACGTTGCGGCTCCGAAATTCAATCCCCCTACCAATAAGAGCCAAGACTCCGTATGCCTTCTTAATGACCTTATCGACTTGATTGCCACTTTCAGGGATCTATGCACATATACACCTAGATCCCTCTGTTCGTCAACACTATTAAGAATCCTACCATTAGCCCTATACTCTACACACTTGTTATTCCTGCCAAAGTGAATTACCTCACACTTTTCCACATTAAACTCCATTTGCCATCTCTTGGCCCAGCTCTGTAACTTGTCCAAGTCTCTCTGCAAACTATAACACCCGTCTTCATTATCTACCACTCCTCCGACTTTGGTGTCATCCGCAAATTTAGTAATCCATCCTTCTATACCCTCATCCAGATCATTTATAAAAATTACAAACAGCAGGGGCCCCAAAACAGATCCCTGAGGTACACCACTTGTAACCAAACTCCATGATGAATAATTTCCATCAACCACCACCCTCTGTTTTCTATCAGCTAGCCAATTCCTGATGCAATTAGCTAAATCACCCTCAATCCCATACATCTGCATTTTCTGCAGAAGCCTTCCATGGGGAACCTTATCGAACGCCTTACTAAAGTCCATATATACCACGTCAACTGCCTTACCCTTATCCGCCTCTTTGGTCACTTTTTCAAAAACTCAATGAGGTTAGTAAGGCACGACCTACCCTTCACAAAACCATGCTGACTATCCCCAATCAATTCATTTCTCTCTAAATAACTATAAATCCTATCCCTAATAATTCTTTTCAATACTTTGCCCACAACAGAAGTAAGACTCACTGGCCTATAATTCCCTGGAAGGTCTCTCTTCCCCTTCTTGAACAATGGGACCACATTCGCTATCCTCCAGTCCTCCGGAACCACACCCGTAACCCACGACGACCTGAAGATCAGAGCCAGAGGCTCTGCAATCTCCTCTCTTGCCTCCCAGAGAATCCTAGGGTAAATCCCGTCCGGCCCAGGGGACTTATCAAACTTCAAACCCTCAAGAATATCTAGCACATCCTCCCTATCTACTTCAATACTTTCCAGTTTGCAACCCTGTACCTCAGTGTTCTCCACAACTACATTTACGTCTCCCTGCGTGAATACCGAAGAGAAATATTTATTCAGTGCCTCTCCAATCTCTTCAGGCTCCACGCATAACTTCCCACTGCTATCTCTGACTGGCCCTAATCTTGCCCTAACCAATCTTCTATTCTTAACATATCTAAAGAAAGCTTTAGGATTCTCCTTGATCCTATCAGCCAAAGTCTTCTCGTGTCCCCTTTTAGCTCTTCTTAACTCACTCTTTAGCTCTCTCTTGGCTAATCTATAACTTTCCAGTGCACTAACTGAGCCTTCAAGCCTCTTCCTGACATAAGTCTCCTTTTTCCTTTTCACCAGTGAATTAACTTTTTTAGTACACCACGGTTTCCTTACTCGACCATTTCCTCCTTGCCTGACAGGGACATACTTATCAGGACTCGCAGTAGTTGTTCCTTGAATAAGCTCCACATTTCAGATGTTCACAGCCCCTGTAGTTTCCTAGTCCAACCTATGCACCCTAATTCTCTCCTAATAGCCTCATAATTACCATTCCCCCAGCTATAACTACTGCCCCCAGGTTCATGCCTATCCCTTTCCATCACTAAAGTGAACGTAACCAAATTGTGGTTACTATCACCAAAATGCTCACCTACTTCCAAGTCTAACACCTGGTCGGCTCATTGCCCAGCACCAAATCCAATGTAGCCTCACCTCTAGTTGGCCTATCTACATACTGAGTCAAAAAAACCTTCCTGCACACTTTGTATAAAAACTGACCCTCTAACAAGCTAGAGCTATAGCTATTCCAATCAATATTAGTAAAGTTAAAGTCTCCCATAACAACTACCCTATTACTGTCACTCCTGTCCAGGATTGTCTTTGCAATCCTTTCCCCTACCTCTCTAGAACTTTTAGGAGGTCTATAAAAGACTCCCAATAGGGTGACCTCTCTTCTCCTATTTCTAATCTCAGCCCATACTACCTCAACAGACAAGTCCTCATCAAACTTTCCCTTCTGTCACTGTGATACAGTCTTTGACTAATAATGCCACTCCTCCCCCACTTCTACTTCCTTCTCTACTTTGACTGAAACATTTGAACCCTGGAACCTGCAACAACCATTCCTGTCCCCGCTCTATCCATATCTCTGAAATGGCCACAACATCAAAGTTCCAGGTACTGATCCAAGCTGCAAGTTCATCCACCTTATTGCGAATACTCCTTGCATTAAAGTATACGCATTTCAAACCATGCTCTACTCCACCCATACGATGCTGTGCTTTAGAGTCCTCATCTATGAACCCCCTATTCTCATCCCTCTTAACATCCGAGCTACTCAGGATCCCACCCCCCCCCTCTGAATCAGTTTAAACTCCCCTGCATAGTCTTTGCAAATTTTCCCCCCAAGATATTGGTTCCTCTCTGGTTCAGGTGTAGACCATCTCTCTTGTAGAGGTCCCATCTACCGCAGAATGAGCCCCAATTGTTCAAGAACCTGAACCCCTCCCTCCTGCACCATCCCCGCAGCCACGAGTTCAAACATTCCCTCTCTCTGTTCTTCTCTAAACTATCCCGTGGCACAGGCAAGAGTCCAGAGATAACCACTCTGTTTTGGCCCTAAGTTTCCACCCTAACTCCATAAATTTCTGTTTAATATCCCCTTCCCTTATCCTTCTTATGTCATGTGTCCCTACATGAACTATAACTTGGGGCTGACTCCCCTCTCCCTTAAGAATCTTGAACACCTGCTCCGAGATGTCCCGGATCCCGGCCCCTGGGAGGCAACACACCAGCCCTGAGTCCCGTTCATTACTATTGACTCTCCTACCTGTCCCCCTAACTATGAAGTCCCCAATCGCCAGGCCTAATCTTTTATTTCCCCTACCCACCTGAGCATTCACAGCAGGCTCACCTCCAGAGACTTGCCCCCCTTGGCTATCTAAAGATAGATTCACTTAGAGGTGAATTTGCAGGTGGTTAGGTTTCCATGCGCCTTCTACCCCTTCCTCGGTGATAGATGTCATCAACTTGGAAGGTACTGTTGAAAAAGTTTTGGAAATTTGTGCAGTACACATTATAGATGGTATACACTACAGCTATAGTGTACTAATGTCAATGAGAGTGAATGTTTAAAGTGGTGTCAGAGTGCCAGTCTCTCAGACTGCTTTGTTGTGGATGATGAGTTTGAGTATTATGAAAACTGCACTCGAGCAGTTAACTGAAGCATATTTCATCACAGTCTTGATGCATGCTCTGAAGAGTCAGGAGAAATGTTCTTTGTAAGCCACATGACCACCCACCAATCTGGAAGTCCTGTGCAGGGCAAACAGTCTTGTTACTATGCAATTCAAAAGGTCTGCACGCTTCAATAAATTACCCTTGCCCTCCAAAAAAAATTGTAGGTCAGGTAATGGATTAATTGTTGCAGAATAATTAGCCTCTAACCTGCTGTTGTAGCCACAGTATTTATGTGGCTGCTCTATTACGTTTCTGATTGATGGCCACACTCAGAATATTGATGGAGCAGACACAATGAGAGGGTGGTTAGATTTTCCCCCATTTGGAAATGATGTGTTTTTGGCACATGTTGCAACAATGGTGCTTACTATTTATAACATGTTAGTGGTAATTAGATAGCATTTGAATGAAATAATAGTTCATACATCAATGTGTCAACTTTGTGTTTGAGGATTCTGGTAAGGAATCAAGTCCTGTAATTTGATGTCAAGTGGCTTGAGGTGTAACTAATTTACATAGGACTGGATATGAAAGACAGTTTGGAAGTCAGCTGGAAAATGTGGGATGGCAGATAACGTCTTGAGATGGATAGAAAGCTGGTTAGATTGTCAGATTTTTGTTTCCTTAGATGACCTTTTTCTAATTAGCTAGCAGCGACTAGTAGGATACCACAGAGATCTGTGCTGGGATCCCAACTATTCACATTATATATTAATGATTTGGAAGAGGGAACTAAATGTGTCATTTGCAAATTTGGCAGTGAAAACAAAGTTGGTTGGGAGGGAGAACTGTGAGGAGGATGCAGAGATGCTTCAAAGTGATTTGGACAGGCTGAGTGTATAGGCATTTGCATGGCAGATGCAATATAATGTGATGAGATTACCCACTTTGGTAGCAATAACAGGAAGACAGATTATTGAATGTGTGTAAATTGAGAGATGGATACTCAGCAAGACCTTGGTGTTCTGATGCAAACACAAAGTAAGCATGTAGGTACAACAAGTAAAGGCAGCAAATGGTATGTTGGCCTTCGTAACAAGAGCATTTCAGTTTAGGAAAAGGGATGTTTTACTGCAATTGAACAGGCGTTGGT